>CM076576.1:418927238-419570820 GCA_034641835.2 Pinus albicaulis | reverse complement strand
GAAATTAATGGAGAATAGGTTACGTAGTTATGATTTGCACTTTATTTGACATTCAGTTCCTATTAATTAGGAATCTATTTTGCCTATGTATCTATTTAATTCCTGATGCTTAATGAATAATATGAAGCGAATGCATTTGCTGGTGGGAGCTCCTGGTGCAGATCACCTGTGAGCTCCCGTGTGTTTGTCCAACTTTTGTCTTCTGCATTTTCTATCATGGTATCGGAGCTGTTTGAAGGTGCTGCCGAAACGTTGCTGTGAGGAGAGGGCTGTACCTGTGTCTACTGGTGAAGGCTGCACTGTCTCCTGCACATTCCGCTGCCATCGTGAAGAGGCTCAACGCCACTGCCGCGAACGCCCTCACCCTGTGTGGTTGAGCCTGCGTGGAGGCTGAGCAATGTCGATCCAACATTGGTAAGACAGTGATATGTAATTCGAATGCTGCGTTGTTTTTTCCCCAACAGATCTTGAACAAGGGACGTGGTCTCAGAAATGAAACGTTTGTCATGAATTGGTTGAGCTAACAAAGTTTTTTTGTAAAACCTTGCCTGCTCACGAATTGCCTGCTCACGAATTGTACGCTGGTCTCTTGAATTCGCACTTCTATTTTTTGCAATTCGCATATTAATCCCTTTGCTGAGCAAGCGTGGTTGACCACTCGAGCAGTCGATCTTTGTTTTTTTTTGCCCACGTTGGTTTGGGCACGGGTACCAGAATTCTGTTTTTGCCATTTGTGAGTTTGCATACAGAGCGTGGGTTGTTGTTTGAAGCCAGCACGTGAACGTTGGTGCCTCTGCCGGATAGAAGCATACGCTGGATAGCACTCACACAAACAGTCACGACCAGAATTTTTCAGCGTGAAGTCAAGCTTCCTGCCAAGCGTATTGTGTGCTGACAGCCCCTGGTCGAGATTTAGGTTGAGGTCGGGCTGCCTATCTCGATCTAGTGGTCCGACCTGCCGGATTTGAAAGTGCGCAGACTGCACGCTGTCATTTCAAGTTTCTTGATTCATTACGCAGCTCGGTTGACATTTATGCAGCGTTGTTTTTTTTTTGCAAACAGTTTGGCATTGCAGTCACTGAATACCGTTTTGTTCTGATTCATTTGTTCAAATCTTTGAAATTATTTTTCATTGCTGCTTATTCTCATGAATGATCTGTAGAAGGAGAACAAAAGGGGAAGAGTGTTGGAGTAAAACAAATCCAAGTTGCAAATAGTTCGACCCACTAGCCTTGACACCGGGGAACGTCATCAATTAATTGGATTGGGCAGTCTCCTACAGCAAAAATCGAGCTGATTAACCTCCGTGAATCTTTGAAAAACATACATATCAAAATCACTGATGTAGTTTATGCAAAGTGAGATCAACGTTTGTTTCACTATTTCTGAAGTTAATAATTAGTGATCTGCTGTTTTATAATTTGTATTTCACAACTGTTGTAAGTCACAACCATATTCAATTTGTTGTGATAAGTTGAGAATTGTTCATTTTGTTTTTAAGTTGCCGGGGGTAGCCTGTTTTTTTTCCTCCAAGATGAATTCTCAAATGGCAGATTACTTAAATGAAAGCAGCAAATTGGATGGTTCCAATTACACAAATTGGAAATTCAAGCTTCAGACTTTGCTTGAAGGGCAGAATACCTATAGTATTGTCATCGGCGATGAAGGTAAGCCGACGGTTGCAGATGGTGGAACGAATGCAACAATTCAAGAATGGGAGAAAAGGGAGCTGAAGGCAAAGGTCCTACTAAAATTGTCAGTTAAAGATTGCATCATCCCTCATATTCGGGATTGCAAGACAGCGACTGAAATCTGGACAACTCTCAAAGACATGTATGAAATCAAGAACACCAGGCGAACCTTGTTCCTCAGGAAGAAGATCCTCTCAATCAAGATGGAGGAGAATGAGTCTGTTTCGTCATTCTTATCCCGAATAAAGGACGTTAAAGATAAACTATCTGATATCGGTCAAACCATGGCAAATGATGATCTGGTGACAATCACCATGAATGGTATGAAAGATGACTATCAGATGTTTATAACTGGATTGAATGCAAGGGAAAAGCCTCCGGGTTTTGAAGAGCTTACTGGAATTTTGCTACATGAAGAGGAAAGGAGGTCGTCTCTCAAGCCTCAAGATCCAGATCTTGCATTGATAACAAAGTTCAAGCCAAAAGGGAGAGCGATGGCTGATCAGAGGAGGGGCAACACATCAAAAATGACACCTCAAGGTATGACCTCGTATAGAAATGACTCTGCTCCTGAATGTTTTTATTGTGGTAAGATAGGCCATATTGCTAAATTTTGTCGCAAGAAGAAGGCAAATCAAGAGAGGTACAATCAGAGAAGGCATGCAGGTCATTTGGCGGATGCAGATGCAGATACAGACCCAGATCAGAATCTGGATGTTAGACTATTTATGGATGAGGCTGACACTGCTACTGAGGAGGATGAATCAGATATTTGGTTCGTGGATTCTGGAGCCTCCTCGCATATGTCAAGTAAAAAGCAATGGTTCAGAAATTTTAAAGAATCCAACTCTGGAGTAAAAGTCTATCTTGGAGATAATAGTGGGTACGAGATCAAGGGACATGGAGATGTCCTTGTTACTCTGCCCGATGGTAAGATCAGGAATATATCTGATGTGTGGTATGTTCCCGGCATTAAGAAGAACCTGATTTCTGTGTCCAAGATTACAGATCAGGACCTCAAGGTAGAATTTTTTAAATCTTATTGCATTATTAAAGATTTGTTGGATCAGATGAAGCCCATTGCTACAGGTATTCGCATAGGAGGACTCTACAAGTTGGATGTGAAAAGTACGCCTCAGCAAGCCTTGATGGCATCAAATAAGTCTGCTGAAAATTTGTGGCATCAGCGACTTGGGCATATTAACTTTGGTGATCTCTTTCTGCTGCAAAACAAAGGTATGGTAGAGGGTCTTCCTGGTTTGAAAAATTTGCATATTGATTGTGAGGCATGTGCGTTCGGTAAACAGCATAGAGATGAATTTCCTGCCATTAAAGATAGAAAACAGAGGGATATACTTGAACTTGTACATACTGACTTATGTGGCCCGATGCAGACAAGGTCGTTAGGGGGGGCCTATTATTTTTTAATCTTTGTTGATGAATGTACAAGATTCACATGGGTGTATTTTCTTAAACAGAAAAGTCATGCTTTTGAATATTTCAAGCAATTCAGAAACATGATTGAGAAGCAAATAGGAAAGTTCATCAGGATTCTTCGATCAGATCAAGGGGGGGAATTCAAGAAAGGAGTCTTCACCAAATATTGCAACGAGCATGGGATACAGCAGCAATTCACAACACCTTACACTCCTCAGCAGAATGGAGTTGCTGAGAGGAAAAACAGAACACTGGTGGAGTGTGCTCGCAGTATGTTGAAAGGTAAGAATCTAACCAATGGTTTTTGGGCAGAAGCTATTAATACTGCAGTGTATTTAAAGAATAGGAGTCCTACTAAAAGTCTTGAGTATAAAACTCCTTTTGAAGCATTGTTTGGCTTCAAGCCTGCACTAAGTCATCTTAGAGTATTTGGTTGTAAAGCTTTTGCACATGTTCCTAAAGAGAATAGGAAGAAGTTAGATTCAAAGGCCATTAAATGCACGTTCATTGGATACTGCAGTGAGTATAAGGCTTATAAATTGTTTGACCCTGCTACTCACAAGGTGTTTGTCAGTAGAGATGTATTATTCCATGAGCAGATTGATGATGGAAATCCTGTCCAAAACAATGAAGAATGGCATGTGCCCTTACTCTCAGAAGAGGATACTGAAACAGGAGTCAGTCAGCAGCAGGAACAGAAGCAGGAACAGCAGCAGGTACAGCAGCAGCAGGATAATGTGGAGTTCAGTCCACAAAGGGAAGAAATAAGCAGAATAATTGAACCCCCACCACTCAGAAGATCAAGCAGGCCAAGACAGTT
Organism: Pinus albicaulis; assembly: GCA_034641835.2. Taxonomy (NCBI): domain Eukaryota; kingdom Viridiplantae; phylum Streptophyta; class Pinopsida; order Pinales; family Pinaceae; genus Pinus; species Pinus albicaulis. Next base: position 419,566,872 of record CM076576.1, on the reverse strand, counting down.
ACCAGCTCGATATAGGGATTGTGCGCTTATGACTGGTATGTTAAACATTGCAGAACCTTCTAACTTTTATGAAGCTAGTAAAAGTCTTGAATGGAAGAAAGCAATGAATGAGGAATATGAATCCATCATTAAGAACAATACGTGGGATCTAGTAAAACTTCCTGATGATAAACAACCCATAGGTTGCAAATGGTTATTTAAGTTGAAATTTAGAGCAGATGGGTCTATTGATAAACATAAAGCAAGGTTGGTGGCAAAGGGATATTCCGAGATAGAAGGTATTGATTTTGAGGAGACATTTGCCCCTGTTGCAAAATTAAACACCATCAGAATGATCATTGCTTTAGCCACTAAACATCATTGGAAAATACATCAATTAGATGTTAAGTCTGCTTTCTTAAACGGTGATTTAAAAGAAGAAGTATACTTAGTACAACCTGAAGGATTTGTTAAGAAGGGAGAAGAACATCTAGTGTGTAGATTAAAGAAAGCTTTATATGGTTTAAAGCAGGCACCTAGATCCTGGTATGAAAAAAATTGATTCTTTTTTCCTCATGAATGGTTATGAAAGGAGCAAAAATGATCCCAATTTATATACCATGTTTAATAATGAAGGGCAGATAGTGGTGATTTCTTTGTATGTAGATGATTTGATAATAACAGGAAGTGCAGACAATCTCATTGAAGAAATCAAGCAGCAATTATCACAGAAATTTGAGATGAAGGACCTTGGAGAAATGCAATATTGTTTGGGTCTAGAAGTTTGGAGAGATTCAAGTCAAACTTTCTTGTCCCAGGGTAAGTATGCAAAGAGTCTGTTATCCAGGTTTAAGATGGATGAGTGTAAGCCTTCATGCATACCTTTACAACAGAATAGCAAACTTCAGATGGATGATGGTTCGAAATATGCAGATGCAACATTGTACAGACAGTTGGTTGGTAGTCTTATTTATTTGACTACAACAAGACCTGACTTAGCCTATGCAGTGAGTGTTTTGAGTCAGTTTATGACTCAACCTCATGACAGTCACTGGAGTGCGGCGAAAGGAGTATTAAGGTATCTGCAAGGAACATCAGATTTTGGTATTTTGTATTCTGACTCATTTGATGTTAAGTTGACAGGTTATACAGACTCTGATTGGGCGGGAAATCTAAATGACAGAAGATCAATTACAGGTTACGCCTTCAACATTGGTTCTGGGGTCATCTCTTGGTGCAGCAAGAAGCAGCATACTGTTGCTTTATCCTCGGCAGAAGCAGAATATCAAGCTATGTGTGCAGCGACATGTGAGGCAGTTTGGTTGCGTAGACTTCTCCAAGATGCAGGGGAAGAACAGACAGAAGCTACGATCATCAATTGTGACAATCAAAGTTCCATCAAACTGGCTTACAATCCTGTGTTTCATAAAAACACTAAGCACATAGATACTCAATTTCATTTTGTTAGGGAGAAAGTGCAGTCCAAAGAGATTTCTATAGACTATTGTAATTCTTGTGATAATATGGCTGACATATTCACTAAGCCACTAGGAAGACTGAAGTTTGATTTGTTTAGGGACACTTTAGGTGTGTTTAAAAATCCCTTTCTCCATTAAGGGGGGGTGTTAGAAATTAATGGAGAATAGGTTACGTAGTTATGATTTGCACTTTATTTGACATTCAGTTCCTATTAATTAGGAATCTGTTTTGCCTATGTATCTATTTAATTCCTGATGCTTAATGAATAAGATGAAGCGAATGCATTTGCTGGTGGGAGCTCCTGGTGCAGATCACCTGTGAGCTCCCGTGTGTTTCACTGCATTGTATTCAAGGTAGCAAGAGATAAGATGAAGCCCGTGCATTCTTTGGGTAGAACTCACAGTGCGATCTGTGAGCTCCGTGTGTTTGTCAACTTTTGTCTCTTGCATTTTCTATCACGAAGTCTATTTAAGTTTACTATTTATCGTTCTAAATTAATAAAACTTAAAGATACTTTTAGAAAATGTAATGTAAAACATGTGAATGTTAATAAAACTTGAAGACACTTTTAACAAATGTAATGTGAAGCATGTGAATGTTAAAACATATTTTAAAAGATGTTTTTGTTAAGTTATCTCGACGATTATCTGTTGGATATCTTGATTTTATTACTTGCTTCTGTTAGTTATCTTGACTATTTAAGTGTTAGGTTATCTTCAAGAACTTCTTATATTCGTTATCTTAGATCACATGCTTTTATGTTTGGTTTTTTTGCTGTCAATTTTTTACCATAGGTTATTATTTTATTTTTTGGTCTAGATTTTCTACTTTCTGTAAGAAGCTATTAAGAGATTACTTTTCTTATTTATTTACATATTTGGGTGAGTATAGATGTAGTTTAGTACAGGAAGTATTAGTGATAAATAGATTTAATTCTTTTCAAAATCTCCTAAGCATTAGAATTATGTAGATTAAACAATTTAAACTTTTAAAAAAAAATTGTTTAGATTTTGATTACCATTTACCACAAATGATACCAAAATTTTAAAGCTCTCTCACTGCAACCACTGGAACAATTCCACAAAATTTTATGAGAGAAGTTTCATTTCTTTTCTTTTAAACTGACCCCATTTTTTCATGTTTTTCAATCATACTGAAAAAATAAGACTCACAATCCATGCAGAGTGAATCGGAAATTCTTGGAGAGTGAATGAGAAATGTACCATGGCGCCTGTCATGTCCAATGCTAATGCTTCCTTTAACAAAGCTACATCTATGCTCACACAAATATGTGAGTAAATAAGAAAAATAGCATTTATTATTTCACAAAATAGATTGCTATGGCTGCCAAACACTTTAGAATTTTTGGTGCGTTTGTTTGAAAGTGAACCCAGAAAAGAGGAGAAACGAATGCTTGTGTAACCTTTTGCATGGTAGTTTAGTCCAAATGTAACTTGATGAATTTGTAATTGATAGTTTTCAGTTCAAACTGTAAGTTGTTGAATTTCTAATTTCTTTGATTGATGGGTTTGAGATGAATTTAAAATAGTTTCAAAAATATAGTTGTGAACTTCGAGACTCAGAGATGGAATCACATCTTCAATGATATTTTTAAATTTAAAATATCTACAATCAACATCTCAACTACGGGAAGTTTTACATTAATTTTCACAATCAGCTTTATATGTGGCCATAGAAAGCAATGATTTTACTATATGTTTTTACTGTTGTTAATCTGAGGTGTTATTGCATTACTCTAGCTATTGGCACAAACAAGCGTAGAATTGGTTTAGTGGCATAACTAAATAAGTCTCGGAACAAAAAAGACCAATTGAAATTTTTATTTTTGATGCATTAGATTTGGTGATTGGATCAAAATTATACCTTACCAAGGGGCACATTGTAATCTGAGGTGTTATTGCATGACTCTAGCTATTGACACAAACAAGTGTAGAATTGGTTTAGTGGCATAACTAAATAAGTCTCCGAACAAAAAAAAACAATTGAAATTTTTATTATTGATGCATTAGATTTCGTGATTGGATCAAAATTATACTTATCAACATGCACATTGTATACATTCACCATTTTATTGTTGTTTCAAACCTTTCGCAATTTTTGTTTCAATTTCAGCAAAAGCTGATGTATGGCAGAAGTCTTTCCTTTCGAAGAATTGCACTGAACACAATCAATATTCTACAGGTAAATCAAATTAAAAAACAATGCAAACCAATAGAGAAAAGACTATAGCTCAGGAAATTGAAGTGGATTTTCGTGGGAAAGTAATGGATGCTATGTAACATTATAGTTAGAAAAAAATTCAGTGATTTTGTCAGCAGTGCAATGGGAAATTTATACGTGTTGATGCATTAGATTTGGTGATTGGATCAAAATTATACCTTATCAAGGGGCACATTGTAATCTGAGGTGTTATTAAATGACTTTAGCTATTGGCACAAACAAGGGTAGAATTGGTTTAGTGGTATAACTAAATAAGTGTTTGGAAAAAGAAAAAGAAAAACAATTGAAATTTTTAGTGTTGATGCATTAGATTTGGTGATTGGATAAAAATTATACTTATCAACATGCACATTCTAAACATTTACCATTTTATTATAAAACACAGCCACTGGAACTGTAGATTGTTGTTTCCAGCCTTTTGCAATATTTATTTCAATTTCATTAAAAGCTGATGTATGGCAGAAGTCTTTCCTTTCCAAGAATTGCACTGAACACAATCAATTTTCTACAGGTAGATCAAATTCAAACACAATTCAACCCAACAGAGAAAAGACTATAGCTCAGAGAATTGAAGTGGATTTTCGTGGGAAAGTAATGGATGCTATGTAAAATTATAGTTAGAATAAAATTTAGTGATTTTGTGAGCAGTGTAATGGGAGATTTGTAATATGATAATTATATTTCCACAATTTCTATATTATAGATTAGTTTAGATTTATTTTAAACATGGTTTTACCAAGTAATTTATAGATATTAAATGTATTGAGGTTCAAACTTGTTATCAAAATTTTCACTTAAAAAGAGATTTACACCTTAAGAGATTCCATCATATAAACCCTTGATAGATCTATGTTTAAGACAAATCCAAGTTGTTTTAAATTATTTAAATTATTTTTATTTTTTCTTCTTTTTCTTATAATATATTGCAATCTAAATTATTCTTCTTTTTTCTTTTTTCTTTTTTTGTAATATATTACAATCTAAATTATTCTTATTTTTTCCTTTTTTTCCTATAATATATTACAATTTGCAAATTTGAATACTTTAAAATGAAATAAAGTATGCACCTATATTTTTTACTATAATAAATTTTACCTCACACAAACACATTTTGACTATAATATATTGTAGCATTATTTTCCATTTCAAATATTATTATCATTAAACATTTGTTCTTACTTTATACAAATATATATATATAGAGAGAGAGAGAGAATTAAAAAATAAAACAAACATGTAAATTATATATATTAAATATTTATTAGTTTTTCTTTTATATATTTGAAATATTTACTAAAATTTACTTCTATAAAGTTTACCTCACAAAAACATTTGAACTACAATATGAACTTAATTTATGTATTTGAAATACATATTATTTTTTACTTGAATAAATTTTACCCCACACAAGCATCTTAACTCCCTCCCTAGGCTGCTGCTACTCTCACATCGTCAGATCAAATGCTAGATCACTGAAGAATTGTGTGTGTTAGATGATTGAAGTATTCTGTGTCTTTGGAGTTTCAACTGAATGAAAAGAAATACATATAACCAACCTTAGCATTGCATTTTCATTTGAAAACTCTTCTCCTACGGTTTTTGAGACACTTGGATCTTTCCAAGAAGCTGTGGCAAGGATCCACAAATTTTCTATATATGCCTACCTCAATGTCTTGACTCTTAAGAACATTTGCTACCTATACCTATCTCAATGTCTTAACTCTTAAGAACATTCTTGGAGACAATTTTCTCATTCATTGTGATCCATTTCTTTATCTTTGTTGTAATGATATTTGCACGTTTGTTGGGTGTAGATTTGATGCCTGCTTTTTTTCAGTCTATTAAAAGGAAGTGAAACATATCCACCTTCAGAAGTTATGAACCTTTAAAATCTCACTGAGACTTACCATTAATTGGAGGATACAGAGCCTTGGAGACAATTATTTGTGTTATCTACATTCTCCTATTCTAGGAAGCCTTAAAATGATTTATTTGTTGCCTCAAGCTTGTATACTATCGAGTGAGTCATTCCTTTCACATTGCTATCCAAGGCATTGTTTGCATAAAGAAACTATATGCTTCTTTTCCCTCATCTAATATAATATTTTTTTCCTTCCTATAGGAAATTGTCCCACATGAATTTCTAGTGCAGAACACACTAAGCATGAACATGTTACACCTACATATTTTGGATAGTGAAAGAGTTGGTGGTTACAATTGGGTTGGAGGCCTCCGTGTGATTTCGAAGCTCTGAAAATAGGCATTTAGTTTATGAGAGGCCTTAGAGCTCACACCTTATAATGCATCAACAAATTTGGATGATATATATTAGCGTTGCCCTGTATCATATTATGATTTAGAAAATTAAACTACTAACATATAAAAAAATTTACATTCATAGATGCAATTTGTAGTTGGCGATAATAACAAAGGAAAATACCTAGTAATGGATGACCAATAGTCTTAGGCCTGCAATTTCAACATGTAAGCATAATATCAGGTGGTGTAGACCTTTGATATGTTGAATTTATTTGCACAAAGTTATAAAATCCCCGCCCCCATTTCATGTGACATTGCCTAATAAACCACAAAATTTGCTAAATGGTAAATTTTGATAAGTTGTCTGAATATTTCTTAGGATATTTTGACACATAGGAAATACTTAAGAATAACTTAGTCTAGTGTCGAGTTAGGTAAAGTGTGTTTTTTTACCATGTACATTTGTAACTTATAATCCAATGGTCACGATTTTTAGTGATCTAACAGTTGTCTCTCACCTCAGTATTAACGACACTTGATCCGTGGCTTAACACCCGATTGGTCCATGATCTCTATTTAAAGAGCATGAAGGGTCATTTGTCCAGTAACCGTTTATGAGAGAAATATATGTAATTTTTCTGTTATACTAATAAATTCCCTGAAGTGGCTGCGTTGGCTCAGGGCGTGGATTGTTTCCCTCTTTGAGGGTTTTAACCCCCTGATTATACTGGTGTATTGATTTTTTTTCTATTTGTGAGTGGTGAAATTTGGTTCTTGATCTACGAAACTTACCCTATAAACTCCTACATGGTATCAGAGCTATTTTGAGGGTCGTGTCCATTATTGATCAAAATCCGAAGCCGGTTTAACTGCATGCAAATGCTGCTTTGTAGATCTACTATTTTTGAAAATTTTTGGGCTTATATAACTGCTCGGTTCTATCTACAGCGTCTGTTACAGTAAGGAATGCCTTTCGTTCCATGTGAAAAGGTTTTCAGCTGGCCAAGTTATGTCATTTTAGATCTGGAGGTATAAAACATCTATTTTGTAGTTATATTTGTTAATAGTTCTTCTTATTTCGGTATTTTTTTTCTATATTAAGGTTTTATTTATTTTTCGGATCTATACCCTCTTCTCTGTGTATGCTCTTTGGTGTGCGCTCCGTGCGATCTCGGTAAATCAGAAAAATAGTGAAAAAGGTGATAGTTGGGTAAGGCCTAAAGGAGAATCTAACATTTTGCGTGAGCTTTGCATTTCATTTTTTTTTTCTCTTTTTGTGTAGGGAAAAACCCTTTATTTATAATAATAATAATAATAATAATCATCATCATCATCATCCCCCCTTACTCCTTTCTAAAATAACATAAACCTTTTACTATCTCACTTGGTGAGGGGTTAGTTTATGAGAATAGAGGTCTTGGGTTCAAGTCTCCTTCTCAAGCTTCTTTGTAAAAAAGTTTTTGTTCAAAGGGGTGGATTTTCTTTTAAAGAGCCGCACTTCATCTTGTTCCTGTAACTATTCGGCATCTATAACTCATTTTTTTCAAAAGGCATAACTTCTTCATCCGGAAGAAATTTTTCGAGCCGTTTTTTTCTAAACGGCCTAATTTTTCGAGATCTTTCCATTGGAGTAGTTAGTTTCAGATTTTCTCAGCTTCCGTTTTTTTTTTTTTAAATGGAAAGTGCATGCCTAGTTATTCTTAACAACACCAATTATTTCCAATGGCTACCTCACATAGTAGATATACTTGGAAGTATAGGGCTTTATAGAATAGCCACAGGACTAGAAACTAAATTTTTTAAATTGGAAAATAAACAAGATCAAGCACGAGGGTTGATAGGAATGTCCATTGCTCAAGATCTTCAATTTCATATCCTTGATATTGACACCCCTCATGAAGCCCTGGATAATCTAAATACTATATTTTGCATTCAAAATTAAATAAGGGCCCATCAACTTGAAAATGAGTTGCTTACTTTGGACCCCAATAATTTCTCCTCTATTGAAGATTTTTTGTCCGAATTCAAGATCCTCAAAGTTCTTTTAGAAGGTTGTAAGGTCAAAAAGGAAGATGGTAGCCTCATCTATTGCATTCTTACTAAGCCTGGCCCTGCATACTCTGTTTTTGTTTCCGCCTTCCATTCCACTAGAGAAGCCATCATTTCTTTAGGAACCACCTACAAGAATCCCTATTTTGATGCCTTTTATGATTCTTTGATAAGAGAACAAGAAAATATTTTACACCTTGGTCTTATCACTGCTGGAAATGCTTCTAAGAAAGCGTTAGCAGCCCAACATCAATCATATCAAAAGAATCCAAAGAAACAGTATCCTAAAAAGTATGGTCTGAAACCAAACAAGGGTCCTAAGAAATTTTAGCCAAAAACTGAAAAAGAAACTCACCAAAATGATAAGGCATATAAAAAAAAAAGGAAAGAAGACAGATAGACATTGAAACTTTTGCAATCGTGATGGCCATTTAGAGTCCAAATGTTTTAAGAAGATGGAAGCCTTAGAAGCAGCAATGGAGAAGCACAACATCAATTTGGAGCACTCTTCACCTTCATCTTCAAGCATGGCACTTTCTTCTTGTGGTTGCCAAGCATCAAGATCTCGTTATGCATTAAATGTATCTTTTTCTTCTCCTTCTCATGAGTGGCTCATTGATTCTCGAGCTTCTTACCACATGGCTAAAAATAAATCCATGTTTTCTTCTTTAAATGATTGTAACACCAAACATATTTATGTTGGTGATGATAGATCTCTTAGTGTTGTAGGATCTGGAACCATTCATCTAGATAATGGTTAGTTTAATGATTTACTATGTGTTCCTACCTTGACATGCAAAGGCTTCTATCTGTTTATCAGATAACTCATTCAGGTGAATGGAAAATACTAGAATTATCACCTCATGATGTTGTAATCAAGGACCTCAAAGATCCTAAACATATTTTAGCTACTGGCATTGCTGATGATTCCACAAGGTTGTATAAGTTTGACAACTTTGGGTCATCATCTCTTCCCTCTGTTTTTGTTGCTCATAATGATGATGTGAGCAAGCTTTCGCATGAATGATTTGGTCACTTAAACTATCGCTCTCTTCAAACTCTATGTAAGGAAAATATGGTAACGAGCCTTCCTATGTATCTTGATGGGATGGTGTTTGCTCCGGATGTGTACTCGGAAAAAATCATCGAGATAGTTTTGACAAGCATGCCTCTTGGAACGCTTCAACCCCTTTACAGCTTGTGCACAGTGATTTATGTGGTCCACTTCCTGTTGTTTCTTTCTCTGGTTGCAAGTACTTCTTAACTTTCATTGATAATTTTTCCAGACGCACTTGGGTATATTTCTTAAAACTCAAGAGTGAAGTTTTTAACATGTTCTTGGCCTTTAAGTCCTTTGTTGAGAAACAATCTGGACATCAAATTCTTAAGTTAAGATCAGAAAATGGCAGATAATATGTTAACAACAAATTTGTCAACTTCTACACTGAGCATGGCATTCAATTGCAACATATTGTTCCATATACTCCACAACAAAATGGTGTAGTTGAAAGGAATAATCACACCTTAAAATAAATGGCTAATTGTATGCTTCAATCTAAAGGACTTGGTCTCAATTTTTGGGGAGAAGCCATTAACTTTGCAAATTACATAGTAAATCACACTCCTAATAAGGTTTTAAAGAATATAACTCCAGAAGAAGCTTGGAGCTCAATCAAACCAGATGTAATTCACTTTTTTGTTTTTGGAAGTGATGCTTGGGCCCATATTCCAGATGCGAAACATAAAGCCTTAGAACCTAAGAGTGAAAAATGTATTTTTGTTGGATATTTTGGAGATGTCAAAGGATATATACTTCTTCAACCCATATCCAAAAATATAATCATTAGAAGACATGTAAATTTTGATGAAAATATATCGGCCTGCGAGCCTAGTTCGGCGGGTGTGCCACCTTTGGCCTACGAGCCTGATTCGGCATATGTGCCACCTCTCTTTCTCTCTTCTATTTTTAATAGCATTCCTTCTAGTTCAGATGATGACAACGAGGATAAAAATCGTCCTCCAGCTCATGAAATTGTTCCTTATACTCCATTTCTTCCAAGATGGGTCCGCCCTACTCAGGATGCAGCAGATTCTCTTGCAGGTGACCCTGCCAATTGACGATGTACACGTTCTCAGTTCGAAAGAGCCTCTTCCTTATTGGCTCAAGTTTCAGAAAAAATTGATCCAAAAAACTTTGAAGAAGCCTCCGGTCATCCAGATTGGGATGAAGCTATGAATGAAAAGTATCATTCCTTAATGGAAAACAATACTTGGGATCTTGTTCCTATTCCAAAAGGAAGAAAACTTGTCAGATGCAGATGGGTTTACAAACAAATTTTGGACCAGATGGAAACGTGGATAGAGATAAAGCTCGTCTTTTCACTAAAGGTTTTTCACAAGTTGAAGGCATTGACTATACTCAAACCTTCTCCCCTGTTGCAAAAATGAATTCTATCTTCCTTGTTATTGCCCTTGCTACCTCTTTTAAATGGGAATTCGATCAGATGGATGTTAGATCTGCCTTCTTACATGGAGATTTGCATGAATAAATCTACATGGAACAACCCCCTGGCTTTATCCAAAAAGACTCCAGCCTTGTTTGTCGCCTTACGAAGTCTCTCTATGGTATCAAACAAGCTCCTCGGGCTTGGTATGCCAAAATGGACAGATTTCTCTTCGATAATGGCTTTTCTATGTGTCATTCTGACAACATTGTCTACACCAAGAAGGTGGGTAATTCCTTCACCATCCTTGTTCTTTATGTTGATGATCTTATCCTTAATGGTAGTGATCCAAACCATATAAACCATGTGAATTCTAGCCTCAAAAATAAGTTTGAAATGACAGACCTAGGACACTTGCATTATTTCCTTGGTCTTCAAGTCTTGCAATCCAAGGAAGGAATTACCCTCTCTCAGTCTAAGTATGCCTGTGATCTTCTACACCACTTTCACACGGAACACTGTAAGCCTGCCCCTTCTCCCTTTCAGTCTAGAGTCAAGCTTTCAGTCAACTGTACTATCCGTGAAGTTGATGCTATCTTATACCGTCAACTTGTTGGTAAAATTTTATATCTAATCCATACCCGTCCTAACCTTTCCTTTGTTGTTGGTATTGTCGCTCGGTTTATGCAGCGACCTCATGAAAGTCACTTGAAAGCAGCTAAAATAATACTTTGATATATTTGAGGTACAGTTCAGTTTGGGATTCATTACAGTGCAGGAGCATCTCCCTTGTTGATTGGTTTCACTGATTCTGATTGGGCTGGTGACCCTGATGATTGGAAGTCCACTGCAGGATATGTATTCACTCTTGGTGCAGGACCTATTACTTGGTCTTATAAGAAACAAAGTGCCATCTCCCTTTCTTCAACAGAAGCAGAGTATCATGGTGTAGTTGAAGCTAGCGAGGAAGCCATGTGGCTTCTTCAGATCCTGTATGAATTTGGTCTTCATCAGCAGCATCCAACTACACTTTTGTGTGATAATCATAGTGCCATTTAGCTATGTAAAGATCTAGTTCAGCATCATGATCGTGTTCTTGAAGTGCAATATTGTCCGACCAATGATCAAGTAGCCAATATCTTTACGAATGCTCTCATAGAAGCTAAGTTTACCAAACTTTGATCCATGGTTGGAGTTCAATAAAGGTGTCATTAAGGGGGGATAGGCTCTAATGCCTCATTCCTTCTCCTATTGTGTCAATTTTGTAAATCCTTCAATCCTATCCCAAGTTTTTCTTAAGGGGGGATGTTAGGATACTTCGACACATAGGAAATAGGCTCCTTTTGTGTCACCTTTGTAAATCCTTCAATCCTATCCCAATTTGTTCTTAAGGGGGGATGCTAGGGTATTCCAACACATAGGAAATAGTTAAGAATAACTTATTCTAGTGTAGAGTTAGGTAAAGTGTGTTTCTTTACCATGTACATTTGTAACTTATAATCTGACAGTCACGATTTGTAGTGATCCGATGGTTATCTCTCACCTCGTTATTAATGGCACTTGATCCGTGGCTTAACACCCGATTGGTCCATGATCTCTATTTAAATAGCATGTAGGGTCATTTTTCTGGTAGCCGTTTATGAGAAAAACATATGTAACTTTTATTTTATATTAATAAATTCCCTGAAGTGGTCGTGTTGGCTCGAGGCATGGATTGTTTCCCTCTTTGAGGGTTTTAACCACGTGATTATACTGGTGTACTGATTTTTCATCTGTTTGTGAGCGGTGACCTTTGGTTCTTGATCTATGGAACTTACGCTATAAATTCCTACATGTAGGAATTTACAGGGTAAGTTCCGTAGATCAAGAAAAATGGTCACCGCTCACAAACAGATCACAAATCAGTACACCAGTATAATCACGTGGTTAAAACCCTCAAAGAGGGAAATAGTCCACGCCCTGAGCCAACGTGGCCATTTCAGGGAATTTATTAATATAAAAGAAAAGTTACATATGTACATGGTAAAGAAACAAACGTTACCTAACTCTACACTAGACTAAGTTATTCTTAACTATTTCCTATGTGTCGGAGTATCCTAACATCCCCCCTTAAGAACAACTTGGGATAGGATTGAAGGATTTACAAAGGTGACACAAAGGAGCCTATTTCCTATGTATCGAAATATCCTAACAATACTCTCCATTAACACCATTCTCTTTGAAAATATGGTTGTAAATGCCAAGAACAATTTCAGCCAGCCATACCCCAAAATCCTGAATAAGTCTCCCACATGTCAAATTTGGATTCCATGCTTAGAGGACTAAAAATGAAGCATGTCATAAATATCTACTATAACCATCAAATAATTTTCAAACTAGAAAAATCAATCAAGCCTAACAAAAATCATATCCATACTCCAAAATTCCCCTTATTATAGCTCATCTATTAATTTAAAGTTATCTGTAAAAGAAATTTTACAATATATATAAGAATTCCTTGTCATTCTATGCTATGTATAGTTGAAAAAATGCAACTCTTACGATATTTAGGAATATCATGCTCTTTTAGTGATATTATAATTTCTCTTTTAGTAATCATTATACATGGGAATTTTTTTTTTTCTTAAGATAAAAACCTACCAATGCATGCTCACAGTTAGGTACCTTTCACTCATGAGATCCATTGCAACTCCAGCTCTATTCGGTGTTTAGTATATACCACTCATAAGGTCACTCATCAAGAATTGTAACTCCTCTCTAAAAATTGTGGCATTATTGAACCAAGAAACTCACTTATTGAACCAAGAACTCATTTAAAGAGAAAAGGAAATTAAAATTGAATGAGAAACAGAATGAAAACAAACACAACAGGTAAACACATTTCTTTATGTGGTAAAACCTTGATAGGGTGTCAAGGAAACCTCCACGGGGAAAGGGATTGGAAACTCTATTAATCAAAATGATTCTCCACCCTTACAAGCCTCTCAGGTCATCTAATTTAACTTTGAGCCTATTTCGTTATTCCAACTTCATTTCGTTACTCAACCAATTAATGGTTAACAAGTAATTTTCCCATAATTACATTATTTACATTTTTCGTCATATTTTTAACAAACTCCACCTTGACAACAATTTTCCTAATCCCTTTCCCATACCCATTCATCATCTCTTCTACAAGCCAAGAGAAGTGAGACACCATCTCAACTTCTCTACTGTAACTGGCTTCGTGAATATATCTACATGGTTCTCCTGTGTATGGACCTTCTTGAGAACTACTTTGTTGCCTTCGATTACATGTCTCACAAAGTGATACCTCACATCGATGTGCTTTGTCTTGCTGTTAAAGGCTGGATTTGTAGCCAAATTAATAGCGCTCTAACTGTCACAAAACACATTCACTTTCTCCTGCATCCTTCCAATCTCATCAAGCAGACCTTTTAACTAGATTGCCTCTTTAGAGGCATCTGAAGTAGCTATATACTTTGCTTCAATAGTGGACAAAGAAATTGTCTCTTGAAGCTTTGACATCCAATTGATTGCTCCACCTGCAAGAGTAAACACATAACCTATAGTAGATCTCCTTTTGTCCAAATCACCTGCATAATCAGCATCCACATATCCACATACTGAACCTTCACGACCATAAAAGCTGATGCAATGGTCACTTGTGCCTCTCAAATACCAAAGCACCCATTTCACTACTCGCCAATGTTCTTCCCCTGGATTTTCCATGAACATGTTGACAACTCCAACTGCATGTGAAATGTCACGTCTTGTAGATACCATTGCATACATTAAGTTGCCTACCTCATTTTCATATGGTACACGAGATATATACTTATTTTCTTCATTAGTTCTAGGACTTAATCCTGAAGAAAGCTTAAAATGGGAAGGTAATGGAACATTAAAAGGTTTCAAATTGTTCAAACCAAAATTTTCAAGTACTTTCTCCACATACTTCCATTGTGATAACCAAAGCTTACCACTCTTCATGTCTCTATGTATCTCCATGCCTAAGATATGTTTTGTTGCTCCAAGATCCTTCATATCAAATGTCCTAGAAAGTTTAGCCTTTAACCTGTTGATTTCTTCCATGCTTTTGCTTGCAATAAGAACATTGTCAACATACAACACCAAGATAATGAATATGCCATTGAAACCTTTGAAGTATACACATTGATCATACTCACTTCTGATAAAATTCTGGCTCACCATCAAGGATTCAAACTTCTTGTACCATTTCCTGGGTGACTATCTCACGCCATACAATGATTTCCTGAGCTTGCAAACTAATATTCTGTTGTGACCTTGTACAAAACCTTGTGGCTGATCCATATATATCTCTTCATCCAAATCACCATGAAGAAAGGTTTTTTTAACATTTAACTGTTCTAACTCAAGGTCAAGTAAAGCAGTTAGTGCTAACACAGTACGAATAGAAACAACATTAACTACTGGTGAAAAAATCTCATGAAAATCAATACTTTCAACCTGAGAATAACCTTTTGCAACCAATCTTGCCTTATACCTCTCAATACTTCCATCAAATTTTATCTTCAACTTGAAGACCCATTTTCACCCAATAACACTTCTCCCTTCAGGAAGTTCTACAAGATCCTAGGTATTTTTCTTGGCTAAGGAATCCATTTCTTCTTCCATAGCCTTTTTCCATATCTTTCTATCTGCATCATCTACTGCTTCCTGATAACAAGAAGGTTCCCCATCTTCAGTAATCAATGCAAAAGATGAAGCAGAGTCTTCATACCTTTTGGGTGTTTTTCTTTCCCTTGTAGCCTTCTTAGAGTGACTAGTTGTTGAATTGATTCTAGAATTTCTCCAGTTTCCTTTGCTTCTCCACCTTTTTCATCAGAATTCTCTCCTTCCTTTCGAATTTCTGGAAAAGGTTTAGTCTCCAATTAAATCTGTTGATTTGGCGATACCTTCTCCTGTTCAAATTTTTCACTATCTGATTTTGAAAGAGAAGATTCATCAGATGTTACATCTCTACTAATGAATATCTTTTTTGAAGAAGGATCCCACAATCTATATCCCTTCACTGCATAGTCATATCCCACAAAGACATAGCATTTCGATTTTGGATCTAACCTTGAATGTTGATTTCTAGGAATAAGAGCATAGGCATCACATCCAAAAACCTTTAAATGCAAATAATCACAAGATTGACCTGACCAAACTTCTTCAGGAATTTTACAGTTTATTGCAACTTAAGGTGATCTGTTAACTAAATAACAAGCAGTGGATACTGCTTCTGCCCACAACTCCTTTGGCAGGCTAGCATTGTTGATCATGCTTCTGGCTCTTTCCATAAGAGTCCAATTCATCCGTTCAACAACGCCATTTTGCTGAGGAGTATAAACAATAGTTTTATGTCTAACAATCTCTTCATCCTTACTAAATTGTTCAAATTCTAAAGAAGTAAATTCACCGCCATTGTCAGTTCTTAAACACTTCATTGATTTTCCTGTTTTCTTTTCCACCATTGCTTTAAATTGTTTAAAAATATGAAATACATCAGCTTTATTTTTCAACATATAGACCCAAAATTTCTGAGAGAAATCATCAATAAAATTTAAGAAATATAATGCACCTCCATAAGTCACAGTAAGAGATGGTCCCCATGGATAAAAATGAATGTAGTCTAAATTTTTTTTACTATTATGATTTCTAGTCTTGAACCTTTGTTTACATTGTTTTCCAAACACACAATGTTTACAATAATCCAACTTCAAGGAATTCAAATGAGGAAGCAACTTGCGTTTCATCAGTACCTCAAGACCTTTCTCGCTCATGTGACCTAATCGCTAATGCCATAGACGAGAACCTTCTTCTACGTTTTCTGATATGATTACTTCTTCACTAACTTTAGTGATTCCTTTGAGTCTATATAGATTTCTGATCTTTTCAGCCTTCATAAAAAACAAGGCTCCTTTTGAGACTTTCAACTCTCCATTTTGACCTGTAAATTTATACCCATTTGAATTAAAAACTACCAAGGAAATCAAGTTTTTCTTTAGATCAGGTACATGCCTATTATCAAAAAAAAATTTAACTGAATCATCATACATTTTATTTTTTACATTACAAATCCCAACAGTATGACAAGATGCATTATTTCCCATGAATACAAAACTACCATTTACAGTTTCATATGAAGTAAACTAACTTCAATGCGGACTCATATGATGAGAAGCACCAAAGTCTAATAGCCAATTTTTAGCATCTTGAGGGACATTACACACAGGGAGAGCTTCAACAATTAAAACCTCATTAGCCATACCTGAATCAACCTGATTTGCTTCCTTTTTATGGTTTTCCGACTCCTTCCATTTCCAACAATCTTTCTTGAGGTGTCCATGTTTGTTGCTATACTAGCACTTGGCTTTACACTTATTTCCACCCTTTGACTTCGATCTGGAAGAACCTCCTGCTTTCTCCCCCTTTCCTTTGACCGAACTCTGGCTACCATGGCTTCTAGTGTAGGCATCTCAATACTACATTTCCTTCGTACTTCTTCAGATAAGAGAGCACCCACAACAGATTCAAATTTTAAGGAATCGGCAGTGCTCAGATTGGTTGAAGTTATAAAGTGATCCAATGACTCGGGCATACAACACAACAAGGTAATTGCCTTGTCTTCTTCCTGCAATTTAACTTCGATATCTAACAACTGACAAATAAGCGTATAAAAAACATTTAAATGTTCTGCAACTTTTATACCCTCCTTCATCCGAAGACTGTACAATTGTCTTTTTAAATAAATTCTATTTGTCAATGACTTTTTCATATACAAGGTTTCCAATTTTCCCACAACCCTTGAACTGTGCTTTCTTCAACAATATTAAAAATAAATTCATTTGCCAAACATAACCGAATGGTACTGAGGGCTCGGGCATCCATGTCCTCCTAGTCCGAATCTGTCATGCTTGCTGGTTTTTTCTTTACCCCGTCTAATGCTTTGTGCAACCCTTGTTGCACCAGCAAATCCCTAACCTTCAGTTTCCACAATGAAAAATTGTTTTTCTCGGTGAATTTATCCACCTAGAACTTTAAATTTGTCATTTTGGCCATTTGTTCCTCCTATTTTTCCCTTCTTTCTCTAATTTCTAACTACGGTCTAAAAAATAAACACTTTTCCCCTCTTCTACTAGGGTTTCAAGGGTTTCAGATTTCCCTTCTTCTACAAATTAAACACATTTCCCCTCTTCTACTAGGGTTTCAAGGGTTTCAGATTTCCCTTCTTCTACAAATTAAACACTTTTCCCCTCTTCTGCTAGGGTTTCAAGGGTTCCATATTTCCCTTCTTTTACTAGTTTTTTTTTTTTTTAAATAAAAAATACAATTTCTATTTTTTCTCCTTTTTCCACTAAATCAATTCTTTAGAAACCTGAACCCTTTTTAATAAACAATTTCTTTCACAATTTCTTCACCGTAAATAAAAATTCAGTGTTCTTTCAAAAATAATTTCTCACAAGAAAAAAATTCCTTCTATAAATCCGAGTCTTAATTTTTTCCTGAACCATTATTAAACCAGAATCCTTTAATGTTTTGAAAAACTCAAAACATAATAGAAAATACCTATGTTTTCTGTGTCGATTAATGTTTCTAGGGAAATGGACACGTTTTCATTTTCTTCAATGAACATCTCCTTAGGAGCAGAGCATCTCTTCAGGAGCAGAACATATCGTTAGGAGCAGAGCATCTCTTTAGGAGCAGAGCATATATGCTCTTCAGCTCCTCAACAGAGACTGCAGAGAGGCAAGTGCAAGCCAATCTCTTGCTTGACAGTGGCTAGGGCATCATCTCAATCATAGTGGCCTGGGCATCAGTAGATGGCCTCAACCTCACCAAACTCGCTTGATCAGAGTGGCCTGGGCATCATTTGATGGCCTCGGCCTCACCAAACTCGCTCGATCATAGCGGCCTAGACAACTTTTCTCTCTCACACCGGACATAATGATCTTTCTCGGTTTTCTTTGCTTTGAGCTTTTTCGATGGCCTCCTGAATTTTTCTCTCTCGATAGCCTTGATGGCTTCAGCCTCACAAAAAAACTATAGATTCTCTTCTTGACAGTCAGCTTTTCTTCTGTCAGAAACAAGTACTCCACTCGACGGCTCCTCCCCTCGATGGCCTCCTTTATCTGGCGGATGGCAAAGGCGGATTGTAACTTTGTTTAAAATGGCTCTGATACCACTTATCCAACCAAGAAACTCACTTATTGAACGAATAACTCATTTAAACGGAAAAGGAAATTAAAATTGAATGAGAAACAGAATGAAAACACACACAACAGGTAAACACATTTCTTTACATGGAAAAACCTTGATAGAGTGTCAAGGAAACCTCCACGGGGCAAGGGATTGGAAACTCTATTAATCAAAATTATTCTCCACCCTTACAAGCCTCTCGGGCCATCTAATTTAACTTGAGCCTATTTCGTTATTCTAACTTCATTTCGTTACTCAACCAATTAACGGTTAATAATTAATTTGCCCAAAATTACATTATTTACATTTGTTGTCATATTTTTAACAGGCATCACTAGCTACATGTTATTTTTGGGCATTAAAGTGGGGCTTTTTGTGAATTTTTCTATAGTTTGCAAGAGATTAATTGGGCAAAAAACAACCTCCATAATACCTTCGATTTGTCCTGAGTTGATGGTCATTCAACATTATTTTTCCTAGGTTAATATGATATTCAACCATAAACTATTTCTCGCAAATATATAATTTTCTCATTCAAATTTTGTGTTCAATTGTTCCGTTCTAAGTTAATTCTTTGGTATTTCCTTGTTGCTAATATTGTCCATCTCTTTGTTTCTAGTGCTCTTAAAAACTATTAAATTTTTCTGCATTTAGTTTCCTTCTTAATTTCCTAATTTAGGGTTGCTTTAGTATCGAGATTCTCATATCTATTTTGAAATTTCAATTTTCAGAATTTTCAAATTTTAGTTCCCTTAGCAGGTTTCAGTAGCTAATAACATTGTAAATAGATCCCCAATTGATAGTTGATTCATACCATATTTTTCAGTTACAATTCAAATTATAAAATTAGGTACATAAGAGAAAGCCAATGTCATTCAATGTTATTTATCTATTTTCCTCCCATAATGTTGGGTCCTTTTATCTGAAAAGAATAATTAGAGAAACATTGCTTGTGTTCAAATTGATACTCCCACGTATGCATTGAAGTACATTGTCCAAAACTTTTGCTCAATTTCATTTTAGATTTTCATTTCCCATGGAGGTCACAAATGGAGTCTTCATATTACAAGACTCATCAACTTCCAAGTTCAAGTGGACTCTTGAATGTGACCTTCTTCTGAAGAAATGAAGAGGAGCCAAAGCCTCCAATTACTGGACTTGCAAGTCGAATGAATCAGATTGACTATCTATGTAGACACACAAAAAAAAGATAAGAGAAAGCACTTAGTTTGCTTATTTTTCTGACCTAAATTCCTAGTTGACTAACGAGAGTTATCAGTTGTCTAAAATCCATGGCATTTTGTAGTAGGTAGTATCATTTATGTATTTTAAAAAAAATATAGAAAAAATGCATCATGTGGAAATTATAAACTTTCATATTCAGGAATATTTTTTTTTTTTTTAATTAGTGTTTTCATTTTCTAATTCAATAAAAATTCCCAAGTGTTCCTTAAGAACAAGTCAACTCTTTCACTTTGCCCTCACAAATAATTACAACTGGACCAATCTCCTGACAATTTAAACTTCTCGACAAATTGACACTTATGCAACTCAAAATAAAAATATTTTAGCTTCACAAAATTAGCACTATAACACAAAATATCAAACATTGCACCATCTCCAAGTAAAAATAACCATTAACTTTCACGATGAAAAATAAGAAAATCCTAGAAATTATAAAGATTTATTGAAGTTTTTGCATACAACTCCTGGAAATTATACATATTTATTCAACTTTCTCACAAGCAGAAACTTTGTTTGGTGTTTCTGGTTGAATATGAAATTTAAATTTAGTTTGATGAGGAGACAATGGAATAATAATTCATATATTAATATAAATTTATCTATAAAATAAATTTTACAAGATCTATAAGAAATCCTTTCCATAGCCATTTTATGCCATGTATAATTGAAAAAATGCACCTCTTATGATATTTAGAAATAGTCTCCTCTTTTAGTGATCATTATATTTGGGAGATAAAAATTTATCAATGCATGCTCAGAGCTATGTGGCTCTCACTCATGAGATCCATTGCAAATCCACCTATATTCAGTGTCTTCCTGGGCTATATCATGTCCAACTACACTCCCTTTCCCTCTAACATTTACTTTTGTTATTTAAACTGTGTGTTCAGTTCTAACCGAATTCTCTCATATTTCCATGTTATTACTATAGTTCAACTCTTTGATGTTAGTACTCTTAAAAACTATTTAATTTTCTTGGTGTTAGTTTCCTTGTTAATTTCCTAATTTAGGGTTACTTTAATATATTCTCAGATACATTTCTATATTTCATATTTCAGAAATTTCATATTTCAAATCTCTTAGTATGTTTCAGTAGCTAATAACAATGGAAATAGATCCCCAACTGATAGTTGATTCATACTATATTTTTCAGTTATAGTTCAAATTATAAAATTAGGTATACAAGATCAAACGAGTGTAATTCAATTCTATTTATATTTTTTCTTGCCATGACGTTGGGGATTTTATTTAAAAAGAACAATTAAAAAAAATTGTATTCAAATAAATACTTGCTCATATGCATTGATCTATAGAATCCAAAACTTTTGTTCAACTCCATTGTATCTTTTAAATTCCCCTGGAAGTCACAAATGGAGTCTTGATATTACAATGCTCGTCAACTTCCAAATCCATGTGGACTCTTGAATGTGAGTTTTCTATGACGAGATCAAGTGGAGCAAGAGCCTCCAAGTAATGGACTTGCAAGTCAAACAAATTAGATTGACTCATCCAATAAGACTTGGTCATCTATCTATATAGACCTAGATTCCTAGTCGACTAAGCAGAATTGCCAGTTGTCTAAAATCCATGGTGTTTTGTAGCAGGTAGTATAATTTATTAACTTTAATAAAATAATGTAAAATATGAATCATGTGGGCATTATAGACTTTCATGTTCAATAATATTTTACTTTGTTTTTTAAATTTAGTGTTTTTATTTTCTATTTTCCTGAAAATTCTCAAGTTTCTCTTGAGAATGAGTTGTATGTTTCTCTTTACCTCACAAACAATTGTAGCTAGACCAATCTCTTAACAATTTAAACTTCAATGAAAATATTATGTTCCAGTCTTTCCTGTTGGGTATGAAATGTAAATTTAGTTTGACGAGTAGGAAATGGAAGTATCATACCATAACAGGATGGCATTGCAAGTGAGCATATGTGAGAGAAAAAAGAGGTTGAAAGAATTATTGGGCAGCCATAATCACCAGGCAACTCATTATGCTAAATCTATATAAAATTTGAAAAATTAGTGTTTCTTAAATGATTTTTTTGATATATATCCCAATTCAATTCAGGAATAGGGTTTATATAACTCATATACATCATGCCCCTATTCAATTTAGGAGAGGGATAATTGTTATTTTCATTTGTGTAGGGCGGTAACAATGTATAGCGAAATTGGAATTTAGATTGCCATGATGCTTAGTTATAATGGTATTTGTTTAAGGAGAAAAATCCCCTCGGTCCCTTTTCTTATTTATCTTTAAATCACCTACTTGAATTTTATGGTGACACCCTAACCACTTCATAAGGAAGGCTAGGCTCAGTGTGAGTCCTCATAATATTTTAACTATTGCCTACATGTGTCTCTTTTTTGGGGAGATGGAAAAAGCTTAGCATTTAAACTTTAAACATACCTCTACCACCCCTGTTAGCCACCCATGTTCTCATAGAGGTTTTTATATTCTGCACCACCCAAATTTATATCTATTTCAATGTCTTGACTCTTAAGGACATTCTTAGATATAGTTTTCTCATTCATTGTGTTCCATTGTTTTCTCTTTATTGTAAGGATCTTTGCATCTCTACCAGGTGTAGGTTTGATGACTTATTTTTTGCAATCTATTGAAAGGAATTGAAACATATCCACCATGGGAAGTTTTTCACCTTTAAAATATCATGAAGCATACCATTACTTGGAGGATAAAGAGCTTTGAAGACATTTATTTGTTACTTGTACATTTTTCTATTTAGGATTCTGAATGGAGTTATTTTTTTCTTCAAGTTTGTATATTGTACAAGAATTTCCATTTGAGACCAGACTAATCATGACCATGTCACAACTACAAAGTTTGGGAAATGAAAGAGTTGGTGGTTACAGTTTCATTGGAGGCATTCTCATGATTTTTGTTCTCCAAAAATGGGTATTCGATTTATGATATGCTTTAGAGCTCATACCTTACAATGCGTATATTGGTGTTTTCATGTATGGCGTAAAAAGTTACACAATCTATTAAAAGGAAATGAAACATATCCACCATTGGAATTTTTGACCTTTAAAATATCATGAAACTTACCATTACTTGAGGATAAAGAGCCTTGACGACATTTATTTGTTACTTGTACATTTTTCTATTTTACGAACCCTGAATGGAGTTATTTTCTTCCTTAAGCTTGTATATTGTACAGAAATTTCCATTTGAGACCAGACTAATCATGACCATGTCACAACTACAAAGTTTGGGAAATGAAAGAGTTGGTGGTTACAGTTTCATTGGAGGCATTCTCATGATTTTTGTTCTCCAAAAATGGGTATTCGATTTATGATATGCTTTAGAGCTCATACCTTACAATGTGTCAGTAAATTTAGATGACGTATATTGGTGTTTTCATGTATGAGAAAATTATTTTTTAGTATTAGTCTCTAGATATTTTTGAATTTATGGTTTCTTAGACTTAGCTTGACAATTTGTTGCGGTCTTGTAATTGTGATGTTTTTGATTAAAAGAATTGTAACTTGTTTCCAATAAAAGAACATGTTGGTTTTTATACAATACCTATCATATTTTTATTGTAGATATTATCCAACACCACGGAATAACTTGAAAAGTCATGTCCAATGAAAATACCTTCAACATTCTCGTTTGTGTCCTAAGACAGTGATCAAAAGCCTATTTTCCAGGTCTTTATATTGTTCTTTTTCGTGGCAATAAATGTTGATTAACGATCATGGGAATTGTAAATATATCATTTTGAAACATTCTAATGGTGTGCAAAGATTGCATTGATTTTACAAGACACTTATATTGAATATGAAAGGGAAAATGATGCAAGCTTCAATGGACAGGAACATTCTTCAATGTCTGATGCTTCCATTAGTTCTTTGAAGAGAACTAATTCTAATAACAGAAGAAATCAATGCCAGAAGATAAATCCATCTAAATATGCTTCCAATATGGAACAACTAAGTAGCATACTTAACCAAAATTAAGAAAAAAATTATTGTTTTTGATGCACATGTCAAAATATTTTTGATAAGATGGATGATATATATAGGAGGGAAAAGAACATACTTTGAGATGACAACAGATGTTGAATTCTAGAATTTTAATTGTATTTTCGGTGTCGTGCAAGTTCAAATAACTTGAATCGGTGGGATTCAAATGATAAATGTCGTTGGTTTTTCTTCTTGGAGGAACATACTTCAACATCCATACATTTTGAGTTCCTGGAATATGGTCAGCGAGTAGTTTGGTGAGACACTTATGTTGTGGGTTGTTTTTAATATTTATGGATATGATGAAAGAGTGAAATAAAATGTTAATTCTGAGAATTCTAAGGCACTATGCCTTTCTATATTAGTATACAGAAATATTTCATTTTGGTTTGGAAGCTTTTGGTTTAACATATTGTAGGCACTACATCATGAAAGATATAAAAATTTTCTATTAAAATCACTCTTTAAAAAGAACTCTTGGGTAGAAATGCACACCATGTATCTCATTATCCTAAATTTGAGTCCTGAGAAGATTTAAACTATTTCCTACATGTGTCTCCTTTTTCGGGATATGGAAAAATCTTAGCATTTAAACTTTAAAAATATCTCTACCACCCTTGTTAGCACCACCCAACTGGAATGCTTCAAGAGCCATGCTCACCAGGTAGCTCATTATCCTAAGTCTGAGTCCTCAAAATATTTGAACTCTTACCTACTTATGTCTCTATTTTACGGAGCTAGAAAAATCTTAGTGTTTAAAATTTAAACATATATCTACCACCCTATTAAACACTCATGTTCTCACGAAGGTTTGCAGAGTCTACACCACCCAACTCTCTACCTATCTCATTGTCTTGACTCTTAAAAACATTCAAGGAGACATTTTTACCATTCGTTGTGCTCTATTGTTTTCTCTTTGTTGTAAGGAGCTTTGCACCTCTCCTGGGTGTCGGTTTGATGCCTAATTTTTTGCATTCTATTAAAAGAAATTGAAACATATAAACCATGGGAAGTTATGTACCTTTAAAATATCATGACACTTACCATTTATTGGGGGATAAAGAGCCTTAGAGAGATTTATTTATTGTTTGTAGATTTGTTTATGCTAGGAAGCCATGAAAGGCGTTATTTGTTGCTTCAATCTTGTATATTCTCCAATGATTCATTCCTTTCACATTTGCAATCCAAGGCATTGTTTGAAGAAGGAAACTATATTCTAGGCTTTCCTTGATCTGGTATAATACTTTTTCCTTCTTGGAGGAAATCGTCCCACAAGACTTTCGACCATAGACCATGCTAAGCATGAACATGTCACAACTACAAAGCTTGGATAGTGAAAGAGTTGGTGGTTACTATTGGGTTGGAGGCCTTCTCATGATTTATAACCTCTGAAAACAGGTACTTAGTTTTCGAGAGGCCTTAGAGCTCACACCTTACAATGTGTCGGTAGATTTAGAATAGGTATATTGGTGTTTCCCAGTATCAAATAATGATTTGTCAAATAAAACAAAACTTAAAATACAAATATATAAAAAACCTTACATTCATACAAATGAAAAATTGTAGAAACATTGAAAAAATGCAATTGTTGCGATATTTAGAAATATAAAAATTGTGGGATCACTTGTCATATGTATATTTTAGATATTATCCATCACCATGGAACCACTTCAAAAGTTGTATCCAATGAAAATTTCTTCAAAATTCTCATTTGTGTCCTCAAAGGGTGATCAAAAGCCCATTTTCTAGGTCTTTATATTTTTATTTGTTGTGGTAAATAATGTCGATTGAATATATTTGGCATTGTAAATATTATCAGTTTCAAACATTATAATGGTGTGCATAGATTGCATAGATTTTACAAGACACTTTTATTAAGAGAGAAAAGGGAAAATGATGTAGGATTCAATGGACATGAACATTCTTCATTATTTGTTTCTTCCAGTGGTGCTATGAATATAAACAATTATAATAATAAAGGAATTCAATTCCACAAGAAAACTCCATCTAAAGACTTCCAATATGGAACAACTAAGTAGGATACTTATGCAAAATCCACAAAAAATTACCCATTCAAACACAGAGTGAAAGGTTGTCCTTAAGTTTTTTTTTTGTAGAATGTACATTATTTTTGAGGGGAAAACAAAATTACACAAAATTTTATTGATTTTGATGCACATGTCAAAATATTTTGGAGAGACTGGATGATATAAATAGGAGGGCAAGGAACATATTTTGATATGACAATGGATGATGAGTTCCAAACTGTTAATTTTATTTTTAGTTCCAAAGTATTAATTGTATTTTTAATGTCCTACAAGTTCAAATAACTTAAATCAATGGGATTCAAATGATAAATGTCATTGATTTGTCTTCTTGGAGGAATATTATTCTACATCCATACATTTTGAGTTCTTGGAATATGGTCAAAGGGCAATTTGGTGAGACACTTATATTATGGGTTGTTTTTAGTTTGTATGGATTGCATGAAAGAGAAAAATAGAATGTTAATCTTCATAATTTTGAGGCATTCTTGAAAATTTAATGTGTGAAATGAATTTTATTCCTTTCTGAATTAGTATCGAGAAAATATTTCAATTTTATTGGGTTGTTGGGGTTTAACATATTGTAGGAACTACATCATGAAAGATAAAAAAAAATTCTATTCAAACCATCCTTTAGAAATTATTTGTAACTTTCTTCTTGAATATGGACACAATAATGTTATTTTTTCATAATTCCTAGTGGAGCATGCAATTTTTGGATTCCTGGTGGAATCATATGAGAAGAAAAAACATGTTCGCATTCCACAAATGAAATATGTATTCAGTTCAGTCATGTGGTCTCCACCATGGAAAAGAAACCATCGATTAATTACTTCAACTAAAACGGTTTGGCGATGTAAAAATGCTTCCATATTTAAAGGCTTTTTAATATTATTTATTATCTATGCCCTCGAGCCGAAATTAAATTTGTAGAACGCCTCATTTTTTCATTATAATTATCTTCACTGTAATAATTCAACACATTTTTTCTTTTTTATTGGTCGAGGAAAAGAATCCCGGAAATAATTAAGTGTCTTAGAAGAAAAGAGTTTAACATATGACAACCAATAAAATTTATAGCTGCACAACTTTTTCTAAAATTTCACAATTAAACTCTTAAAAGATGTTGGAAACATATTTTTCCTTCTTTTCCCTTGCATTTTTTGGAGGAAAAATATGAATCCCTTGTATATTGAGTTTTGATCAATTCGTCCACCTTTAACTAAAATGAAACTGCAATTTAGCATACAAATTATTTTTCTTCTTCAACTTATCAAATGATGTAACTATAGTATAACCTGTAGAAAATTTTACTTCTATAATCCGGCTTGTTTGTTTGTTGGCTAGCTTGTTGGTTAAGATATAAGTTTAGAAGTTTTTTTTTTATACCAAATATTTATTTTTTACATTACAATGATTTTTCTATTGTTTAGATTGGTCCATATCTTGTTAAGTCAGACACTATTGCCTATATTAATGAAACATTTCTTGCTAATTTACTTAGGTAGGTAGGGTGCCCCTATGTCCCATCTACCTATAGAGTACTTTGGTCACATATTATTTCTTTTATGCTATGGGTTCCTATGCTACCTCCTTACAGTGTTTCCTTTGAAACATCTGATGCAATTTCTAGTTATATTTGTATGTTTCAAAACCATCACATTTAACAAATACTAAAATGGAAAGAAGATTTAGTATAAAAACTGCCACATAATGAAAATATTGAGAGTATAAATTTCCATGAGTAATATTTTCTCTTTCCTAAATGTGATATTTTATTCATGTTCAAAATAAATTTCATCTTGCACATAAAATCAACATCTTTAAAAATCACTATATTTAAATTATGTATATTATTACTTTTTATCTCTATAATTTGATCAAAAAAGTCTATGTTTAATTTGTATCTCTATAATTTGGTCAAACAAAGTCTATGTTGACAATATCATGCAAGTTGGTTTACGCATCATAGTTGCTCGAAAAAACCTAATGGAGGGTTTTTCTTAAGGCTTTGTTTTGAATGTCCTAAACCCTAATTTGTTCTCTTATTACCACCTATATTTGGTCTCTACATGTTCCTACACCTACCTTTGGTCTTTACCGATCATCTGAATGGATCGTGCAGAAAGCACAAAGAATCCTTCCTACCTACCTCACACTAAGACAAAACGTCTAGACTGATTTCCCCCAAGGTCAAACATGGGGTGGACATTAAATCTCAAGGAATAGGTATATGTTCATCAACACAATACGCACACACATTGTTCTTTACATTACACACAAATATGCATTCCTCATCAAAATAAAATTTTTTAAAATGACAATAAGAATTCACATTCTATTCATCTATACAGTGAGCTTCCTTCATTTAGGCTTCACAAAGTTCACAAAAAAAATCCAGTATGTACTAGCACACCATTTACGTAGAAATGTTGATATATCACTTGTAATCATTCACACACTTAGCGATGAAGCCAACCTTGCTGCTATTAAGGGAATACTATGCATCCACAGTCACAACAATAGTTTTCGAAACCTTCAGGTATTCAATACAACAACTACCTACATCGACAAGTCATTAGATATTCATATTCATGTAAATAAATAAAAACCATTGGGCACATGGCCATAGAAGTATATCTTGGTTTTTGTAGGCTACCAGGAAAGAAACCAAAAGTTCTATTGGATAAGAACTAAAGGTTAAGTACATCATGTTAGTAATTCTTGTTACCATATCGAAATTAATAGTTAATCACCCCTAGCCATATGATGTCTCATGCATTCCTACTTGAATATATGGGTGATCGTTCATGGATTAATTATGAGACAAGCATTACAAGTAATAAGAACCTATCTAATGTCCACACATTCACTGGAAACGGAGATTGGGGCTTCAAATCTCCACTCAACCTTAGATTAACTGATCTACAATAGTTTTTGTAGTCAACCACCCCTGAGCCATATATAGATCCTGAATAGGAGTTTTCAAGAGAAAATTACCAAAAAATCCGCTAAATTAGGGAGTCCAAATATTTCACCATCTCCACCCATTTAATCTATCCAACAATTATGTTCATTGCTCCACTATAAAACACTATTCTAGAGCTCTTTGAAAACAACTATTATCCCCATAATGAAGCATAAAAACCCACTAAGAACTCTTCTACAACCAATAATCCAAAGGAAACAGGGTCCCCACCCAAGCTAAGAGAATAAATAACCCATACTCCTTAACTTAATCTATGCCTCCCACAATCTACTACATGCACTCGTAGTAGTATCTAGGCTTATGGATTCTTTTCCCTCTCCCATGCTGCAGTAACATATTATGTGTGCTTCTAAGGTGTTTTCCACCACACCTTTGTCTCTCAAAACTTAGCTTTATGATCAACGTTGTCTCATGTTGTTCGTCGACAACATTGTCCTTGTTTCAGTTTATGTCCATGTTAATCAAATTACAGGGCCTCTTTGAAGCACTCTTCAACCTACAATGTTTCCTACACATCCTCCCTTGAAATTTTCATGCTACTTCCCCCTAAATGATGTCTCCCATTTTCCTTTCTTAATCCCTCATCTTCAACTACTACCCCCATTTGAGGATTGGCTTCTCTCTTAGAATGTTGTCACCTTAAAATTTTTGTGTCCCCCAATGGATACTCCCATGCCTCATCTTCGAATATCCACTCTATATAATTGTTACCCACTCTATCTCCTTTTTATTTTTTTTGAAATTTCCTCCGTGCCACACTACAAGAAAAAAGGACATTGGTGGGGGCCATTCTTGTGACGGACCTTTAAGGTCCGTAACCAATGTCACATATGGTGATGGTCATTAAAAAAGTGTCGTTGTAAGTGTATATAGTGATGGTCCTTTAAGGTTCGTCACCAAAGCCATTTTCAATGACACTTTTGGTGAGGTTCATTAAAGGCCCATCACTAATTGTCTCTTTGGTGACATTTCTAGTGACAAACGTTTAATGACCCTCACTAATGCTCTTTTAGTTACTTTTGGTGACGGTCAAAAAATTTTCGTCATCATTAATCATTTCAATGAGTTATTGATTACACTATGTGTCTGTTAATATATTTTTTGTCAAAAGATAATGATTTAAGACCATTATTGTGGAGTATTTTTTATAATATGTGAAACCCCATAGTCGTTAGGGTCAATCAATTTGTTAAAAAGTAATTAGTGTGTATCATTTCCCTCAAGTAATGACTAGTCAAATATATTTTTCCTATGAGTCAACACATGATTCATATCTATTAAGTTTATTATCTAGAAAATTCCCTTTAGATAAATTTCCACTAGTGTGTGTAAGAGATATATTATCTAATAATTAATCAAACTTTGTCAATTCTATTAATGAGAAATACCTAACACTCCTCAAAAATATAGGCACACCTTAAATTAATGCTTTGGCACACACTAACATTTCTTAGCACCTCACATGTCTTGGAAAATATGTGTACGTAGAACACCTTGTCATGACACTAACGCCAAGAACATGGTGGTATGTGCTAGCACAACATAGAACTCTCCTATCATGTGTTGGCATGCATGTAGTCCCTAGCATTCCCTGGAACACCTTGGTTGCATGCATTCACATACATGAGCACTTGGCACACAATTCCACCTGGAATGTATTGGGACCTATTATTAGTGTGCCTAGCATGCCCCTTTTGAAAAATATAAAGTACGAACTTATTAACCCTCTTATGTGTTCATTTCTTTACATTTTTTCTTGGTTCTTCCATTTTTTTCCTAGACACTTCTTGACACATATTGAAATACCCTGGCACCCTGCACATCCTTAACACTTGGAATGTATTGGCATATATTGGCACTATTTGGCACATATAATTAGCACACCCTGGAACTCCCTATCACACTTTGGCACTTGTTCTCATCCCTTGATGTTACCTAACATGCCTTACCAATTCTTAGCATACCTTGTGAATCCCTTCTTGGCATGATAGCTAGCACTCATTAACACTAGTCCCTGGAACATGTTCCTCATATTCACTAACTTCTATGAATTTTGACCCAATTCTCCATTAATGTTTTGTTCTAGTAATCCTTAACACTCCTTAACATGCATTAGCACTCTCTATCACACCTAATCACTCTTTAAAATGCCCTTCCACTTCATAGCATGCATAACACTCCTTGACAGATATTGGTGCTTGGCACGTGTTGGCTCATGGCACATGTTTGCACTTGGAAAGTCTTAGCATGTGTGGAATACATCGAGATGCCTTGGTATGATTTTTCATGGTTTAATATTAATTTTATTTGAGATCAATTGTTGGAAAGTAGATCAAAAGCAACAAATGAAGACTTGGCACCTATTTGTGCCTAGTGTACTTGGTGTGCCTAGCATGCCCCTCTTGGAAAAGGTAAATTTATGACGTATTAACCCTCTTACGTGTTCATTTCCTTGTATTTTATCTTGTTTCTCCCTTTTGTTGCCTTGATAGTCCCTGGCATGCACTGACACACCCTTGCACATCTTGGCATGCCTTATCACTTGGAAAATCTTAACATATTTGACATGCCTTTGCACTATCTAGCTCATATTATCATTCCATAGCACGACTTGGAACTCATGTCCTCACAGCTAACTTTTTCCTTTTTTCACAACTTGGGAACCCAATCAAGTCCTTGGCTACCGTAGTTTGTGTGAAAATATTGGCCTGCTTCAACTGCAACAACTTGACTAATTTCACCTACTAAAAGTGAAGTGTGCCTTGTTCACCTAAGAACTGCCTATAAATCATCTTATGCCACTCATGTCCAATCTCAACTTGTCCAACTTAACTATTTACCAATATAAGGATCACATGATCTAGCCATGGTCATAAAACAACTAAGAAACATAGCTTACATAAGAAATATTTCACATGTATGTTTAGTTCATATAAACATTAGAAAATTAATTGAGAGTTTGCAAGAACCATAAGATGCATAAGGCACAAAATATATAATCTGACACAAGTTGAGTGCCCCAAAACTTATACACAACAATGTAAAATATGAAAATATCTACAATAGTTTAAAACATGAGCATTTAGCCAAAGAGTTCCACGTATCATTTAAAAAATATAGCTAAAGGAAAAACAGTGGTGTGCCTAGCACAGAGTGATTTCCCTTTGTCTGAAACTACTATGTCT
Source organism: Pinus albicaulis (assembly GCA_034641835.2). Lineage (NCBI taxonomy): Eukaryota > Viridiplantae > Streptophyta > Pinopsida > Pinales > Pinaceae > Pinus > Pinus albicaulis. The sequence continues at coordinate 419,534,733 of CM076576.1, read as the reverse complement.
AGCCTTGTATAACAACCGTAGGCTTTCCTCCTATAAATCATATTCTAAATTTCTTCTAACACACTTCGTCCTTAGCACACTTGAATTTGCTGACACTCCATTACACACACTGTTATTGATTCCTTTCCATGAATTTTGACCTAGTTATCCCTTGATAAGCCCTAACCTCCCTAACACTCTAGTTTAGCATGCATTGACATTGTCCAACATGTGTTAGCATGCATTTTCATTCCTTTTCATGCCCTGACCCTCCCTAGTTATCATGCCCTCACAACTACCCTTGCTTAATTTGCAACTTGGGAACCCAACCAAGCCCTCGCTTGACTACACGAACTTGAAAAAATTACGGTTACTACTACTAGAATATGTTGTTGAATTATGTATCTTGGGAGGTAATCCAAAAGTCTAGTGAGATGGGTTTGTGTGAGTTTGGTCACAAAAGAACTTGTGGGAAGAGAAGCCACACAAAGGGATTTTGGAACCAAGATGGGGTTTAAAATCTAAAATAAAATTAAAAATGGAAATTAATATTTCCTAAGGTCTAAGTGGATAAAACTTGTAAGTTATAGAGGGTTCCTAAGAGGTCTAGGAAAAACTATTTAAGGAGACCATGGGATGAAGGAAATAACATCAAGTGAGAAGGAGCTCATTTGCTAAAGGGGGCGAATAGAGATGCAGTCCTAAAGAGGCCATGATCATTAGCATGTCTAGGATTCATTAAGATTTCTTTGCATCCTTTGGCATGGTTTAATATTAAATTTATTTGAGATCAATTATTGGAAACTAGAAGAGAAGTAATAGAGGATTATTTGGCACTTAGAATGCACTAACACTTAGCACTTGAAACTTATTTCCACCTACTGTTAGTGTCGATAGCACGTCCCTCTTGGAAAATGTAAATTTATGACTTGTTAACCCTATGAGGTGTTCATTTCCTTGTAGTTTAACTTGTTTCTCCTTTTTGTTGCCTTTATATTATGTGGTATTTATTGTCACACCCTTACACATCTTGGCATGCCTTAGCACTTGACACATCTTAGCATATTTGACATGCCTTCGAAATATCTGGAAAATGTTAGCATTCCCTAGTATGCCTTGGCACTCATGCCCTCACAACTAGCCTTACATTTTTCCACGGCTTGGGAACCCAATCAAGTCCTTAGCTACTACAGTTCATGTGACATTAGTCTACTTCAGCCGTAACAACTTGATCAATTTCACCTACTACAAGTAGATTGTGCCTTCTTCACCTAAAAATTTCCTATACCTCATCTTAGGACACTCATGTCCAAGATGAACTTTACCCACTTAAGAACTTACCAAGACAAGGATCACATCTAGCCATGGCCATAAAACAACCAAGCAACATAGCTTACATAAGAAATATTTCACATTTATGTCTAGTTCATATAAATAGTAGAGCATTAACTGAGAGTTTGCAAGAACCAAAATATACACAAGACACACAAGATATAAGTCGGCACAATTAATGTGCCCCAAACCTTATACACAACAATTTACAATATCCAATTGTCTAAAATAGCTTAAAACATGACCAGTCAGCCAAAGTCTATCAGATGTCATATAAAAATAATAGATAAAGGAAATATAGTATTGTGCCCAACATAAAGTCTCCCTTTGTCTAAAACTGCTTTTTCGAGCCCCTTATTGCAATCGTAGGCTTACATCTTGCAAATCCTCTTATGAGATTATTCTAACACACTTCATCCTTGGTAGACTTGAATTCACTGACACTCCCTCACACACACTCTTAATTTTTCATTTCCATGCATTTTGACCTAGCTCTCCCTTGTGATGCCTCGACACTCCTTAACACTCCTCAATATGCATTGACATCGTCCAACATTTTTTATCACACCTTTTCATTCCTTGACATGCCCTAACCCTTCCTAGTTATCATGCCCTCACAACTACCCTTACTTAGTTTTCAAGTTGGGAACCCATCCAAGTCCTCGCTTCACTATAGGAGCTTGACCAAGTTACGATTACTACAACTAGACTATGTTGTTGAATTGTGTAGCTTGGGAGGTACTGCACAAGCCTAGTGATATGGGTTGAGTTTGGCCACAAAAGGATTTGTGGGAAAATAACCCAAGCAAAGAGGTTTTGGACCCGAGATGGGGTTTAAAATCTAAAAGAAAATTAAAAATTAAAAATAATATTTCCTAAGGTCTAAGTGGATAAAGTTCGTAAGTTATAGAGCATTCTTAAGAGGCATAGCTAGGAAAATATATTTAAGGGGGCCTTAGTATGAAGGCAAGAACATCAAGTTAGAAGGATCTCATTTTATCAAGGTGGTCAGGAGAGATGTAGTCCTAAAGTAGGTCGAGTTAGAGGGTTGAGTAAGCATTGCTAAAGGGAGGCCATGATCATCCACCAAGAGTAATATCATCATGTGAGGGTTCACAAGAATGTCACACACCTTAATGGGTTCAAGATAGGAAGTAGGATGCCATATTGTTGGTTCACTTATGGAATATCAAGCTCAAGAGAGGGAGATCATGAGAATTTGGGCATGTGATTTTAGTGGTGTTTCTATGTGAAGGCCGCATCAAATTTTGAAATAGTAGAGAGGGTTGAGACCCTACCTTGTGGTGGTTAGTAGGTTGCAAGGTCTGTGATAATGACCAAAAAAAATGGAGGAGGATCTACACTAGAATTTAGGGCCAGAACAAAAGTATTTAGAGGTGTAATATTGATTGAGGTAATCGTAGTTTGAGGTTTGTAGAGATCTAAAGTTCATATCAATATTCAATCAAAGAAAATCCCAGAATATATGGATTCGTATGAGCTAGGTAGATTCTCTTATGGAGGAAAGAGTTGTAATTTTTGCTATGGGTGGATAGGGTATGTTCTAAAGCAATTAGAATAGAAGTATAATTCCCTATTTAGGGAGGTTTCCTATCATGTTCAATCCATAAGGTATTCCATTAATATTGTGACAAAATTGTATAGAAGAAGAGGGGTTGTGACCTTTAGAGAGTGGTTTATATCTGCAATATATACCACAAATTTGGAAGATGGTTTGCATAAGTATGTTTGGAGATAGAAAATCCAAATGAAGGTGGAACCTGAGTAGAAGATGGAGCAGAAGAAATGTGCCATATTATGAATGGATTGACATGAAGAAGAGTTTATTTTGGTGGACTGTCCATAGCGTTTTGGATAGAGATCTGAAGCAACCTATAAACATTTAGTCAATGGACTATTAATGGATGATTTGTGACCCTAGTTCAGTCATCTACAAGTTGTCAGAAGGATGATAAGATGAGTAGTTCATATTTGTCCATATATTGGAAAACAAATAAATTGGTACATAATAATAGTGATTTTTAGAGGACTAAAACCGCTATTAGGTGGCATCTTTGAAGATCCCTAGATGAGGGCAATGTTGTGGGCAGCAGATCAGTAAAATAATTGACTGTGGTTGGGAAAATTGATGGCAATCCAAGTAAAATTGGAGGGTTGTTAGGTGACTGTCAAATAAGATCTCTAAGTCTTGTACCTTTGAAGGAAAACAATACTGGTAGAAGGGTAGGTGTATTGGGCCTAAGGACGTGTAGACTTTGAAGGAATAAAGTAGCAGTCAAGTGGGCTAGAAAACTAGACCTATTTCATTGTATTGTAGAGGATTGTGTCATTGATAAGAAGGGAAAGCTCCATATCCCTAGACTTGTAATCTTGGAGAAGCAGTATGGAAAAAATGAGAAAACAAAAGAGTTTTTCACAATGGATTTGTGAACAACTGATCGAAAACCCTAAGTGTTGCATACCTTAAAGGAAAAAAGAGGTAGATAGAGGGAAAAAAAATTTTAGCTGAGTTCCGTAAGCTAAAGGAGTTGAGCTCATTGATATAGTTTGATTCAGGAGTTGAGTTACATAATGGGAGGAAAGAGGACCTGCCATATGTGTTCAATACATGTGGATTGAAAGGGCTATGCGTGGCCACAATAAAAAAGTGGGTCAAGTGTTGTATTGTTCAAGGTAGATTGGTTTTCAAAGGACTAGCACCAACCCTAGTTGTATTCCTTGTATTAGTGTGATTGTAACAGGCCATGATCCCTGGTATGACCGCTCTAGCCTATTCTATTATAGTTTGTAATTTAACAAAGAACGGTTTGAAAAAGTTAAAATTTTTCATGTACACTAGTTGATTCCCTGATGTGTGTAGATTTTGTTGTGCAAAATGGATCTGTTGTGGCACTTGAGTGTGTTTGCATCAAATATTCTAAGACCAAACCTAGATTCTCATGTGTCGTGGATATTCAACATATGCCTTGTTCACCTAAGAACTACATGTAACTCATCTCACACTCCTCATGTCCAATCTCAACTCATCCCACTTAACGAGTTACAAAGACAAGGCCCATCACATCCAAATGTGGTCATAAAACAACTAAGCAACACATTTTACATCTTGACATGCCATAACACCTGACATATCTTAAATGCCTTAGCATTATGTGGCATGTGTTAGCATCCTCTACATTCCTTGACATGCCATAACACCTAACATATCTTAAATGCCTTAGCATTATGTGGCATGTGTTAGCATCCTCTACATTCCTCAACATGCTTATACACTCCCTAACATACCCTAGCACTTCCTGACATGCCTTGGTAGTTTAACATACCTTGGCATTGCCTAACATATAATCTTGTCACTCCCTCCTTAACACACCTAGAAATCATTGACACTCCCTATCACACACTCTTATTCATTAATTTCCATGCATTTTGATCTAGTGCTTCCTTGTGTTTACCTAACACTCCCTAGCATGCATTGGCACACCCTAACACTTGGCACATCTTGGCATGCCACCCTAGCACTCTAGCATTCCTTGGCATTACCTAGCATACCTTGCCATTCTCTCCTTAGCACACCTAGAGCTCATTCAAACTCCCATTCACAAACTCTTATTCATTCATTTCCACGAATTTTTACCTACTGCTCCCTTTTCTTTCCATAGAATTCCTTAACACTCCTTGATACATGTTGGTACACCCTAGCACCTAGGACATCTTGGCATGTCGCCCTGGCCTCTAGCATGCCTTAACACTGCTTAGCATACCTTGTCACTCCCTCCTTAGCACACCTATAACTCACTGCCACTTCCAATCGCAGACTATTATTTGTTCATTTCCATGAATTTTGACATAGTGCTCCCTTGTTTTTCCTTGGTACTCCTAGTTAACACTTCCTTGCACGTGTTGGCACATCTTATCCGCATGCTGCCCTAGCACTCTAGCATTCCTTAGCACTACCAATAATTACTTGTAACTCCTCCTTAGCACAATTAGAACTCATTGAAAATCCTTTTCACACACTCTTATTCATTCATTTCCATGCACTATGACATGGTGATCCCTTGTCTTTCTCTAGCACTCCCCAACACTCCTTGGCACACTTTGGCACACGCTCGAAGTTGGCACATATTGGCATGCTTTCTTAGCACTCTATCATGCCTTGGAATTTCCTAGCATACCTTGTCACTCCCTCCTTAGCACACCTATAGATTTATAACACTCCCTATCTCACACTTTTATTCATTAATTTCCATGCAATTGAAACTAGTCCTCCATTATGTTTCCCTAGCACTCCCTAACATGCGTTGGCGTAAAAAACTATCACCTAGCACCTATTGGAATGCCTAACATGCCTTGGAACTTTCTAGCACGTGTTAGCACTTTCTGGGATTCCCTGCACACCTTGGAATTCCCTAGTTTTCATGCCCTCATAGATAACCTTAATTTTTTTGTGACTTGGAAACCCAACCAAGTCATTGAAAAAATAGTGTTGCATCTAGCACAAAGTCTCCCTTTGTCTAAAACTGCTTCATCCATCCCCTTATCGCAAGCATAGGCTTGCCTCCTGCAAGTCCTATTATGAAATTCTGCTAATACTATTCATCCATGGGACACTTCGAATTCACTAACACTCCCTGACAAACACTCTTATTCATTTGTTTCCATGCACTATGAACTAGTTCTCCCTTGTGATGCCCTAACACTCCCAAACACTCCTTGTCATGCATTAACACTAATTGGCATGTGTTAGCGCACCTTTTAATTCATTGGGATTCGCTGGCACACCTTAACTGTCATGTCCTCATAACTACCCTTATTTTTTTTAGACTTAGAAACCCAACCAAGTCCTGCCTGGACAACAGAAACTTGACCAAGTTTCATTTACTACAACTAGACTATGCCTTTTTTGCCTAAGAATGAAATAATATTAGGCTACTCATGGCCAATATTAACTCATCCCACTTAAAAATTTACCAAATCAAGGCTCACATCCAATCATGGCCATAAAACAACTGAGCAACATAGTTTACATCTTGACATGCCATAACACCTAGAATGTATAACAATCCCTTGGCATTATGTGGCATGTGTTAAAATCCCTTTCATTCCTTTACATTCTTTAGAACTCCCTAAGACACCCTACAATTCCATGACATGACTTTGAACTCTAGCATGCCTTGGAATTTCCTGACATATAACCTTGTCATCCCCTCCTTAGCACAGTTGTAACTCACGGCCACTCCTTATCACACACTCTATATTCGTTCATTTCCATGCATTATTTTCATATAGTGCTCCCTTCCGTGTCCCTAGGACTCCCTAACACTTCCTATCATGTGTTGGCACACCCTAGCACCTTGAACATCTTGGCCACATGCCACTCTGGCACACTAGCATGACTTAGCATTGCCTAGTATACCATGTCACTCCCTCCTTAGAACACCTGGAACTCACTCACACTCCCTGTCAAACACTCTTATTCATTCATTTCCATGCATTTTTACATGGTTCTCCCTTGTGTTTCTATGGAAATCGCTAACAATCAACACACATTGGCACTTGGAACATATTGGTATGCTTCCCTAGCACTCTAGCATGCCTTGGAAATATCTAGCATATCTTCTCACTCCCTCCTTAGCAGACCTGGAACTCCATAGCATACCTTATAATTCCTTGGCACATATTTGCGCTTGGCACTTAGTGGTTCTTGAAAATTCTTGGCATGTGTTTGGATGCCCTAGAATTCCTTGGCATGGTTTAAGATCAAATTTATTTGAGATAAATTATTCACAATTAAGAGAGAAGTAATAGAGGATGATTTGGCACTTAAGACATGCTAAAAATTGGCCCTTGGCATGTATTAGCACTAGCGTTGGTATGAATAGCATGCCCCTCTTGAAAAGGTAAGGTCCTGAATTATTAACCCTCATATGTGTTCATTTATTTTCATTTTAACTTGGTGTTCCCTTTTGTCGCCTGATAAGTCTCCTTGACACGCATTCACATACCCTAACACCTGGCACATCTCATCATGCCTTAACACATGGCGTGTCTTGGCATGCCTGGCATGCATTTGCATGCCTTGGCACTATCTGGCACATGTTAGCACACCCTGACACTTCTTGAAATTCCATAGCATTCCATAGCATTCCTTGTCACTCCCCCCTTGGAAAATCTAACACTCGCTGACACTTCCCAACACACCCTCTTATTCATTCATTTCCATTCATTTTCACTCAATGATTTATGTTTGATGTGGTTCATACCTAGAAAGAGTTCCTTTAAGAGAATAAAAAAATGATCGCTCCATTACTGATATAAGTAATTGTAAGATTTTACTTGAATGACATTACGAAACTACACAAGATAATTTAAGAATGAAAATTTTAGGGTTTTTTTATGGTGTGGAGATGGTAAGAAGTGAGTGGTCAATATGTTGTGTGAATGCTTAAAATACCTTCTCACTCCCTCCTTGCCATGACAATTAGCATTCATTGTCACTCCTTGACACACCCTCATATTCATTCACTTCCATGCATTTTTACCTAGTGCTCCCTTGTGTTGTCCTAGTACTCCGTAACACTCCTCAACATGCATTGGCACTCTCTACTTAGCACTTTTTGACATTCCCAGCCACTTCATAGCATGCATAACACTCACTAACACACATTGGCACTTGGCACATGTTAGTTCCTGGAAAGTCTTAGCATTTTTAATGTGCATTGAGATGACTTGGTATGCTTTGGCATGGTTTAATATTAAAGTTATTTGAGATCAACTATTGGAAAGTAGTGAGAAGCAATAGAGGAATATTTTGCATGTATAATGCACTAACACTTGGCACTTGGCACCTATTCACACCTAGTGTTGGTGTGCCTAGCATTCCCCTCACGGAAAAAGGTAAATTGAAGACTTATTAACCCTCTTATGTGTTCATATCCTTGTAGTTTAACTTGTTTCTCCATTTTGTTTCCTTGATTGTCCATGACACGCATTGTCACACCCTTGCACATCTTGGGATGCCTTAACACTTGGAACATCTTAGCATGTTTGACATGCCTTCACACTATTTTTCACATATTAGCATTCCCAAGCATGCATTGGCACTCATGCCCTCACAACTAGCCTTACCTGGAAACCTTACATTCCCTGGAACACCTTGGCACTCCCTAGTTTTCACACGCTCATAGATAGACTTACTTTTTTTGCAAATTGGGAACCCAACCAAGTCATTAGAAAAACGATTTTGTGCCCAACCCAAAGTATTCCTTTCTCTGAAAGTGGGAGGAACTTTGAACGACAACTTGTTTGAGGGATCGATATGGCTCCCTTGTCGGGGCTTTTCCTTTGTATGGTTTCGAGGGTGTTGGATCCATGGTGGAAGGGTGTAACTGTCAGTTTGTGTGAAAGGTGATGTATTATAATATTTGTTTTTCAGACCCATTTAAATATTGATTGAGGGCCATTTGTAGGGTGATCAAGTCCCATTTTGTCTAGACTAGGCCCAAGTCCCTTTGAAGGAGGCACCTGATAGGGTGAATGGCCCATCATGGCAAGACCATGCGACACTATTGACGAGTCAGGTTGTTTGGGAATGTAACCCTAATTTGATGGTAAATTATTTCTAAGGCTAAATATGGAAAAGATACTGATAACGAACAAGTATTGTGAGGGAAAAATGAAAAGGACTTTGAAAAGAGAGTTATAGTGCTTGATTGTTGGCATTGGTATTGCATGTAGAATTTCAGTGCCAATTCTATAGAATAAAATTATCTATAATGAGAATTTTCCTTGCTAGGAGGGTTGTGATGCAAATTGAAAACACAACACATAAATAGCCACTATTCAAAGCCCAACTTGCATCCCATGTTTGTTGCATTGGTTTCCATGTATTGGGATTTACCTAAAGAGAAGTGAAACACAAACCTATTATATAAACTTGTAACCTATGCATAATATAATTGCATTAATGAATGGAGTCGATACAATGGGAAATTAATTAACATTGTAAAGCACCCACCTAGTTTAGGTTGCCATCTCCATTTTCATATTCAAGAAGGTGCCTGATCTAGTAAGCACTTGAGCCCACATTAACGTGGAAGGAAATATTCACAAGGTACCCTATTTTGCACAAAATATTCATTTATAAAAAGAAGCATTACAAAATAAAGTAAAAGACTACAAACCATTTTTGAAATTCGTCTATTTTTCTTATCTTCAATCTAGAGAAGATAAATTCCTTCGAAACAATGTAGATATGACTCTAACATTGAGCATATCTATACCTCTATGAGGATCAAATGCAATATCTTGGAAGGTAGTACCGCTGAGAACAAACTATGTTTTCCTAGATGATTCACCAGTGACCACAATAGTAACTTAGTCCATAGTTAATTCCCTCATCCACTTAGAGTTGGAAAACAAAGGAGAGGAAAATTTTCATCTCATTGTTCAAGAAACGTTTAGAGATTTAAAAAATCACCACCAAAAATATAAAATATATTCATGAAATGGTCTCTCCACTTGTCTACATATTAAAGTGCAACCATACATTGGATTGACATCATTGAAACATAGACTAAATTAAAATTATTGTGTTGGAAACGACCTTTTTTTTATTGTGGAGGAAATGGTATACTTAGCCATATTGGGGCATTAAGCTCCCATTACTAAGACAATACTTTAGTAGTATTTAACTACTCCAATTACCATAATGTCTTAGTGAAAAATTCATCTCTCGTTAGGTAGACATTATACATTAACATAGCCAAACAAAGTCTAAAAGTAATATTTCTTTTCCATTTTTCCCAAGAGCCAATAAAATGACTTTTTTTCCTCAAGCACCTCTTCCTAATGTCACCTTCTACCTTTCCCAACCAATTTCCAAGAATAATTTTCATCCCAAATAAGCTTAGGGGAAATTTAGGGTCATGATTAAAAACATTCAAGTTTCTTGAAGACATTTTGTAGGCTAAACCCAACACCCTTTGTCATTAAACCCTAATTTAACTCATATACCATATTTCAAATATTTTAGACAATTATTTCCCATTATTGAGTGTTGGCTTTATCATAGACTCAAGGTTAATCAAATGTTTATAAATATGGCCTATTGTTGTCTAATGTCCTAATATATTCCATTTTATAGGGGCAACAAGGTCTCGCTTGAGACACATATAATAATTCCCAATAAGTAAAGCGAAAAATGTTAAATATTTCACTGGGGATCACATTCGTTATGATATTATTAGCATCCATTTAAACCACTATAACTAACATCATTATGAATAAAAACTAACAAAGATCACCCAAATATAGTACAAATACAAACACATAGGTAGAATAATAATCCATTATACTAATAAGATGCATAGTATTACATAACTCTAATGTAGAGTGAACACCAAAAACTAATAACAAATGCAATCCCCGTTACAATTTCTCCCTAACATTGAATCTCTTTAAGTACGTTATAGAACTAGAGTGACCTCAAAAAACTTGAAATTATAATAGGGAATTTACCAACTATAAGCCACTCAACACACAAATAGACTACAAAAAAGTATATTTCTTTAGAGAGATATACAAATTACCTAGAAAACTATGCCCAAGAAACATATGAAATGACTTTTTAACCTTATATACTCAACCTTCTATAAATCAACATATTCAACCTTCTACATATTTACTTCTATAAATTCAATTTTTTTCAAAATTTGTTGAACTTTTCTCCATGCTAAAACTTTGTAGAAAATGATCCTCGACCATGCCTTCCCACTCACCTCTAAGTTGGATTTTGTGACCAAAAACCACACACATTTCATACCAAAATATCAAAAAAATTCAAATATTCAAAATTTTCATTTCCCTCCTATCGCGAGGTCAAAATATCAAAAAAATTCAAATATCAATTTTTGTCATTTCCCTCCTATCGCCAAGTCAAAATATCAAAAAAATTCAAATATCAAGTTTTTTCATTTCCCTTGTGTTGCAGGGTTTGTCCTAGAAGGGAGGAGGGTGCCTCAATCGTGGTGATTTGTTTCCACAGAACGAATCTGAACAATATTCCCCACCCTCAGGGCGATGGCCCATCCCTAAAGCCTCCATCTCTCTTCGCAACTTCATAATACTTCTATACAAGCCCTCAAATTGCCGTAATCGAAGGCCATCCCCTCACTCACCAGAGGCCAAAGATTCAATCGAGGGTCTCCCAAGAAGTTCAAGGAGGGCGCTGGTAACGAAGAGGCCGAGGAGGCTTAGACACCATTGTCTAATTCTTTTTAAGGTTCAGTCTCCTCATGCACAAATTATTTTTCAATCTTAAACCCTAACTGTCTGTTGAAAAAAAGTAATACTTAGGTGAAAGGCCCGTTAAGCTATTGTTCTTCATTTTTTCAGGGAATGTCAAACTCTCTTGTTTCCTTACATGTTATTAGAGTTTACTCCTGAGTTTAAAATATATGTTTTGTATTTTATGGATCCAGTTTTGTTTGTTCCGGTTTACTATGGATTCATGTTTTTTAATATTTAATAGGAAAATTCGAATGTATTGAATCAGAAGTCACACATCTTGTTTTTATGGTATTCGACCAGATCATGAAAGGTCCAATGTATGTTCCTTATTTTCATGCCGCTTCGCAAGCCTACCATGAATCAAACCTAACAGTAAATCTATCCAGAAGATGGGTGGGGATAAATAAGGCCTCCATTTCCAATTCACATGAAATCCACCCAATCAATAGGCTGGTGGTGGAATGAGATTCTCGGATTCTTTACTGGCGCACCTCTCTTATCTGTGGCCGATCCCTCGTAGGGAACAACTTAGGACATGGTAAAGAACAAAGCACCTACACCTTGCTTGGGGATTCATCTTTATGTTGTAGTGAAGAGAGTTTGCTAAACTAAGTTTTTGCTACCATGAAATCGCTTGGACTATGTCTACAAGAATTGCTTTGCTTGCAATGTCGAAGGAATGCTCTAACTGGTCGATTTGAAACACATTATGCATCTCGATCTTGAACAGGCTCTGGCCTGAACCCAGAACCGGGACAGGAATGGGCGTCTATATTAGATAAATAAGAAATGACTGGGATTTGTCCCCTCCCTGTGGTGGATTCGTCCCCTGCTATTGAATTGAACATAAAATCGAACATCTACATCGAATATCCACCATCGAACCAATCCAACCACTGTCAGCGGGTCTGGTCTTAGGTCCGCTAGTCTCTCTGTCCTTCCAGTTCGAAACTATTCCCTTTCTCAGAATGTATTCGCCTTCCTACGAATGACGTACAGCCAGAGAGAAAACTGATGGAAATTTCTGATAATTTCAAACAAAACAGAGGAAGCAAAGTTCCTCAACTCAACACAAAGAAATGAGAGAAATCTGGACAAAGAAGATGGAGAAAAGCTCTGTTTTCATTAACCATAAAAATGACAATAAAAATTACAAACTTCTTCAAAACTACAGTTCTGGAATAACTAAAAACTCCATACTCTGTTTTTACTAACTATGTTTTTTAACACAGATTCGTGTTTCAGTATCTGGCAGACAGTTGCTGAAACACCACACAGTTTGTTGCTGAAACACACAGACAGTTGCTGAAACAGCCTATAGAATTCATTGCTGCTCCAAAACACAGCGACTCTGTTTTCTTGCTGTTTTCTCTGCTCTGCCTTCTTCTCTGTCTTTTTCTATTTCTCAAACTCTCTTCTAACATCAAAACAAACTGCTGTTTATTATATTTATAAGTAAAAAACATTTTTGACTTATAATATTTAAAAATACAAAATATCTTCTGATCTTTATCTGCATATTGAATGCACAGCAAGCGGTGGGAGTTAACGTGCTGCCTTTTAAAAAATGAAGTCGGTTGCCTGCAGGGACATAACTTCTGCAAATTAAATGCACAGTAATGTGAAAAATATCAAGCACGACTTTCAGGCATCGGTATTTATTAAATATCCACAGCGGATCTGATTTCTCTCCAGCTGTTTTATGTTGCAGTTGGAATTAAATTCCAACACTCCCCCTTAATTTCAACTGCTGGGTTTTTTTGCATACGCAGGCATTCTCTGAAATGATCAAAACTTTTCTTTGCCAATGGTTTTGTCAAGATGTTAGCCAGCTGATCCTCTGTTCTGCAGTGCTGCAAAACAATCTCACCATTGTTAACCAATTCACGTATGAAGTGAAATTTGGTGTCTATATGCTTTGTCCTTTTATGAAAAACAGAGTTTTTAGACAATGCTATTGCCGAGCTATTGTCACAGTAAATGGTTGTGCCCTTTTCTTGTCCATGACACAAATCTCTGAGAACTCTTCTCAACCACACTGCTTGGCATGCTGCTACTATTGCTGCCACATACTCTTCCTCTGCTATTGACAAAGCCACAATTGGTTGCTTCTTGGAAGCCCATGAGATGGCTCCCGATCCCATATGAAACACATATCCTGATGTGCTTTTCCTTTCATCAAAACTTCCATCCCAATCACTGTCAGTGTAACCTGTCAACATGAAACTTTCAGAAGAGGAGTGTAAAATACCAAACCCCTTCGTTCCATTCACATACCTTAGAATCCTCTTGGCTGCCTGCCAATGAGTCTTTTTCAGTCTTTCCATGAATCTGGAGATTAAACTCACTGCGTGCATAATTTCTGGCCTAGTTGTAGTCAATTACATGAGGCTGCCAACTATGCTCTTGTACAATTTTGGATCAAAATCCTTGTTGTTGTCTTCTTTGGTCAATTTCAACCCCATTACAGTTGGAGTCACAGCTGCCTTGTTGTTCTGCATGTTAAATCTCTTCAACACTGCTTCTACATATTTAACTTGGGAAATGAAAACACCATTTTCACTTTGGTCTACTTCAATTCCAAGAAAATATCTTAAGAAACCAAAATCAGTCATTTCAAATTCACTTTTCATGACTGCTTTAAAATCATCAATGATAGAAGCATCATTGCTAGTAAAGATTAAATCATCTACATATAAAACAACAATAAGAATCTTACCGTCATTCTCCTTTATGTAGAGTGTGGGTTCACCATCACACTTCTCAAACCCATTCTGAATCAGATAAGCATCTATTCTGCTGTACCATGCTCTTGGAGCTTGCTTGAGCCCATAAAGAGCCTTCTTCAGTTTACATACTTTATGCTCTTGGCCTTCAACTTCATAACCTGGAGGTTGTTCAACATATACCTCTTCTTTTAACACTCCATTCAGCAATGCAGATTTGACATCCATCTGATAAATCTTCCATTTGTGTTGTGCCGAAATAGACAACACTGTTCTGACTGTTTCCATCCTTGCTACTGGTGCAAAGGTTTCATCATAGTCTTTGCCTTGTTGCTGCTTGTAGCCTTTCACAACAAGTCTTGCTTTATGCCTATCGATCTTGCCTTCAGCATTGTTTTTGGTCTTATAGACCCACTTAACTCCAATGACATCTTTGCCTTCAGGGAGGTCCACTAACTCCCATGTTTTACTCTTCTCAATTCCACCAATTTCTTCATTCATTCCTTCAATCCATTTATCTTCATATACAACATCTTCAAAATGAATTGGGTCATCAACATGACAATACAAAGCGAATAATGAATTCAGACCGATATTTTTACTTACCTCTCCTTGTTCATAAATCTCATTCAGATTTCTGAATCTTGGTCTTCTTGGTGTGCTTGGAGTTCCATCCGAACTTGAGGGTATTTGTGATCCCTGCGGTGTGCTTGGAGACACACTTCCTTGACTTCTCAAGGTTTTTCGAATTCCAGCTTGTGGTGTGGTTTGTTGTACATGCTGTCGTGGAGGAGGACCCACCAAGGACGGATTATTTTCTATTGTCCCTTCCTCTTCTTCTTCGTGAGACACAATTGTCTTCACATTCACTATCTTCTCTAAGCTTCCATCCCAAGCTTCATCTTCAATGAACTGCACATCTCTGCTTAGTATCAATTTCTTGGTCAATGGATTATAGAGTTTGTATGCTTTTGACTCATCACAATAGCCAATAAAGACACACTTCTCCCCCTTACTGTCAAGCTTCTTCCTTAGCTGATCTGGTACATGTGCATATGCAACATAGCCGAATACTCTCATGTGAGTGACAGTTTGTTTTTGACCACTCCATGCTTCCTTTGGTATTTTGTTCATGACAGCTTTAGTTGGGCATTTATTCAATATGCAAATTGTGCAAGTGACGGCTTCTGCCCAATACTCATGCGGCAAGTGTTTTGCCTTCAGCATACTCCTGACCATGTCTAGAATGGTCCTATTCTTCCTTTCTGCAACACTGTTTTGCTGAGGTGTATACCTTGCGGTGAACTGCTTTTGTATGCCATTCTCTCTGCAAAAATGCAGAAAGTCTTTGGAGATTTACTCTCCACCCCTATTTGTTCTGAGCACTTTGATGTAATGCCCACACTATTTCTCAACAAGAGTTTTGAAGTGGCGGAATTTCTCAAACACTTCACTCTTCTATTTCAGCACATACACCCATGTCTTTCTGGTGTAGTCATCAATGAAGGTTAAAACATATTTATTTCCGGCAAATGATGGTATTTGCATTGGTCCACACACATCAGAGTGAACAATTTCCAATGGTGCTTTTGCCCTTATACTCTTTCATGCTGGAAATCTTTCTTTGTGTTGCTTGCCCAAGATGCAGCCTTCACAAAGGCTATCTGGTTTCTCGATCAATGGAAATCCCTTTACCATTCCCTTTCTGTGCAACAGATTCAAGCCTTCGAAATTGAGATGTCCAAATCTCAATTGCCATAACCAATTTTCATCTTTCACTTGTTCTTGAAAGACTTCTTGTGTTACAGCTGCAATAGTTCTTCCTTCCTTCAAATATGCCCTGAGTTTGAGAGGAAACATCCTATTGCTACTCATATGCACATGTGCAATGATCTTCTTACTTAGAGGTATGTCTCTGATTGTACACATATCATCTTTGAAGAACACATTGTAACCTTTGTCAATGAGTTGTCCAATGCTCAAAAGATTACATTTCAGACCCGGTACATAGTATACCTCTGGCACAATCATATGTTCTCCATTTCTTTCTCGGATACTGACTCTGCCCTTACCCTTGACATATATCTTACTATCAGTTCCTGTTGTTACCTCAGATTTCACATTTTCATCCAGATTGGCAAACATTGCAATATTTCCAGTCATGTGATTACTGCAACCTGAGTCTAAGAACCAAAAATCATCTTGTTTGTCTTGTGCAATGTTACATGTTAACAGCACAATCTTTGGGTTCTTATCTTCTTCATTTGCAAAATTAGCATTCTGCCTACTATTCATGTAATTTTTCTTTTTCCTACATTCATTGGCATAGTGCCCATATTTCTTACAATAATGACATTGGACTTGGGATTTGTCATACCTTTGTCCATGAGCTTGTTGTTTGCTTGAACCTTCATCTTGGTTCTGATTGCAGCTCCTTCCACTTGTGCTTGCAGGATTATTTCTGCCTTTGTTTTGGCTTCTTCCACGACCTCTGTTATTTGCTCTGCCTCGACCTTTTCCTTGGCCGAAATACATCTGAGTCTTGAATGATTGCTCAAAAGAGGAATTTGTTCCTCTACTCAGTCTGTGTTCATGAGACATAAGAGAAGCACTGAGTTCATCTACTGTGAACTGTGAGAGATCCTTTGTTTCTTCTATTGCTACCACAACAGCTTCAAACCTTGAGGGTAAACTTCTCAAGATCTTCTCTACAATCCTTCTTTCTTCAAGAATTTCACCATGAGATCTAATCTGAGTTATCAACCCAATAACCTGAGTGAAGAATGAATCTATTGTATCAGATTCCTTCATGCTGAGTGTTTCAAAGTCTCTCCTCAACATCTGCAACCTTGCAGTCTTCACCTTCTCCATGCATTGATAGGCAGTTTTGAGAATATAACATGCCTCTTTGGATTTTGTTGCTGCTGCAATCCGTGGGAAAACACTCTCATGTACTGATTGGAAGAGAAAAAAGAGGGCTTTGGCATCCTTATTCCTGTCACTCTTCAACTGGTCTCTTTCTGCTACTGTCAAAGCAGCCAATGCCGCTGCATCTGCAGGTTCAACATAGCCAGTTTCAACCAGCTCCCATATTCGCTGAGAAGAAAACAATGCTTTCATTGTTATGGACCAATAACTGTGATTTTTACCATTAAACTGTGGCAGTTGAGAATTTTTCAAACCAGTTCCAGCATCTTCCATCTTAACCTGTATAAGTAAAGAAGAGATACTGACTGTATAATAAAAACAAGCAAGAATTTTCTCTGCTGGAGAAATCTGCTCAGTTAAGTTTCTTACAGCTCCTACAGTGGAAAAAACAAACTCTGTTTTTGTCTCACTGAGTCCCTAGACCGGCTCTGATACCATGATGGAAATTTCTGATAATTTCAAACAAAACAGAGGAAGCAAAATTCCTCAACTCAACACAAAGAAATGAGAGAAATATGGACAAAGAAGATGGAGAAAAGCTCTGTTTTCATTAACCATAAAAATGACAATAAAAATTACAAACTTCTTCAGAACTACAGTTCTGGAATAACTAAAAACTCCATACTCTGTTTTTACAAACTCTGTTTTTTAACACAGATTCGTGTTTCAGCATCTGGCAGAAAGTTGCTGAAACACCACACAGTCTGTTGCTGAAACACACAGACAGTTGCTGAAACAGCCTGTAGAATGCATTGCTGCTCCAAAACACGTCGACTCTGTTTTCTTGTTGTCTTCTCTGCTCTGCCTTCTTCTCTGTCTTTTTCTATTTCTCAAACTCTCTTCTACCATCAAAAAAAACTGTTGTTCATTATATTTATAAGTAAAAAACATTTTTGACTTATAATATTTAAAAATACAAAATATCTTCTAATCTTTATCTGCGTATTGAATGCACAGCAAGCGGTGGGAGTTAACGTGCTGCCTTTTGAAAAATGAAGTTGGCTGCCTGCAGGGACATAACTTCTGCAAATTAAATGCACAGTAATGTGCAAAATATCAAGCATGACTTTCAGGCATCGGTATTTATTAAACATTCACAGTGGATCTGATTTCTCTCCAACTGTTTTATGTTGCAGTTGGAATTAAATTCCAACCCAAACTGCCCAGCCTTCTCTACCAGGAAACGAGATCTACCTTGTAGAAACAGGGAGGAATATCATGTGGGGTTCGGATTCCATCTTGTCAAGTTGAATTTCTTATAAATTCTAAATATTCGTCACAATTTAGATTGTCCGATCCATCCAGTTGGACGAAATCTATGTAGATATGATACCTCTGTACGTTGGATAAAAATATCTGAAAATATGATACCATTTCACACCCAACAGACATCTGTTCATATTTATAATTTCTATTTTATCAAATTTACGATTAGAAAAAATACTTATTTGCTACACTAGCAATTAGAAAAGGTTTGCTGGGTGTTCCTATTGATCGTTTTAGTTCAAATGCAATTTTCACGACTGTTTTGAGCAATTAATATATACTATATTATTGATTTATTAATGGGTGCCACAGTTTATGGGACATGTTACATAATATACTTGCGTAAATTCAAATGTGACATATGTGATTGCATCAATAACACAAAGCGTCG
The DNA here is from genome assembly GCA_034641835.2 of Pinus albicaulis. Lineage (NCBI taxonomy): Eukaryota > Viridiplantae > Streptophyta > Pinopsida > Pinales > Pinaceae > Pinus > Pinus albicaulis. The sequence continues at coordinate 419,515,800 of CM076576.1, read as the reverse complement.
TCTAAAAACTAGGTGTTTTCACCCAGAATCTGGCGATGATTTTTAGAAAATTTGGCAAAGATTTGCTCAGAATCTTGTTTACAGTTGTTAAACTTTGATATTTTGAGTGCTCTGAGGATTTTTTATAGTGCTGAATCCATTTCCAGCATCAAAAATGGATTTTAAACACTCTAAGCACATGATTTTTCGAATTTTAATTAACCGAATTCCAGCAATTTTTTGCTGTCAGGGCGATTTCACGTGCTCGGTAGACAACTTCATAACACAATATATAGTGGTATATGCTATATCGCACGGAATATTACCACAGACATAACCCAACAAGAGCGTTACTTGCAGCTTTTGTTATTTTTTTTCACGTGTACGGTTGCAACGACAAATCGTTACTTGCAACCTTTGTTATTTTTTTCCAAGTGTCCTGTTGTCGCAGCCATAAATTATATATGCGTTTCCACAGCATATTGAAAGTACACATGTGGAAAATGGGAGAAATTTTGAAAGTTAAAGTGCTCCACTTTGAATACATGAAGGATTAATGCTTCTCGCCGTGATACATGGATGCTTATTGTTTCTCGCCGTGCCATACATGGTTCAGATTCCATTTCTTTGGCAGCTCGCACAATTGACAGAACTGTCCGACAGGATGCTCCTGCAAAGCTGAAGCAGTACACCATGGTATTGTGCTGGCAGTTTATTTGGAAGATATCCAGCCGAAAATTTGAGTGACATCCCGAAGATCTTGCAGAGAAATTGGGATTCTGTTTTCTTTGTAGCTGGGAAGATTGACAAAACGGTGAGAGAACACCCCGGATCAACGTATATTCTTCGACGTTATCTAAAACTATGTTTTCATGCATCGCATTATTTTCGATTGATGTTTTCGAACACTTCAATTGTTGCAAACCACTACATATGTGACGGCTACTGCACTGACAATGAAATCTGCTTTATTAACTCTGAATTTCTTCTCGAGGAGGACGTTGTACTGAATTGTGTTGCAACTTGCGATACACCTGTTGTTGAATGTGACGCCCAATATCGCCTTACACTGTAGTTTGCCTCTAGGCATATACTCACTTTATATATATCGATTTAGAAACTGCGACGCTTCCTTATCCTTGGAAATTTATTCTCTCGAAGGGGGTGATGGAGATCTGGTACATTCCTTCTCTTTCCGTTTCTAGTATGAGAATGTATTTTTTACTCGTTTATTTGTTTCTCCTTGTCATCCCCTTTGGATTTGCCATAGTTCGATTATCTTACCGTTCCAGTGCTCATATAAGCAATGCTACCGACCATGAGGCAATGCTTGGATTCGTGTCTGCAATCAGGACTTATAACCCCTCCGAGGCGTTACCCTCCAAATGGAAACCAAATATTTCAATATGCAAGTGGACAAATATCAGATGCAGTGGGCACATAGTGGTGTCCCTAAGTGTTTTCCGACATGGGATTAGAAGGTACAATCTCTCCTCTTCTTGGAAGTTTCTTGTTTCTAGTAAAACTCGACCTTATCCATAACCATTTTCATGGTCCCATTCCCTATCAATTGGGAAACCTCTTTCGTTTGCATGACCTTATACTTCATATGAATCAACTCTAAGGTTCCATTGGGAAACCTCTTTCGTTTGCATGACCTTATACTTCATATGAATCAACTCTAAGGTTCCATTCCACCCACTCTAGGGGATGTCGTAGTTTAACAACTTTGAGTTTGTCTGCAGCACAATATGGATTTTACCAGGAGCCAACTGGAAAATATGCATTCTACAAGGAGCCATCTGTACAACGTTCTACTAGGATTCGGCACCTTATTCTGCAGCCCTTGACTTTGCTAATAAAGCCATCAAGGTTGAAGGTCCTATGACTCTTTGCAAGGGGTTTATTCCCATTGTGACGAGACAAGGTCCTTTGACTATCATTCTTTTCGTTACCCTGAAGCAAGTAAGGAAGATTTTAAATAATTAGTTATTCGGTGATGGGATGCTGATCGGATTGTAATATAAATCAGAAGTAGTTTAGCAATTTACCAACATCTTTCCTTATCCCTCCAATGTCTTTCCTTATCCATCTGACTGAGGTAGATAGAAACATATTGATATCTATCTATCAGGTATAAAATTCATTTCCATGATGATATCTTTTATTCTGTTGGCCCTTCCTTGTCCTCCTCGCTTTCCCTGATCAAACCAATGGCCCAGATGTCGATGGTGTTATAGGATGTGCTAGAAATGCAGTGATTGGTTAGGTTGCGAACCAAGGAAGAAATGGTGACATACCCATTTAATTGAGTCAAGTGAGGAATGAAAGCACACACAAATGGTGGGAGGGCACCATATTCAAACAAAATATTATCCAGACACATATATATTGGGAACAATTCACTATGCAGTTAGGAAGTTTTTCAAGGACCTTAATTTTTAGATTTTATTCTCAACAGTTTTATTTGAGCAAGTTAGGAAGATTTTCAAACACCTTTTAAATTTTTAGATCTTATTCTCAACCATTTTATTTGATTATACAAGTCGATGAATTCTTTGTGGCCATCTATATGTGTCTTTGTGTTTTCTTAACTTTGGAGAATATCAAATTGAAGAACCCTTTGTCTCGTTCTCAATGGAAACTGGACATAAGCATGTAAATTTGACATGAAAAATAGGCATCGTGGCCATCTCTATGTATGTTTGTGTCTACTTATCTTTGGAGAATGTCAAATTGAAGAGCCATTTGCCTCATTCTCAATGGAAACTGGACATCAGCATGTAAATTTGACATGAGAAATTCAAAACTTTAATCGAACTTACAAAAGAAAAAATATTGGTTGCGGAGCAACAGGTCCCTGTCCAGCAGTAAGGGAGTGTTTGAAGAATGAAGAATCCAAACCCAACACACAACTCCATCAGAACATGCTTCTGAGCCTTCTTGAATGAGGAATCTGAATTCAATTCACAACTCCATGTGAACTTGTTTTTGAGCTTTCTAATTGATGGTGAACAGATCATCCTGGAAAATGTTCTACCAAGAGCCAGACATTTGTACAGGGCCTGGAAGTAATCTCAGCATGACAAAAGTGGTGTGGAATCCTTGCTGAATGGTCATGACAAAGATATTGGGGAAATAATATCGACTCATGGTGAATGTGAAAGGGAAAAGAGGAAGGAGAGTATGATGTTTTTGTTGGTTGCATTGACCAAGCTGTCACAAACACAACCCATATTCACACTTACTGCAAAGAGGGAGGAGATTATGATGTTGATGCTGCAATTGACGAAGCCATCGAAAGCCCAAGCCATCATGAAATTTTTTGTGCCTACCAATGAACCGTTTTTGCCAGAGTTTTTCATCAAAGCATTAAAACAAAGCCAAGTGTCCCAGGACTGTTTTGATGATGTTGCGAGAGAGGATAAATAGTGGATGTATTATGAGTTACGTATTTTTCTACTATACTTTGTCAAAGTTTGTGTGTTTTTCTTTGAAATGGAATAGAAATATCTCTCTTTTTTTATAATAGAAAAGTTAACCTGAACTTCAAGTGTTGTGGTATGTTGGCCCTATTTTGTTTAATATGTGCACCATAAAACATGAACTTAACTTTAATATCTCGATGGAAGATTTTGCTTCCTATAAATGTAAAAAAAATTGCCCAGCCTTCTCTATTGTGTATCAGATGTTGAACATAATTCTAAATTCATTGAATAAATTTCTCCTGAAATTGGATGTGGTCATTTACGTATGAAATTGCTTAAGGGCCTAATCTTAAGAACATTTCCTTCCCCTTCGAATGAAGGTATGAATGGTAGCCATTCTATCAAACTCACCTGGGTTGGGCACCCTGCCCTATGATTTTGATACCCATGCGGCATGGGTGAGGCATGCGATGTAGAGAACGAAACACCTATCTACATTATAACACTTCCCTAATCTCACCTGTGAACAAATACCCATTGAATTTATATTATTTTTAGGAATTTTTACTTAGATCAAGGTGGCCTGTGGGACTGGTATTGTAGCCTAATATTGAAGTGAGGTCCTATATTGCAATCTCTGATATAGAAATGTATGGTTTGTTAGAGGTTGATGAAGAGAGTTGGCATTTTTTTTCATATATGTGGGTTATATTTTCCTGTAGGTTAAGTCACCAAGTTGATATTCAAACTTGGGAACAATGGATTTTGAAAATATGTGCCAGTGCAAAAGTATATGATACAATTCACCATTACATTAGACAAAAGAATTAAGTCATTTTTTAGTTTCATTATAACTTCATATCTATATCTTTAATTATCTACCCTTTTTCCTCTAAGCAAAATGTGACAGATTTTCCCCGAAGTATCTGGATGGAGGTTGCTTTAACTATCATTGATAACATGAGCTGGTAACCTGGCATTTTCATTGGGACTCAAACCTCAACTAGACGAGAATTGGAGACCTCATGAAAAACTCTACCTTGAAACAACCCTTTCAAATTGATCGACCCCATTCATTTGGCTTATCTATCTATCTACCTATCTACATGGATTTTGTTTTCATTTTTATAAGTTCTAAAAAAAGAGGAGGCTCAATATTTTACAAATATTATTGCAAAACCCTGCGTGGATGGTTTGGGTTTTCTTTTAATGTTTCAAGTAACAAAAACAATGAATATTAAAGATTTATTTTTAAAATTTATTAGAAAATTTAACAATCTTGATTAAATTCATTGTTGCATCATATTCAATAAAATTCATCTTTTTGAAATAAATCACCAAATGTGGCTAGATAAGGATTGAAGTCATATACATAAGACCTATGGACTATACATTTTCTTTTTAAGACACTAAGAATATTTTCGATGTTGTTTTCCACACTTGGGTTCTAATGCTCCTATGCTATACAGTGATGTTGTCATTGGAATAAAAAAATAATGATGCGTGTACCTTGCCGAAGCACTAGAGTTCAATATTTTGGTTAAGAGAACATGACTACGAATAAACAATTCAGTTTTTCCTTTTTTGCTTGGAGAAGTAGGGTATTTAGGATGTTGATTCTCCAAATATTTCTAAACTGTGATGACTAGCTATTGTTTAGAAAAGAATGAGCAAGGTGTCCATATTTGAAATTGTTTCCACACTTAAACATATTGCATAGGTCTTCATTAAATCTTTTCTTCCATATGCTATCCACTTATGACATTTCCTTTGAAATATTTGGTGCACTTTCGAGTTATAGGTCATTTGTAGGCTATAAATGTCTTCAGAGTTTCAATTCGAATTGAGTATTTAACTGCACATATTGATTCTCTTATACGGAAATATTTTTCTCTCCATCCACTTTTCATAACTTCCATAACCATTAGGTAGGGACTTGCAACTTTGATGACGTTTTTCTTTTTTAGTAAAAGATCGTCGAGACTTTAATTTATTGAAATTTGTAGAATTTACAATTTATGAAGTTTCAAGATGTAATTTTTAAAATTCTAATTCTTTAAAGGGTACTATCTCAATGGAAGAGCACCTGCTTTAGAAGCAGGAGTTAGGTGGTTCAATTCCATCGTGCCCTGATATTCGTATGGAATGGCGGCGATCAGTTTTTCATGACGGGGGCTCTTTTGACCATCACCAATGAGCTTATGGTGACATTTTTCGACCCTCACCAAATTATGAAATAGTGATGGTCAACAAACGCCACCATATATACTCATCAATAGTGAGGACCATGAAAGGTTAGCCACCATAAATCGTTGTTGTTGATATGAAATGGTGAGGGTCAATGTTTTTCATTATAGTCATTATTCGTGATAGATCTTGGAGTCACCAATGAGCTTATCATGACATTTTTTGACCCTCACCAAATATTAAATGGTGGCGGCCAACGAACGTCGCCATATATATGCACCAATAGTGACGGCCATAAAAGGTCCATCACAATAAATCGTTTTTGTTCATATGAAATGGTGACGGTCATTATACGTCTTTATAATCAATATTCATGATGGACCTTCAATGTCACCACAACACTTACTTTCGGCGACACCATTTTTTGTGACGTTCAATTTTTTGGTGATCGAGGCTATTGTCCGTCACCATTTCTCATTTGAAATGGTGACGGTCACTATCTATCATTATAAATTATTATTGGTGACGAACCTTCAATGTCACCAGAAGACCTATACTTTCGGCAACACCACCTTTGCTGACATTCAATTTTTGGTGACGAAAGCTCTTTTGACCGTCACCAATGAGCTAATGGTGACTTTTTTTTCCCCTCACCAATGTCCCTTTTTCTTGTAGTGCCATCATTTATTTTTCTTTTAATGCTTAGTCCTTTTATGCTTCTGGACTTTCCCAAGAGGAGTATGGGCATTTCCTTCCCCAAGGAATCCCATACACTTCCTCCAACTCCATAAATATGCATTCAGATCCATTAAAGGCAAACCAATGAGACCATGACTTTCATTAAATACTAATTTTCTCCAATTTCCCAAGAAATGCCTCCTTAAAGCTATGAACCTATGTCTGTTTTCTCAAAAGTAAATTGTGTTTACATTTCCACAATTTAATTACAAAAAACATTATAAATATTTACAAGAGGGATCAATGAAAGGGTTGTCACACCCGCATAATCAACCATGGACGACCATGGTTAATCATAATATATTATATTCTACTATACTGAGATGTGGAAAACGAGGGTTAAAATGATTTAATTGTGTGTATATTTCCACAATTTGATTACAAACAAAATTTATAAATATTTATAAGAGGGATTAACGAAAGGGTTGTCACACAAGAATAATCAACCATGGAAAACCATAGTTATTCATAATATATTATAGTCTAGCATAGTGAGAAGTGGAAAAATATGGTTATCCATATTGAACTATATTTTGATCATAATAAACCCTCAACCATAATTGTATCGTAAGTTGTTCCCTCTCAGAATAACTCCCCCAAATTAAACTGTGCACAATTGTTCACCATCAGATCGATTCTTAGACGATTGAACACTCGTATTTTGTTGGATTAAACAATTAATCATTAAGTATTAAACATTAAACATTAAAATAAAAATAATGGTAACTAATAAAACAATTATAATATTCTTGAATGTATATTTCCACAGGCCGAATCATGATGTCGTAGAGAAATTTTGCAGACCTATGTGTTATGCATGAATTTATAATATTCAACAATTTATTAGTAAGATTACGCAATGGTGTGAACTCTCATATTTTGATCCTGTAGACAAAGAATTATATGAAATGATGGCTACATATGGCTTCTTTATTTTTCAATCCTTGAGGTATGAAAAGGTTATGTTCTCATTTTCAATAGCAATTTCACTTTAAATTTAAAATCAGACCAAAAAAGCCCCTTTTTAATGATTAAAAGTAGCATAAATCTATTATATCCCTGATTTATTAGTGTTACAGGGATATAATTTCTAAATTTGCACATTCAATGTATGATTTTACCAATTTTTTTTCAATAATGGAGATCTACTTGTAATTGTTCTTTAAAAATCATAACTATGTTAAATGACACCATAACTTTATTTTATTTTGTGCATTTTAAGGGAATTCTCCAAATAAAACTCGCAACATTAAATAAAATTGGAAATGTGATTTTAGTGACTCAGTTTTATCCCTTCCTCTTGGATATCAATGATTGTAAAAGCCAATCCTTTTGCTGGAACATTAGACTGATTCTAATACTTATTATCTAAATCAGTCAGTAGTTGTGATTGTGTGCTTACAAAATATTTTTTCAACCTGTGGAATTTTAGCAAATTATCACATGGGTTTCACATGGGGTTTGTGGGGCACATATGTGTATGGTCCATATTTTTTCTCGTGAATCAATGATGATTTCATATTATGGTTTCGTAATTCTGGGTGACCACCCCTGCTACCCTTGTTTCATTCTCATTTTATTTTGTTGCAAGAACTTTGGCTTGAGACAAAAGTACCTTGCCATACAACCCTGGATTTTTGCATTTTCCCACCAGAGGCACTCTAGTCCCTTAATACGCTAACCCTCTCTTGTTTCAGGTCACTAGAATTAGTTTTTTACTACACAAGTATTCGCACATTGAGCCTTTTTCGTGATGTATCACTTATATTTGTGATCATGTTTTCATTGATACTCTTCTCTCTATCTCTTCTTAACTCATTTGTCTTTTGTTTTTGGTAGGTGACTCCTCTACACACCTGGTGAGAGGTCCATTGGCCACGACGGTTCTAACTTCCTAATTTATTTTTTGTTACTTAATTATTAGATTTAGGTTTCATTATGGCCAGAATGGCTTGTCTCATGCACTATAGCATGAGAAGAATGTTAACCCATTTTTAAGTGGTGATTTTTCCCATAACAAGTAGCATAAATCTATTATATCCATGATTTATTTAGTGTTACAGGGATAGAATTGTTGAATTTGCAGATTCAATGTATGTCTTTGCCTTTTTTTTCAATAACAGAGATCTACTTGTAAATTTTCTCTAAAAAGCATAACTCTTTTAAATGACACCATAATTTTATTTTATTTTGTGCATTTTAAGGGAATTCTTCAAATAAAACTCGCAACATTAAATAAAACGGGAAATGTGCTTTCAGTGACTCAATTTTATCATTTCCTCTTGGATATCAATGATTGTAAAATCTAGTCCCTTTTGCTGGAACAGTAGATTGATTCTAATAATTATTATCTAAATTAGTTGGTAGTTGTGATTGTGTGCTTACAAGCGATTTTGTCGACTTGTGGGATTTTTGCAATTTATCTGATGGATTTCACATGCATCTTATGGGGCACATATGTGTATGGTCCAAATATATCATGGTGAATCAATGGTGATTTGAGCTTATGGTTTGGTGAGTTTGGGTGACCACCCTTGTTACCCTCATTTCATTCTCATTTGCTTTTGTTGCAGGCACTTTGGCCTGCACTTTGGCCTGAGACCAAAATTCCTTGGTGTACAACCCTGGCTTTGTGCATTTTCCCATGAGAGGAACTCTAGTCCTTTAACATGCTAACTGTCTCTTGTTTTATATGACTAGAATTAGGTTTGGACTACAAAAGTATTCTGATGCTGAACCTTCCTGGTGATGTCTCACTTACATTTGTGATCATGTTTGCATTAATACTTTTCTCTCTCACTTTTTTAACTCATTTTTGTTTTTTTTTTTGGTAGGCAACTGCTCTACACACATGGTCATAGGTCCATTGGCCACGATGGTTCTAAGTTACTAATTTATTTTGTGCTTCTTAATTATTAGATTCAGGTTTCATTATGGCCAGAATGGCTTGTCTCATGCACTATAGCATGAGAAGAATGTTAACCCATTTGGAAGTGGCGAGTTGTCCCATCCTGTACATGAAATATTTGACGATTATGAGTGATTGGACATAGAAAGCTCAATTTCTTCCATTTGACTAAGTGTCAACCCTCGATCTCCTTCCTCTTTTTTCCCATGAAGTCATCACATTGAATAATATGGATTACTTCTTTCTCAAACCTAGCATGATTTTTAGCTCATTCCCATATACTCCCAATTAGTGAGTCGCTTCATCCCCCAATTAAATAGAAAGGCAGACAAAACTTCATTCATAGTTTTGCATGAGTTTCTCAATCCACTTCCCAATTTATAAATTCCCTTACATTGAGGCATTCCATACACATTAATCTAGTACCAATGATCTATGTGGCCCAACCCATAATGGATATCTTCGTGTATCAATTAAGTGTCGCTTCATCCCCCAATTAAATAGAAAGGTAGAAAAAAATTCATTCACGGTTTTGCATGAGTTTCTAAACCACTTCCCAATTTATAAGTTCCCTTACATTGAAGCATTCCATACACATTAATCTAGTACCAGTGATCTATGTGGCCCAACCCATAATGAATATCTTCATGTACCAATTAAGTTGTGGTTGCTTATTCCCACAGTTGTGGTGTGATTCATAGAGACTTTTCTCATGACATGTTGGGTGGTTAAAATGAAAAAGGGATGGTAAAAATAGCAGATCTAGAGCTCGATAAGTATTTTATAGTTAAATTCATATCAAAACGAATATTCACTAGGTGAGTGTTTTCATTGTGTTTTTTCTTTTTCAAAGTTAAGATGGGAATTGGTTATTGCCACAATTGTGGTGTGACACACAGCAACTTCCCTCATGACACACTAGTGGGGAAAAAACAACAAATAATTCTTTTATAATTCAATTCTCATCAAAATGGATATTCACTCGGCTAGTGTTTTATTGGTTTTTTTTGTCCAAATTTCCTTTTGTGTTTTTGTTTAACAATAGCTTTTCTCTTTCTCATAGGTTAGCTTTCCATTCAAAATTTTAGGTTTGAATGTTTAAATTTCCATTGATTTTCATTTATAAAATCATCAAATAAGCTTTTTATAATTCAATATCCTGTTAAAATGGATATTCAGGAGGTGAGTGTTTTATTGTCTTTTTTTTTTCCAAAATTTCTTTTGTGTTTTTGTTGAACAATAGTTTTTCACTTTCTCAAAGGTTAGCTTTCCATTAAAAATTTTAAATTTGAATTTGTTGGAATTCTCTGAGTAAATTCCCTAACAAAATAGACAGAGGAATAATGACAATTCCTCTTCCACAACATATAGAATAAAAATCAAAATTTGCAGATACAGAGAGATGAAATATAATACTGCTATTTCATTAAACATAAAAATATGTTACAATACAAACTTCTTCAGAACAAGGTTCTGGATTCACAGCAAAAAAAACTTCTTGACTGTTACTCACACAGTGCTACAATGTCTCTCTCTACTGCTCTGTTTTCATCCTTCGGGCATAAAAATAAATTATACAGTCTTCCTCTCCTCTTTTTTTTAATGCAATACAACCTCTATATGTAGAGTGATAGACTATAGATATTAATTGCAAACCTAAATACTATTGAATGTCATTGATTGACATAACAACAAAAATCGCTGCTTCATAAAACTTCATTGACGGCTTCATTAATATGGCGGCACCGCTTGGCAGTCAAATTTATGTCAAACTGCTTGGTGGCATTTTGGTGATTTGCTGATGGTGACACCACCTCCTGGTGGTTGTGGGGGCACCCCATCACTAGATCAGTACGATCGAGGTGTGCCCCCGCAGTTGATCGTGACCGTCAATCATCGGTCAACTCACGATGGCGCGGTTAACTACGGGGGCACCCCCCCCATGTTAACCCCCACATTATTTATGTCCCCCCGCATACCGTTGATCTCCAATCAAATGGTAATCGTGATGCAAGAATGTGTGCTCTATACCTTCTTGCGGACTTCAAAAACTTTAAACCAAATTAAAGTCAGAACATTTATACGGAAAAACCTTTATGCTAAGGTTAAAAACTTAATTCATTTATGCTTTCTGGGGACTCGTGGAGTCTATTCCCCATGCACCTTCATATCCCCCTTGGAATCCTTATGGGTGGCGGTAAAGTGGGTCCTACGACGTATGACGTTCGGTTAATCAACGGGAGCAGTTTGGAATTAAATTCCAACACTCCCCCTTAATTCCAATTGTTGGGTTTTCTTGCATAACAATGCATTTCCTGAAATAATTAAAAAAAAATTGTGTTAATGGTTTTGTGAGGATATCAGAAAATTTCTCCTCTGTTCTATAGTGCTGCAAAACAATCTCACCATTATTAACCAATTCACGTATAAAATGAAACTTGGTATCTATGTGTTTTGTTCTTTTATGAAACACATAATTCTTTGACAATGCTATAGCCGAGCTATTGTCACAGTAAATGGTTGTGCTTTTTTCTTGTTCATGACACAAATCTATGAGTATTCTTCTCAGCCATACTACTTGGCATGCTACTGCTGTTGTTGCCACATATTCTGCCTCTGCTGTTGATAAAGCAACTACTGGTTGCTTCTTGGAAGCCCATGAAATGGCTCCCGATCCCAAATGAAACACATATCCAGATGTGCTCTTCCTGTCATCTACACTTCTAGCCCAATCACTGTCAGTGTAACCTGTTAATTCAAAATTTTCAGATAAGGAGTAGAAAATACCATACCCTTTTGTTCCACTCACATACCTTAGAATCCTCTTGGCTACCTGCCAATGATTTTCTTTCGGCCTTTCCATAAATCTGAAGATTAAGCTTACAGCATGCATAATATTTGGCCTAGTTGCACTCAAATACATGAGACTGCCAACTATGCTTTTATACAACTTTTGATCAAAATCCTTGTTGTTGTCTTCTTTGCTCAATTTCAACCCCATTACTATTGGAGTTACAACTACCTTGTTGTTTTGCATGTTGAATCTTTTCAACACTTCTTCAACATATTTTTCTTGGGAAATGAAAATACCATTTTCATTTTTCTCTACGTTAATTCCCAGAAAATATTTTAGAAAACCCAAATCAGTCATTTCAAATTCACTCTTCATGACTGCTTTAAAATCAGCAATGAGAGAATCTTCATTGCCAGAAAAAATTAAAACATCTAGATATAAAATAAAAATAAGAATCTTGCCATCATTTTCCTTTATGTAGAGTGTGGGTTCTCCATCACATTTCTCAAATTCATTTTCTGTCAGGTAAGCTTCTATTCTATTGTACCATGCTCTTGGTGCTTGCTTTAGCCCATAAAGAGCTTTCCTTAATTTGCACATTTTGTGCTCTTGGCCTTCAATCTCATAGCTTGGAGGTTGTTCAACATATACCTCTTCTTTCAATACTCCATTCAGGAATGCAGATTTAACATCCATTTGATAAACCTTCCATTTGTGTTGTGCTGCTATGGACAACACTATTCTTACTGTTTCCATCCTTGCAACTGGTGCAAAGGTTTCATCATAGTCTCTTCCTTGTTGCTGCTTGTAGCCTTTGAAAACAAGTCTTACTTTGTGTATTTCAATTTTGCCTTCAGCATTGCTCTTGGTCTTATAGACCCATTTAACTCCAATGAATTCTTTACCTTTAGGGAGGTCCACTAACTCCCATGTGTTACTCTTTTCTATTGCACCAATTTCTTCATCCCTTGGTTCAATCCATTTTTCTTCCTTTGCAGCATCTTCAAAACGAATTAGTTCATCAACATGACAATATAAAGAAAATAAAGAATTCAGACCGGCATTATCATTTACCTCTCCTTGTTCATAAATCTCATTCAAATTTCTGAATCTTGGTCTTCTTGGTGTACTTGGAGTTCCACTTGAGCTCGAGGGTGTTTCTGTACCCTGTGGTGTGCTTGAAGAAGCACTTCCTTGATTTCTCAAGGTTGTTATATTTCCAGCTTGTGGTGTGGTTTGTTGTGCTTATGGTGGTGGAGGAGGAGCCACCAGGGAAGGATTATTTTTTGTTGTCCCTTCCTCTTCTTCTTCATGGGACACACTTGTCTTCACGTTCATTGTTTTCTCTAAACTTCCATCCCAAGCTTCTTCTTCTATAAGCTGCACATCTCTGCTTATTAATGCTTTCTTGGTAGATGGATTATAAAGTTTGAATGCTTTGGATTCATTACTTTATCCAACAAAGATACATTTCTCCCCCTTACTGTCAAGCTTTTTTCTCAGTTGATCTGGGACATGTGCATATGCTACACAGCCGAATACTTTCATGTGGGTGGCATACTGTTTTTTTCCACTCCATGCTTCTTCAAGAATTCTGTTCATGACAACTTTAGTTGGGAATCTATTCAAAATGTACATTGCACAATTGACAGCTTCAGCCCAATACTCATTCGGCAATTTTTTTGCCTTCAACATACTTCTGACCATATCCATGATGGTCCTATTCTTCCTTTCAGCAACACCATTTTTCTGAGGTGTGTACCTCGTGGTAAATTGATTCTATATCCCGTTCTCTCTGCAAAAATGCAGAAACTCTTTAGAGATATATTATCCACCTCTGTCAGTTCTCAGGACTTTGATGTAGTGCCCACTCTGCTTCTCAACAAGAGTTTTGAAATGACGGAATTTCTCAAACACTTCACTCTTCTATTTCAAGAAATACACCCATGTCTTTCTGGTGTAATAATCTATGAATTTCAAAACATACTTATTGCCAGCTAAATATGGCATTTGCATTGGTCCACACAAATATGAGTGGACAATTTCTAAGGGTGCTTTTGCCCTTATACTCTTTCCTGATGGAAATTTTTCTCTGGGTTGTTTTCCCAAGATTCAACCTTCACATAGGATGTCTGGTTTCTCTATCAATGGTAGTCCTCTTACCACTCCTTTTATGTGCATCAAATTCAGACCTCCGAAATTGAGATGTCCAAATCTCAAGTGCCATAACCATTTCTCATCTTTCACTTCCTTCTGAAAGACCTCTTGTGTTACAGCTGCTACATTATTTCCTTTTTCCTTCAAGTCTATATTGAGCTTGAGTGGAAACATTCTATTGCTATTCATTTTCACTTAAGCAATAATCTTCTTTCTCGGAGGTATGTCCATTATTGTGTACACATCATTTTTAAAGAATTCATTGTAACCATTGTTAATGAGCTGCCCAACACTCAAAATATTACATTTTAAGCCACGAACATAGTATATGTCTGACACAAATTTCTGCTCACCATTTCTTGCACGGATACTTACTCTGCCTTTTCCCTTGACAAATATCTTAATATCAGTTCCTGTTGTTACTTCAGATTTAACATTTTCATCTAGATTGGAAAACATTTCTATGTTTCCAGTCATGTGGTTACAACAACCTGAGTCTAAAAACCGTACAACATCTTGTTTATCTTGTGCTATATTACATGTTAATAGCACATTCTTCTGGTTCTTATTTTATACTTTTGCAAAATTAGCATTCTGCCTATTATTAATGTCATTTTTCTTTTTCCTACATTCATTGGCATAGTGCCCATATTTCTTGCAATAATGACATTGGACTTGGAATTTATCATACCTTTGTCCATGAGCTTGATGAGGGCTTGAGCCTTCATTCTGGCTCTGATTACTGCTCCTTCCATGCAAAATTACAGGGATGTTTCTGCCTCTGTTTTGGCTTTTTCCTTTTCCTCTTCCTTTGCCTTGACCTTCGCCTCGGCAAAAAGACATTTGAGTCTTGAAAGCTTGTTCCAATGAGGAATCTAAACCTCTGTTTAGTCTCTGTTCATGAGACATTAGGGATGCACTCAGCTCATCCACTGTAAATTGTGAGAGATCCTTTGTCTCTTCTATTGCCACTACTATGGCATCAAATCTTGAAGGTAGAATTCTCAAGATTTTCTCCACAATCCTTCTCTCTTCTAGTGTTTCTCCATAAGACCTTATCTTGGTGACCAACCCAATAACATGAGTGAGGAATTATTCTATAGTGTCAGACTCTTTCATAGAGAGAGTTTCGAAATCTCTTCTCAGCATTTGCAACTTTGCTGTCTTCAGTTTCTACATGCCTTGATAGGAAGTTTTGAGAATATCCCATGCCTCTTTAGACTTTTTTTCTACTGAAATCCTTGGGAAAATAATCTCATGTACATATTGAAAAAGGTAGAAGAGGGCTTTGGATTCCTTCTTATTATTATCTTTTAACAAGTCTCTTTCTGTTGTTTTCAAGAAGCCAATGCTGCTGCATCTGCATCTTCTAGTAGCCATTCTCAACTAGCTCCCATATGTCCTGTGAAGCAAACATGGCTCTCATAGTGATAGCCCAATATTCATGATTCTTCCCATTAAACTGGGGACGTTGGGGATTTTTCAGACTGGTGCCTGCTACTGCTATTCTTGATTGTGCAGAAACAAACAATTTTCTTGACTGTGTATATAAAAAAAAACAAACAGAAGCTTTCTCTGCTGGAGAAATCTTCTTCAATAAACTTCTTACAACTTCTACAGTGAAGAGAAAACTCTGTTGCATTCACTGAGTGCCTAGACTAGCTTCGATACCATGTTGGAATTTTCTGAGTAAATTCCTTAACAAAATAGACAGAGGAATAATGGAAATTCCTCTTCCACAACACAGAGAATAAAAATTAAAATTTGCAGACACAGAGAGATGAAATATAATACTACTATTTCATTAAACATAAAACTCCATTACAAGACAGACTTCTTCAGAACAAGGTTCTGGATTCACAGCAAAAAAAACTTCTTGACTGTTACTCACATAGTGCTACAATGTCTCTCTCTGCTGCTCTGTTTTCAGCCTTCGGGCATAAAAGTCAATTACACATTCTTCCTCTCCTCTTTTTTTGTAATGCAGTACAACCTTTATATGTAGACTGACCGACTATAGAAATTAATTGCAAACCTAAATACTATTGAATGTCATTGGTTGAGAAAACAACAAAAATCACTGCTTCATAAAACTTCATTGACGGCTTCATTAATATGGCGGCATCGCTTGGTAGTAAAATTTATGTCGAACTGCTTGGTGGCATTTTGGTGGTTCGTTGGTGGCAACGCCACCTCCTGGTGGTTGCGGGGGCACCCCACCACCAGATCAGTACGATCGTGGTGTGCCCCCGAAGTTGATCGTGATCGTCGATCATCAATCAACTCACGATGGCGCGGTCAACTATGGTGGCACCCCCCCATGTTAACCCCCACACTATTTATGTCCCCCACAAACCATTGATCTCCAATCAAATGGTAATCGCGCTGCAAACATGCGCGCTCTATAACCTTCTTGCAGACTTCAAAAACTTTAAACCAAATTAAAGTGAGAACATTTATATGACAAAACCTTTATGCTAAGGTTAAAAACTTAATTCCTTTATGCTTTCGAGGGGCTCGTGGAGTCCATTCCCCATGCACCTTCGTATCCCCCCAAGAATCCTTGTGGGTGGCGGTAAAGTGGGTCCCGCGACGTATGACGTTCTGCTGATCAATGCGAGCAGTTTGGAATTAAATTCCAACAGAATGATTAATTTTCCATTTATCTTCATTTATAAAATCATCTTACTCAAATTATACTAAAGAGCCTAACTTGAAAGAAGCTTGGCAAGATATGGTATGTGAGATTTTATATTTCATTTATTTTAAGTTGCAAAATACATTATAACTAGTTAGAAATTGATAGAAAGGACGAGTTGAAAATTGATATAAAGATATCTATCCTTTATTTTTGTTTATTTTTCAAATATAGGTTAATTTAATATCATTTCTTTTTTATGCAATTCTTGACGTATGAGAAAGGTATGGTGACCTTTTCAATATAAATTTCATTGGAACAAGCCCCTTTTAAAAATTACACATAGCATAAATCCATTATATCTCCCATTTATTTGATTTTACAAAGATAGAATTGTTGCAGCTGCACATTCACTGTATGCTTTTTCTTCTTTTTTCCAACAATAAAGATTTACTTCTTCAAAGGAATTCCCTTAAAATGCATCAAATAAAATTCAGTGTATGTTTTAAGGGAATTCTTCAAATTCGGTGTATTCTTCATATTCTTTATTTTCCAACCATGAAGATTTACTAATTTAAAACAAACAAGGTGCTTTCAGTAATTCATTCATATCCCTTCCTCTTGGATATCAATGATTGTAAAATATAGTCCTTTTTCCATAACAACCTCTCGTATATCCATGATTGTAAAAGCTATTCTTTTTGTGAGAACAATGCACTGATTATAATACTCGTTATCTGAGTCAGTTGGTAGTTGTGATGGTGTGCCGACAAACGATTTTGTCAGCATGGGGAATTTTAGAAGTGTATTTATAGAACCACTCGGAGTGTATTCGACATATGTATTTATAGTACCAATGCATTTATATGAAATTCAAGAAACTTATTATGCTTCTCTAGTGAACCTTTGTGTTTATGTTTTTTGCACACTATAGGCTAGCCTAGCTATCGCAACAAAGTGGATTGGATAATTTGTATTGTTTTGAACGTATGGAGTAGAATGCTTATATTCATTGAGGAATGAGAGGGAAATTTTGATATGGTGTCTGTAATTGCAAGATCTCTTTACTGTATTGGCATATGTTTAACACATTCTTCAAATGGATAGTACTACCTACATACGATTATAACCTTAATATAGATTAGGACTTCCATACTTTGTTAAACATAGGTTATATTTGAACTTCTAGTATATTATTCTCATTTTTTATTAAATCAGTGGATCTACCGCGAAAGGTGCTTGAATTATTCGTTGTATTTGTTTTAGTCATTTTTTTCATCTAGCTCATTTATTTTTACTGTCACCCTATCCACAATAATTAGGTCCCATGAAGAAGATTGTTTACTATGTTTCATTGAAATTTGTAGTGAGTTTTTTTATGTAAGTTCCAAGGGGTTAGTTAACTTTCTTATCAAATTAAACTATTTAAATAAAATTACTTTATAGTGACATCACTTGAAAACTATTTAATTAAACTTAAATCATAGTGACATCACTTGAGAAATTACTTCATAATGACATCATTTGAGAAATATGAAGACATTGAATCACTTGACTAATATGGAGTGAATATAAAAGGAAGGTGATTATAAGAATGAATACACATTAATAAAACAACCATGTAAACATGGTTTCTCCTTCTTTTTTCCTTTCATGGTGTCTTATTTTATGGTTTCTTCTTGTGTTACAATGTGCAGCATGATATAGTATGGAGTCTCTATTTCTGATCTCGGAGACAACTATGTGAAATGATGGTTATAGGTGCTTTTTTTTTCCGCAATTCTTTAGGTATGAAAATTATATGGTCTCCTTTTCAGTATGATTTCAAATAAAACTAAACAAGTCCCCTTTTAAAGATTACAAGTACCATAAATCCATTATATCCATGATTTACTTAGTGCTACAAGGATAAAATTGTTTCAACCACACATTCAATGTATGTTTTTGCCGTTTTTTTCCAACAATGAAGATTTACTTGTAATCGATCTTTAAAATCACACCTCTGTTAAATGAGACCAAAACTTTGTTTTCTTTCATGCAGTTGAAGGGAATTTTCCATGGAGTATGGCTAGAAGGTATAAAGATCCCAAGTATGTACCCCCTGCAAGAGTCATTTATAATTCAGGAAGATTTTATTAAGCTAGAAAATCAAATACATTTATTTGCGCTATAGAGGATCGTTCGATGGGAGCTACCTACACTTTCATATTTCCATCAAGGAATCATGAACTATCTTAAAATCCAATCCTTTAATAGTCGATATAAATACATTAATATCAACAGGTGTCGCCTCCTCGAATGGGTTTTAGGTGCAGGTATTCCAATGAGGCCAAATAGAGTCATGGATACCATTATTTTTTCACTTTTTAATGAGAATCATAAGCCAAGGCCAACCACTTGGAGGAACTTTGGGTTGCTAAACCCAGATGGTTCAAAAGTATATGATGTAGATTTGAGTTGTGGTTCTTGTGCATCTCCTCCTCCACCATATTAGCCTCGTGCAAGCCCACCACCTTGCTTGATTATTTATTTAGTGGAAGTCTCTGTTGTAAACTCACCTTAAACTTATGCATGAGCAAAACTCTTCTAAAACATAAAAAGCATTTCTTTTGCAGTTGATCGTAGCACAATTCAATCTCCTCTTTCTCTTCTCTCAATGGAGCTCAGGATAATTAAAGAAAACTAATAAATAAAATTACATAAATTTTTCACTCTTATCTTCGCATTCTTTCTTATGCTCTAGCTTTAGGGTGTTTTCCTTGCAATATTTGATACAATTATTAGTTTAAATTTTTTTAATAATAAGTAATAATCATCCATGATCTACTAATCTCAATTGACTCATTTTTTAGATTCAATTGATTAATATAATTCAATTACATTTACTAATATAATAAATTATTATAATCCATTATGCAACAAATAATCTGAAACTTACCATGCATGGTCGCGGTACCAATTGATTATTTCTTAATCAAGCCATTGCGGTTTCCCTTTCAGTAAATTATAGAACACTGAACAATAGTCGATCTTTCTTTCTAAAGATCTATAAACTGAACGCGCCGCTTGAGACGTATCGAATCAAATCAAATCAGACCAAATATCTCTCCCATCGAATCGAATTTTCAATTCAGGACGCGCTTAAGCGAATTGAATCAACCAAAGACCAGATAATTCGCCATCGAATCGATTGATATCTATCTAAATATATAGTTATTTTTTTTCACAAGAGAAAAAAAGCTGTTTCATATTATATTAGAGAAAATAGTCCATATGTCATTGGATACCATACATTATCAACAAGATATACAACCAGATCATCCAATCAGAGTAGGGAATCATTGCATAATTGGAGCTCCAACTCAAAAATAGAAAGGAAGCCCCATGGCACCTATAAGGATTCTTAAACAGCATATGCAACATGAACAATATCCCATTACATAAGAGAGGTACCAGAATCAAAAAAAGCGTTAGCTGCTAGATGTAACATGAAAAGTAACAAAAAGGTCATCCAGATTTCCTCAAAAAAACCTGATAAAGTCCAAGCACCCAACCAAGCAGAGAAACATAGTCCAAATTAAATTCAGATACCATGAAAATGATATGCCAAGAGCAAAAGGTCTCGGCATCAACATGAGAAAACCGGATCGCTTGATATATAACCTCAGGCTCGCTTAATATAGAACCTCAGGCTCGCTTGATAATGAGAAGAATTGAAACATTCAAACGAAAACTGGAGAAAATGTTTCACCATAGTCGACACCAAACTGTTGTGAGAATCCTTTGGCAACCAGCCTTGCCTTATGTTTCTCAACTTTCCCTTTTTCATTTAGCTTGGTCTTATATACCCATTTTACACCAATTTTTGTTTTGTCTCTTGGGAGATCAGCTAATTCCCAAGTTTGATTCTTCTCTATGGCAGCAATTTCTTGGTTCATTGCTTCGACCCAATGCTTTTCTTTGACTGCTTCTTCAAAATAAGTTGGCTGAGTTGAAATGAATGCAAACATATTCTGTTGTTCAGATTCATGTTCCTGTTCATATATCTCTCTGATACTTCTTGTTTTCTGTCCCTCTTCTGAAGATGTTTGATCACTGGTTGAATCAGTGCTTGATGATGTTCCACTTTCATAATGTTCCGGCTGTTCTGGAACCTGCAATATTGGAGTCTGTGGTAGATAAAAAGGCTGATTTGAAGTTTCATCTACATGGTCAAACCAAGATTTATTTTCGAAAAATTTCACATCTCTGCTTATAATGAACTTTTTGGAAATGGGGTTATAAAGTCTGTAAGCTTTCAACTGCTCACTATAACCTACAAATATGCATTTCTCACTTCTGTCATCAAGCTTTTTTCTGAGTTTTTCAGGAACATGAGAAAAAGCTACTCATCCAAAAATTCTAAAGTGCGACACATTTACCTTGTTTCCATCCCATGCTTCTTGAGGTATTTTGTCTTGTAGGCTGGATGTTGGAGATCTGTTAAGAACATACACTGCTATCGACACTGCTTCAGCCCAATAGTTATTTGTCAACTTCTTCTCCCGTAGCATGCATCTTGCCATGTTCCTGATCGACTGATTCTTTCTTTCTGCTACTCTATTTTGCTGTGGAGTGTATCTGGTTGTGTACTGCATCAATATACCTTGCTGTCGACAAAATGTTTTGAATTCATTTGAAGTGTATTCTCCTCCTCTGTCTGATCTGAGTACTTTCAAGAGTTTTCCACTCTGTTTTTCTGCTTCTGCCTTGAACTCCAGAAATCTAGAGAAGGTGTCTGACTTGTTTTTTAAAAAAATACACCCATATTTTCCTGCTAAAGTCATCAATAAAAGTCAGAAAGTAGAAACTACCACCAATGGACAATGTCTGCATTGGACCACAGATGTCAGTATGGACAAGCTGCAAAGGCTCTTTCGCCCTTGAGGTCGATGAGGGAAAACTATCTCTTTTATGCTTGGACACGATACAAACTTCACAATTACAGACTGTTTCACTGATAGTAGGTAGACCAATGACTATAGATTTCTTTTGAAGCTGACTGAGACTCTTGACTGGAATGTGACCATACCTAGAATGCCATAGATGAGTTTCATCTATTTTTGATATATTGTGGACTAATGATTGGTTTGTATTCTGGCTTCTAAGGGTCAATGGAAACATCCTACTCTTAGTCTTTTCAACTTTTGCTATCAACCTTTTATGAGGATCTTTGTCATATATATAGCAGGTGTTCTTTTGAAACAATACATTATAGCCATGTTCCATTAACTGTCCTACACTAAGGAGGTTATGTTTGAGCTGTGGAACATAATAAACATCAGGGATGTATTTTCTTTGATTCTGATTAGTAAGAATAGGAACAATACCTTTTCCTTCAGCTTTAATACTTGTACGATCTCCAAGAGTTATCTCTGATGTTATGGAAGCATCTAGAGAAGAAATAAGTCTCTTATTGCCTGTCATATGATTGCTGCATCCACTATCGAGCAACCAAATGTCTTCACTTTGTTTGTCTTCTGAGAGATGACATGAAAGAAACATGGTCTCTGAGGATTCTCCTTCACTGTTGGAGAAATTGATATAGCCTCTGTGCTGATCTGACTGTTTCTTTCTACAGTCGTGTTCGTAGTGGCCAAACTTTTTACAGTAGAAACATTGAACACTCGATCTGTTCCATGACCTTCCTCTCTGATTTCGGTTTTGAGGAGGTCTCCATTGCTCTGTTGCATGATGATGATGATCAGATCTGCCATTGCCTCGACCTCTGCCTCGCCTGTTGCCGCCTCTGTATCCTCTGCCTCTGTCAAATGAGAGGTGTGCTTTGAAGGCTTGTTCCGTGGAATCTTCTGTCAGATTCAGTCTTGTTTCATGTGCCAAAAGTGATCCAGTCAACTGTTCTACTGAGAAGGTTTTAAAATCTTTGGATTCCAAAATCGCTGTGACAATCATGTCATATTTCTTCGGTAGACTCCGAAGAACTTTTTCAACAACTTTCTGATCTGTAATGGTTTCCCCAATGAGTTTGATTTGATTCACTATTCCCATGACTCTAGTCATGAAATGATCCACATTCTCAGTGTCAGTCATCTTTAGGGTTTCAAATTGAGTTCTCAATGTTTGTAGTTTAACGGTCTTTACTGTATCATTCCCTTGATATGCAGCTTGCAAAATATCCCAACATTCTTTCGCTGTTGTCGCACCAGTTATTTTGTCAAAAATAGAGTCATCGACTGAATTTTGTATCCAGCATTTGGCTCTGTGCTCCTTTTTTCTGAGTTCAATAGCTGCAGTTCTCTGATTATTTGTCATGGCCGCCAATGCTTCTTGGGTCGGCTCTACATATGCAATCAGAAGCGTGTCCCAACAATCTTGTGCTTGTAAAAAAGTCTTCATTCTTAAATTACAGAATTCATAATTTTTGCCAATCAACATTGGTGTCTGTGGCAAAGAACTTGAAGAGGCCATTGTTTCTTTAAATGCGCCTTTTGTAAATCTCTTCCAAATTTTTAAATCTCTTAAAGATTTAAAAATTTTCTTCAAACTTAAGGACTTTAAAAAGTTTCTTGAAGCCCTTCTTCTTTTTAAATTTCCTTTCCAAAAAAAACTTTCTCTTTACAAAGAAAGAGTTCTCATACTCTTCTAAAACCCCTTTTATTTTTTAAAAAAAAAAACTTTAATAAAAAACTCTTTACATAAAGGGACTTTTCATAACAACTTGAATCGATTTAAAAAATCAATTTTAAATTCCTTTATAGTTTTTTTAAAAATCGAATTTGACTTTTCTTATATAAATGTTGTCTCATACGGTTCATACCTTTTTTGAAACGTGACTTGATACCGAGAAGCGCAATTTTATGCTTGCGGAGTGGCGCAGTTTTGAAAAACTTGATACGCAGAAGCGTTATTTTTATGCTTGCGGAGTGGCGCGGTCCCGAGTCAAACAGTCGCGCAACAGGCATGAAAATGGCGCGGGTATGGCGTGTATTCCAGCGCCAATCAAATCACAGTCGCGCCAATCAGCTGTTTTTCTCTTTTGCTCTTTCGTAGCTCTGTTGCTGCTCTCCAGGGAGACTTATGCACGCTGGCTCCGATACCATGAGAAGAATTGAAATATTCAAACGAAAACTGGAGCAGAGAATACTCTTCAGAATATTACGAATAGATAAATAGGAATACATTGGAAACATCAGCAATAAATGACTGAAGTAAACTGAAGCAAACTGAAGTAAAACTAAACTGCCTATGACACCTAGCAGACAAGAAATTAACTGAACTGAACCTAACGGACAGTGAGATTAATATCTCAACAGATAAACCGCTCCAAGATAAACAGTAGCTGCTGAAGTCTCTTAACTATGTTCACAAAAACTTCATCCAAAAAGGGTAGAGAATAGTAAAAACCATATACAATACCGGAAACTATAAGGGGTATGTAGAAGATGCCAACTTCCTGTTATAACGAAAATAAATAACCTTAATGCTTCCATATGGCTGTTTCAGTCCAATCTTGGACAGATTATCCACCCTCCTATTAAGTTCTCTGTAGATATGGTGTATGAAGAACCTCTGCAATTTAGAAAGAAGGTAGCGGATATGATCTATCCATCCTCTAAGATTAGGGCCATGGGGAGAGGATCTGCCCGATATACCATCAATAATGATCCTCTAATCTCCATAAATAGCAATGCTAGTAATCTAGTAATTTGCAAATGATAGGCAACCATTACCCTGCTCCATAATACCAGAATTTCCGCTTTGTTGTTAAATCCACACAGGCCACTCCAAAAAAGGTGGAATCTCTCCTCACCATCAATTTTAATCCAGGCACCGCAGCCACAATGTCCATCCTATTGTGCACCATTAAAGAACAATGCGAGAAGGCTAATGCAGTGAGGTCTGAATTCTGAGGAAAGGTCAATACCATCCGAGAGTTAAAGAAAATACTTGTCTAATCTCTTATGTTTTTTTTTTTTAAATTGATATCAGTCTTTCAATTTAATATAGATCGGTAAGGTTATAGATCGGTAAGGTTAAAGAAAATACTAGTCTACTTGTTTGATTTGATTTTTTATTTTTATTTCTTAATTATTTGATATAAGGTTTCATAAAATGATAAATTTAATGGTTTAAGAAGAATTTTGATTTTGATTTTGATTTTCATCGCAACGTGCAGCTAAAGCCACAGTCCAAGATGCAAAGTAGCATCTTTAACTTTGTCGGTTAAAGAAGATAATTTAAGTCTTCCTCCACACGGCACCGCACCGCACCTTTGCACTGCAGAAAAGCGAGAGAACTCGTCACGCCACAACCACAGCTATAAATATGCCCTCCCTGTTTTATTGCAATTCACTTTTAATATATCATCTCATTCCATCTCGAGCTTTTACTACATTCTCATCTGTCAAATTGTTTATTGATATATATACCTGCTTCTAGTGATTTATCATATATACCTGTTTTTAGTGCTTTATCATGGCTCAAAATGTAGCACCCGTTCGGGCTGGAGGTGCTCAGGAGCACCAGGACCGTGGCCACACCCATAGTCATACTCAGGCAGGCCAGACTCAAAGTGCGCATTCTAATACGAATCAGAAGCCGGGGTTGCTGGATAAAATCAAACAGAAGATTCCCGGAGGCCAGACTCAGACGGGTCATCCTAGTTCATCTCAGACGCCGGGGCTGGTGGATAAAATCAAAGCGAAGATTCCCGGAGGGCAGAGCAAGTAATGGGGAAGGTGAAGGGCCAGAGGAATAGTAGAAGGCAAAAACTTATCTAAAAATCGAATCAACATGTATTAGTATATATTGCATATCTAGATTAGTATATACTGCTTTAGTGCATTAATGAAACAATAGTTTAAAAAAAATATTGGTCGTCTGGTTCTCTTCCATCTCTCCTTTACCAATTGGAAGAAAATAAACATCATGATATAGTTTGTTAGAATAGCTAATACCCATATCATGTCTGGAAATTTGTAATTTGTAGATTTCAAAATGTTTTAGTAATCTGATAATAACTAAGTAACATAAGTTTGGTTTTATTTTTCTTTAATTGTATATTTTTGTGTATTTATAAGTATATATTTCATAATTAAATATATTTTTCATAAAATTCAAGTCAATATAACAATATTTATAGTTATAATGACATTACAATAATAATATTTATAAAAGCATTATTATTTCTTATTGTCATTATTATGAATTTGAATCTAGATAAATGGTGAGAGAGTTTAATCATTTTGCCTAATCAATAGTGATAGTCCAGATTGGTATTAACATTTTTTTTTAAATGTATTTATACTAGCCATTGTATCAAAAAGTGCAAAGAGAGGCAGATAGGTTTGTTAATTTGGAAAAGTTGTATGAGAAATGCATTTGCATACATGTATGTCTTATATTTTTCATTTACCAAGGTAACAAGGTCAACCTTTGAAAATAAAAAATCATGCATCATATTCCATATTTATTTTGTTTCACAACTTTAATTGAAACTAACAATTACCCACCCCAATTGAAAATTATAAAAATATCTTTATTAAAGAATCTATAGAAAATATATTTATGTTTGTTTTAATGCTTATACATTTTAACTTAAAACCAAAATAGATTCATCTTAAATAGGGATCTAACATATATATATGAGTTCACAAGGATCAAATGTATTCACATGTAAGAAATTTTGAGTGCAAAATAAAAAGTGTAATTTAATCAAATAAGCGTTTTAACCATAAAAACGTTTTCCTCATTTATACATGAATATTTTACACAATTTTTTACTTCTAATTACTTCGCAATATATTCATTTTTTTTTATAGCCAACATTACTTAGAGCATAGTTTATTTTTATTTTAAAGAGGCATGTGTCAACTCCGAGAGTGGCAAACTTACACATGTAATGAGCCTCTATAATCAATAAGCTTATTGTTTGGTGATGTTATAAATTATTTTCTTTTATGTAAAGTAATGTACCACATCCATTCTCTTTTTATTTAAAAGAGATTTTTTTTCATCTTCTAACGAACTTAATTTTTATACTATAATAAATATAAAATATATTTAAAAAATAATAATAATTTAAATATTATTGTTCCAAAAAATTTAACCAAAATTTTACCCTAACTTCTTTAGCATGCTCTTTCAAAACAAATTCAAGATGACAAATCATGTTAAACCAAATATGGAATAACAAATATTACCAAATTTTTACAATAACTTCTTCATCACTATATTTAAAACAAATCTAGAAAAAACAAATAATTTTATGAATCATATCATTTCTAATTCTAAAGTTGCATACTTGGAAATCAAACAAAAACAAGTCCATCACAATAAAATGTGTATTGTAGGTGTGCTTTGATCATGTGTAAATTTGAAAATTGAAATAATAAATGAGAAAATACCAAAATGTAATTATCACCAGAAAAACTATGTTGTTAAACAAATAGAGTAATTTAATAACTACTCGCATAGCCCTAAAAAAATTCCAAAAAAAATCGATAACGGTAATCCCATCACTATTGCAAAGTGAGGTTCCATTATAAATTCTTGGGCAATATTTGCATGGCAATATAACCATATGACCAACTTCACATGTTGTTTAAATTAAAACAAAGCTTAGTTAATTCACATTGAGAGGGAATCGAGATAAATTGTAACAAGAAGATTTCATAATACTCT
This sequence comes from Pinus albicaulis, assembly GCA_034641835.2. Classification (NCBI taxonomy): domain Eukaryota; kingdom Viridiplantae; phylum Streptophyta; class Pinopsida; order Pinales; family Pinaceae; genus Pinus; species Pinus albicaulis. Next base: position 419,488,288 of record CM076576.1, on the reverse strand, counting down.
CGGGATGAAAATCCTCTATAATGCTTTGGGGTGAAAACTTATGATAAAATAATAAGACAACATAAGATTTTTTAATTTAATTAAACCATCTCCCTTGAAAGATTGGATCTGATTTTAAAGAAAAATAACTTGGAATATGTCACGTCTCAACAAGATCACATAAGATTCATGCACCAAGGGCAGAGCAACAAACTCCCCAGACATTCAATAACTACGGACTTGTATTTCAGGTTCTGTATGTGGGAACACGCCTCTAATTCCACACTCTTTACTTCTTACTTCCAAGATCTTGATGATTCCTATCACAAGAGGCATCCATAACAAAACTACAGCCACTTGCGCTGACTTAATACATAAAGCCAACCGATGGGAAAAATTGCATTACACAGTTCTTTTTGACCTTCAATGAATGTTAGAATAACTAACGGTTATAGCCAACCCTTGTTCTTTTGTCCATTGACCGCTGTATGGGTTTGATGATCTATTTTTCAGCACTCTATTGTATTGGTTTATTTATTTTATCATTCTCACTTCCATTATTTAATTAGACTCTTTTAACCTTTAATTGAGATTCCCCTTGCCCTTTCAACTTTGCAGTTTTTACAATGCTGTTCGAAATGTGTGGCAACAAGTGGACTTTGTAACTAAAATTAAATGTCCACATTGAATCTACCATTTCAAAAATCAAATTACATTGAATCTCTCAAGCAATTTGTTAAACTAAATAATTATAAATTTGATTAGATTTTTTGACCGCAATTTGTTAAGCTAAATAAATATAAATTTGATTAAATTTTCGACTAAATAATTATAAATTTGATTAGATTTTTTGACCGCAATTTGTTAAGCTAAATAAATATAAATTTGATTAAATTTTCGACTTTCTCAGTGTAATGCACTTAATAATTTAAGTAAAAAAAAAAAATCTACCAAGTAATTATAAATTTGACTAAATTCTTCAATTTTTTATTTTTATTACTTAATGCACCTAATGCACCTAATGACTTATGTCAAAAATTCCGCCGTGCTACATTACTTGGATACACAAGTCTATGTGAAGCTTCTCTAAATCAATATTGCAAATCATACAAGAAAAATCCAAAAGGATACCTGCACAGAGATAGTTACAGAAAGATTGGTGCGGTTGAGATCCTTCCATAAAAAGCGCAAGATCTCAAGGCTGTAAATAAAGTTGGAAGACTAAAGTTGTTTCGAGAGCCTGTTGTTAGAACCTTCAAAATTTCAAAACGAATTACGCCATTATAAGCCGAGCTAATTGCTACTGAGATTGAGATACTTACGAGAATATATTAGGCCCTACCCAATCGGCCGCATAGAAAGAAAGGGTCCAGAGATCTAGTTGCTGTTAAAATCATTGTATTCAAACGCAAATCTAGCTGGCACAGCTCTCTAAGCTTTTGGAAACCCTTGGGGATTATGTCTGTCAGATTGTTTGATGACAGGTTCACTTAAATTATTAGAAATATGGGGAACTGTAGTTGGATAGATGTCATTATTACATGAAATTTCTTCATAATTGTAGTTCGACAGATGTTAAGTTTATATGAAAATGGTAGAGAAAAAATAAGATGCACTAATTTTAAATAAAGGCTTATTTTTCAAATTAAGTTAATAATAATAATAATTTAAAATAAAACTATAATATCTATGTCTTTTTTAATTTAAAAGTGTTTTGATACTTATCATAAATTAATATTTATTTATATTTATTATCAATTTAATTTATATAATTATGTTATTTATAATATATTATAATATTGAAATTTAACACTTCAAATTATAAATTATAAATATCTAATTATATATATATATGTTAAATAACCATTTAAATTTTAAAGTATTTTAATGTTTATTATAAATTAATGTTTATTTATATTTATTACCAATTTAATTTATATAAATACACTATTTATGATACATTTTAATATTTAAATATAACACTTAAAAATATTTAGTTATATATATATATTTCTACCTATATATTTAATCCTTAAGGGGTTTCTCTAGAGGTTCCTCCATGAAAAGAACTTCCCTCCAACCCACTTGTCATCACTCTACACTTTTGAATTATATGTGAGACCATCCAAATATGTTTAGACATTGGATCATAAAATAGTTAGAAAGAAGTAGTTAGAAATTATGGTTCCGATGCATGCAATACGGTTAAGGGGATCCACCATGTTCCTTCCCCACAACGCTTGCTTAACTGCAACCTGTTCTCTCCGGGGTGTGAGCTCTAGGATGGGTGTTGAAAACCCTAATTAGTGAAGTCAACTCTTGAGCTATGCCTATCATTGCTTCGTTCACAGTTACTGAGTACCGCAACTTCTACAGTAAATTGTTTGTGTCAGCTTTCAAATTTAATTTTCTTTATCCAAGTTTGTTTATAATCTTTTTTTTCTTTCTCTTCCACTCTCATGCATCTCAGTTTTATTGGTGTTTCTTTTTGTAGTATTAGGGTTTAAATTCCGTGCTCCAGCCTCAACGTAATCGAGGTTAACTTCATTTTCTATTCTAAAGAACCCTGTAATGGTTAAATATATACCCATTCAACCACTATTTGCTACTAATGTTAATAAATTTTTAGTTGCGAAATCTTAAGGTCCATAAACAACACCTTCTACTGCTTAGGATCCATATATAATTTTTCACAGAAAACCCCTTTATTCTTTGGAAACATTGGCCACCCTTCCCCTTGTTGGAATTATTGGAAATTCCAAGAAAACAGTGGAGAGAATGAGGCTCTCCTCTAAGCACAGAGAAGTTTAAAACAAAAATTTAATTGCAGATAGAGATAGCATGAAAATGCTTTCTTCTATTTCATTAACAGAACTAAAAAAAACTGTTACAAATTTCTTCTTCAACAGTGAGGGATTCACAAAATATATTTGACTGCTACAAACGCAGTGCACTCTAACAACTCTTTGTCTCTCAAGAACACACTAACAATGCTTTCGTTCTTCTTGCTGTGTTTTCTTTGCCTGCGGGCTCTCACAGTGGTCACACTAACAATACATTCCCCACACAAATGCGTGCGGGCCTTTTTCTCTTTATATGGCGCGGCGGCACAAATTACATATAAAATATAAACCAACGTATAAACCAAAATACAAAGGAAAAACTTTGCAAAAACATAAAAAATTTCAATACGGCGCGACGTACGAGTGGGACCACATCGCAGTCGGCCACTTTGCGATTTTGCGATGGCGCAAACGGCAGAACAAACAAAATTACGATCAACCAAAAGTGCGATGGTGCGCTCTGCGATGGCGCATATCGCAACTTTCAGACTTGCGATAACATATTGAGGAATACTCGTAACATGCGATGGTGCGACGGGCGCACATCGCAACTTCAACATTTGCGATGATACAATGGAATGGGCGGAGGGTGATTTTGCAAAAATGCGATATTGCGATGTTGCGATGTTGTGATGGCGCAACCATCGCACATCGCATATTTCCACATTAACACGACACTTGGTCTTCTGAACTTCTGAAATTGCGCTTTTGCGCTCAACTGGTAGGGACCACTTGTCCTATCCTCTCATAAGAGACTTTCCGTCTGTTCTCATCAGTTTCACTTCAATTTGGTTGTTGAAGCTTTAAACGCCCGACTTGATTGTTTTAATTAAACCTGCTCCTCCGTAGATTGGCATTACGGGAAATCTTAGCTCCTCCTGCAAAATTAACTTCACGCCCATACTTCAAAATTAATTCCACTGTTGTCTATGGCTACGGCCCATACAAGATTTAATTTCATCCTTACGGATCTTCCATTCTTCTTAAATACAGAGTGCTGCTCACTCAATCTTCTGCTGCCTTGTACTTTGTTCTTCCTGTCACTGCCCAAGGCACGGCAGGTGACTTTAATGTTTCTAACACTCCCCCTTAAAGTCAGCTGCTGGGTTGTCCGTCATACCCAGACATTTTCTCAGAAATTCAAATGTTTTCTGTGCCAATGGATTTGTCAAAATATCTGCATGTTGTTCCTCTGTTTTACAATGTTGTAAAGAAATTTCACCATTGTTCACCAATTCTCTGATATAATGAAACTTTGCGTCTATGTGCTTCGTTCTTTTGTGAAGCACAGAATTCTTTGACAATGCAATAGCTGAGCTATTGTCACAATAAATCACAGTGCCCTTTACCTGTTCTTGGCACAAACTTCTCAACATTCTTCTCATCCAAATTTCTTGACACGCTGCTGCTGTAGCTGCCACATATTCTGCCTCTGCTGTAGATAATGCTACAATAGGCTGTTTTTTAGAAGCCCATGAAATGGCTCCTGAACCCATATGAAAAACATAACCGGAAGTGCTCTTCCGATCATCTACACTTCCAGCCCAATCACTGTCAGTGTAACCAACTAATTCTGAATTTTCTGAAGTAGTATATAAAATACCAAATCTTTTAGTTCCTTTCACATACCTCAGAATTCTCTTTGCTGCTTGCCAATGTGCTTCTTTTGGCTTCTCCATAAATCTGGAAATTAAACTAACAACATGCATAATATCCGGCCTAGTTGCAGTCAAGTACATGAGGCTGCCAACTATGCTTTTGTATAAACTTGGATCAAAATCCTTGCTGTTGTCATCTTTACTCAACTTCAATCCCATTATTGTGGGATTAATTTCCGCTTTGCACTCCTGCATGTTGAATCTTTCCAAAACTTGATTCACATACTTTGCTTGAGAAATAAAAATTCCTTTCTCACCTTGCTCCACTTCTATTCCCAAGAAGTATCTTAATAAACCCATGTCAGTCATTTCAAATTCATTTTTCATGACTGTTTTAAAATTTTCAACAAGGTAATCATCATTACCTGTAAAAATTAAATCATCAACATATAAAACAACAATCAACAGCTTACCATCCTTCTCTTTGATGTAGAGGGTGGGTTCTCCCTCACACTTTTCAAATCCATTCTCCAATAGATAGGAATCTATTCTGTTGTACCACGCTCTTGGTGCTTGTTTCAGCCCATAAAGAGCTTTCTTCAATTTAGAGAACTTATGCTCTTGGCCTTTCTTCTCATATCCAAGAGGTTGTTCCACATATACCTCTTCCATTAAAACTCCATTTAAAAATGCGGATTTTACATCCATCTGGTATACTTTCCATTTGTTTTGTGCTGCTATGGAAAACACTGCTCTTACCGTCTCCATTCTTGCAACTGGTGCAAAAGTTTCTTCATAATCAATCCATTGCTTCTGCTTATATCCTTTGACAACAAGTCTGGCCTTGTGTCTTTCTATCTTTCCTTCAGCATTGCTCTTGGTCTTGTAGACCCATTTAACTCCAATGACTTCTTTACCTTCTGGGAGATCAACCAACTCCCATGTTCTGTTCTTTTCTATGGCATTAATTTCTTCATCCATAGCTTCTATCCATTTTCTATCTTTAATAGCATCTTCAAAATGAATAGGATCATCAACTTGACAATACAAAGAAAATAAGGAATTCATACCTTCATCTGCTTCTCTTTGCTCATAGATTTCTCTAAGGTTTCTGAATCTTGTTCCTCTTTCACTTGGTGTAGCCGTGCTTGATGAAGCACTCGATTCTGCTCCATGTGGTGTACTTGGTGAACCACTACCGCTTCTTCTCAAGGGTGTTCTTGGTGCTGCTTGAGGCGTCCCTTGCTGTCCTTGCGTTGCTGGAGGTTGTGCAGTCGATGGGTTGTTAATTTCAACCACGTCTGCTTCATCTTCATCATGAGACAAACAGTTTTTAACATTGACTGTTTTCTCAATGCTTCCATCCCATGCTTCCTCTTCAATGAATTGCACATCTCTGCTTATTACAAACTTCTTTTTGGATGGGTTATACAATCTGTATCCTTTGGAATCCTCACAATATCCAAGGAAAATACACTTCTCCCCCTTACTATCCAACTTCTTTCTCAATTTGTCTGGAATGTGTACATATGCTACACACCCAAAAACTCGCATGTGGGTGACTCCCTGTTTTCTGCCACTCCACGCTTCTTCTGGAACTTTGTTCATCACGGCTTTTGTGGGGCATCTATTCAAAATATACGCAGCACAGTTTGTTGCTTCTACCCAATATTCATTCGGCAAGTGTTTTTCCTTTAGCATACTTATCACCATCTACATTATGGTTCGATTCTTCCTTTCAGCAACTCCATTCTATTGCGGCGTGTACCTTGTGGTAAAATGCTTGTGTATGCCGTTTTCTCTGCAGAAACGCAGAAATTCCTTTGAGATATATTCTCCTCCTCTGTCAGTTCTGAGGAATTTAATGTACTGCCCACTTTGTTTCTCTACACGAGCTTTAAAGTGGAATTTTTTTTGAAAGACTTCACTCTTGTATTTCAGAAAATAAACCCACACTTTTCTTGTGAAATCATCAATGAAAGTTAGCATGTAATTTCTGCCCGAAACAGATGTTGTTTGCATCAGCCCACATAAATCTGAGTGGATTATTTCCAAAGGTGCTTTCGCCCTTATGCTTTTCCTTGAAGGAAAATTTTCTCTGTGTTGCTTTCCCAAGATGCAGCCTTCACATAGGCTGTCAGGATTTTCAATCAATGGTAAACCTCTTACCATTCCTTTTCTGTGCAGCAAATTTAATCCTCCGAAATTGAGATGTCCAAATCTCAAGTGCCATAACCAATTTTAATCCTTTGCTTCCTTCTGAAAGGCTTCTTGTGTTACAGCTGCTACATTCTTCCTTTCTTGCTTCAAGTCAATGTTGAGCTTCAGCGGAAACATTCTATTTCTGGTCATTTGAATTTGAGAAATGATTTTCTTGCTTGGAGGTATATCTTTTATTGTTCACACATCATCTTTGAAAATTACATTGTAACCTTTGTTTATGAGCTTCCCAACGCTCAAAAGATTACATTTCAGACCTGGAACATAATACACTTCAGGGACATATTTCTGCTCCCCATTTCTGGCTCTAATACTCACTCTGCCTTTTCCTTTGACAAAGATCTTAGTATCAGTCCATGTGGTCACTTCAGATTTTACTTCTTCATCTAGATTGGCGAACATTGCTTTGTTGCCAGTCATATGATTACTACATCCAGAATCTAAGAACCAAACATCATCATTTTTATATTGTGCTACATTACAAGCTAACAGCACATTGCTTGGGTTCTTTTCTTCTTTTGCTACATTAGCATTCTGCCTATTTTTCATGTCATTTTGCTTCTTTCTACATTCATTGGCATAGTGCCCATATTTCTTGCAATAATGACACTGGACATTGGATTTTTCATACCTTTGTCCATGAGCATGTTGGTGTTGATGTCCACCTTGCTGTTTGTTGCATTGGGCTTGGCTTTGACCTTCACTATTGCTCCTTCCATGTGAATGTGAAGGGTTGTTCCTTCCACCTCTATTTTGGCTTCTGCCTCTTCCTCTTCCTTTTCTTTGACCTCTTCCTCTTCCTGAAGGCATCTGGGCCTTGAAGGCATGCTCAAGAGATAAATGTTCATCTCTGCTCAATCTCTATTCATGAGTTATTAGTGAGAATGAAGTTCATCCACCGTGAACTGTGAGAGATCTTTGGTCTCTTCTATGGTAGTTACAATAACATCAAAATTTGAGGGTAAACATCTCAAAAGTTTCTCCACAATCCTTCTCTCTTCAAGAGTTTCTCCATGGGATCTTATCTGATTGACAATCCCAATCACATGTGTGAAAAATGTGTCAACACTGTCTGACTCTTTCATGCAAAGAGTTTCAAAATCTCTTCTTTGCAACTGAAGTTTTGCAGTTTTAACTTTCTCCATACCTTGATAGGCTACTTTCAGAGTTTCCCATGCCTCCTTGGATTTCTTAGCTGCTACTATCCTTGGAAACACACTCTCATTTACAGCTTGATACAAACAAAAGAGAGCTTTAGCATCTTTCTTTCTATTATTCTTCAACACATCTTTCTCTGCTTGAGTTAAGGCATTAAAAGCCTGCTCATCAGCTGGTTCAACAAAACCATCTTCTACTAGTTCCCATAAGTCTTGTGATACAAACAGGGCTTTCATGGGAATGGCCCAATAATCATAGTTCTTTCCATTAAACTGTGAAAGCTGAACATTTTCACGACTCATTCCAGTGCTTGGTCCAGCCATTACTCTTGAACTGAACTTCTAAACTTAAACAAACTGTCTTTCCTTTACTGAAAGAACAAACTCCTTTTTAAATACAAAGGAAAAACATTATTATCTTTGAGAAATACCTAAACTTTGATCTCTGTTGATCTTTTCACGCTGCTAGAGAAAACACTGCAACCGGTCTTCTTCTTCAGCTTCTTTGAAGCATTCAAAGAGCCTAGACTAGCTCTGATACCATGTTGGAATTATTGGAAATTCCAAGCAAACAGTGGTCAGAATGACGCTCTCCTCTAAGCACAGAGAAGTTTAAAAAAAAAAATTAATTGCAGACAGAGATAGCATGAAAATGCTTTCTTCTATTTCATTAACAGAACTAAAAAAAATTGTTACAAATTTCTTCTTCAACAGTGAGGGATTCACAAAATATATTTGACTGCTACAAACGCAGTGCACTCTAACAACTCTCTGTCTCTCAAGGACACACTAACAGTTCTTTCGTTCTTCTTGCTGTGTTTTCTTTGCCTGCGAGCTCTCACAATGGTCACACTAACAATACATTCCCCACACAAATGCGCGCGGGCCTTTTTCTCTTTATATGGTGCGGCGGCACAAATTACATATAAAATATAAACCAACGCATAAACCAAAATACAAATGAAAACCTTTGCAAAAACATAAAACATTTCAATACGGCGCGACGTACGAGTGAGACCACATCGCAGTTGGCCACTTTGCGATTTTGCGATGGCGCAAACGACAGAACAAACAAACTTACGATCAACCAAAAGTGCGATAGTGCGCTCTGCAATGGGGCATATCGCAACTTTCAGACTTGCGATAACATATTGAGGAATACTCGTAACATGCGATGGTGCGACGAGCGCACATCGCAACTTCAACATTTGCGATGATATAATGGAATGGGCGGAGGGTGATTCTGCAAAAATGTGATATTGCGATGTTGCGATGTTGCGATGGCGCAACCATCGCACATCGCAGATTTCCACATTAACACGACACTTGGTCTTCTGAACTTCTGAAATTGCGCTTTTGCGCTTTTGCGCTCAAGTGGTAGGGACCACTTGTCCTATCCTCTCATAAGAGACTTTCCTTCTATTCTCATCAGTTTCACTTCAATTTGGTTGTTGAAGATTTTGTAGGTTTTAACCCTGAACAGAAATATCTACACACGATTCTTATAACAGAAAATAAACAATAGCAAGAGCATAAAACATAAAACAGATAAACACAGAGATTTTCCCCTGGATCCCAAATCGGGACGACCAGCTTGATTTTTCATTATGATCCTTTTAGTGTTACAACACATATATATATATGCTGAAGCATACATACACCCCAATCCATTAACCCTGGATTAGAACATAACCGTAGTTCCCTTGACCGGATCTACAAAATACCAGGGGCCGAAAACCATCGAACCCAAAAACCATGTGCAAAATCATGCACAAAACCATGGGCGGATCCGCCTATGAGTGGGTCCGCACAAAAACCAATTTTGCGCTGCCCCGGACCCCAACGATGGGGACTGCTTCGCCCCTCGTGACCCCCCAGCTACACCCGACGCAACATACAGCGTGTGGGGCTAATCATGGAAAGAATATAACACATACCCAACCGCTTTAAACGCCCGACTTGACTGTTTTAATTAAACCTGCTCCTCTGTAGATTGGCATTACGGGAAATATTAGCTCCTCCTGCAAAATTAACTTCACGCCCATACTTCAAAATTAATTCCACTGTTGTCTGTGGCTGCGGCCCATACAAGATTTAATTTCATCCTTACGGATCTTCCATTCTTCTTAAATACAGAGTCCTGCTCACTCAATATTCTGCTACCTTGTACTTTGTTCTTTCTGTCACTGCCCAAGGCACGACAGGTGACTTTAATATTTCTAACACCCCTGGCATTGGCATCACGCCCCTGATTTATGATCGTTATAACCCAACCTTCTACTACATCAGCCTCACTAGAATCACTGTGGCAAGAAAACAAGTGCCCATCCCCGTGGGCACTTTCAATATTCTATGTGATGGAAGTGGAGTCCTTCTTATTGATTTTGGAAGGAAATTCACCTATTTGGAGGACCCAACATACATACCTTTCATGGCCACCTTTCGATCGAGCATTCCAAGTGAGCCAAATAATGAAACAACAGGTACAAGCTTTGATCTCTGTTACAAAGCTATGCCTGATCTTTGACTTCAAGATATTACATTTCACCTTGCAGGAGATGCCACATATGACATACCGACAAATAGTTTATTCATAGACCTACGCAAGGAACAAATGATATAGTTTTCCTTGCCTTAAGGTTTGCAAGGGAGGTGGGTTTAGGCACGATATTCAGAAACATTCAGCAGCATAATTTCAACATAGCTTACTATCTCCACCGTAACAAGATCCCCTACTTTGCTCAGAAAGGTTGTGTTAAGGTTGTGCTTCAATGTAGATCCATCCTATATGATGTAGAACTAATATATTTTTTGTTTTGTGTTAATAAGTTTATATTTCTTTCTGGATTGTAGTACACATAAACAGTGTATATCGAGAACAAGTATAGTTGTTATGTTGGTTTAGTCATATAGATCTTTCATATTCAATTAAATATTTATTGTTAAAAAATGAATTCTATTAACTTAAATGAGCTCTCTAGGTGAGATACCTGGAGAGTTCCCAAGCACTACACAAATGAATTCTCTCTTCATACAAAAGAATCTCTTACATATAGACTTGCACACAAAGAGGGTGGTTTGAACCACTCCCTAGATAGTAGGATCTGAGATCTAATCTTAGAGTCTCAGTCCTATCTTCATCACAACAAAAATCTAAGTTTAGCTTTCTCCATTAATTCCAACACTCCCCCTTAATGGAGAAAGGGTAATGAAAAATAACATACGCCTGTTGGTCTCAGTCTCAGCTAGGATTACACAAAAAACATAAAAAAAAACTTGGTAATAGAGATTTTCATTTTGTTCTTAGTCTCAGCTAGGATTACACAAAAAACATACAAAAAACTTGGTAACAAATATTTTCATTTTGGTCTTTTTGTTTGTGAGTCCATGCTTGTTCATTCTGAGGTGATGCTTCACCTTCACCTTCCTCGCCATGAGGTAGTGATATATCTTCACCTCATTTCTTCGGAAATGACGAAAAGCTTGAACTCTTATCTTCACCCTTCTCAAAATTATGACAGGCTGGATAGGAGAATTTTTCCTCTCATTATTTCTGGTCTCAATTATCTGAACGTCACCAATATTGTCTTCATCGTTCATGGATGTAACTTTTGTGTTGACTTCATAAAGACATGGTGTTTCAAACCGTGCTTCAAGAAACTTCAATTCCTTTTCAATTTTTTTTTCTTTTTCCTTGTTATTGTTGTTAACGTCTGCACACAAACAAATATTCATGAGATCATCATAATTTTAATTCTCTCCAGCTTTGTCTTCTTCTGCCATGTCTTTGCAATCAGCTTCATGTGGCTCATCCAATTGATCTTGAACAATATGTTCCTCTTCATATCCTTCCTCAAGAACAACTAGTGGGTCTTCTTGATATTCAACCATATGTTCCTCTTTACATCCTTCCTGAGGACCAACTTGTGAGTCTTTGATTTCACATTGTTGTAGAACATATAGTATCTCTCGGTAATCGTGGTCATTAATAAAACCACCAAGCCTCACGAAGAAAATATCATCAGGATCAAATATGTCTAAAAGTGCAGCCATATTGGAAAAGTTTAGCTTTGTCTTTCTTCCATATTTCTTTTCGACTCCTATCATTTCTCTAACGAGCTGCAACAAGCCCATTACCATGCAGCGGGAAAATTCTCCCTTTTGAAGCTCTTCAACTATAGAACCTTGTAGATAGTGACTTCTATGCCACACAACCAAATTTGAAGCAAATCACTGATGCAACCTCACGCGAGTGCACCCTTCAATAATAGTTGTACCTCCTTCAACACAACCAACCACCAAACTTGGCCTTCACAATGCCATTAAACAGTTCTCCAAGCTTGGCCTTCACGGCCTCCACATAATCACAACACAAAAACATGAACACCATCGGTCAACTTCCACATGTCAGCGCTCCTCCCTCTGCACGTCAAGGAGACTTTGATCTCATTCACAGATCTAGTCCAATATGTTAAAAAATAACGAGTTAACCTTCATGTGGACTAGCACCTCTCCAACAAGCAATTTGGCATTGAGAGGAGGAAATCTGCTACACACATGCAAGCAAGCGACTTGAGAGTCATGAATTTAGTTCCTCAATGTCACCTTTTGGGATTCCTCGATCTACACAATCGTGCACATCTTACTTACTCCTCTCTCATGAGTTTAGCACCATGCATCAGCTACGTGACAAGGAGTGCCACCGACCCATCTCAAAGATACTGCAGTAACCTCTCTAATAGATAAAATTTGAGTGTGAATGGCTTGAAATTGAATTTACGGCATTTCAAGCAATAATTTACACTACTTTTGGTAGCTGAACCTTAACCGAGAAATCATGTGAACTTGACGGAGATTGGATCAACATCCTAGCAGCCACACGGCACAGCATGAGATCCAATCCAATCGGCCTCTGGGATCCGATCAGCCTCTAAGATCTGATCTGAACGTTGGATAGCTAGATTCAGGTGTCTCGGTAATGGGCTCACTGTAGGAGTGATCCACCACGTGATTAACAACAATACACTTTATTGACGCAGGGATTAAACCACCGATTCAATTTAACATCTGCTCCAATGATGCCAAATCCACACTCCTTTCTCTCACTATGGAGAGACATACTCACCGAGCTTCCACGTGAAGCTCTGATAGCATGTTAAACACTGAATTTTGTTAACATAAATGGGTTCTCGATGTGAGATACCTAGAGAGTGCCTAAAAAATACACAAAAATGAATTGTCTCTTCATATAGAAGAATCTTGTATATATAGACTTGCACACAAAGAGGGTGATTTGAACCATTCCCTAGATAGTAGGATTTGAGATCTAATCTTAGAGTCTCAATCCTATCCTCATCACAACAAACATCTAAGTATAGCTTTCTCCATTAATTCCAATATTTATCTTTCCAAATTAATAAAACTTAAAGATACTTTTAGAAAATATAATGTAAAGCATGTGAATGTTAATAAAAATTAAAGATACTTTTAAAAATATAATGTAAAGCATGTGAATGTTAAAACATATTTTAAAATATATGTGTTAAGTATCTGGATGAATCTGATTACATGTTTCTCTTAGTTATCGGACCAATATCCCAGTAGCCACACAGTACAACACGAGATCCAATCCGATCAGCCTCTAAGATCCAATCAGCCTCTGAGATCCAATCCAAATACTGGATAGCTGGAGTTAGGTGTCTCGGTAATGGGCTCACCCCACCACTGATCCACCACGTCAGTAACAACAATCTATTTTCTTCATGCAGGGATTAAGCCACCGATTCAATTTAACATTTGCTCCACCGATGTCAAATCCATGCTCACTGCTCTCTCTATGGAGAGACAAACTCACTAAACTTCCATGTGAATCTCCAATACCATGCTAAACACTGAATTATATTATCTTAAATGGGTTCTTGAGGTCAGATACCTAGATAGTACCCAAACACTACACACAAATGAATTGTATTTCATACAGATCATACATATAGACTTGAACACAAAGAGGGTGGTTTGAACCACTCCCTAGATAGTAGGATTTGAGGTCTAACCTTAGAGTCTCAATCCTATCCTCATCACAACAAACATCTAAGTCTAGCTTTCTCCATTTATTCCAACATTTATCTTTCTAAATTAGTAAAACTTAAAGATACTTTTAGAAAATATAATGTAAAGTATGTGAATGTTAATAAAACTTAAATATACTTTTAAAAATGTAATGTGAAGCATGTGAATGTTAAAACATATTTTAAAATATATGTGTTAAGCTATCCGGGTGAATCTGATTACCTGTTTGTCTTAGTTATCTTGACTATTTAAGTGTTAGGTTATGTTGAATATATTCTTATATTCATTATCTTAGATCACATGCTTTAATGTTTGATTCTTTTAGCTGTTAATTTTTGTAAGTATGGTAAAAATTTGTTGGTTTTTTTCAAAAAAAATTGATGTAAAAGTGATTAATTATGTTTTTATATGGTGGAATTTGTAGATTTTTTAATGTATAAATAGATTTAACACCATTGAAAATCCGTGAAGCATTAGAATTATGTAGATTAAACAATTTAAGCTCAAGTTTTTTAAAAATATTTGTTTTAAAATTAACAAGGAAAATGATCAAAAAAATTATGGTACTAAAATTTTGAAGCTCCACAATTGCAACAGAATTTCAAAAAAAATCCAAAAAAAATCCACTAAATTGTATAAGAGAAATTTCATTATTTAAAAAAAAAATGACCTTGGTGTTTTTCAATCATAAATAAAAGATAATCCCCATAATCCATGCAGAGTGAATCGAAAATTCCTGTAGAGTGAATGAGAAAGGTACCATGCCCGTCCAATACTAATGCTTCCTAGACGAAGCTACTTCTGTGCTCACCCAATTATGTCTGTGCTCACCCAATTATGTCACTGAATAGGAAAAAAAGTTGTTATCCAGGAAAAGAGGAGGAAAGAATGCTAGTGTAACATTTTGCAAGGTAGTTTAGTCCTTGTCAAATGTAACTTGATGAACTTGTAATGGATAGTTTTCCGTTCAAAATGTAAGTCGATGAATATCGAATTTTTCAATTGATGGACTTGTAATGGATAGTTTTCCGTTCAAAATGTAAGTCGGTGAATTTCGAATTTTTCAATTGATGGTTTTGAAATCAATTTAAAATAGTTAAAAATATATAGTTTTACACATATGGAAATCACATCTTCAATAATATATTGGTTGTATTTTCTATTCAATCTTTTTAATACACAAAGAGTTTGTTGACTTCTTGAGTTGGTGGAGAAAGTGTTGCACAGCTAGTTTCTGCCAATTTTCAATCTTTTTAATATACAAAGGGTTTGTTTACAAAGAATTTGTTTACCTTTGGGTTTGTGGAGAAACTGTTGCAAACATAATTTCTGGCCAATTTCGAAGCATGTGGACCATTCAATATTTCTCTATATAAAAATTTCTTTTTTAAAGTTTGCTTACATCTCTTTCAGTTTTGGAAAGAGTGTTGCACATATCCTTTGTAGACAATTTACTGAACAATTCCAGACCAACGATGTTAAAAATGACAGACTACCCAGTTGTTTCAGACGTTTTGCAATAATTATTTCAATTTCACTAAACACTTACATATGGTAGAAGCCTTTCCTTTCCGATATTTGCACTGAAGACCGCCAATCTTCTACACGTAAATTAAATTTTCCTTTCCAAAAATTGCACTAAACACACCAATCTTCTACAGGTAAATTAAATTCAAACACAATGCAACGCAGCAGTGAAAAGACTATAGCTCACAAAATTGAAGTGGATTTTCGTGGGAAAGTAATGGATGCTATTAACATTATAATTAGAATAAAATTCAGAGTTTGTGAGAAGGGGGCTTTGAAATATGATAATCATATTTCCAAAATTTCTATATTATAAATAAGTTCAGATTTATTTTAAATATGGTTTTATTAAACAAATTATAGATATAAAATTTATTAAGGTTTAAATCTGTTATCAAATTTTGCATTTAGAAAGAGATTTAGAGATTTCATCCTCTCTAAGATTTTGATAGATCTATGTTTAAACATAAATCCAAATTATTTTAAATTATTTAAATTATTCTTATTTTTTCCTTATTTTCTTATAATATTTTATAATTTAAATTATTTTTATTTTTCTCAAATTTTCTTATAATATATTACAATCTAGATTATTCTTATTTTTTTCCTTTTTTCTTATAATATATTACAATTTAAAAATTTTAATACTTTAATGTGAATTAAATTGTGCACTCATATTTTTTACAATAATAAATATCTCACGCAAACATATTTTGACTATGATATATTGTAGCATTATTTTCAATTAAAAATTTTATTATCATTAAACATTTGTTGTTTTTTTTTCTTTTTTCTTTTGTAGTTTGGTGACCTTCCACATGGACTGTCTTAACCGTGCACCCCATCACCCACTGCTCTACACCAAGTTGGCTCATTAAACATTTGTTGTTACTTGATATAAATGTTTGAAATATATATATATATATATATATATAAAATAAAACAAGCATGCAAATTATATATTTGAAATACTTATTATTTTTTACATGGATAAATTTTACCTCACACCAGTTTCTTAAATACCTAAGCCTACCACTGTGCACAAAACTCCCTAGGCCACCAAACTTGGCACCAAACTCCCTGGTCCACCAAACTCCCTAGGTTGCCCTCCCTTGCCACTCTGACAATGTTAGACGATTGAAGTATTATGTGCCTTTGGAGTTTCAACTCAATGAAATGGCATACATATAACCAACCTTAGCATTGCATTTGCATTTGAAAAATCTTCTCCTAAGGTTTTTGAGACACTTGGATCCTTCCAAGAAGTTGACGCAAGGATCCACAAATTTTCTACCTATGCCTATTGTTGGGCCCGAATCGAGGTATGTTTTCACCCTATAATTACTTCAAGTTGTGTCGCAATTTTGGTAATTCTTCCTCGTCTTAACGATAAATAAAGGAAATATTTACGAAAAACTAGAGAGATTGGACTAACGACAAAAGGAATGTTTGTATAACGGAAAATTGACTTACTGTATCTTCGCATGCAGGAAGGCAGAGCAGCTGAACCAATGGTAAATAGAAGACAACCAACAGACACAAATGTATCGGATCTCAGTAACTCCTAGAAGCCGACAGAATGCAGACACATGGATTCGAGCTCGAGAACTCAAACGACAGCCACGCGCAGCGAGCTGTTTTTTGGAATATACTATCCCATTGCGTGAAAATAATATTAAAAGGACCAGAGATGGACTAGAAAAGAGGTCGAAAATGGATAGGGAATTCCTTCTGTAATCAACGCATCATAACCAAACAGTCTAATTGCATTCCTGTGGTATTCCTTGATGTAATAATTTTTTTTTGATGTTTTCAACAATTATCTTCTAATATTTTCACCGCGTTAGAGCTTCTGGTGGTCTGGGCACAACCCCTGGCTGTTCCTTGCTAGTCTCCATATTATGCGTTAGTGCAGAATCAATGTTCAGTTATCTGATGCAGTTGTAAGGTACTTTTCACTCAATAAAGTTACAACTTTTCTTTCTTCAGAGCTGTTTAGCATTCGTGTTCCTTTATTTAGAATAATTCCATTCGTATTTTTTGGTTTATCATATGTCTTCATCACCAGTAGATGTTTCTGGTTCTTACAATTCCTTTGTAATCGAGTTACAAATCATATAATAGTTATTGTTTGATGTTACTTGTCTCTGTGGATTAAATTGTTCTTTCATTACATTAGGGCATCCAATTGTTGATTGATGTCAATTAGTTAGTTTACAAAGAGAATTCCATTGCAAAATTATACAAGTGATTGCTGATTCAATTCATTTAGATTGTTGTTCACTTCATTTAGATTGTCGTTCAATTCATTTAGATTGTTGTTCAAATCATTAAGGTTGTTTTTCAAACCGTAATTCTGCTATTCAAACATAATTTTCTCTTTCCTAAGCTAGACAAAATAATTAGCCATAATCCACCAAACCATTCCTCTTTAAGTTAATTAAGACTAGATAATCCTTTCTCCTAAACAACATAGAGTAACTATAAGTTGATCTCACTTGCAAATATTGTGTTGGCATGATTTAAATAAGAATACTTACCTCGGGTTGATAATTAAATGAGAAGCACTAAGGTTGCCTATGATAAGCCACCTCCGTGACACAAATATTTTGGCATCGTTGTTGGGGAGTGTGTAAAGAGTGATATCCTTTATTCATATTTCTCTATTGCTGTGAAGAATTGAGTATTGGAAATGAGAGGTAAGAAAGTGCGTACTGACAAGAAACATGCTTGCTCTCTAGCCCGCTTTCTGGAAAATCGTGCAAAGACAAGAAGAATAGGTGCTCTTGTTTTATGACTGGGAAGAAAAACATAGAAAAAATCCGAAATAATTCGTAAAAACCTTCACAATCCAAAGGACCGGTGATCCTTGGAAGAACAACATATATAAATGAAGTCATTAAGAAAGTTGAATCTCAGGCATCTGTAGGACCCAAAAATATTTCCATTCAATGTCCTATCACACTCCCTCAGGTGGCAGCCTAACCATCTGTAGCCTACGTCGATATTCACTATGAGACAAAAGGGTCTGAACGAAGCCTTGAGACTGTCGATCATATAGGCACTAACCTTTCAAGAGAGGGAGGTTTTTGCAACTTACAGGAAGGGGAAGAAGAAACTAGTGGTGGAATTCAAATAGAAACATCAGAGCCTAAATCCCCTGAAAGAGTGGTCGAGACAGAGGTACTCAGAATCCCAGATTAGGGAAGCATTGTAAAACCTCCACTGCATTTGCCTCCCAAGCCCACTAGGATTACTCCTCCGGATCAAGAAATCCCTGAAGATTTCTAGCACCTCTTTGATTAGATGACAAATAATCAAAACCAAAATCAGAGGCAGACATCAACATTGGAATACCCCATTGTTGATCATGCTAAAAACGCCCCTATGAAAGCCATTCCCTTGCACAACATTCCCACCTTTCATGGATTGACCACAGATTATCCTAATGCGTTCCTGATCAAATTTGATGTCTTATGTAGGGGATATGATTACACCACTGATCCTCAGAAACTAAAACTATTTCCCTCTACCTTAAAGGGAACTGCGCTACGCTGGTTCATGGGATTAGGTGGGGAACTATTAATAACTCGGACCAAATGAAGAACATTTTCCTTGACAAGTACCAAGACTACTTCCAGACCCGAGATCTGAAAGATGAAATCTTCAATATATCTATAAAAGACAATGAAACATTAGAAGAGTACGTAGAAAGATTTCAATACAATTTAAAAATGTCTCCTTATACCACACTATCCAAGGACATCTTAAAAGCCACAATGATTAAAGGAATGAAAGGACATCTCCCCCTTATTGGAAAAATGTTCCATATCAAACATAGTGGCCAAACCGCCCACCCCAAAACACTAATTAGAATTGGCAGCAACCCATGGGAATGACCAACCTACTAATGGGAGCAGGGACCCAAAATTAACCTATGCTACCAACATCGTACCCATTCCAGCACAACCTGCACCTTGTCATACACCCTCAATTGCTAGCTCAACGTAATCCTAATCCCAACAACGAGCTAGTTCAACTAATTCAGATCATACGGAGTCCAAAGTCTGGCACTGAACAGAAATAGTGCAACGAACTAAGGTTTAGATCAGGACGTACTATATTACCTGTAGAAGCCATGAATCCACCTCAGTCCCGAATTGAAACTTCAATAGAGCCTGGCCAAGCAAAGATAACAGGGAAGAAGGTAGGTAAAGATAAAGAAACGGTCAACCAACAAGGGTTTGAAGAACTTAGGATGTCTCCATTTCCATTCCCTGAAAGATTAACTCTGCCGAGACCGATAATCTCTCAAGATTTTGACATCTTGGGGGAATTGAGGAACCTTTGTATCAAAATTCCTCTTCTCTAGGCCATCCAATACATTCCCATCTATGCAAAGACAATTAAATAAATATGTGTAAAAAGAAAGTAAAGAAAACAAGGGTTGCACCCACCGTTCATGTGGTAGGGACACTATCCAATTTATTGCTGGGTAAGGAACCACCCGTGAAATATGAAGACCTAGTAAATCCCATTGTGACTGTACAAATATCTTGTCACTCATTTCCAAACACATTGGTCGACCTAGGGGCAGACATTAACATCCTAACTACAGGGGCCTGCGAAAAACTAGGCATATCAGCCTTAGAACCTATGGCTACACTGTTGGAACTGGCTGATAGGTTTGTTATTAGACCAAAAGGAATATTGCAGGGCATCCTGGTCTCTGTGGACTCATGGGAATATCCAGCTGATTTTTTAGTTATTAATCCAAAGAAAAGAATGGACGGGCACCCATTGATTCTCAGGTGACCTTGGCTGGCCACAGCTGATGCTTACATAGGCTGTCAAACAGGCAGCATGACCATCACTAGAGGGGATTCTATAAAAAATATCATTATTTATCCACATGCCAAACCAAGCTTACCCACAATAAAAATCCACAAGCATCCATGTACATATTGGAAGAAAAACATTTTTCCACCTCTGACACTATAGAAGCTCTCGAATTTAAGGATCAAAATGAAGACGATATAATCAACAATTTTATGAATCATCCACGCACATCTGGGAATTTGAAATGCCAAATGTCGAAAACAACCCTTGAAAACGAAACTCAAGAGGATCCTGTGGCAGACCTTGAGGATCAACATATTCCCACAACCGTTGTACGTAGCAACATACATATTGAGATTGAGCCAGGAAAGGTTCTAAATATTAATGGCAATTTGGATGATGACCAAAAACAAAAGCTCATAAAATTCCTTCAAAAGTATCAAGGGGCATTTTCTTCGGATTGCCGAGACATGAAGGGCTTAGACTCACAGCTATGCACCCACCACATCTATACCGATAATGAAGCAAGTCCCATTAGACAACCTCAGTGAAGGCTAAACTCGCACTTAAAAGAAATTGTAAAAGAGGAGCTGCAAGAACTATTAGATGTAAATTTCAGTTATCCTATATCAGACAGGAAATGGGTCTCCCCTATGGTAGTCGTCCCTAAAACTAATGGAAAATTGAGAATGTGCGTAGATTATAGAGAATCGAATAAAGTAACGTAGAAACACCACTTCCCCCTCCCCTTCATTGACCAAGTCCTTGACACATTGGCAGGGAAGCAGTTCTTTTCCTTCCTTGACGGGTTCAGTGGTTACAATCAAATCCAAATAACTCCTGAAGATCAGGATAAGACAACCTTTACCTGCCCGTGGGGTTCTTTTGATTACAGGGTTCTACCATTTGGATTATGTAATTCCCCAGCAACATTTCAGAGAGCCATAATCAACCTTTTTCTAACTTAACAAATGAAGGGCTTGAAATCTATATGGATGACTTCACACCATATGGAGAGGACTTCGATAAAGCATTATAAACGCTAGAAAAGGTGTTGGAGCACTGTATTGCTACTAGGATATGTCTGAGCGATGTAAAATGTGACATGATGATGACAGAGGGAGTGATCCTAGGTCACTACATTTCTATAGCTCGAATACAGGTAGATCCAACTAAGATAGAGGTAATCCTTCTATTAGCTACACCTCTTACACAGACAGAGGTACGCAGTTTTTTGGGAAATGTAGGATATTACGGCAGATTTATAAATAATTTCTCACAAATAGCCACACAGTTTTATGCATTAAATAGAAATGTTGAATTCCATTAGACTGATAAATGTGACACCACTTTTGCATATTTGAAGAATCTGGTCTCGATAGCACCGATTCTATGAGGACCTAACTAGAAACTACCTTTTCACATCTCTTCAAATGCATCCGACACAGTAGTAGGAGCAATACTTGGTCAAGAAGAAGTAAAAAAACCTTATGCCATTTATTATATCAACAAAAACCTCACTCCTATCGAATTAAATTATACTGTGACAGAGAAGCAGTTCCTAGCTGTCATTTATGCTATTAATGAATTTGGGCACTCTATAACTGGTTATAAAGTACTCTTGTATACTGATCACTCTGTCATTAGATGTTTAGCCAATAAACCAATCATGAATGGGAGAATAACTCGTTCGTTGTTGTTATTACAGGAATTCGATATAACAATCAAAGATTGTCCAGGAAAGGAAAACATGGTCGCCAACTTCCTGTCCAGGGTTCCCAATATGGATGACACGCTAGTAGTCGATGATCAGTTCCCTGATGAACATATGTTTGTTGTAGCAGTAAAAATGCCATGGTATGTAGACATCGCAAATTACTTGGAAGTAGGGAAGCTACCTAGACATTTAACATCAAGGGAATGGAAACTGATTGTACAACGCAGTCCAAGGTTCTCCTAGATCGGTGGATACCTCTTCCATACAGAGGCCAACATGGACATACGTAGATTCATCAGGGAGTAAGAAATCTATGACATCTTACGAGCCTATCATGATGAACCTTGTGGCGGCCATTTCACACAACACAAAACATGACACAAACTATTACAATTAGGCTATTATTGGGCTACAATTTTCAAAGACACAAAAAAATATGTACAAGCCTGCAATAGCTTCCAAAGAATGGGCTGCCTAGGCCAAGCTGATGAAATGCCGCTACAACCAGAATTAATGGTAGAATGATTCGAACGATGGGCACTGGAATTCATTGGGCCATTAAACCCACCATCAAACCAGAAAGTCTACATATTGGTTGCCACAGATTATGTAACCAAATGCATAAAAGTAGTGGCCTTGTCAACAGCCATGGAGGAATCGATGATTAAGTTTATTTTTGAATTTTTCGTGTGATATGGTTTGGCCATGGGAAGTTATAACCGATGGGGGGGCACAATTCATAGGTAATAAAATTATAGCCACCCTAAGGAATCACCATATCATCCATAGAGTTATGTCTCCTTACCACCTGTAGTCAAATGGGCAAGTTGAAAGCACCAACAAAGTCCTGGAAGCAATCCTTACCAAAACTATAGCAGCACATCACCAGGACTGGGCCACTAGATTACCGGAAGTCTTATGGGCTTATCGTACAACCTCGAGAAACACCACTAGATACTCACCATATCAGCTAGTATTTGGGAGAGAACCTATCTTTCCTATTGAATTCGAAATCAAAACACTAATAACAGCCTAGGAGGTAGGACTGGACTTAACAGAAGCCCAAACTAGAAGACTCCAACAAATAAATGAATTAGACGAAATACGACTACTAGCCCTGCAACGCACAGTGATCATTCAACAACAATGAGCTAAGTGGCATGACAACCTCATCAAGAAGAAGGTATTCCAAAAAGGAGATTGGGCACTCCTCTATGACTTCAGATTCCAAGATTTTTTAGGGAAACTACAAACAAGGTGGCTTGGTCCATATGATATTCAGGAAGTATACAACAATTGCATGCTCACCTTGACCGCCATAGATGGCTATGGTTCAACATTTCGAGTTAACAAACACAAAGTGTGCCTCTATCACAAACCTCTCATGAAAGAATATTTTTTCCAAAAGGTACAAAACGATTCCACCATTCAAGTTGTGATACAAGGGGGTGACAACCCCAAAAAATCAAGTACATGAGAGGTTTGCTACCATCATTTGTAAATAATGTATATAAATGTCTTATTTTGTTGTACATTATTCATACTCGCAGTTTTTTTTTTCTTCTTTTCTCTTTTTCTTCTCATCCTCTTGTGAGTTGCACTTTTATTTTTCCTGTTGTTCAATCCTTGAATGGATGTTGTTCAATTGGATTGAAAATCCATGTTTTTGAGTTTTTATTTTTCCTATTGTTCAATCCTTGAATGGCTGCTGTTCAATCGGATTGAATAGCCATGTTTTTGCGTTTTTATTTTTCCTGATGTTCAATCCTTAAATGGTTGTCATTCATGTAGAAATTATATAACTAATGCGTTATATATCCAAGATTCTCCTGATCACACACTATTTGACCTCATGCACAATACAAAATATATTCCACTCATTGATCATCACATGCGGGAATTAAATCAATTGCATGCACACATTGAAACCATAAAAATTCACACACATTAACACAATGATTTAACGGGAAAGCCTAAAGCTAAAAACCCCAAATATCTGTATAAAATATATGTCATAAATATCATGTAACAATCATAATATGAAGCTTATCACAAGCTCTGAATATATCCAATCGCTACACACTAATCAGGTCCGATCTAGCAAAATGCATGCACCGATCTCTGCCACCTACTAGCCTGCCTCTACTGCGCAATACCTATTGAAGAATGGCTCTGAATGAGCTCAAATCCACCTGGCTTGTACTGCAAAATCCTCATCGGAATCTCCACTGAGTATTGGATGCAATCAATGCATCACTATAGTCACAACTGATAGTCACACTTGCTGTTTCAGCTATCTCTCCACTAGTCTCCACTGAAACTTTCCATGCACTGTAGTAAACTGATGTATTATTTAGTTGATTAATGAGCTAATAATTAATGAATTAATTATTCATTAATTCACACCACTCTCACCATTGTATCAATCAGTTAGACTAGATACAACTAGCTCAACTATGTCTAACTGAGTTAAACTGAACACAACTCCACCAACTACTTCTATAACTCCACCAAACTCTGTCACATGAGTTCTAACTGAAGTCTCCATGCAATAGCTCTACTTAACCCTCAAGAATAGCATAATTCCTTCTGTCAACTCCTATGCCACATATGTGCACTTAACTGAAGTGCTCCAAGAGAATAAGATAATGTTTAGAGTTAAAATATTATTAAGAGCTAATAATATTCGACATATCTATTTTTCAACTGGTAATATAAAAATACATTCCTCCCAATATGTCTAAAAATAGAAGTCTATCTATTTTTCCAACTTGACCAACCATCCACAAATAGCATCCTGCAACTCATAGAATATGATCGACATGTCTAAAAATAGACTTTGCGCCAAAAATAGCCTGCAGGCCCACTTAGTGAAGGTGACTTGTTTTCACTAAGCTCATCATCTTGTTGCAATCTCAACACTCCCTCTCAACAATATAGGGATTATCTACCACCCCGATCCTACCTCTATGGTATTCGAATTTTATCCTAGTGAGCGCCTTCGTCAAGATATCAACATCCCGATCCTCCATAGGAATGTAAGAAACTAACATGATCTTCTGCTGCACACAATCTCTGATATGATGGTACCGAATGTCAATATGTTTAGATCTATCATGAAATACTAGATTAACCGAGAGTTTAATGCAAATTTTATTATCACAATATATCACAATAGGATCTAAGTGTGAACCGAACAACCCGACCAGGATCTTCCTCATCCATATAGCCTCGTATGCAGCCAAACTTGCTTCCATGTACTCGGCCTCCACTGAAATGAGTGCCACAGATCTACATTTCCTGCTGTAGAACCGATACTAAAAATCCCTCCAGATGTGCTCTTTCTATCCATTGGGCTCCCTGCCCAATCTGCATCCGTGAAACCATGTAGCCTCAACTCATCCGATTGTCTGTACCACAGTCCATATCCCAATGTGCCTCTGAGATACCTCTAAACATGCTTCCCTGCCTTCCAAAAGAGCTTGTTAGGATTAACCATAACTTGTGAAAACTAGTTAATATCATAGCAAATGTTCGGTCATGTATTGACTAGATACATGAGTGAACCAACCAACTGTCGATAAACAGTGGCATCCACTACCTCTGTCGATGTAGCATACTCTTTCCTCCAACCACTAGGAAGAGGAGTTTCGATCGGCTTGCATCCTTGCATGTTGAACTTCTCTAGTGTCTCCCAAGCATACTTTCCTTGAGACATAAACAGTCCATCACTGTGCTGCCAAATTTCCAACCCCAGGAAATAATGAAGGAGGCCCAAGTCCTTCATCTCAAACTCTTTTGCAAGATCAGCCTTACATGAGAGTATCAACTCTTCATCACCGGTCAGTATAAAATCATCTACATAAAGTACAATGATCAAAAACTTACCCTCAACCACAATCTGGTACAAGTTGGGATCCGCCTCACTCTTGGTAAAACCAAGTCGGGTAAAATAACTGTCTATCCATGTGTACCAACCACGAGGTGCTTGTTTCAGCCCATACAACGCTCTTTTAAGCCTGCATGCATGCGACTAGCTGTTGAACATTTTGAAACCTTTTGGCTGCTCTATGTACACCTCCTCCTCAATGACTCCGTTGAGGAACACAGTCTTCACATCCATCTGATGAATGTGCCAACCAATCTGTGCTAAGAGAGAAAGGATGCTCCGTATGGAAGAATACCTTGCGATAGGTGCAAAAGTTTCTTCATATTCGATCCCCTCAATCTGTGAGAAGCCCCTGGCAACAAATCTTGCCTTGTACTTCTCGACGCTCCCGTTAGCAGCTTGCTTCACTTTTTAGATCCATCTTGAACCTACCATTGATTTCCCTTCCGGACTTCGGAAAATCTCCCATGCACTGTTTCTGACAATCGAATCATACTCTTCCACTATGGCATCTACCCATCCAGGGTCCTCCATAGCTTCCTCGAAAGAGGATGGCTCTGTCATGATACACTTGCTCATCAGAGCCATGCATCTAGTATATCGTTCAGGTGACTATCTCTGTCTACACTGTGATGTAGGTGCTCCTATAATCTTCTCTGCATCAAGATTCAGTCGCTCAGCTTCTGTAGTGCACTTATTCCCTCTGATGTTTGGTGATGCATGAGTGGTTTCTTCCACTCTATGAACCTCTTCTTGTGGCTGATCCACATCCTGACGCTCATCCTTGGGAACTAATAGCTCCTCATCTACATGCAAGTGTGGCTCCCTCTCAAGCGAACACTTCATGGCTTTCTCCTCATGAAATTTGATATCCTGTCGCACAACAGTCTTCCAACTGTCTGGAAAATACACACGATAGTTGTGGGGTGTTTCTTTGTACCCCAAAAATATCCCAACCTCTGCAGTTGGCTCTAGCTTCTTCCTAGCATCCTTTTTCACATGAAGGTAAACAGGTGAGCCAAAAATATTCAAATGAGAAATATCAGGCTTCTTACCAGAAAATGCCTCTTCGGGTGTACTCATGCCAAGTACTCTATGAGGACAATGGTTTTGCACATAAACCGTAGTGTTGCATGCCTCAGCCCACAAGTGTATGGGAAGGCCTTGATCATGCAACACCGCCTGTGCAACACCCACGATCGTTTTGTTCTTTCTCTTTGCGACCCCATTCTTCTGTGGGTTATGAGATGCTATGAGCTCTCTTCAAATTCCTTCTGCGCTACAAAATTCCTTGAATTCGCTAGAGATGAATTCACCACCATTATCACTCTTAAGAGCCTTTGCTTGCTTCCCCGACTCTTTCTCAACCAGTGCCTTGAACTCACAGAACTTTGAGTATGTCTCGCTCTTCTTTTGCATGAAGAAGATCTAGCACTTACGAGAAAATTCATCAACAAATATGACATAATACCTATGCTTTGCTGTCAAAGCTACTAAGAAAGGTCCACACATGTCTGTGTGAATTCTCTCAAGGATCGTCGTGGCGCGACTATCATTCTCATGAAAGGTGGCTTTCACAAATTTTCCCAAAGTACATCCCTTGCACTGATCTGATTGTGCAAGTGTACCCTTGGGAAGCCCAGTAGAAATATGCTGCAAAATTTTCGAAGCGCCATGGTGAAGATGTCCCAATCTCCTATGCCACAATTCGCCCTCATCTCGGCTCACCACTACTTCCTCTTTGGCTGCCATTGCTGCGCAGCCATCTTCCTGCAATTGATAAGGATTCTTAACTCGAACCCCTATCCTCCAGGTTTCACTAGTTGCCTTACTGTGCAGGAAAGCCTTTCCCTCGCTAAAGACAACATCATATCCCTTGTCTTCCAACATAGCCACAGAGATCATATTCTTCTTCAACCCTGGAACATGCATTCGCACTGTATCTACCATCATCGCCCATCTCGATGTGCACTCCAAGATCCTTCTCATCCAGATCACTGAACAAATCTTTGTCTCCTGTCATATGAAAAGACACACCACTGTCAAGAAACGACACTGATCCCGTCACACATGAGAACAAGCATGCGATCAGTGAAAAATCTATCTCAAACTACGAGGCTAAGGCCTCTCCAACTACAGATCCAGCAGCTTGCTTATTTTTCTTCTTCTGTGGATAATTAGTGGCATAATGTCCATGTTGGTGACAGTGAAAGCACTTCACCTTGGACATGTCCTGCTTCTTGCCTTTCGCACCGGATTGAGAAGTATTTTTCTTGCCTTCCCCTTCCTTGATTTGGCGGCCAAATCTCAATTTTCTTCATCTTCATTCTTCGATGAAGATCCATCCCTAGTACTCCACCTTATCTCCTCCTACACAAGATCTGACCAAAGTTGCTCCCATCCGGGTAGTTTCTCCCGACCATTGACAACGTCCTCATAGGAATGCCAACTCTTCGGAAGCCCAAGGAGAGCCGAGCTCACAAATTCCTCTTCATCTACAGTAACCCCCACACTTCCTAGCTCATCCCTACACTGGACAAACTTCGTGAGGTACTTGGGTATACTTTCGCCCTTCTCCATTTTTATTTTCCTGAGCTTATCTTTGAGCGCCAACTTCCTCTCGTCGCTCTTGCTTCGGAACAAGTATGTCAAAGATTTCCACATCAAGAATGGAGAAGCTTTAACATGAAGGATGGACACTATGTTATCCTTCACACCTTCCAATATAATCCTTCTACATTTTGTTGTCTTATTTTTCCATGCATCAAGTGCGGCAGCATCGCTAGAAGTAGGTTTTGGAATTTCTGCATCTATGAACTCCTTCAACCCATTATCCTCCAACACCGCCTCCATGTTGTCATTATATAAAATATAATTCGAGCTGACCCCAAGGGCATACTCCAATCGCAATCCATTGAAAGACATCTCAACTTCAACAGCAAGAAAACACTACTGCAAATTCGAATTGCACCAGCACAAAACTCAACCACTTCAATGCTTTGCAATTGCTCCAATGATCAATATCCCTTGGATACCATGTAGAAATTATATGAATAATGTGTTATATATCCAACATTCTCCTGATCACACACTATTTGACTTCATTCACAATACAGAATCTATTCCACTCATTGATCATCACATGTGGAAATTAAATCAATTGCATGTACACATTGAAACCATAAAAATTCACACACATTAACACAGTGATTTAACGGGAAAGACTAAAGATAAAAACCCCAACTATCTTTATATAATATATGTCATAGAGATCATGTTAAAATCATAATATAAAGCTTATCACAATCTCTCAGTATATCCAATCGCTACACACTAATCAGGTCTGATCTAGCAAAATCCATGCACCGATCTCTGCCACCTGCTAGCCTGCCTCTACTGTGCAATCCCTGCTAAATAATGGCTCTGAATGAACTCGAATCCACCTGGCTTTCACTGTGAAATCATCATTGGCATCTCCACTGAGTGTTGGATGCAATAAATGCATCACTATAGTCACAACTGATAGTCACACTTGCTCTTTCACCTATCTCTCCACTGGTCTCCACTGAAACTGACCATGCACTATAGTTAACTGATGTATTCTTCAGTTGATTAATGAGTTAATAATTAGTGAATTAATTATTAATTAATTCACACCACGCTCACTAGTGTATCAATCAGTTAGACTAGATACAACTAGCTCAACTGTGTCTAACTGAGTTAAACTGAACACAACTCCACCAACTACTTCTACAACTCCACCAAACTCTGTCACATGAGTTCTAACTGAAGTCTCCATGCAATAGCTCCACTTAACCCTCTGGAATAGTGTAATTACTTTTGTCAGCTCCTGTGCCACATCTGTGCACTTAACTGAAGTGCTCCAAGAGAATAAGATAATGTTTAGAGTCCAAATATTATTAAGAGATAATAATATTCGACATATCTATTTTTAGACTGGAAATCTAAAAATAGATTTCGCCCAATATGTCTAAAAATATAATTCCATATATTTTTCCAACTTTACGAACCATCCATAAATAGCATCTTGCAACTCATAGAATATGATCGACATGTCTAAAATTAGACATAGTCTAAAAATAGAATTTGCACCAAAAATAGCCTGCGGGCCCACTTAGTGAAGGTGAATTATTTTCACTAAGCTCATCATCTTATTGCAATCTCAATAGTTCAATCCTTGAACAGATGCTATTCAATCGGATTGAACATTCATGTTTTTTCATTTTTCTTTTTCCTATTATTCAATCGGATTGAACAGTCGTACTTTTTCATTGCTATTCTTCTCAATGTTCAATTAGTGAATGGTTGTTGTTCAATCCTAAAATGTTTGTTGTTTAATTGGATTGAACAACTGTGTTTTTGCATTATTATTTTTCCCTTTGTTCAATTATTGAACGACTTCTATTCAATCCTTGAACGACTGTTATTCAAATGGATTGAACAACTGAATTTGTGTTTTTATTTCTTCCTTTCCATTCAAACTTTCCAAATAGATACTGGTCAATCCTATTGAATGAATGTTCTTCAAATTAAATAGCGTTTTCTTTACATCGTATTATCCCCCTTATCCATCACCCCTTCCCTAAACCACACCAAGCTATGAAAGGCATCCATGAATAGGGAATGGGAGTTAAAGAAGAGAAGGGAACAATAAAATGACCATTGTGATGACTCCTTGGCACTATAATCCCTAAACAGGAAGCTGAAATTATACATGCATGAAATGAAAGGCTAAGTCCTCCCCAGTTCAAATATGTTATCATACAATACCTGACCTTATGATGGAATCTCTTTTTGCACTATTTGAGTAGTATTTTCCTCCAATATGAAGAAATGGGAATAAAGGGTATTAATTGTATTGGCATTCTTTTACTTCTCTCACCATCCCTAACTCTTAAGGAGTTAATGCGCCTCCCTTCATGTATAAAAATCAACTATTATGCATTCATGCAAAAATTTTAAAGAGGATAGGGGGTCTCATCATGAGCCAGCCTACCATGATCATAAGGATTTAACAAGTGACATGCCCACAATGGCCACCACATCAGGGTAATGACCTTCTTATCCGTTTGAAGGACAGGAGGTCTCATCACGAGTTGGCCTGATCACTCTATTACAATCCCAGTGAATGGCACTATGACTCCCTAGCTATTACACCAGCACAATGACCTCCTTATAAATCAAAATGTATTGATTAAAAAAGAACTATTGTTCTTACATGAAAATTTTCAAGAGAGGATAGGGGGTCTCATCAGGAGCCAACCTACCATGTTCATAAGAGATTAGCAAGTGACACGCCCACAATGCCCACCACACCAGGGTAATGACCTTCTACTTGAAGGGTAGGAGGTCTCATCACAAGTTGGCTTGATCACTATGCTACAACTCTGGTGAGTGGCACTATGGTTATCTGGCTATCATACCAACATGGTGATCTCTTCACGAAAATGGGCAGAATAACTATTTTCACATAAGGATCCCAGTTCATTCTTTTGGGTTAAAAATCAACCCTATCGAGGCTATGAACACCTGCTGGCAGCAGTGGCTCTGCTTATGGTATGAAAGTATGTTTCATGAATAGCCAATTACTCTTATATACACCTTATCTTCCATTCTTCCTCCATAAGCTATTACTCGAATTAGCGATAATTATAATGTACCACATGAATAACTAAACAGAGATATGCTTACACATTTGAACCTCGGGATGACAACACCAATCATTACTTGACTCAATATTTCTTCTGTCATAACTTTTCATTGAAGAAGGACATCATATCGTAATAATGGTTATACCATTCCCTCTCCCTTTCTGGTCACTTTTGCAAAATATGCAATTATAGAAAAACTTCCAAATCTGACCTTTACATTGTGTATGCTCGTAATTATTCAACCCCCTGAAGCTTGAAAGACACGACCTTCTCCTTCACGTACAGGTTGTTATTACCAAATCCTGACATTCCCCTGTTTGCATTCATGGTTGGCGAAATCCATCTTGTACTTAAGGGCGTGGGCGCCCTTACTTCAAGGGAGGGGGTGTAATTAGCCTTAAATTGGAAAGCATGTGAAATTTTTACCCAAATCCCGTTAGATACATAAATAAGACCAGAGGAATATGGAAATTAAGGCATGAAGTTACCTATGCAGAACTGCAATCTCTCTTTCTCTTGCATAAAAAATTCATATGAAACAATAGAGCCAATAAAGAATACAATAAGAGGAAGAGACCTAGGAAAAACACACCAGCTATGGGGGGAAATTCCCTTTGGAACGAGCCTGCTAACTTTCCAATTTTAGATATAGCTAGTGTCATCCTCCAGCTAGCCGATTGGCTAACATATGTACACTGATATAGGGATTTTATACAGAAATTGCAATTGAGTTTCTGCAAAATCTGCAAGAAGGTCAGACAAAAATCAAGGGTTGAATTATACCAGTCATAGAGGAAATTATTGTTGTAGTCTCCGGAATACCAGCAAGAGGAGAAATATGGACACAAAAACATCTCCTCCTACGAGAGGGAGTAGCATCATATCAGTATCTGGAGGAGCCATTAGAGAGGAAAGGGAAAGGGATTAACCCTACCTCTCTACACCAAACATGGCGGGAACTGACATTATTCATCCAAAGGTTCATTACATGTGACAGATGTCAAGACGTGGTAAGACGTCGTCAGCTTAAACTTTTAGTTGTACTTAAGAAAAATATTTTAGTTAATCTTCCTGCATTATTAAACTCTATATTGCATGACACTCCTGTTCGATTGAGAAGAGTCAAAAACCCTTAGGCATTAGTCAGTCACCATAGGTTAATTAAATTATTCATCATACATGAGTTGGATAAACAATAAATATCCTGGGACAATTTTGTTAACCCTGCTGCATAGGAGCCTTTAGATAAGTCTACCACTGCCAGTAGTTCTGGTCACACCTAAGTCCTACCCGACCAAGAGGAACCACAAGATGATGGGGCTTTTTCCCCTGTTGAGAATTATGAGGTGTATAGTGAAGGGCAGGCAGTGGAGAGAATGGAATCAGAAAATCAGTCAGGTGACACTGTCCCTGTGGAGCAAAACATAATCACAGAAACACTCCCTTTGACACAAGGAGGTAGAACTGCCACAACGAGTCGGGACCCTTATACAGAAGAAAAATTTGAAGATCAAATAAGAAACACCATCACAGGAAACCCTGAGGTTGGGAACACCATTCCTGAAAATGGGAATATCGCTCCTCCACCACCTGCAGAAACCAGGACAGGTGAAAATTCAGCTGAAAAGAAGATTAAGAAATTGAGTAGAGCCTGCAAAATATTAAAGAAAATGGTGAAATATCTAAGAAAACAACTGAAGGAGGAAAGAAGGGCCCGGAAGCCAAAGAAGGAAACCACCATGGCAGGAACTTAAACAGAATTAGTTGCCAACTTGAGAAACATTGTTGAAGTCGAGATACAGACTGAATTAGCTGATACCATTGAGACGGGGATGCAAACCAACTTGGTAGCTACTACAGAAGCTAAGGTGCAGACCAACTTAATCGATATTATTGATACTGGGATTCAGACTAGCCAAGCAGACACTACTGAGGCTAAAATTCAGACAGAACTAACAAACACCATTGAAGCTTCTACACAAACTGAGAAAAAAGTCACAGAAGAGAAGGGGACCCAAACAGAGGAAGCCCCTACCTATGACCACCTAGTAGAGAAAGTTGTTAATCAGAAATTGCGTCATGAACTGGTGCAAGTGCAGCATGAGCTAGCACAATGTAGCAAGGAGGTGGTGCCAGCACAAGAATATTAAGAACTACTAAAGAAATTCATAGACCTCTCCTCCACAGAAAAAGAAACATTTTCCTAGCTCAAAGGGGTACAGGCAAAGGTAAAAATGGCACAATAACAAGTGGAGCAAACCTAGAGACAAATAACTACAATTTATTCTCTGTATAATGATGCATTATTGGGCACCAGCCACCAGCTATGCCTTGTTCTTAACAGAACGATATTTACTGCTGAAAATCAAGGTCATCAGGGAAGGGATGTATACAACTTTCAGGAATATAGAAGATTTTTTCTGCTGCTGTAACAATCAAGATGAATAGGTCCAACGCCTTCTATGTGAACTCTACATGCATAATTTATTTCTAGAAGAAGACACGAAAAAAAATCCTCGTCCCTTTATAGGGGATGTTCAGCTCCAAGCCTTCCTCTCATTTGCTAAGAACTAGATTAAGTGGGCCAAGGCCTATAACATCTTCCAAAATAGAGAGCATGGCCTAGACTTGTGGGTCCGAGGAGAACCGACAAAACCCCTGCAATTTTTTATCTAGCACAAGAACTTCATACAAAGGCAAGGTGTAAGGACTAGGCTAGGGCCCATCCATAAGGACATCATAGAAAATGAACAAGAATACTTTGAGGACATTTGAGAAGCAGCCTTGGAAGTAGATAAACAAAAATGGTTGGCCTCCAGAAACAACATAAATAATAGGGATCCATTTGGCTACAAGAATTTCAAGGTTGCTGCCTCCAGATTCTTCTCATACAGTAACCTAGTCTTTGGCATGGGGCCTGCATGGTTAGGATGTAGATACATAAGCCCTCTCCTCTAGTATCCTCCTGAGGACTATAATAATAATTATGAATTACCAGAAGGACGCACAAGCGCTGCCTTTGCAATCATGAGGCAAAAATAGGATTTCAAAGCACACAAGGAAAAGGTCTACCCTTCCTACTCCCTAATGCAGTTGCATATCAACCATCTGTTTGCATGAGGACATGCAATTAGGTAAGCAGGGGAGTATGTTGGGCTCGAATCGAGGTAAGTTTTCACCCTATAATTACTTCAAATTATGTCACAATTTTGGGAATTCTTCCTCGTCTTAACGATAAATATAGGAAAAATTTACAAAAACTAGAGCAATCGGGCTAGTGACAAAAGGAATATTTCTATAACATAAAATTGACTTATTGTATCTCCATATGTAGGAAGGAAAAGCAACTGAACCAATGGTAAATAGAATACAACCAACGTACACAAATGTATGGGATCTCAGTAACTCCCGAAAGCTGGTAGAAGATAGACAGACAGATTCAAGCTCGAGAACTTAAACGAAAGCCACGCACAGTGAGCTGTCATTTGGAAAATACTATCCCATTGCATGAAAAATCTATTAAAAGGACCAGCGATGGACTAGATAACAGGTCGAACAGGGATAGGGAATTACTTTTGTAATCAACGCATCAGAACCAAACTACCTAATTGTATTTATGTGGTATCCCTTGATGTAATAAATAGTTTTTGATGTTTTGAACAATTATCTTCTGAGTTTTTCACTGCGTTAGAGCTTTCGGTGGTCTGGGCCCAACCCCTGGAATTTCCTCGCCGATCTCCATATTGTGCGTTAGTGCAAAATCAATGTTCAGTTATCTGATGTAGTTGTAAAGTAATTTTCACTTAATAAAGTTAAAGTTTTTCTTTCTTCAAAGGTGTTTAGAATTTTTGTTCCTTGATTTAGAATGATCGCATTCGTATTTTTTGTTTTAGCATAATGCTTCATCACCAGTAAATGTTTTTGGTTGTTCCAATGCCTTTGTAATCGAGTTACAAATCGTAGAATAGTTATTGTTGAATGTTACTTGTCTCTGCAGATTAAATTGTTCTTTCAGCATAGTATGGCATCCAATTGTTGATTAATGTCAATTATTTAGTTTACAAAGAGAATTCCATTGCAAAATTATACAAGTGAGTTCTGATTCAATTCATTTAGATTGTTGTTCACTTCATTTATATTGTTGTTCAAATCATTAAGGTTGTTGTTCAAACCATCATATGTTTTTCAAACATAAGTTTCTCTTACCTAATATAGATAGAATAATTAGCCTTGATCCACCAAACCATTCCTCTTTAATTTAATTAAGACTAGATAATCCTTTCTCATAAATAGCATAGAGTAACTATCAATCGATCTCACTTGCATATATTGTGCTGACACGCTTGAAATAAGAAGACTTACCTCGGGTTGATAATTAAATGAGAAGCACTAAGGTTACCTATAATAAGCCACCTCTGTGACACCAACACCTATCTCAATGTATTTACTCTTAAGAACATTCTTAAATGCAATTTTCTCATTTGTTGTGCTCCATTTTTTTCTCTTTGTTGTAATGTGTTTTTCACCTTTGTTCGGTGTAGGTATGATTCCTTCCTTTTTGTAATCTATTAAGAGGAATTGAAACATATCCACCTTGGGAAGTTATGAACCGTTAAAATCTTGTTGATACTTACTATTAATTGGAGGACAAAAATCCTTGTACACAGTTATTTGTTTTTTGTATATTCCACCTTGGGAAATTATGAACCTTTAAAAACTCACTGATGCTTACCATTAATTGGAGGATAAAAAGCCTTGTAGACAATTATTTGTTTTTTGTATATTCTGTTATTCTAGGAAGCCCTGAAAGGAGTTATTTTCTTCCTCAAGCTTGTATAATGTATAGTGAGTCATTCCTTTCACATTACTATCCAAGACATTGTTTTCATAAAGAAACTATATGCTTCTTTTCCTTGATGTAGTATAATATTTTTTTTCCTTCTTGCAGGAAATCGCCCCACATGACTTGCCACTAAAGAACATGTTAAGCATGAACATGTCACAACTACAGAGCTCGGATGATGAAAGAGTTGGTGGTTACAATTGAGTTGGATGCCTCCTCATGATTTTCGAGCTCTGAAAAGAGGTATTTAGTTTACAAGAGGCCTTAGAGCTAACATATTAAAATGCATCAACAAATTTAGATGATGTATATAAGCATTGTGGTGTATCAAATAATGATTTAGTAAATCAAACCAAACTTAAAATACAATCATATTAAAAACTTTACATTCATAGATGCACTTTGTAGTTGGCGATAATAACAAATGAAAATAACTAGTAATGGATGACCAATAGTCCTAAGTCTGAAATTTTAACATGTAAGCATAATATTAGGTGGTAGAGGCCTTTGATATACTAAATTTATTTGCACAAAGTTATAAAATCCCCTATTTCATGTCACAGTGCCTAATAAACCGCAAAATATGCTCAGTGGTAAATTTTGATAAGTTGTATGAATATTCTCCATTAACACCATTCTCTTTGAAAATAAGCCTGTAACTACCAAGAAAAATTCATCCAGCCATACCCCAACATCTTGAATAAGTCTCCCACATATCAAATTTGGTTTCCATGCTTAGGAAAATGAAAATGAAGCATGTCATAAATATCTGCTATAACCATCCAATGCATTTCAAACTAGAAAAAGTAATCAAGCCTAACAAAAATCATATCCATCCTCCAAACTTCCCCTTATTATAGGTCATATATTAATGTAAATTTATCTATAAAAGGAATTTTACAAGATCTATGAGAATGCCTGCCATTATATGCTATGTATAATTGAAAAAATGAAATTGTTACGATATTTAGAAATAGCATGCTCTTTTAGCGGTCATTATACTTTCTCTTTTAGTGGTCATTATAATTGGGATCATTTTTTTTTCTTAAGATAATAATATACCAATTCATGATCACACTTAGGTACCTTTCATTCATGATATCCATTGCAACTCCACCTGTATTCATTTTTTAGTATATACCACTCATAAGGTCACTCATCAAGAGTTGTAGCATCATTAGCCGGTGGTTACAGTTGGAAGAGATTACATGGGCCAAAAATAACCTCCATAATACCTTATATTTTACTAATTTGATGGCCATTCAACATTATTTTTCCTAGGTTGATATGATATTCAGCCATAAGCTATTTCCAGCAAATATATAATTATGTTATTCAAATTTTGTGTTCATTTTTTATTGAATCTGACACCCATTTGACATACATTTATACTAGGCTATGTGATGTTCAGCTACAAAAAATTTCCCACTAACATTTACTTTTGTTATTCGAAGTGTGTGTTCAGTTCTAACTGAATTCTATAGTATTTCCTTGTTGCTACTGTTGTACATCTCTTCATTGTTAGTCCTCTTAAAAAATATTGAATTTTGTTGTAGTTAGTTTCCTTGTTAATTTCCAAATTTAGGGTTCCTTGAGTATCCAGATTCTCAAATCTATTTCCAAGTTTCAAATTTCATAATTTTTAGATTTCAGTTCTCATAGCAGGTTTCAATAGCTAATAACAGTGGAAATAGATCCCCAATTGATAGTTTATTCATACCATATTTTTCAGTTACAGTTAAAATTATAAAATTAGGTGCATAAGAGAAATCGAAATTAATTCAATGCTATTTATATTTTTTCCTCCCATAACGTTGGGTACTTTTATCTGAATAGAAAAATTATAGAAACATTACTTGTGCTCAAATTAATACTCCCTCATATGCATTTAAGTGCAGAGTCCAAAACATTAGTTCAATTTCATTTTATATTTTCATTTCCCATGGAGGTCACAAATGGAGTCTTCATATTACAAGACTCATCAACTTCCAAGTCCAAGTGGACTCTTTAATGTGACTTTGTTATGAAGAAATCAAGGGGAGCCAAAGCCTACAATCACTGGACTTGCTATTCAAATGAATTATATTGACTATCTATGTAGACACATAGAAAAAAGATAAGAGAAAGCACTCAGTTTGCTTATTTTTCTGACCTAAATTCCTAGTTGACTAACCAGAATTATCAGTTGTCTAAAATCCATGGCGTTTTGTAGTAGGTAGTATCATTTATTTATTTTAAAAAATTATGGAAAAAATGCATCACGTGGACATTATAAACTTTCATATTCAAGTATATTTTGTCTTTTTTTAAAAATGTAGTGTTTTTATTTTCTGATTTCTTAAAAATTCCCAAGTTTTTCTTAAGCGGGAGTCAACTCTTTCTGTTTGGCCTCACAAAGAATTACAGCTGGAACAATCTCTTGAAAAGTTAAACTTCTCAACAAATTGACTGCTATGCGACTCAAAATAAAAATGTCTTAGCTTGACAAAATTAATTCTATAACACAAAATATCAAGCATTGCAACAACTGCAATTAAAAATACCCATTGAGGTTCACAATGGATAATAAGAAACTCCTAGAAATTATACAGATTTATTGAGCTTTCTGCATGCAACTCCTGGAAATTATACATATTTATTCAACTTTCCGACATGTAAAAAATTTGTATGGTATTTCTGGCGGAGAATGAAATTTAAATTTAGTTTGATGAGTAGAGAATGGAATAATATTTCATATATTAATGTAAAATTATCTATAAAATAAAATTTACAAGATCTATAAGAATGCCTTGCCATAGCCATTTTATCCCACATATAACTGAAAAAATAAATCTCTTACAGTATTTTGAAATAACCTACTCTTTTATTGATCATTATATTTGGGAGCATTTTTTTTTCTTATCATAAAATGTTATCAATGCATGCTCACAGTTATGTGCCTCTCACTCATGAGATCCATTGCAACTCCACCTGTATTTTGTGTCTTCCCGGGCTACATGATGTCTGGCTACAATCCATTTCCCCCTAACATTTACTTTTTTTATTCAAAGTGTGTGTTCAGTTCTAACTGAATTCTCTGGTATTTCCATGTTATTACTATATTTCAACTCTTTGATTTTAGTAGTCTTAAAAGCCATTGCTTTTTGTTGTATTTAGTTTCCTTGTTAATTTCCTAATTTAGTGTTACTTCAGTCTCCATATTCTCAGATATATTTCTAGATTTCATATTTCATAATGTTCACATTTCATATCTCTTATTAATTTTCATTAGCTAATAACAGTGGAAATAGATCCCCAACTGATAGTTGATTTATACTATATTTTTCAGTTACAGTTTAGATTATAAAATTAGGTATACAAGAGAAAAATATTGTAATTCAATTCTATTTCTATGTTTTCTTGCCATGATGTTAGGGATTTTATTTAAAAAGAGAAATTATAGAAACATTTTTTGTATTCAAATAAATAATTTCTCATATGCATTGAATTATAGAATCCAAAACTTCCGTTCAACTTCAGTGTATCTTTTCAATTCCCTTCGAAGTCACAAATGGAGTCTTTATATTAGAAGACTCGTCAACATCCAATTACAGGTGGACTGTTGAATGTGACTTTGTTGTGATGAACTCAAGTGAAATGAGAGTCTCCAAGTAACGCACTTGCAAGTCAAGCAAATCAGATTGACTCATCCAATAAGACTTGGTCATCTATCTATATAGACCTAAATTCCTAGTCGACAAAACAAAATTTCCAGTTGTCTAAAATGCATGGTGTTTTGTAGTAGGTAGTATCATTTACGTACTTTAATAAAAGAATGTAAAATAGGCATCATGTGGACATTATAATGTTATGAAAATAGCTCCAAAAATAGAAGAAAATAGAGATCCATGCCTTAGAAATAAGCCACTTCGAGGGGGTAACCTCCTTTACATTACATAAATGAAAAATTATTGGATGATACAAATGAAAAAACCTCCTTCTATATATAGCAGTCCATGGGGTCACAATATAATCATAGAAGACCTGAAAATAATAATGTAAGCGCATAATGATAACAATATGGGGGTTACAGGGGTACAACAATAACAATAAGGGGGCTACACTAACAAAAATAAGGGACTACACTAATATAGGGACCTAACATGCCCCTCTCCTTCAAAAAAGAGTTGTACTCAATGCTTGAGTAACTTTGGATTCTTATGTATAAAATTATAATCCTCCCATGTAGAATCTTTAGTGGGTAAGCTCTTACAGTTGATGAGATACTCTGAAATTGATCGATTTCATAGCTGTCGAGTTCTTTTTTTCGTGACTGCTTCAGGTTCCAATATGATTTTTCCTTCCTCATCAAGTTGTGGCAATATTGTTTGAACTGGAATTTTGTCACCTATAAGCTTCTTTAAGCATGAAACATGGAAAACTGGATGCACTCACGAAGAAGCAAGAAGCTCCAATTTGTATGCCATAGTACCAATATTTTGCAACACCTTCTAAGGACCATAGTACTTTGGTGATAATTTATTGTCCTTCTAGCTTGCTTGAGGGGAATTTGTTTGTATGGTTGTAGCTGTAAAAATACCAAGTCTCCTACACCAAAAATTATCTCACTGCGATGTTGATATTCCTATTGTTTGATTCGATTTTGTGCCAAATTTTGGTTATCCTTTAAGAGTTGGAGAATTTTTTGTTGATGCTCGATGTGATCTTCCACTACTTGAACCTTAAAATTTTCTCTTAAAGATGATGTGATGGATAGTGGATGATATCCATAAAGTGCCATAAATGGGGTCATATTTGTTGTAC
This sequence comes from Pinus albicaulis, assembly GCA_034641835.2. Classification (NCBI taxonomy): domain Eukaryota; kingdom Viridiplantae; phylum Streptophyta; class Pinopsida; order Pinales; family Pinaceae; genus Pinus; species Pinus albicaulis. Next base: position 419,447,132 of record CM076576.1, on the reverse strand, counting down.
CATGGAAGGAAATGTTATACCACCATTCAGCGAGAGGTAACCACTTGACACATTTTATTTGTTTATCACATACAAAACAACGAAGATATCCTTCCAAACATTTTTTCACTATCTCAGATTGACCATCAGATTCTGGATGATAAGATGAGCTATAAACTAGTTGAGTACCCAAATAGGAAAATAGTTTTGTCCAAAAAATTCTAGTAAACATAGGATCTTTTTTTCTTACCATAATCTTTTGGTTTCCATGTAACTTTTGAATTGTTTCCATAAATGTAGTAGCAACTGTAATTTCTTTGAATGGATGAGATAATCCACAAAATTGTTCATACTTGGTAAGTTTATCAACTACCACCATGATGAAACTCTTTCCTTCGGACTTAGGTAAACATGTGATAAAATACATTGAAATCTACTCCCATAGTTGACTTGGAATCGATAAAGGTTGTAGAAGACTTGGGGTATTAATTGTCTCAAATTTATTTTTCTGGAAAACCAAACATTCTGCCATGAAATTTTGAATAACAGATTTAAGGCCATCCCAAAAAATTCTTTCTTCACTCTCTGGAAAGTTTTTAAAAATCTCGAGTGTCCTCCTAAAGGAGAAGTGTGCAATTCAAAAAGAATCTTTTGTTTTAGTTGGGAATTCTTACAAAGATATAAGTGATATTTGTACCATAAGGAATCATTTTTCCAACTAAATGTATTAGATGTACTAGGATCTTGCTACAAATTTTGAATGAGTGTCCACACTTCTTCATCCTTCTTCCATTCATCCATTTCTTCGGTTATCCAATCTGTTTGGATAATAGAAATGGCACAAAGCAATGCTTCCACCTCTTCATATTTTCTTGAGAGTGCATCTGCAACAACATTTAGCTTCCATTTTTTGTAGATGATTTCAAAGTCATAACCAAGCATCTTTGTGACCCATTTTTTCTTGTCTTCTGAAGATATTATTTTTTCCAGAAAGTGTTTAAGACTATCATGATCATTTCTTACCATGAAGTGTCTTCCCATTAGATAAGGTCACCATTTCTTTAGTCCATGTAGTATTGCCAACATTTCCTTCTCATAAATATCTTTTTGCAAATATTTTTCTTTGAGAGGATGACTTTAAAAATAAATGGGTCTTCCATATTTCATTAAAACAACACCAATTCAATTTCCTGAGGCATCACATTCCACAATAAAGGTTTTTGTGAAGTCTGGCGTAGCTAAGAAAAATGCTAGGAACATTGCCTCTTTAAGATGTTCAATGTCCTTAGTTGCTTCAGGAGTCCATGAACATTCATCTTTATTCAATAATGTTATTATAGGTGTTGTTATTCTCTCATAATTCTTAAAAAACTTGTGATAATATCCTGTTAACCTGAGAAATCCTCGCAACTGATTTATGGTTGAGGGGATTTTCCATTCCTGAATGGTTTTAATTTTTCTAGGGTCTACCTTAACACCCTTATGAGATAAAATATGACCCAGATATTCCACCTCTTGTACTCCAAACAAACATTTGGAGGTTTTTCACATAACTCTTTCTCCTCCAATACTTTGAGCCCCAGGTCAAGATGTTGAACATGATCCTTCCAAGACCTGTTGTAGATTAGTTTATCATCGAAAAATACTAACATAAATTTTCTAAGGAAGGGTTTGAAAATGGAATTCATCAACCCTTGAAATGTCGAAGGTGCATTGGTAAGGCCAAAAGGCATGACCAAAAATTCATAATCACCCTCATGAGTTTGAAATGTTCTTTTCGGAATATCTTCAGTCTTCTTTCTAATTTGGTGATATTGTGAATGAAGATCCACCTTGGTAAAATAAATTTCTTCGTGTAATTCATCCAATAATTCATCAGTCATAGGAATAGAAAATTTATCTTAATAGTGAGCTTATTGAGTTCCCTATAATCCAACACATGCACCATGATCCATCCTTATTGTGAACCAATACTACTAGACGAGAGAAAGAACTTTGACTAGGTTGAATTATACCAGCCTCCAACATTTTTGTAATCATATGTTCAATTTCGCTCTTTTGGACATAAGGATATCTGTAAGGCCTGATGTTTGGAGGAACACTTCATGGAACCAAATGAATAACATGGCCATGATCGTGAATAGGTGGGAGTCCTTTGGGAGTTTCAAACACCTTGGAATGATTGTCCAATAACTTTTGGAGATCTTGAGAAATAGATGATTTTGATGTTGGAACTTCTAGTGAGCATAATTGTGAAATTACAACTCGTTGTTATTTCTTCAGAAGATTTGTCATGACATTAGAGCTTATTATCTTTCTTATCTTCCCTGCAATACCCCATAATTTGACATCATTTCTTTCCGAAAATTTTTTCAAGAAGATTTCTTGAAAATTAAAAGCTACTGTCCCCAAATATTGTAACCATTGTACTCCTTGTACAACATCAACACCTCTCATTGCAATGGAAAGAATTAGACTATTCAATACATATTCCCCCATGGTTATCTTTATATTATGGCATTTTCCAGAGAAATTTATAGTTTGTCCATTTTCAGCCATCACTTGACATTCTGGTGTTGGGAATAGGAAGCAATTCAATTCCTTGGCTACCTTACAGTGAATAAAATTATGGGCACTACCCGAATCAATCAATACTATTACCTTTTTCTTCTTGATATGTCTTTATATCTTGAGAGTTTTAGGAGTGGTAATTCCTACCAATGCATTACACGATATGATCAGACTCATTTCTTCTTTCTCTAGGGTTGGTTCATGGTGTATATCTTCTTCTTTTGAATTTTATTGTTCATTTTCTTCCTCCTCTTCACAATATATATAGAATAATTATTCTCAGCACACTTATGAACTTTAGTGTATTTTCTATCATGACTGTAGGAAAGCCATTTTTCTCTTTTTTCTTTTAATTTTTGTGGTGTCAACCTTGTAGGTTGTGGAAGTCTAGGGGTAGCAACACTTCCATATTTATATATGTGAGTGGTAGGCTTCCTTGTCACCATAAATTTACATTCAATATTTCTTTCCAACCTGAATTACTTCTCCAATTAATCAGGTTCCCAAAGGAAAACCTCATGTTGGATGTTATCCTTTAAATTCCCTATGAAGACATCAATCTTCTGTTCCTCCAGAATATCATTTACCCTTATATTCAATTCTTGGAAGTCCTCAATATTCTCCACCAGTAAACCCTTTCATTTGAGATTTATCCATTGGCTAAAGAAGGTGTTCCTCTTTGTCTCCTTATAATGTGGTATCATTTCCTCCGTAAAAATTGACAAAGTCACAATTTTTTTATGGGATAAAAGCCATTGATACCATAAAAATGTTTGACGGAATGTTCGGATAATCCACAGTGTTATAAAACTATGGTCAATATTTCAAATCCCAACGGGGAACCATCTTCAGGATAACCACAGAAGCTTGAAAAGCACAATTATTTCCCTGCACGGAGGGGAGTCTTGGGAAGATATTTGTATCCATCAAATAACGATAACCACAGAAGATTGAAAACCACAACCATACAAATGTATTTTGTTCTAAATATAAAGTTGCAATGTGTACCTTTTGTGTGTTTTGCACATTATTGAGATCAAAATATTGCTCCATCTATAGTATCTATGTTACGAAATATTTTCCATCAAACTTCCTCATATTGATGTTTGGAATATGGTGAGCCTTCCATCCAACATTCAAGTTTATGAAATCACAATTAACATTTATTTTTTCCTCGTCATGAGTTTCCTCTACTATCTTTTTACCATTAGGAATCATTTCTTGTATCAACTTTCTCAAGCCTTCCATGTATGATTTTATATCCTTCTTCATGTCTTCCATTTTTTCTTCCATGTCTTCCATGCCATTATTCAAAACATCCATATTAGCTTCCATGCCCTTCTTCAAACAATCCATCTTAGCTTCCACATGTTTCTTCAAAAGTTCCATTTCTTTTTTTTTTTCTCTTTGCGAGAGAGAAATTTGGTGAACTTTCTCTTCTAATTTTGATATATCATGTTGCACCTCTTCCTCTTAATGAGTCATAGTAGAGTATTTTGAGGGCTTAATAGGTATTGAGTTATTTTTAGGAGGAATTATATAACCTAATAATGATATCTATGCTTCAATATGCCCCTGGGATCACTTCAAATGAATCTTTCAAACAAGACTTATGCAATTTGAAAAACAAAATACACACCTTTTTATTGCTTTTGAGGAACTCGATATTGAAACTGAATTATCTCTGTGATTTCAAATCTTCAATATCTAAAATTCGGTCTTGTGGTATCCCTCTGAATCTTGTTTCGAATGCCACAAGTTTGACCTGATTTGGATGCTTCAAGGAAAATTTATGTCCAAACTCCCACAATGAACTAATTTTGGACTAGTTCAGTAGATAGAACTTGTACGGTGTGACATGTGTCACTATTTCCTCCTTCATCTCTCAAATCTATACATAGGAAATGAAAGTCTGTTTAATTTTGTCTACTTTTTAGAGAATTCAAATTTGATGCCCATAGAGATATTTATGATGATTTTCCCAAGGTATCCTCTTTTAGATGAAATTTGGGAGCCTGAAAAACCCTAACTTCAACAGATAATATCTCCGAAAAAATTCTGAACCAAGATCTAAAATTTTTACGTGAAATTTCTCAGGATTTCGACTTCGCGTGGTACAAATTTCAGCTTCGGAAGCTGAGTAGAAAAAATGCCACGATGACATTTTTGGAGAAGCGAAACCCTAGAATCCAAAGCTATAATACCAAATGTTATGAAACCAGCTCCAAAAATTTAAGAAAAGAGAGATCCACGGATTATAAATAAGTGACTTTGAGGGGAAAACCTTCTTTACTTTACATAAATGAACAATTCTTGGATGATTCAAATGAATAAACCTCCTTCTATATATAGGTGTCCATGAGGTCACAATATAATCCTAGTCGACCTAATAATAATAATGTAAGGGCACAATAATAACAATAATGGGGCTACACTAACAACAATAAGGGACTACACTAGTAATATACAGACCTAACATATAAACTTTCATGTTCAAGATTTTTTTTCTTTTTTTTTAATTTAGTGTTTTCATTTTCTAATTTCCTGAAAATTCCCATGTTTTTCTTGAGCATGATTCAAATGTTTCTCTTGACCTCACAAAAAATTGTAGCTTGACAAATCTCTTGAAAATTTAAACTTCTCCCGAAATAATTTGTTATGTTCTTTCTTGTTGCGTACAAAATTCAAATTTAGATTGATGAGTAGGAAATGGAAGAATCATACCATAAGAGGATGAAATTGCAAGTGAGCATACTCGAGAGAAAAAAGAGGTTGAAAGAATGCTTAAGCAACCATGCTCACTAGGTAGCTCTTTATACTAAATATATATAAAATTTGAAAAGTTAGTGTTTCTGAAATAAGATTTTGATATAGATCCCAGTTCAATTCAGGCCTAGGGTTTCTATAACTAATATACATCATGACCCTGTTCAATTTAGGAGAGGGATAATTATTTTTTTCATTTGTGTGTCTTTGTTCCTATCCATCATGAACAAATAATAGTAAAATTGGATTTTATATTTCCATGACTCTTAGATCTAATCATATTTGTTTAAGGAGAAAAATCCCCTCGATCCATTTTCTTATTTATCTTTAAATCACTTACTTTAATTTTATGGTGACACCCTAACCACTTCATAAGGAACGTTAGGCTCAGTCTGAGTCCTCAAAAGGTTTTAAATCTTGCCTACATGTGTCACTTTTTTGGGGAGATGGAAAAAGCTTATAATTTAAACTTTAAAAATATCTCTACAACCCTTGTTAGCCACCGATGTTCTCACAAAGGTTTGTAGAGTCTACACCACCCAACTCTATACCTATCTCAATGTCTTGACTATTAAGGATATTCTTGGAGACTGTTTTCCCATTCCTTATGCTCCACTATTTTCTCTTTATTGTAAGGATCTTTGCACCTCTACTGGTTGTAGGTTTGATGCCTTCTTTTTTTTCAATCTATTAAAAGTAAGCGAAACATATCCACCATGGAAAGTTATGCACCTTTAAAATATCATGAAACTTACCATTACCTGGAGGATAAAGAGCCTTGGCGACATTTATTTGTTAATTGTACATTTTCCTATTTTAGGAACCCTGAAAGGAATTATTTTTTGCTTCAAGCTTGTATATTGTACAAGACTTTCCACTGGAGACCAGAATAAGCATGACCATGTCACAACTATAGATCTTGGGTAGTGAAAAAATTGGTGGTTAAAATTTGGTTGGAGGCATTCTCATGATTTTTGGGCTCCAAAAATAGGTATTCTATTTACGAGATACCTTATAGATCACACCTTACAATGCGTAAACAAGTTTAAATGATGTATATTTGTGTTTTCATTTATTAGAAAAGTATTTTTTAGTATTAGTCTCTAGGTATTTTTGGAGTAGTGGTTTCTTAGACATAGCTTGCCAATTTTTTACATTGCTGTAATTGTGATGTTGATTTTGATTAGAATAATTGTAACTGTTTCCAATAAAATAACATATTGGTTTTTATACATTACCTTTCATATGTTTATTGTATATATTATCCAACACCATGGAAGCACTTCAAAAGTCGTGTCCAGTGAAAATACCTTCAACATTCTCATTTGTGTCCTAAGAGGGTCATCAAAAGCCTATTTTCCAGATATTTATATTGTTCTTTGTTGGTGTAATAAATGTTGATTGACGATCTTAGGAATTGTAAATATATCATTTTGAAACATTGTAATGGTGTGAAAATATTTCATCAATTTTACAAGACAGTTTTATTGAAGAGAGGATGGAAAATGATGTAAAATTAAATGGACAGGAAAATTATTTAGTGTCTATTGCTTCTATTGGTGCTTTGAAGACAACTATTTCTAAGAAGAAAAAAATTCAATGCCACAAGTGAAATCCATCTGAATATTCTTCCAATCTGGAACAAATAAGTAGTATACTTACCCTAAATCCGCATATTTTCTCCTATTTTCACACAGAGTGAAAGGTTATTCTTGGGATCTTTTTTGTAGGATTTACAATTCTTCTAAGGGGAAGACACAATTAAGTAAAATTTTATTTTTTTGATGCACATGTCAACATATTTTTTGAGAAGCTTGATGATATAATTATGAGGGAAAGTAACATACTTTGAGATGAAAACATGCGATGAATGCTAAACTATTAATTTTATTTCCGGTGTCCTGCAAGTTCAAATAACTTAAATCGATGGGATTCAGCTGATAAATTTCTTTGGTTTTCCTTCTTGGAGGAACATACTCCAACATCCATACATTTTTAGTTCCTGGAATATGGTCAGAGGGTAGTTTGGTGAGACACTTATGTTGTGTATTTGTTTTAGTTTGTATGGATTACATGAAAGAGTAAAATAAAATGTGAATTCTGAGAATTCTAAGGCATTATGCCTTTCTGTATTAGTATCCATAAAATATTTCATTTTGATTTGGTAGGTTTGGGTTTATCATATTTTAGGAAATAAATCATGAAATATATAAAATTTTTCTATTCAACTCACTCTTTAAAAATAAATCTTGGGTATACATGCTCACCATGTAGTTGATTATCCTAAATCTATGTTGTGGGTATATTTGAACTCTTTCCTACATGTGTCTTCATTTTGGGGAGATGGAAAAATCTTAGCATTTAAACATTAAAAATATCTCTACCACCATTGTTAGCTATCCATGTTCTCATGGAGGTTTGAAGAGTCTACACCACCCATCTATAACGTGTCAAGATTCATGCTCACTGGGTAGCTCATTATCCTAAATCTGAGTCCTCACAAGATTTGAACTCTTACATACCTATGTCTCTTTTTTAGGAAGCTAAAAAAATCTTAGAGTTTAAAATTTAAACATATCTCTACCACCCTTATTAGCCACCCCTGTTCTCACAGAAGTTTGTATAGTCTACACCACCAAACTCTCTGCTTATCTAAATTTCTTGACTCTTAAGAACATTCTTGGAGACAATTTTACCATTCATTGTGCTGCATTGTTTTCTCTTTGTTTTAAGGAGCTTTTCACCTCTATGGGGTGTAGGTTTGATGCCTACTTTTCTCCAATCTATTAAAAGGAAGTGAAACATATACACCATGGGAAGTTTTGCACCTTTAAAAGGTCACGACACTTACCATTTATTGGAGGATAAAGAGCCTTAGAGACAATTAGTTGTTGTTTGTATATTTTGTTATTTTAGGGAGTCGTGAAAGGAGTTATTTGTTGCTTCAATCTTGTATACTATCCAATGAGTCATTCCTTTCATATTTGCAATCCAAGGAATTTTTTGCAGAAATAAACTATATTCTACCTTTCCCTGATCTGGTATAATACTTTTTCCTTCTTGCAGGAAATCGTCCCAGAAGACTTGCAACTACAGACCAGGCTAAGCATGAACATGTCACAACTAAAAATCTTGGATAGTGAAAGAGTTTGTGGTTACAGTTGGTTTGGAGGCCTTCTCATGATTTATGACCTCTGAAAACAGGTATTTAGTGTACAAGAGGCCATAGAGCTCACACCTTACAATGCTTCATAGATTTAGAATAGGTATATTGGTGTTGCCCTGTATCAAATCATGAGTTAGAAAATCAAACCAAACATAAAATAAGGACATATAAAAAACATTACATTCATAGAGATGAACTATTGTCATAACATTGAAAAAATGAAACTATTACGATATTTAGAAATATAAAAAATTTCGGATCACCTATCATATGTTTATTCTAGATATTATCCATCACCATGGAAGCACTTCAAAAGTTATTTCCAACAAAAATACCTTCAAAATTATCATTTTTTTCCTCATTGGGTGATCAAACGCCTATTTTCCAGGTCTTTATATTTGTATTTGTCGTGGTAAATAATGTTAATTGAAGATCTTTGGCATTTTCAATAGATCAGCTTGAAACATTATATTGGTGTGCATAGATTGCATAGATTTTACAAGACACTTGTATTGAAGAGACAAGGGAAAATGATGTATGATTCAATGGACATGAACATTCTTCATTGTATCTTTCTTCCACTAGTGCTATGAAGATAACCAATACTAATAAAAAAATAAGTCAATGCCACAAGCAAAATCCATCTAAAGACGCTTCCAATCTGGAACAACTAAGTAGGATACTTACCCAAAATCCACAAAATTTTTGTTAGAATGAATTATTAACACAATTGTATGAAAAGAGATCACTTTAGTTGCACATGAAAAACAACCCTAACAACAAATATGGATGTCTAAATTCCTTATATCTGCAATATATATTCGAAACAAATGCAACAAAAACCCATATCTATGGAGTAAAAGTAGCTAAACAATAAAATGAAATAATAGTTTCTCCAAATATTCAATGGACAAGACCAAATATATAAACAATTTTATATGTATTAACACTTGGGAAGGGAAAAAAAATTGATTTTACTAGTCCCCCTCAATGGGATTGGTTCTTGGCACGCCTCAACACTTCATATCCAGAAGCTTCTCTATCTCAATGGTGTAGAAAACCGAAGACATGTTGAACTCTATGGGAGCTCAAGAAGCAAAAATAATAAAAGTGATCAAAGTATGACAATGACAAAGGATCAAATGTTGACCATGATAAAAGGATCAAAGGTAAATAATGAATGGAAATCCCTTCTATTTATAACAAAATATTGAGTTATCCTTGATAACGGTACATAAGAAAATATTATTAACCAAGGTCTAGATCTAACAGCCTGGAATATTTTATTATATTTTGTTAGAGGGAAAAGGAATTTAAATTGGTTAAATCCTTTTATTTAGAAATAATAAACAAATAAATTATTTAATTATCATTTCAAGGATGGGGTTAAGGAATAATTTAACAAATAATGATTTATCTAATTCTTTTTCATTAATTGGGTTAAATATGATCAAAATTATTATTTAAACAATGGTTTAATTAATTATTGTTAGAGGAAAAATAAATAAATAAGGATTTATTTAACTATTCCTCATCAGGTTTCCCATTTGAATCAAAAATAACTTAATAAAATATGGTTTATTAAATCATTTCTTTTAGTGAGAGAAATTTTACTATGTAAAATTGGTATTGCATTCTGTACTTCGATCCATCTAATTGTAAATAGTTAGATGATCAAAAATTGGTGTAATAAATTCCCCCCCAATGTGTGAGTGTTAGGAGCTAATCGTATGAGAGAAGTACGTTGTAAGAACACAATCACTAGACACCGAAGGGGAGTCATAGAGAGAGAAAGACACATACACAAAGTGAAGCAAGAGAGGGCAATAACCTGAGGGGGTTGTTGGGCTAGAATTAAGGTATGTTTTCAGCCTGTGATTACTTCGAATTGTGATACATTTTTAGGAATTCTTCCCCATCTTAACAATAAAGAAAGGGAAGATTTATGAAAATCAGGTCAATTAGGATAACGACAAAAGGAACGTGTTATAACAGAAGTTTGACTTATTGTATATCTGTGTACAGGAAATCAGAGCAGTTGAACCAACATTAAACGAAAGATAACTGACAGACAGAGACTCACAGAATCTTAGTAACTCCTAGAAACTGACAGAAGGCAAAAAGATAGGTCCAAGCCCAAGAACCCAAATGACATCCATGAGCAGTGGGCTGTCGTTTGGAAAATATCGTCCCATTGCGTGAAGACACCTTTAAAAGGACCAAGGATGAACTAGATAGGGGAGTTGAATAGGAAAATTTCTTTCTGTAATCAACGTATAAGGACAGAACTGTTTAATTGTATCCTTAGTTTTTCCTTCAACGTAATAAATAGTTTTGATGTTTTGAACAATTATCTTTTTAGTTTCTCATTGCATTAGAACTTCTGGTGGTTTGGGCCTAGCCCCTGGGAGTTTCCTCGCCAATTTCCGTGTTGTGCGTTAGTTACAGAATTGATGTCCAGTTATCTGATGCAGTTTGTGAAATACCTTTCCACTCGATAAAATAGAAATACATGAGGTTACAATTTCTCTTTCATTATAATAGCTTAGCAATAGTGATTTTTGGTTTACAGTAATGCTTTATTGTTGTTAGATGTTTTCATTCCTTTCTAACGCCTTTATAGTTGCTTTATGAATATTAGAGTAACTGATGGTTGATGCTATCTATCTTTAAGAATTAGATTGTTCCCTCAGTACAATAAGGCGTCCAATTGTTGATTAATTACAGAAATATTTCAATTAGTTAGTTTGCAAAGAGAATTCCATTGCAAAATTATATAAGTAATTGTTTTTCAATTCATTAAGGTTGTTGTTCAATTCATTCAGATTGTTGTTCAATTCATTAAGGTTGTTGTTCAATTCATTCAGATTGCTATTCAATTCATTCATATTGTTTTTCAATTCATTAAGGTTTCTCTTCAATTCATCATTATGTTGTTCAATCATAGGTTTCTCTCTTTTTGAGCTAGACAGAGTAGTTAGCTGCATCATACCATTTCATTTCTCTTTAAGTTGATTGAACTTCCAGAATTAGATAATTCCTTTCATAAGAAATACAGAGTAACTACCATTCAACCTCACTCACATATACTATTCTTACACTCTTGAAATAAGAATACTTACCCTAGGTTGACAACTGAATGAGAAGCTTAGAGGTTGCCTATCATAAGCCACCTTTGTGAATCGACATTTTTGGCACCATTTCAGGGGAGAGTGTTAAGAGTGATATCCTTTATTTATCTTTCTCCATTGTTTTGAAGAAATGGGTATTAAAAATGAGAGGTAAGAACCTGGATACCGGCAAGCAAAATGCTTGCTCCCTAGCATGCTTCTCAGTGAAATTGTGCAAATATTGGTAGAATAGGTGCTCTTGTTTTATGACTAGGAAGAAAAAGATAGAAACAAATCGAAATCAGCTGCAAAAATCATCAAAATCCAAGGGACTGCTGATCCTTGGATGAAAAACATATATAGATGAAATCATTAAGAAAGCTGAATCCTAGGGATTTTTAGGACCCAGAATCATTCCAACTCAAAGCCCTACTACTTTCCCTCAGGCAGCAGCCTCACCATCTACATCCCACCCCAAGATTCAAATTGAGACAAAATGATCTGAACTAAGCCTTCAAACTTCCAATCATATAGGTACTGACCCTTCAAGAGAGGGAGGTTCTTACAACTTATAGGAAGGGGAAGGAGAAACTAGAGGTGCAATAGAATGAGAGGCTTTAGAGCCTAAATAACCTAAAGGAGTGATCAGGATAGAGATACTTGGTATCCCAAATCATGGAAGCACTGCAAAGCTTCCTCCGCACTCACCTCCCAATTCCCCCAGGGTTACTCCTCCAGAACAGGAAATTTCTCAATATTACTAGTACATCTTTAATCAAATGGAAAATAATCAAAACAAGAATGAGAGGTAGGAATCAACATTGGAATACTCCATTGTTGATAATGCTGCAAACGCCCCTATGAAATCCATTCCCTTACAAAACATCCCCACCTTCCATGGGTTGACTACGGGATATCTAGATGCATTTTTATTTGAATTCGATACCCTATGTACGGGGTGTGACTACACCACTGACCCTCCGAAACTGAAACTATTTCCTTCTACTTTAAAAGGAACAACATTACGCTGGTTCATGGGACTAGGTGGAGGGACCATCAATAATTGGGACCAAATGAAGAACATTTTTCTTAATAAATACCAAAACTATTGCCGGACTCGAGAACTAAAAAATGAAATCTCAAATATGTCTGCAAGTGACAATGAAACATTAGAATAATACTTTGAAATATTTCAATACAATTTACAAAGGTCTCCATATACTGTGCTATCCAAAGACATCTTAAAAGCTATAATGATTAAGGGAATGAAAGAAGAATGGATTGAAACACTTAACATAATGGGAAAAGGGGATATTTCCCAGGAAGAATATGATGAAATTATTTCCCTATGTATTAGGTGCTCTAGGGGTAGTACACATAATAGGCCAAGTGAACGTGACTCAGTAAAAAAATAACTTAAGCAGTCTGGTGGCAACGTAACTAGAGTAGAGTTTGGTAATCTCTCGGAAAATTTTAAAATAGACATTTTGGGTACGTTGACAACACAGCTTGATGTCTTACAAGCCAAGAAAAAGAAAGCTATATCAGAGCGTAACTTGGCCGTCTTTTGCCCACGCTGTTGAAATAAGCACAGCCAAAGGGAATTCCCCTTAGACATAGTTCAAACATGTTCTATCTGCACAAAGTACCATACCACGGACCATTGCCCTTCGCTCCCAGCATTGAAAGAAGTTTACAAGGAATCATAGGAAGAGACAGAACTAGTCTACCTAATGAATCAGCGTCGACAGTGGCAGGCACGCCCAGGTATGCCTCAATACTTTCCTCAGTTCTTTTATCCTCCGCAGTTTAACCAGCAAAACCCTGCAGCAGCTTGGGAGAATCAAAATCCTTTTTCCACTTGGTCTACCCAGTCGTTTCCTATACCACCCTGGCCAACGCAACCCTCATCATGGAGTAATCAGCCAAGCTATCCTTGTTGTCCCCCTTATTGGAAAAACGTTCCATATCAAACCCAATGGACGACATCCCCTTCTCAAACCATTAATTGGCCTCAGAATTGGCAGCGACCCCTGAGAATGACCAACCAACGAATGGGGACAGGGATGTATAACCAACCTACATTACCAGCTCCATACCCAGTCCAACATAACCCTCAGCCTATCATACATCATCAATTACTGGCCCAACCCAATCCTAATCCCAATAACAGATCGGTTCAACTAATTCAGATTATAGAAGATCCAAATCTTGACACTAAACTGAGGCAATGCAATGAACTAAGGATGATATTAGGATGTACTATCTCACCAACTGAATTCACAACCTCACCTTAATTCGAATTTGGAACATCAACGGAGCCTAACCAAGAAAACATAATGGAAATAAAGGTAAGATGAGAGAAGGAAGCGGTTGACCAAGGAAGGCTTGAAGAGCTTAGGGTGTCTCCACCTCCACTCCCTGAAAGGTTAAATCTACCTAGACCAATAGTCTCTCCAGAAATTTACATCCTGGGGTATTTAAGGAACCTTTGTATCAATATTCATCTTCTCCAGGCCATACAAGACATTCCCATCTATGCAAAAACAATTAAAGAACTATGTAGGAAAAAGCAAGTAAAAAAGATAAAGGCGGTGCCAATCATTCATGTGGTAGGGTCGCTATCTAAATTATTGCTAGGGAAGTCACTGCCAATGAAATAAAAAGACCCATGAAATCCCATATTAACTGTGAAAATCTTCGACCACTTGTTTCCAAACACATTGGTCGACTTAGGGGCAACCATTAAGATCCTAACTATGGGAACCTGCGAAAAGCTAGGAATATGAGCTTTAGAACCCATGGCTATGTTGTTAGAACTTGCTGACAGGTCTATTATTAGATCAAATGGAATAATGTAGGACATCTTGGTCTCCACTGACTCCTGGGAGTATCCAACTAATTTCTTAGTTATTAATCCAAAGAACAGGATGGTTGGGCACCTATTTATTCTTGGGCAACCTTGGCCGGCGACAACTGATGCTTATATAGGCTATCAAATAGGCAGGATGACCATCACTAAAGGAGATTCCATAAAATATATCATTATTTATCTGCTTGCCAAACCAATCTTAACCACGATAAAAATTCACAAGCATCCATATGCATAATGGGAGCAAAACATTTGACCACCTCTGACATTAGTGGAAGCCCTTGAATTTAAGGATCAAAATGAAGATGATGTAATCAATAATTTTATGAGACAGCCACCCACGTCTGAAAATTTAAAATTCCAAATGTTGAAAATGGTACTTGAAGATGAAGTTCAAGAGGACCCCTTGACATACCTTGAGGACCAATATATTCTCACAATCGTTGTGTGTAATAGCACACACATTGAGATTGAGTCAGGGAATACCATGAATATCAATGGAAATTTGGAAGGTAAGCAAAAGAAAAGACTCATAAAATTTCTACAGAAACATCAAGGGGAATTTTCTTGGGACTAACCAGACATGAAAGGCATAAACCCTCATCTCTACACCCATCACATTTATACTGATAAGGAAGTTTGACGCATTACACAACCTTAGCAAAGGCTAAAACCGCACTTAAAATATATTGTAAAGGAGGATCTACAAAAACTGTTGGATGTAAATTTCATTTATCATATTTCCGACAGCCAATGGGTCTCCCCTCTATTAGTTATCCCTAAAAATAATGGAAAATGGAGAATCTGTGTGGATTACCGAGAGCTGAATAAAGAAAAATACAAGGACCACTTCCCCTTCCCTTTTATTGATGAGGTCCTTGATACATTGGTTGGGAAATGGTTCTTTTCATTTCTTGACGGGTTCAGTGGTTACAATCAAATCCAGATAGCCCCTAAAGACAAGGATAAGATAACCTTTACCTGCCCATGGGGTACTTTTTCTTACAGATTTTTATCATTTGGGCTATGTAATGCCCCAGCAACATTTCAAAGAGCCATAATCAGCATTTTTTTTGACTTAATAAATGAAGGCCTTGAAATCTATATGGATGACTTCACCCCATATGGTGAGGACTTTGATCAAGCATTAGAAACACTAGAGAAGGTGTTGGAGTGATGTATTGCTAGTAGGTTCTGTTTAAGCAATGAAAAATGTCACATGATGATGACCGAGGGAGTAATCCTAGGTCACTACATCTCTGCAACCGGAATATAGGTAGATCCAACAAAAATAGAGGTAATTCTTCTATTAGCCACACCTTATACATAGACATAGGTACGTAGTTTTTTGGGATATGAAGGATATTATTGCAGGTTTATAAAGAATTTCTCACAGATAGTTGCACCTTTGTATGCATTAACTGGAAATGTTGAGTTCCACTGAATTGATAAATGTGACACCACTTTTGCAAATTTAAAGAAACTAGTCTCGACAGCACCAATTCTGCAAGGGCCTAAATGGAAGCTGCCTTTTAACATCTCTTCATATGCATCCAACACAGCAATTGGGGCATTCCTTGGCCAAGAAGAAGACAAAAATCCCTGTGCTATTTATTATATCAGCAAAAAACTCACTCCTGCCAAATTAAATTATACAATGACTGATAAGGAGTTCCTGGCCATCATTTATGCTATTAATAAATTTAGACAATATATAACTAGCTATCAATTACTCCTATATACTGATCACTCTGCCATTATATATTTAGCCAATAAACAAATCATGAATGGGAGAATAACTTGTTGGTTTTCGTTGTTGCGGGAATTTGATATAACTATCAAGGATCGTCCAGGAAAGGAAAATATGGTCATGGAATTCTTGTCCAGGGTTCCAAACATGGATGACATGCTAGCAGTCAATGATTAGTTTCCTGATGAACACATGTTTGCGGTAGCAGTAAAAACGCCATGGTATGCGGACGTGGCAAATTACTTGGTAGTAGGAAAGTTTCCTAGACATCTAAAATCAAAAGAATGAAACTAATTGTACAACGTAGTGCAAGGTTCTCATGGATCAGTGGAATCCTCTTCCATACGGGGCCAGCATGCACATACGCAGATGCATCAGGGAGGACGAGATCTATGATATCCTACAGGCCTATCACGATGAACTGTGTGGTGGCCATTTCACAGATCGCAAAATGGGACGCAAAGTATTACAATTGGATTATTACTGGCCCACAATCTTCAAAGATGCGAAAAAATATGTCCAAACCTGCGATAGCTGCCATAGAATGGGTTGTGCAGGTGAAACAAACGAAATTCCACTAGTGAGCACTAGACTTCGTTGGACCATTCAAACCACCATCAAACCAGAAAATATACATGTTGGTTGCCACAAATTATGTAACGAAATGGGTGGCAGTAGTGGCCTTATCAAGAGGCATGGAGGAATTTGTGATTAATTTCCTTTCCGAGTTGTTCGTGCGATATGGTTTGCCATAGGAAGTGATAACCGATGAGGGGGCACAGTTCATAGGTAATAAAATAACAGCCACCCTAAAAAATCACCATATCATCCATAGAGTTACATCTCCTTACCATCCACAGGCAAATGGGTAGGTCGAAAGCACCAATAAAGTTCTAGAGGCAATTCGTACAAAAATAGTATCAACACATCGATGGGACTAGGCCATTAGATTACTAGAAGCCTTATGGGCCTATCGCACAACCTGGAAAAACACCACTGGATAATCCCCATATCATGTAGTATTTGGATGAGAGCCTATTCTCCCTATAGAGTTCGAAATCAAGACTCTAAGAATAGCCCAGGAGGTAATATTGGACTTAACAGAAGCCCAGGTTAAAAGACTCCAACAAATAAATGAGCTAGATGAAATGCGGCTACTGGCTCTGCAACACACAACAATCATCCAAAAATAGTGAGCTAAGTGGCATGAAAACCTTATCAATAAAAATATATTTCAAAAAGGGGATTGGGCACTCCTCTATGACTCCAGATTTCAAGATTATCCGGGAAATTACAAACAAGGTGGATCGTTCCATACAAAATTCAAGAAGTACACAACAATGGCACACTCAACTTGACCACCATAGATGGGTTTGGTTCTACATTTCAAGTGAATGGGCACATAGTGCGCCTATATCACAAACCTCTCACAAAGGACTCTTTTTCCCAATAGGTATGAAACGATCCCACCATCCAAGTTGTGACAATAGGGGGAGATAACCCCACAACCTCAAGTACATGAGAGTTTTATACCACCATTTGTAAGTAATGTATATAATTTATTTATAATTCCTAGTTCTTATTTTGTTGTACATTCCTCATTCTCGAAAGTATATTTTTTTTCTCATCCTCTTAAGTTTTTATCTTTTGTTGTTCAAACTCTTTGAACAGCTGTTGTTCAAACTCTTTGAACAGTTGTTGTTCAATTGGATTGAACAGCAATGTTTTTTGTGTTTTTTTATCTTTTGCTATCCAAACTCTTTGAATGGCTTTTGTTCAATTCAATTGAACAACTCTTGTTCAATCGGATTGAACAACTGTGCTTTTTGTGTTTCTATCTTGTGCTGTTCAAACTCTTTGAATGACTATTGTTCAATCCAATTAAACAGTTGTTGTTCAATCGGATTGAACAACTTTGCCTTTTGCGTTTTTTATATTTTTCTCTTCAAACTATTTGAACGATTGTTGTTCAATCCAATTCAACATTTTTTGTTTAATCGGATTGAACAACTGTGCTTTTGTGTTTCTATATTGTGTTGTTCAAACTCTTTGAATGGTTGTTGTTCAATCCAATTGAACAATTGATGTTCAATTAGATTGAACAGTCGTGATTTTTTTGTTTTTTAAAATTTTTTGTTCAAACTCTTTGAATAGGTGATGTTCAATCCAATTGAACAACTTTTGTTCAATCGAATTGAATAGTTGTGCTTTTTGCGTTTCTATCTTTTGTTGTTCAAACTCTTTGAATGGTTATTGTTCAATCCAATTGAACAGTTTTTGTTCAATCGGATTGAACAACTGTGCTTTTTGTGTTTTTTTATCTTTCATTGTTCAAACTCTTTGAAAAGCTATTGTTCAATCCAATTGAACAACTATTGTTCAATTGGATTAAAAATTTGTACTTCTTGTTCTTTTTACCTTTTGTTATTCAAACTCTTTGAACATTCGTGCTTTTTTTGTTTGTATCCTTGCTCTTCAATCAAATCGAACAACCCTATATTTGCATTTTATTCCTTCCTTTGTCAATATCCCCCCCTCACTCCGCACCCTAGCTATAAAAAGCATCTCCGAGGAGGAAGTGGCAGTTGAAGAATGGAGGGAAGCAGTAAAAATTACCAATATGATGATTCTTTAACACTATAATCTCTAAAATGGAAGCCAACATTGTGCATTTATGAAATGAAAGGCTAAGTCATTCCCAGATCAATTATGTTCTCATACAATACATGATCTTATGATGGTATATCTTTCTACACTTTCGAGTAGTATTTCCCTCCAATATGAAGAAATAGGAATAAGGGATATTAATTGTAATGGAATTTTTTTTACTTCTCTCACCATCCTTAACTCTTAAGGAGTTAATGAGCCTCCCTTCATGTATTAAAAATAGCTATTATGTTTTCATGCAATTTTTTTAAGAGAGGATAGGGGTTCTCATCACGAGCCACCCTACCATGATCATAAGGGTTTAAAAAGAGACATGCCCATGATGGTCACCACACTAGGGTAATTACCTTATCATCTCCTTGAAGGACATGAGGTCTCATCATGAGCCAGCCTGATCACTCTGTGACAATCCTAGTGAATGGCACTTTGACTATCTGGCCATCACACTAGCACAGTGACCTCCTTATAAATCAAAATTCTTATGTTTAAAAAAGAAATACTATGCTTACATGCCAATTTTCAAGAGAGGATAGGGGGTCTCATTATGAGTCAGCCTACCACGTTCATAAGAGCTTAGCAAGTGACATGCCCACAATGGCCACCACACCAGGGTAATGACCTTCTCAACTACTTGAAGGATAGGAGGTCTCATCACGAGCCGGCCTGATCACTTTGCTATAACTATGGTGAGTGGCACTATGGTTATCTGGATATCATACCAGCATGGTGATCTCTCCACAAAATTGGCAGAATAACTAATTTGACACAAGGATCCTGACTCATTTCTCAGGTTAAAATAGAAACCTTGTCAATGATATGAATGCCTGCTAGCAGCAGTGGCTCTGCTTATTATATGTGAGTATGTTTCAACAATAGCCAATTACTCTTACATGTACCTTATCTTCCATTCTTCTTCCAGAAGCTATTACTCGAATTAGTGATAATTCTAATCTACCACATAAATAAATATAAGGTAGATATGCTTACATGTTGGAACCTCAGGATGACAAGACCAATCACTACCTATCTCAGTCCTAATTCTATCACACTTTATCATTAAAGAAGGACATCATATCATAATAATAGTTACACTGCCTTCTCTCCCTCTCCGGTCACTTCCACATGAGATGCAAGTATGTCAAAACTTCCAAATCTGACCTTTTCACTGCATTCACTCATAATTACCCAATTACTCCTCGTTCCTTGAAACTTGAAAGCCATGACTTCCTCTCTCATGTATAGGATATGATTATCAAATCCTGACATTCCCCCTGTTTGAATTTATTATTGGCCAATGTTAGAAAATTATATATTATGGATAAATGCAACACATAAAATATGTGGAAAATAAAAGCACACAAAACACATAAAACTAGAGAGACATAGATATACGTGGTTCACCAAGTTTGGGATACTTCCACCCCGAACAGCCAGTCCTTCCTTTCTAATATCCAATAAAAATGAAGAGACAAAACCTACAACAGATCCGCTATAATATCCTCTGTTCTCTCTCACAGTCTCCCTCTCTATTTCTCTCTCTGAGAATACACACACAATACAGAGTCACAATACAATACCCTCATAAAAGCGAGGGGTTGCCTTTTAGGGAAAAAAACCCTAAACTAAACATAACTTCTACCGTCAGATCATTTTCCTAATGAACGACGCAGATTGACTAGAAATTACTATACTTTTACAAGAAAATTTTACATCTGTTTTTAGCTTCAGGGCACTGCCCCCAAAACCCCCCCATGGTAGTGATTAATTACGGGTGGCATTGCCACCCCTTTTAAGGTACAGGGGTCCAATGCTCTGATACAAAGTAAACAACATAATCAAGCTCCACACCCAACAATCTCCCACTTGGAGACTGATTGTAGCAACTCCACCACTGCTTCATTTGCTGGACAATGACTCCTCTTTGGACCTGGTTGTTTCTCATGTTCAACGTCATCCTTGAAGACCAATTGAAACTGAGCATGTTCTCAGTTTCTCCCTAGTTACAACTTTTGTTAGCATATATGCAGGATTCTGGCTAGTGTGTATCTTTTCCAGCTTCAACTCTCCATCTTCCAATACTAACCGTATGAAATGGTACTTGAGATGTATGTGTTTAGTCCTGGAATGAAATGCTGAGTTCTTTGAAAGATGAATAGCACTTTGGCTATCACTGTATAGTGTGCCCATATCATGCTTCTTACCCAATTCATCCATAAACCTTTGTAACCAAATCATTTCTTTACTAGCCTCTGTAGCAGCAACATACTCTGCTTCTGTTGTTGAAAGTGCAACAACACTTTAGATTTTTGAAACCCAATTGACAGCTGTTCCACCTACAGTAAATACATATCCCGTAGTGCTCCTCCTGTTATCTCTGTCACCTGCCATATCTGCATCAACATATCCCTGTAGAGCAATGTTTGAACCACCAAAGCATAATGCTTGATTTGTGGTACCTCTCAAATATCTGAGAATACATTTTACTGCCATCCAATGTTCTTTTCCTGGATTGTTCATGTACCTTCTTACAACTCCCACTGCATGTGAAATATCAAGCCTTGTGCAGACCATTGCATACATTAAGCTTCCAACTGCAGATGCATATGGAACTTTAGACATATAATACATGTCTTCTTGCATCTTTGGGCACGTGTCCTTACTAAGTTTGAAATGGCTAGCAAAAGGTGTACTAACTGGTTTTGCATTCTTCATATTAAATATTTTCAACACCTTCTCTATGTACTCATTCTGAGACAGTGTTAGTTTGTGATTTTTCCTGTCTCTAGTTATCCTCATACCAAGGATTTGTTTTGCAGCTCCTAAATCCTTCACTGGAAATGAATTTGCCAATTTTCTTTTGAGCACATTTATTTCCTGCATGTTAGACCCTACAACAAGCATGTCATCTACATACAATAATAATATATGCCATCATTTTGCCTTTTTAGATAAACACAATGATCAGAGTGACATCTAGTATAACCTTGTTCAAACATGAACTTGTCAAATTTTAGATACCACTGCCTTGGAGCCTGTTTTAAACCATACAAGCTCTTCTTTAACCTTCACACCAATTTTTCTTTCCTTTTTACCTCATATCCTTCTGGTTGTTGCATGTATATCTCTTCCTCCAAATCTCCATGGAGAAATGTTGTCTTTACATCTAACTGTTCAAGATGTAAATTTTCCGTTGCTACAAGACTTAAGATAGTTTTGATTGAATTCATCTTAACAACAGGAGAAAATATTTCATCAAAATCAATACCTTTCTTTTGTGCAAACCCCTTCACCACAAGTCTAGATTTGTACCTCTGTTTTCCTCCATCTTCTTCCTTCAGCCTATAAACCCATTTATTCTGCAATATAGTTTTACCTGTAGGGAACTTGACTAAGTCCCAAGTCTGGTTATGCATTACGGAGTCCATATATTCTTCCATGGCTAGCTCCCACTTCTTCCTACTTTCAACCTGCATTACTTCTTCATAACATTCAGGTTCACCAGAATCAGTCAAAAATAAATAATATAATGAAGGAGAGTATCGTTCAGGTGGTCCACTTATCCTGGTAGATCTTATAACACCAATTTCAGGTGTTTGAGGTGCATGTTGCTGTTGTGGTGGTTGCTGCTGCTGTGGTTGTTGATTATTATTATTTTTAGGCACCTTTACTTTTTCAGTTATGTCATCAAGAACCATGTATTCCTTGCTTTCTTTTTCCTGTTTCTTTTCCTGTAGCTGATTCTTATACAAGACCTTTTCATTGAATATTACGTCTCTACTCCTAATGATTTTTTGATTTTCATAATAATATAAGCGATAACCAAAATCATTAGCACCATATCCAATAAAGGTACATTTCTTTGATTTTGACTCAAGCTTTGTTCTATTTTCTTTATTAATATGGACAAAGGCCTCACAACCAAAAGGCTTTAAAAAAGAGTAGTTTACCTTTTTACCTGTCCATGCTTCCTCTGGAATACCACCATCCAAGGAACTTGAAGGCCCTCTTTTTATTAGATAAACAACAATATCTACAACATCTGCCCAAAATTGTAAAGGAAATCCTGCATGTAATCTCATGCACCTTTCACGCTCCATGATTGTTATGTTCATCCTTTCTGACACACCATTTTCTTGTGGTGTTCTTGGAACTGTCTTCTCTCTATGAATTTCATGCTCTGAACAGTACCTATCAAACTCTTTGCTGCAATATTCACCTCCATTGTCTGATCTGAGACACTTCAACTTCTTTCCTGTCTCAATCTCAACCAAAGCTTTCCATTTCTTGAAAGTATCAAATACATCAGATTTATTCTGAATACAATAAATCCATGTTTTTCTAGTTGCATCATCAATAAAATTAAGATAATAATGAGAGCCATCGAGAGATGATACCTGAGTAGGTCCCCATACATCTGTATGCACAAGCTCCAATTTTTCGCTCTTCTTTTCTTTCCCAACTCTGAGAAATCTAACTCTCTTTTGTTTTCCATAAATGCAATTTTCACAGAAATCCAAATCAACATTCTTCAAACCTGGCAACAAATTTCTTGAGTGAAGAATCTTCATTCCCTTCTCACTCGTGTGTCCGAGCCTATGATGCCATAATCTTGCATCTGCTCCTTTGGAAGTTAAAGCATTAACAGAGTTAGAAATACCATTGCATAAATACAATGTACCAACCTTTTCACCTTTTGCTATTACCAACGCTCCTTTGGTGACCTTCCAAGTTTTATCTGTGAAAGTTGTCACACAACCTTCACTGCCTAACTGCCCTGTTGAAATCAGATTTTTCTTCAAATCTGGAACATGCCTTACCTCCTTTAGTAGCCATTGGTTTCCATTCCGTTGTTTTACAAGAACTTTACCCATTCCAACAATTTTACAGGGTTTATCATCACCCAAACGAACTTGTCCAAAATCTCCTTGAACATAGTCATGAAAATATTTCTTATCAGGTGTGGCATGGAATGAAGCCCCCGAATCTACAACCCAAGAATCAGTAACATTTTCGAAAGAAAGAATCAAAGCATCTTGTAACACATCACCTGTCACATTTGCTTCATGATTGTTTTCTTGCTATGTGTCTCCTTCTTTTCCCTTCCGAGATCTACAGTCTTTCTTTAGGTGTCCTTTCTTTCCACAATTCCAACACACTATCCCCGATCTGGACTTGGATCTGCCTTTCCTTGATTTACTGCGATATCCCGAGCTCTTTCCTCTTTCCATTCTTCTTCCCCTAGACTCTGCACTCAAAGCATTACTTGATGTCTCACCGGAGCTTTTCCGTCGCATTTCCTCGCTAAGGATAGCACCAACAACATCATCAAAATTTAAAGTACTAGATCCAGAGACAGAGTTACTAATGGCCATTACTAAACCATTCCAACTCTCTGGAAATGAGCACAAGAATAACAGAGCTCTAACTTCATCATCAAAGTTTACCCCTACAGAACTTAACTGATTGGTAACTGTATTAAATTCATTTAAATGGTCTGCAATAGATCCACCTTCTAACATCTTCATATTAAATATTCTTTTCATAAGAAATACCTTGTTTGAGGCCGAGGGTTTTTCATATAGTTTCGCCAATTTCTGCATCAAACCCTCTGTTGTTTTTTCCTTCGAAATATTGAAGGTGACTGACGCCGCAAGACACAACCGTACTGTTCCAAGTGCCTTTCTATCAAGAATGTTCCATTCCGTGTCTGCCATGGCCACCGGCCTCTTTGTTTTTCCACTCAATGGTAGGTATAGATATTTCTGATACAGATAATCTTCCATCTGCATCTTCCACAGTAGGAAGTTTTGGTCATTAAATTTCTCGACCCTAAACTTACCATCGTCTGCCATTGCTCCCACTCGAACCAGGAACCCTTCTTTCCTGTGAGTTTTTCAACCAAATATACCTTCGGCTCTGATACCAGTTGTTAGAAAATTATATATTATGGAGCAATGCAACACATAAAATATGCGGAAAATAAAAGCACACTAAACACATAAAACTAGAGAGACACAGATATAAGTGGTTCACCCAGTTTGGGCTACGTCCACCCCGAACAGCTAGTCCTTCCTTTCTATTATCCAACAAAAATGAAGAGACAAAACCTACAGCAGATTCGCTGTAATATCCTCTGTTCTCTCTCACAGTCTCCCTCTCTGTTTCTCTCTCCGAGAATACACACACAATACATATCCGCAATACAATACCCTCATAAAAGCGAGGGGTTGCCTTCTAGGGAAAAAAACCCTAAACTAAACATAACTTCTACCGTCAGATCATTTTCCTAATGAATGGCCCAGATTGACTATAAATTACTATACTTTTACAAGGCAATTTTACATCTGTCTTTAGCTTCGGGGGCGCTGCCCCCGAAAACCCCCGCCAGGGGGGGGCTCCGAAAAGCGTTTTCGCCCCCCCTGGACCCCCCACGGCAGCTATTAATTACGGGCGGCATTGCCACCCCTTTTAAGGTACAGGGGTCCAATGCTGTGATACAAAGTAAACAAGATAATCAGGCTCCACACCCAACAGCCAAATCCCTCTTGTACTTGAGGACGTGGATGCCCTTACTTCAACGGAGGGGGTGTAATTAGTCCTAAATAAGAAATCATGTGAATTTTCTGCAAAAATCCCGTTGGATATGCTGATAAGACCAAAGGAGCATCGCAATTAAGGTATGAAGTTACTTGCAGAAGGCTGCAATATCCCTTTCTCTTGCATACAATATTCACTCTAAACAATAGAGCCGAAAGAAAATACAATCAAAAGGATAAATTAGTTTAGGAAATCACACCATATATGGAAGGAAATTCTCTCTGAAATGAACCTTCAAACTTCTCGATTTCAGATGCAGCTAGCGCTATCCTCCAGCAAGCTGGCTCGCTGGCATATTTACGCCAATTACAAGGATCTGATATAGAAGTAGAAATTGAGTTCCTGCAAAACCTACAAGAGGGACAGATCGGGCTTAGAGGAATATTTATACCGATCACAAAAGAAATTATTGCTGAAGTCTCCAAAATACCAGTAGAAGGAGAGATATGGACAGAGAAACATCTTCTCTTACGGGAAGCAGTTGCAACATATCAGGATCTAAAAGAACCATTGGAGCGAAAAGGAAAAGGGATTAACCCTACCTCTCTACATCAACCATGGAAGCAACTGACATCATTCATCCAAAGATTCATTACATGCGATGGATGCCAAAACGTGGTAAAACCTCATCAACTTAAACTATTATCTATGCTTAAAGAAAATATTTAAGTTAACCTGCCTGCTTTCTTGAATTCTACATTACATAACACCGTTGTTCGAATAAGAAAATCTAAGAACCCCCAAGAATTTTTTAGTCACCACTGGCTAATTAAACTAATCACCATACATGAGTTGGATAAGCAGCAGATAGCCTGGGAGAATTTTGTTAACCCTTCCACACAGGTACCTGAGGAAAACCCTAGCAAAATCAAAATTGAGCTCCCAGGGTAAACATACCTAGAAGGTAAAGGACCCGTACCTCAACCTCAGAACCAAGCAGGAAAAGCGGTCGAAAACCCTTCAAGGAACCTCAGACTTCATAGAGGAGGCAGGGCCATCCCACTCACTACCCTCAAGCCCTAAAAACACACCCTTGCAAGACTATGAGGAAGAGATGGCTCAAGTCCTGGAGCAAATAAGTGTATCCCATTAATCTAGAAGCCTATCATAGGCCTAAGAGTAAGAGGAACCTTTAGAAAAACTTGCCACTGCCAGCAGTTCTGGCCACACCGAGGTACTACCCTTGCAAGAGGAATCATGGGACTTTAGGGCTCGATCCCCTCTCGAGAATTATGAACTAAATAGTGAAGAGAAGGCAGAAGGGGGAGCGAATTAGAAAATCAGTTAAGAGACGCCATCCCTTTAGTGCAAAACAGAAGAACGGAAATAGTTCCTTTGACATATGAAGGTAACAATGTCCCACCTGGTGAGGACCCTCATATAGAAGTAAACTCCAAAGCTCAAGTAGAAAACACCATCATAGGTAATCTTGAGGTTAGTAGTGTTGTTCCAGAAAAATGAGGATGTTGCTCCTCCACCCCCTGCTGAGATCAGGACAAGAGAGAATTTAGCTGAAAATAAGAGTAGGAAACTAAGAAAGACCTATAAAAGATTGAGGAAAATGGTGAAACATCTAGGAAAACAAATGAAGGAGGTAAATAAGGCCCAAAAGCCTAAGAAAGAATTGACCACAGCTGAAACCCAAATAGAACTGATCACCAATTTGTTAGAAACTACTGAGGCTGGAATGCATACTGACCTAACAAAGGCTAATGAGGCTGGAATGCAGACTGACACAATAGAGATTTCTGAGGATGGAATGCAGATGGACCTGGCAGATAGTACTAAGGCTGGGATACAGACTGACTTGGCAAGCACCATTGAAATCAAGGTACAAACAAACACAGTGGACACTCTTGAAGCCTCTATCCAAACTAGGCAAGAATTCATTGATGAAAAGGGTACCAAAACGAAGGAAACCCTTGCCTATGCCCCTCTAGTTGAAAGAGTTGCCAATCAAAAATGGTATAACGAATTAATTCGAACACAACATGAGTTGGAACAGGGTCAAAAGGAAGTAGTACCAACACAAGAATATCAAGCACTACTAAAGAAATTCACAAACCTTTCCACCATAGAAGTTGAAACATTTTCCCAGCTTAGAGAAGAGTAGGAAAAGGTAAAAAGGGCACAATAACAGGTGGAGCAAGAGAAGAAACAAATCACTACAATTTTTTCTCTGTATTATGATGCACTAACATGCAGGGCACCAACCAACAATTATGCCCTATTCTTAACAGAACGATATTTACTGCTAAAACTTAAGGCCATTAGGGCAGGGAAGCCCACAAATTTTAGAACTATAAAGGAGTTCATCCACTTTTGCAATGATCAAGATGAACAGGTCCGACGCCTTTTATGTGAGCTTTACATGCACAAATTCTATCTAGCAGAGGACAAAGATAGAAATCCTAGTCCTTTTATAGGAGATGTTTAGTTCTAGGCCTTCATATCTTTTGCTAAGAACCAGATTAGGTGGGCCAAGGCCTATAACATTTTTCAAAATAGATAACATGGCCTAGACCTATAGGTTAGAGGAGAACCTACTAAACCCCTACAGTTGTTCATCCAACATAGGAATTTCATGCGAAGAAAGGGTGTAAGGACTAAGCTGGGACTCATCCATAAAGAAATTATAGAAAATGGATGGGAATATTTCAAAGGCATTCAGGAAGACATTCAGGAAGCAGCCCTTGCGGCAACCAAACAAAGATGGATGGCCTCCACAAACAATGTAAATAACAGGGAGCCATTTGGCTACATAAATTTCAAGGTGGCTACCTACAAATTCCTCTCATATAGTAACCTGGTGTTGAGCATGGGTCCTGCATGGTTAGGATGTAGGTATAGATGCCCTCTTATCTGGTACCCCCATGAGGGTTATAATCATGACTATGAACTACCAGAAGGGCACACAAACGCTGCCTTTTAAAGAATTAGACAGAAACAGGGTTTCAGAGCATACAAGGAATAAGTCTACCCTGCCTACTCCTTAACACAGTTGCATCTCAACCATTCATTTGCATGAGGACCTGCAAATAGGTAAGAGGGGGAGTATGTTGGGCTGGAATTAAGATATTTTTTTCACCCTATGATTACTTCAAATTGTGATACATTTTTAGGAATTCTTCCCCATATTAAAAATAAAGAAGGACAAGATTTATTAAAATCATGGAAATTGGACTAACGACAAAAGGAATGTGTTATAATAGAAATTTAACTTATTATATCACTGTGTACAGGAAAGCAGAGAAGCTGAACCAACGTTAAATGAAAGACAACTGATAGATAGAGACTCATGGAATCCCAGTAACTACCAGAAACCAACAGAAGGCAAAAAGACAAGTCCAAGCCCGAGAACCCAAATGACAGCCATGAGCAGCGAGATAAAGTTTTGAAAATATCGTCCCACTGCATGAATACGCCTTTAAAAGGACCAAGGATGAACTAGATAGGGGATTTGAATAGGAAAATTTCCTTTTGTAATCAACCTATCAGGACAAAACTGTTCAATTGTATCCCTGGATTGTCCTTCCATTTAATAAAGAGTTTTGATGTTTTGAACAAGTATCTCTTGAGCTTCTCGCTGCGTTAGAACTTCTAGTGGTTTGGGCCCAGCCCCTGGGATTTTCCTCGCCAATTTACATGCTGTGCGTTAGTTATAGAATTGATGTCTTGTTATCTGATGCAGTTTGTGAATTACCTTTCCACTCGATAAAATAGAAATACATGAGGTTATAATTTATTTTTCATTAGAATAGCTTAGCATCATGCTTTCTGGTTTACAGTAATGCTTTATTCCTATTAGATGTTTTCATTCCTTTCCAACACCTTTATAGTTGCTTTATGAATCTTAGAGTAATTGTTGATTGATGTTATCTATCTTTAAGAATTAGGTTGTTCCCTCAGTACAATAAGGCGTCCAATTTTTGATTAATTATAGAAAGATTTCAATTAGTTAGTTTACAAAGAGAATTCCATTGAAAAATTATATAATTAATTGTTGTTCAATCCATTAAGGTTGATGTTCAATTAATTCAGATTGTTATTCAATTCACTAAGGTTGTTGTTCAGTTCATTTAGATTGTTGTTCAATTCATTAAGGTTGCTATTAAATTCATCATTATGTTGTTCAATCATAGGTTTCTCTCTTTTTGAGCTAGACAAAGTAGTTAGTTGCATCATACCATTTCATTTCTCTATGATTTGATTGAACTCTGAGAATTAGATATTTCCTTTCATAAGCAATAAAGAGTAACTATCATTCGACCTCACTCGCATATACTGTGCTTACACTCTTGAAATAAGAAGACTTACCATGGGTTGACAATTGAATGAGAATCTTAGAGGCTACCTACAATAAGCCACCTTTGTGAACCGACAAGGGTGAGACCTACAAATATTATAAGTATCCTTTAATGTTTGGGTACCTATTCTTAGTGAGGCAGGGGAGGCATAGCTATGCCCACCAAGATGAAAAAGTACAAAGAATAATGGTGCACCCAGAAAATTGGGACTGAGTTATAAATTAAATTACATGCTAGCATAAAATGTTCCAGAAAACAATATAATGGATCCCACATTCATACTGGACCTGGGAAAATAGCTAGGTCTGAATACAATAATATATGAGTACATGAGATATAATAACAACCAAAGAAGCCCTGAAAAATAGGAAAGGGTTCTAAAAATATGAATGGATCATTTGAGTGATACATGCCTGCTATAGGCACTACAAGTGGTTGGAACCGAACCCATACACTATGTGGATATGCATCTCACGATGTAGCATAAAATGAGGTCATTTGGGCATGTGGGGGGATATCCGAAGGGCCACCCCCTCATGAGGTCTGAAACATCTCACACACACCCGGGATTCACTGCAGAAATCTGTTGGATCACTGAACTATAGAGTATATGAATCTCAATCATCCTAAACTGGCGCGGATGAGAAACAACCAATTCAAAGGGAAATGAGGAGTCCATTTTCCTGATCAGAGGCACCAAACAAGAATGGAAGTTGGAACCAAGGTACAATCCCCTCTAGACCTATATTCTGGAATGAATGTTCTAATGTGGATAGGAGGAGGTCTGCAATAGGTGAGGCAATGAGGAATCCTCAGCTAAGGCACGAGAGATCATAGTAGAGTGATTCAAGGATTGACACCAGGGATAATGATGGAATGGGGGATGTTGAGTAGAAACAAACAAATTCCCTTGTCAGAGCATATAAATCATGGATGGCCTGGTGATGACTGACTCGGCTCCAGAGGGGAAGGGGAATAATATGACTAGTGGCCAAAACGGGCTACACGAGAGAGATGCAATGCAAAAATGGAGGGAATACTGTAACAGGAGGCAAAAGGGGGCTCGGGACAGACTCCATGAATGCGATGACGACTCAACTCAGATGCTTTGATCAAGGGCAACTCGATGATGCTACCACATATAATAGGCCTGGTGGGGACCATAAAAACATGAGAAAAATATGGTTATGACGAAAATTGACATATGCATTGACAAGTATGAAGGCAAAGTGGTGCCCCAAGTGAAAGTGGTGCAAGTGCAGAAATTCAATTTTGAGAGGTAGCGAAGTGACCCTTCTTGGAAAAAAGGCTTCCAAGTGAAGTATCAAATCACACAAAAAAATTGATACTCATTTTAGAGCTCGGTGATATCTTTCCAACGATGCTGACGGTTCGTCAAATATATCTATGGCTTGGTTGCAGTTGGCAAAAGAAAAATTAGCATTTCTCTTTTAATAGGGATATTTCCCTCCAATTTGGTTCATTTGCTAATGGATCTGTGGTGAATGTGGAGAGGAGAAGAAGGCCCTAAATCTTGTGTCGTTCATAGTAGAAAAACCAATCATTGGAATTAGGATCCATCAATTGTAGATAGGTGGCCTAACCTTACTCTTCATTTTCAGCAGATTAGAATTTCAGATTAGGTGCCCAGAGCATGGGAATAGCACTCGGCCCCTCCTCGCCGATGGCTCACACTTCCTGGGCCCTCTTCTACAAGTTGGGTTGCATATTTCAAAGGGAAAAATTGCGACCTCGTAGTTACAGGGCTAGGAAATAAGAGCTGCCAAAATGTTGGGTTTTGTCCTATTTTTTGGCTGGGAAATGGGGCTTCATGGTTTTGATGAAATATTTCTTCTTCTGACTAAAAAATATGTTGAGTTTGTGCAGGTATGGTAGAGTTAAAGATCAACTTGACAGAGAGAGATTTGAATGCGCTTCATTCTAAGATCTAGGGGGAAAGGGTGGTTAGAGGCGCACTGGTGAGGTATGGGGTTCACAAGTTGGTTGAAAACCCATTAATGAGGGCAAGGGAGCCCTTGCTATCCATGATAGTTAGCTACTGAGACCCAGACATGGAGGTATTTATA
This sequence comes from Pinus albicaulis, assembly GCA_034641835.2. Taxonomy (NCBI): domain Eukaryota; kingdom Viridiplantae; phylum Streptophyta; class Pinopsida; order Pinales; family Pinaceae; genus Pinus; species Pinus albicaulis. The sequence goes on along the minus strand of CM076576.1, from coordinate 419,415,260 downwards.
GTGTAGGGGTACCAAATTGAGCTAACTATTGAGGAAATCTACTTCCTTACTGGTCTCCCACCACTAGGGGTGATGGGTAATATCCTGTTAGTATTACCGCGGGGGTGAAATATATCAGAGTTTTTGGAATAACATTTCCTACCAGATGTCCATGTCAAGGGAACGAAGATACCGATCAAATATCTAGAGAGGCTAGAGACTCAGGTTGGCATTGCAGCAATATTGTAGATCCTCGACAATCAGGCGTTCCACCACATCACCAGAGGGAAGATGATGTTATTTGAGAGTGTGTTGAGTGGGACCTATTATGGGTAGGACTAATATGTGATTTTGTTAAATTTTCATGCTCATTATTTTTCAACGATATCCCTACACTTCGGCCTCATGTATAGATCCAAGATGGGGGCCCACGGGAGCCGGGGATGTGTTGTTGGGGGTAGTTCTTGTGGAGAGGAGGAGGTGGTGGAGTTGGACGCGTGTTCATACCCAATTTATTCCCACATTGGGACCAAACCCCACTATATATAGATGACTATCCATAAAGTGGAATGAACTATCAGGGGGACTCGGTCTTGCACTTTCACCCGGTCAAGCATGGGGAGTAGATGGTAAGTGACAAGTTGTTATGTTTTATGGTGCATTTAAATTTTTTAGAATTAATTATTTTAAACTGATTCATTACTTTTGGTATGGGGATATAGCACCAGTGAAATCGGTCGGGTATATGGGACGACCTGTAGCACCAGAGGTTGCAGAGTCTAGCACAACTAGAGGAGCTGATAGAGCGGACTTAGAGGCTCTCCTGGAGGATGTTTTCTGCAGATGCAAGCTGTTTATCACTGGGATATCAAAGCACGACTAGAATGATCTGGATAAATGTTACGTTGAGGCATGTTTCGGGCTAACCTTAGAGTGGCAAGGTATCATGCAGCGCATGGTGATGGTGGGGTAGGGTATGCCGGATCTTCGGGCTGGAGGAGCCGAGACATTGGCTCGAGACCCTTCGGATAGTGATTAGATGTAGGGGCATGGGGTGCCCCCAGTTTTTATTTTGTAACATGCTATGGGCATGTTGTATGTATTAGAGTAGAGGACTCCAAAACATTTATGATTTTGAAGACACATATGATGGATATGCATATTTTTATATATGACAAGTATATGGTTCACCATTTTTTTATGATTATTTTCTTTTGTTAAATGCATGTGATAAGTGCCAATATAGAATATTGTTTGCAATGCTATCTGGATAGTGATTCTAGCCTCTAAGTACATGACTGAATGTAATGCTTTCAAATTCATGTACTTAGAACTTCACCTGTAAATATCTTCTAAAAAGGACATGGTTATTTACACGATATACACCATTCAATTACATGACAAGTAGAAGAGAATATAAATGAACATGAAGATGAAGGATGCAATGCTTGAGGTCATCGACTAACAAACCTATCACTGCATCATACTCCTCCTGATTATTGGTGGCAGACCCAATGCATATGCCATTGGAGAAGACTAACGAATGCATGGGGGTAAATATGGTCCAAGATGCTGAGGCTAGATTCCGCAAGTAGTGACTTGCATCATCAGCATAGTCAATATATGGTGAGGATGATGGATCCGTTTGAAAGGAGCCACAAGACAACGAATGAGATGATGATTAATAATGCAAGCAACCTGAATGCATGGTACAAATAAAACATACATCTTGATGGGGGATTATATGGGTAAAATTTCCATGCCCTGTACACTTATTAAGGAGATGGTCAATAAATGGTGTGGGGAATTTGTCTTTGGGAAGAAAGTCCATATAGACACGAATGGTGCCTGTTTTCTTGAGAATGGGATAGGTGACACTAGTCTCATTTTTTTACGAATAGGATTAGCATCGGCCCATGTATCTATATGGTGTTTGAAAATGGCACGATCAAGTCCAGGCATCTCTAAATAGGTCCAGGAAAAAACATCATGAAATTCCTTGAATAACTTAGTGTAAGCCTCAATTTATTCTAGGGTGCAATGTGCCCCCAAGGAAATTTTCTGTTCTATACCTGGTTTATTGGAAATTTTAATTTTAATGGTAGGAGATATATTGGCCATATTTCCTTCTTCGAAAGAATTAGGTGCCATAATTTGATTTGTAGACCAATCTACCTCATCGAGGATGAAGTCTTGAGACTCCACACCATACTGGTCATGGGACTGATACCGAAGGAAGTATTCATGGTGGTGCATATCATTCCAAGGAAAGTCAGGGGTGGTCATTGCTTCCATAATGTCTTCATTAGAATGAAATATGGGGAGACTAGTGGAAGAAATACCACATCATGTGATGGGGCTACCTGACAGATCATCATGAGAGATATGGTTCACATACACATCACTACAGAGGGTAGATGAACAACTAGTAGTTGAAACATCTACCGATGTTGAGCCTAAGGTGGTCGCCGAAGGAGGTTCAGTTTAAACATAAGGGCATGCTCGGGAAGGGTTTTCCACCATGGATTGCATGGATGATGATAGACAGAGGATAACAGCTGAAGGTTCCATGATCTTTACATCAGGGGGAGGTATCACAATGGGTGAAGAAATTTCCTCTGGTTCTGCTAAAGGAAAGCTCACAAGTAGAGGTGTAGAGGATCCATGACGTTCTGCCTCGATTCGACAAACAACCTTAAGGTTGTCGTGACAATCGTCGAGAAGGGGACAAAGGTGAGAATAGTGGCCATAAATTTCACACAAAGCACAACGAGGATTCGTACGCAAAAATTTGAGTTTCTTAGCTGAATCGGGTAGGTTTACATGGACCTCCCGGATATCGGATTCCAAAAATGCCTCGTTGACCAAAGGTTTGAGACAAGGATGCTCAGGACAATTTTGAGTAGCATGCCCAACAACATCACACAAAGCGCACAGAGATGATCGCTTCAGAGGCTTAGGAGGAGTGGACAACTTTTGGGCATCCTTATCCTTAGGTTCCTTATTTTTGGCTTTACCCCCCTTACCATAGGCTTTCGCGATCAGAGTAGATTCTTGTTGAGTAATTTGGAATATTTAAAGACTCCAGGTGAAATAGTGGTAAGAGGTGCAACTAATTTTTTATCGGCCACCGAAAATATGATAGACTCGGGGGAGTTCTGAGAATTCAGTTCATAATATTTTAAATGATCAGTGGTGAAGATATTTCCATAGTGAGGAAAGTACATCTTACGTTTAACCACAAATGTGAAATAAGACATCGCATAGGTATAGATATGTCTCAAAAGGATATTGTAATCCAAGGGGGCATCAATGACTTCAATTTCAATACAAACAGTCTTTCCCGCAAGAGTGAAAAGGCAATTGCCGTACATGCCGAGGGGCTGAGAAGGGTGACCGTCCCAACCACACAAAGTGATGGTGGATGTGGCTAAGTCAGGTGATCCAATTTTATTCCAAACTTAGGTGGACATCATGCAGGCGGATGCACCCTCGTCAATGATACATCGTAATACACGGGCAGTACAAATCCTGACTGGTATTTAGAAGGCATCGGATGAAGGTAAGGGGGGATTTTCTTACTTTTAAACATCAAGGACAATCACACAATCATCTGAAGGATCCACAGCACCCATAGCAGATAATAGAGCTTTACGTTGTGACGGGCATGACTGGAGGACTTACAGCGTTGACATTGCAACATGAGATTGTGCTAAGTTATCTACTATGATGTAAGTTTGGGTGGATTTGGAAAAAGCAACATTTTGGCATAATGCCCCTTTGGGGATCTTGGGAGGAACCTCGTACCAGGACTGGGGGATCTATAAGGGAACACTTAGTTTCGAAATGGACTCGGTGGAAAATTTGGTTGGGAGCTTGGTTGTAGACGAAGCAGGTGGCTTGCCATATTAGCATGACTGAGTCTGAAGGCTGACATTAGTTGTATTAACCTCCTCAGAATTCATCATGAGAATCTAGTATTCAGGGGTACCAGATTATGAAGGTTGAGGGGCAACCTAACCTTGAGGGGGTTGGGTGGCCACATATCCTTGCTAATGGAAAGGATTAGAGAAAAAATCTAGTTGAACTGGCACAATATTTGAAGGATTCAAAGCAATGGCTTGCCATCCTCTATATGTTTCTTCTGCTTCGCATAACTAGTGCATCTAGGGTAGAAGGGAAAAATCATGAGTATAATGGCCATAGACACCACAATAAGAACAAGTATTTTTCATACCAAGAGGCATGTTATACTTGGGCTAATCGTCATGTTGTTGGTTGTTAGTGTTAGGCTGGTTCCCTTGGGGTGCGTTCGATTGGTTACTTTGGCGCTCTTGATTACCTTGCACTGGTTTATTTTGGTTTCTTGTCCTCTTCCTCTTGGAATTAGGAGGATTAGTCGCACTTTTTTTTTCATACACCTGAATTTGAGGGAGAGGTGGCTACTACAACAGAGGTTGAGAAGGAACGGGAGGTTGGAGTGTTGATTCCAGAGGGGCTAGAACACCATGTTGTGGATAAGGATAGAAATGAGGTTGAGAAATATTGGGGTAACTAGTTTGACCAACATTTGGCCCTAGCATCGGTTGATGCAATGGGGAAAATGCATCCGGGAGGGATATAAGTGCTAGAGGATCTGGCCCCTCCCGGAGGGAAACCATAACCCATGGTAGGATGAGTATACGAATGTGAAAGAGATCCAACGATACCGTCTAGGAATATCCTATAAAACGGTATAAACATAACCAGATCCGGTGTAGATCAAGTCATATTTCAACGCTTCTTGGAGAGATTATTCCTCGGTATGAGAAAAGTGAGACGAGACATCTTCACCAATAGAATGCAAAAGTTTTCTAAGAAACCAATCCATATAGACACGATCGTCGAATGTGAGGGCTTGACACAAGCTCCTCCTTCTACGCCATTCTTGGACATGGTCAAAAGGGTGGGTCGCAGAAGTTTGGCGGAATGTACTCAACAACTCTGTACCGATATCATATTGGAGAGGTAGCTAGAAATAGGATAGAAACGCTTTAGAAAGAGTCTCAAAATTGGAATGTGAGGTAGCGGTTTGGTCGACATACCACTTTGCAGCTTCTCTAGTGAGCGTATGTAGGAATAACCGAATATGGATGGAGTCATCAGTGATATAATTGGATGAACACCACATGTGAAAGGAGCGGACGTGATTAGTGGGGTTCTCTCCAATGTTTCCTTCGAACTTAGGGATGTGTAAAGGAATCTTAGTTGGCATAACAGGCTAACCTAGATTGTGGAGTATAGTGTCATTAATTAATTGGCTGGAATCAGGGATGCTTAAACCTACCATAAAGTGTTGAACCCTTAGTTAAACTGAGAGGGGGGGTGAATCAGTTTAAAACATTCATGGAATTTTAAAAAAATTTCATAAAACTTACTTACACCTTCATTTCATATTCAACTTAATATGTGAGTAGTCTTAGAATGTGAGCAGCAAGCATACGTAGATTTAATATGAGAGCAAATAGTATTGCTAAGATGAGATAAACCACATCAACACATAAACATCATGCTAAACATCATGCACAAAGACACCAGATATAAGTGGAAACCCATAAAGGGAGAAAACCACATCTTATTATTGTTGTGATGCAAAGGTAAGCTCCAACTCCCTCTCACCACTGTTTTCTGCAGGCACCAACCTACAGGAGGCTCTATCCTCAATTCTGCAAGCTACAACTTGCAAGGAAGCTCCAACTCCCATCAATTTTCTGCAGGCACCAACCTACAGGAGGCTCCAACCTCAGTCAGCTACAACTGACATTTATCAAGCTACAACTTGATAGGGAAGCTCCAACTTCCTTACTCTTTCAAAGAGAAACACTTGCTGATTTACCTTGGATATCAGCTCTGTTCTGTTCCATCTGCTCTGCTGTTCATCTATTCTCATATCTGCCCTGTATCATCTCTGCATCTTCTCAAATTCTCTATCAGCTTCTCCTTCTTCTCTGCTCAACTCCTCCTTCTTCTCTGCTCAGCTCCTCTTTCTTCTCTGCCTCACTGCTTCATTTCTACATTCTCTTCACTCACTCTCTTTAACCTCTTGCAGCTTTCTTATTTTCTTCAACTCTCTTCAATTCTGCTGCACACTCTCTTCTTCTCTCACTCTCTTTCGTCAGCCTTCTCCCTTTGGATATTACCTTGTTTTATACAAAAGAGTTTCATGGCTGTTTGTATTCTACTGGGAATTCGAAATGGATAGCCATGTCTCTTTGCCATCTGCCTTCTCATATCTTTTATCCGCTCATTCAGAAAATATAACTGTAGGTAGCAATTTATCATTACAGTGGGATATTTGTTCTCTTCCGGAGACTTGCCAATGCATCACAATAATATAAATCAATTAAAATATTACATTTAATTACAATGAGAGTTCCAGCTCACTCATACAGCCTTTTGGATCGCTGCACATTTGTCTTTTCTTTGACTGTGTTTGTCCCTTTCTCTCCTCTGTATGCATTTCTGTTTATGGCTGCTGCGTAACTCCTGTATTTATGTAACTTCACTTTTTAAATCATGCGACTCTGTAACAACGCCTTTTAAATATATAACAATTCCTTTTATATATATAAGCAACTGCTGACTTTAAATCTAGGCAACGTCCAACCCTTTACACAGCAAGTGTCTTGTTGATGTGGTGAGTTCCGCAAGCGGAACATACATACACCACGACTTTTGTTTTATGGCATTTCTGCATATATAATTTAAACCAAACTCTAATCAACATTCGATCTTTATGATAAACTGTGTTACATAGGGCCCACTTTATGGAATGGATACTCATATAGGTATAGACTCCATGGCATAAACCTTTACGGTTTCAACTTTCCTTCATATCATAACGTGGATAAACTAGCGCACCTATGCATATATCAACAGGGACTTATGGGCCAACGAATATACATAACTCTACATAATATATGCGTTCGACGCATATCATAACTCCACATAATATATGTTGGTCCATATAAAAAACCAACAATAAAAATCTTTCTTTTCTATGAAACCTTCAAATAACTCTCGGTGATATAATATACCCATTTAACATAGGAAACAACCTTTCGGTCCCACTTGCCTATCTTTGTCTATCCGCCGATGCGATGAGCTGCCTCTGATTCGATGCGATGTGATGAATCGCTTTACAAATACTTCCGATTGCGATTAATCGCAATCGAAAATTCCATTTGCATGTTCCGATGCCCTTTTTCCGATGCGATCAGTCACTATTCACTTAAATGTGCCGATGCGATTAGAACTAGAACTCAAACCAATAAAATCATAATTTATAGACCCATCGGGTCCGGAACTCAATTGCAATCGCAATCCTTTATTGTCATGCTCCGATGTTCTGCTTTTGTCCAATGCGATTGACCACTATTCACTGCATTTTTCCGATGCGATTGGAACTGGAACTCTAGCATTTGTTAATCATAGTTTATAAGCCCATCGGGTCCGGGCTTCAATCGCAATCACAAGTCTTTGTTTATATGACCCGCTGCCAACTTTTTCTCCGATGCGATTCATACGGGTCCCACCACATAAGCCTTTTCTTTTTGATAGAACCTTTGGTTATTTAGATCTTGTGCTACATATAAAAGTATATGCTATGGACCTTTATATATATTTATATGGCGCATCATATTTATCTTACTACGCATATATATAAGCTTGCTTCCGCTTCGATGTTTAGTGAATCTTCCAACGGGGGTAGCGATTCTTGGAATTTGTTTGTATATATATATACTTGCCGCTTGGGTTAAGATTCCCAAAATTTGTTTGTGTATCGTTCCACCTGGGGTAATGATTCTTGGAATAAGGTTTTTATATATATACATACTTTCTACTTGGGGTAAGCGATTCCCGGAATTGGGTTTATGTATCCTCCAGCTAGGGTAGCGATTCTTGGAATTTTCGTCTCTGCCTCTGCTTGTGATAATGGCTCTGCCTCTGCCTCTGATATAACATCTCTTTTGTTTCCTTTGTTCGCTTCTTTGCTGCCTCTGCTACTTCTTTGTCTCTTCCTTTCTGCTATATCTGCTGCCTTATTTTCTTTGTGCTCCTTTCTCTGTTGCGTATATAGAATCCACTCCACCTATTATACTTGTAGCAAATCCCATGAGGCTCTGATCTTCTACACCTTCGATTCAATAGTTCTTTTCCTCAACTTTGAACTCCACTAGGTTACCAGAGTTCTGTTCCTCATCTTGATTTAATTCTGTAGAATGAATTGTGATGTATTCTTCCCAATAGTGCTTCCAAGTCTTCCCACTTGAATAATTGTTCCTCATTACTATGTCTCTCCAGTTCTGCTATTAAATGGCCCTCTTCTACTGTCCTCACTACTTTGTAGCACCTCATCTGACTCCTGCTGCCTTTGTTCCTTTTATTGTCTACTTTTCTTATGCTCTCTCTGCTGCCTCTGCTTCTTGTCCGGTTCTTTTCTCCTTTTTGTTGTTTCAGGTGTTCCTCCTCTTCCATGTCCTTCGCCATCAATGACAACCTTTCAAAAATTCTCCCCCTTTGGCATTGATGGCAACACATCCACCGATAATCCAATGCTTCCTCCAAGTCTTTCTCTGACTGGCTTCTTTTAGAAGACCCTTTCTTCTATTACCTGCTTTTCCTCCCCCTTTGACATCAATGGCAAAGGGTTGCAAATTTCTCAATGTTGATTATGTCTTTGCATTTCCTCTCTCTGATTTGTGTTTAGACCACCTTCTTCTGACTGTGTACCCTGCTGCTCCAGACTGGTGTACAAGACTGGTTGAGAGAACACTTTGAGGATTATTGATCTTGAATGTACACTGCAAAGTTGATACAATCCCAAAGAACTGACTCCTTTCACTTGTATAAAGAAGAAAGTGAGGATAATGAAACTTCATAGAACACATTGTACCATCTTTATCTAATCAAAGATGCATCATTGGATTAAACCTAAAATACTAAGCATGCTTCAAATATACTTCAGTTTCTAGTATTATATTCATAAGAAATCCACATCTGTTGAGGAATTTGTCATTGGAGTATGTATTTTTCTGCTATACACATCTGCAGTGCCACACTTGTTCAATTGTGATGATTTTAATATGTCTTTTATAGCTGTGGTACACCTTTCCTACCTGTTGGTGGTGATATGAGCTAGGAGGTTGATATTATCCTTAATATTTGAAGGTTCTTGTTACAGCTGTGATCAATGAATTGACCAGATTTTGATCTACGAGATCAAATTCCTTTACTTCTTGTATAATGTACTTTCAAAACAAAACCTTGAGGTAGGATGCATTCAATGTATTTGTCAATCTAACTTATCAACCATGCAATTCATTTATGACATAAGGAGGTATGTATGTCTATGATCAATCTCTCATTTAAAGGTGAATTATCAGCAAATACTTTGTGCTGGAGTAGTATAAAAAAACAAATTTGAGCTTCAGATGGTAATCACAGCTAGTCCTTTATTTTTCAGGTACTTTGACTGTTCTATCAGGATGAACTTCCACAGGAGCATATCCATGATGTTTAATTGAAAACTTAGCAAATAGACTTCACATTGTTTTGTAACTGATCTTAAGAAAGAGGCCTTGAAGATATACATGTACCAAATTCAGGAAGGCATGCAATTATATATATAGAATAAGATATTGCTTCAGTCCTCAATATACTACTTCAAGTGTAAGCAAGATAATGATATTTTTGCTCTACTACTGACCTTTTCATGCTGAATGCAGATAATACTAGGAATATTACCTTGAGGTTCTTTTTCCATAGTTCTTTGATCCTGTGGACCTGTATCATACTACTGCTCTACTGATAATGCTTGGTAACCTATTGATAAGCATGCTGCTTGTACCTAAACGCCAATTGACATTTCTTTGATAAACCATGCAGAGGTTTCACTTCAGCTTGCACATTTACCCATAATTAAGACATCCTTAATAAATTCTATTATTGAGCTCTCCATTGTTTTCAACAATAATCATCAATATACTGAATCTGATCTTGGCCTCATTAATATTTTTCTTTTTTTGTCATTTTGTTCAGAGGAAGTCACAACATTTTCTTTTCTAGGAATGCTCCAGAATCATTACTGCTTCAACTCAATTGTTCTAACATAGTGATCTTAGGGAAGACATCTTCAATTTCTTTCCTAGGAATCTTCATGGGCAGATCACTCAGAGATTTATCACTTACTTGACTGTACTCCTCCAAGGGGACTTTTCATAGATGAGTGATGTAATGATATTAATGAAGATAGGCACCTTTCTTACTCAACATTCTTAATGGGGTTCATTGTTAATTCTAGCAGTATGATGCATTCTGTGATCATCACTTTAATGTGCTAAAGTCTTCTTAGCTTACATGTCCATGGCTAAATTTCCTTTATATCATCATGGCTGCTTGCAGCCTTTTCTTCTTCCATCATTCTGTCGACTATAGAGTGCTTCAGTTTTTCTTCTTTCTCTATAGTTCTCTGATGGATAAAAAATACTTTCCCTTCCTGTCCATATAGATGTCTTCATTCCAAGGAGCTCTTCTTATACTACTTTCATGGGGATTATTTATGAACTGCTCTCCCCCTGAGATGTTGCTCCATATTTATCACTGATTGGATGTTTTCTTTGTTTTTTAGAGCAACTCCCCCTGAGACTATGCTAGATTCATTATGTTATTGAGATGATAGGTTCCCCCTTTCTCTTTTCCTTCCATACTTTATTGGGGTTCCTCATAATGTCTGCACTTCTTTTATATTCATAGTTTTGGTTGATTTTCTTTGTTTCCATCATCTGTCTAGAGTTCTTTAATGTATATGGCAGTTTGCAGTCTTTTGCTTTGTGACCAAGCTTGAGGCATCCATAACATCTTATTCTACCAAGGTATTTTTGAGTTGATGTACAATACTTTGTTCCCCTTTTTTAATACAATTTACATTCAACAAATTTATGTCCAAAATTATTGCATGCATAACAATAGCCATGGAAGTAATTTGTGTACCTGGTGTAGGATTGTCTTTTCCATTTTCTTGCTTGAGGGGTTCTACTCTTTTGCTACATCCTTTGCTGGTTGGACTGGATTGGCTTTGTCTTAAAATATGCTACATTATGTCCTGGTTTATGGCAAGAGAAACTTGTGCTATTTTTCATAGGAGGAAAGAACCTTCTTTGACATCTTCCAAATTTATTCATTTCATCCTCATGAGTGTATGAGCCTTTTTCTTCTGACTGTTTCATCCCTTCATTATCTATCCTCTCATGTTGCTTCTTGTTTTTGTTTGTTTCTTTGCAACTCATGTTCCTGCTGGTTTCTGCTTCTAGAGAAATTTGTTGAGCTGCTTCACTGTTCTTTACAGATTTTACAAAAATGATTTTCCTATTATCTTCAACCTTGGACTTACTAGTTTCACCTTCATATCCTATCCTAGCCTTTATGAGAGGTGACCTTTGAGCCTTTAGAATCTGGTCCAACTGTCCAGAGCCTTTCATTAGAGGTGTATTCATTAATAGTTCTCTTTGGGCTTTTTCTACGTTCTTTCTTAGGCTCACTACTTCTTCTTCCAATCTTTCACATTCCTGACTTTTCTCTCTCATTTGTTGCAGCAGAGTGTCTTCTAATTTCTTTGCCTCTTCAAGCTGTGTCTTCAGTTCAATAATTTCTTTCCTATCTTCATATTCTCTCTCATCAAATATTTGCACCACTGTCTTAAGGTCTTTGTTTTCATTTTTCAATTTTTCTATTTCAGTCAAAGCAGTGTCAAGCTTGGCTCTTTCTTCAGCTCTAATTTCTTCATGGTTCTTATCTCCATTCACACTAGCAGGTACTTCATTTGATTGAATATTTTCCTGTTGACATGAATTTTTCTTCTTCTTAATTCTCTTATCCTTCTTGTCAGTGCAGTCCTTAGTGTTTACTCCATGCATGAAGTGCAATCTATCCCAGATTTCTTTTGCAGAGGTTAAATCCATTATCAACTCAAGGTCCTTGTTATGAATATTGTTATATATCACACATTTTTCCTTGGCATTCCTCTATTGTTCTTTCACCGTGGGTGAGTCTTTGCAGTAACCATCACACACAAGCTTCCATACCTCAGGTTCATAGGCCATTAAACCTGTTTTAACCTTATCTCTCCATTCAAGAAAGTTTGTTGTATTTAACACAGGTGCATTTTGATAGTCCATGACTCAACCAGATCTCCTTCAAGCTATTAAGCTTACACCAAAGGAACCAGCTCTGATACCAATTGTTGAACCCTTAGTTAAACTGAGAGGGGGGGGGTGAATCAGTTTAACACATTCATGGACTTTTAAAACTTTTTCATTAAAACTTATTTACACTTTCATTTCATGTTCAACTTAATATGTGAGTAGTCTTAGAATGTGAGCAGCAAGTATTAATATAATGTAACAGTAGATTTAATATGAGAGCAGCAAGTATTAAGCATATGAGATAAACCACATCAACACATAAACATCATGCACAGAGACACCAGATATAAGTGGAAACTCATAAAGGGAGAAAACCACATCTTATTATTGTTGTGATGCAAAGGCAAGCTCCAACTCCCTCTCACCACTGATTTTCTGTAGGCACCAACCTATAGGAGGCTCCTACCTCAATTCTGCAAGCTACAACTTGCAAGGAAGCTCTAACTTCCATCAATTTTCTACAGGCACCAACCTACAGGAGGCTCCAACCTCAGTCAACTACAATTGACATTTATCAAGCTACAACTTAATAGGGAAGCTCCAACTTCCTTACTCTTTCAAAGAGAAACACTTGCTGATTTACCTTGGATATTAGCTCTGTTCTATTCCATCTACTCTACTATTCATCTATTCTCATATCTTCCCTATATCATCTCTGCATCTTCTCAGATTCTCTATCAGCTTCTCCTTCTTCTCTGCTCAGCTCCTCCTTCTTCTCTACTCGGCTCCTCTTTATTCTCTGCCTCACTGCTTCATTTCTGCATTCTCTTCACTCGCTCTCTTTAACCTCTTGCAGCTTTCTTATTTTCTTCAACTCTCTTCAATTCTGCTGCACACTCTCTTCTTCTCTCACTCTCTTTCGTCAGCCTTCTCCCTTTGGATATTACCTTGGTTAATACAAAAGAGTTTCATGGCTATTTGTATTCTACTGGGAATTCGAAATGGACAACCATGTCTCTTTTCCTTCTGCCTTCTCATCTCTTTTATCCGCTCATTCAAAAAATATAACTGTAGGTACCAATTTATCATTACAGTGGGATATTTGTTCTCTTATGGAGACTTGCCAATGAATCACAACAATATAAATCAATTAAAATATTACATTTAATTATAATGATAGTTCCAACTCACTCATATAGCCTTTTGGATCACTGCACATTTGTCTTTTCTTTGACTGTGTTTGTCCCTTTCTCTCCTCTGTATGCCTTTCTGTTTATGGATGCTGCGTAACTCCTGTATTTATGTAACTGCACTTTTTAAATCATGAGACTCTGTAACAACGCCTTTTAAAGATATAACAGTGCCTTTTATATATATAAGCAGCTACTGACTTTAAATCTGGGCAACATCCAACCCTTTACACAGCAAGTGTCTTGTTGATGTGGTGAGTTCCGCAAGCAGAACATACATACACCACGACTTTTGTTTTATGGCAGTTCTGCATATATAATTTAAACCAAAATCTAATCAACATTCAACCTTTATGATAAATTGTGTTACATAGGGCCCACTTTATGGAATGGATACTCATATAGGTATAGACTCCATGGCATAAACCTTTACGGTTTCAAATTTCCTTCATATCATAACGTGGATAATCCAACGCACCTATGCATATATCAACAGGGACTTGTGGGCCCACGAATATACATAACTCTACATAATATATGCGTTCGACGCATATCATAACTCCACATAATATATGTTGGTCCATATAAGAAACCAACAATAAAAATCTTGTTTTTCTATGAAACCTTCAAACTCTCGGTGATATAATATACCCATTTAACATAGGAATGCGATGCGATGAATCGCTTTAAAAATACTTCCGATTGTGATTAATTGCAGTCATAAATTCCATTTACATGTTCCGATGCCCTTTTTCCGATGCGATCAGTCACTATTCACTTAAATGTGTCAATGTGATTAGAACTGGAACTCAAACCAATAAAATCATAATTTATAGACCCATCAGGTCCAACACTCAATCGCAATCGCAATCCTTTATTGTCATGCTCCGATGCTCTGCTTCTGTCCGATGCGATTGACCACCGTACACTGCATTTTTCCAATGCGATTGGAACTGGAACTCAAACATTTGTTAATCATATTTTATAAGCCCATCGGGTCTGGGCTTTAATCGCAATCACAAGTCTTTTTTTATATGACCCACTGCCAAATTTTTCTCCGATGTGATTCATACGGTTCCCACCAGATAAGCCTTTTCTTTTTGATACAACCTTTGGTTATTTAGATCTTGCGCTACATATAAAAGTATATGGTATGGACCTTTATATATATATATATACATATATGGCACATCATATGTATCTCACTGCGCATATATATAAGCTTGCTTCTGCTTCGATCTTTAGTGAATCTTCCAACAGGGGTAGCGATTCTCGGAATTTGTTTGTATATATATATATATATACTTGCCGCTTGGGTTAAGATTCCCGGAATTTGTTTGTGTATCCTTCCAACTGGGGTAATGATTCTCGAAATAAGGTTTGTATATATATATATACTCTGCCGCTTGGGGTAAGCGATTCCCGGAATTGGGTTTATGTATCCTCCAAATTTCGGGGTAGTGATTCTTGGAGTTTTCTTCTCTCGCCTACTTGTGATAATGGCTCGCCTCTACCGATATAACGTCTCTTTTTTTTCCTTCGTTTGCTTCTTTGTCGCCTCTCCTACTTCTTTGTCTCTTCCTTTCCGTTTACATTCCGCTTCCTTAGTTTCTTTTGTGCTCATTTCTCTCGTTGCGTATATAGAATCCACTCCACCGTTTTATACTTGTAACAAATCCCATGAGGCTCGATCTTCTACGCCTTCAATTCAATGTAGTTTTTCTCCCTTCTCCTCAACTTCGAACTCGACCACGTTACCGTAGTTTTGTTCCTCATCTTGATTTAATTCTCAGAATGAATTATGATGTATCCTTCCCAAGGGTGCTTTCACAGTCTTCCCACTTCGAACTCCGCTACCTCATTACCTTGCCTCCGGGCCTACTCATTAAATGTCTCTTCATCAGTTCTTCGCTACTACGCAACACCTCATCCGACTCTTCTTGTTGCCTTTGTTCCTTCTATGCTCTACTTGTCTTATGCTCTCTCTACTGCCTCTACTTCTTGTCTGGTTCTTTTCGCCTTGTTGCTATTTCAGGTGTTCCTCCTTTTCCATATCCTTTGCCATCAATGACATCATTTCAAACATAAAGGTGGCAAAGGAGTAGCTGGAATGGTTCTCGTAGTGGTTCCACTAGTAGCAGCTCCATAATTAGGGTTGGGGCTACCAGTAGCTTGAGGACCAACACCTGCATTGGCACATGACATAGTGGCGGAATGAGGTGGAGGAGAAACAGGTTTGGAATCGGAGGGAGGTCCTCATGGACCAGAATTAGAGTCGATATGGGGACTCTGCGAACGGATAACTCAGACACTACGCTTTGGTGTAAGTCTTCCTAATGGAAACTAAGGATGAAGGCCTAAGAGTCTTGAGGATAAGTGCCTTGGGAACACTATGATGGCAAGGCACAGATACCTAAAATATGGAAGATTAATAAAAAAAGGCTAAGATGGGAAGATAAATTAATTAAAAAATTTATGTCTTGGCTTAGCGGCATAAACCAAGCACTCTTTGCTTTAGGTGTGCATGTGTGCAATCCATGTGTTAATTTTAATTAATCCCAGACAGTTGTGTATAAATAAAAAAGAAAAAATGTTTAATAATTGTAAATAATACTCAAACGATAGTAAAATAAATAGCTAAAGATGCATAAATTTAATCCAAATGAAGGCTTCCCAAACAAATTTTCTAAGAGGCAGGCGAAATTGACTCAAAACACACAAGATGGAAAAATATCTAAGCTCTAAGGGATATGGATCTAATGACTTGGATCTGCAGGAAAAGGTGTAAAAAACAGCAAGAAACCAGAGGGAAAACTATTGTAAAATGGGATTTGTAAGGTTAAAACCCTAAGAGAAACAAGGGGAACCCTAAGGGAGATACCAAACAAAAATCAATAGGGGGTTTTGGATGGAATAGTAACTGATCTAAAAGGATCTTAAATAAGGATATATCAAACACTAAACAATGGTTGAAAGTGCTGCAAAATCTCAGACTACCTACTCAGCTAAACCCCTTCTAAAAAGGTGACAACTTACTAAAAACCTAAGGGGCTTGGTCCTACTTCAAGTAGAAAAAATTAGCATATCCATGCCTAAGAGGGGCTGAGACAGAGCTCATACAACCCTGAATAGTGCTTGCATCAAACCCTAACAGTGAGAGAAAAAATATCTCAAAAAGTTTCACCTCGTAGGTACTGACATGTTAGTTGTTGAAATCGCAATTTCTAGCCCCACACATGCGACCTGAGCTTGAACTCACAGGTTCTACGCTGAAATTCATGAGCTTCAATTCTAGGATCCTCGAGTGGCAAGTTGCGGAAATTTTTTTTGTCTCTAGCACGACTGATACCTGTTACTTGCAGAAAACACCTATAAGCACCCAGAAGTTAGAATTTTTACTAATTTAGGGAATAAAAGGTAAAAAAAAACATTAAGGGACTAAAAATAGCTGAAAAAAAAACCTAGTAATTGAAGGATTTGGTCATGCGGGAATCTTAATAAAACCCAGTGGAATCGCCAATTATTAGAATGAATTCTTAACACAAGTGTACGAAAAGAGATCACTTTAGGTGCACATGAAAAACAACCCTAAAAACAAATATGGTTGTCTAACTTCCTTAGATCTGCAATAGATAATCGAAACAAATGCAACAAAAACCCAGATCTATACAGTGAAAGTAGCTAAACAGTAAAATTAAATCATAGTTTCTCCAAATATACAATGGAGAATACAAGATATATAAAGAATTTATATGTATTAACACATGGGAAGGTAACAAAGAATGATGTTACTAGTCCCCTTCAATGGGATGGGTTCTTAGCTATCCTCAACGCTTCAGATCCAGAAGTTTTACTCTCTCAATGGCGTAGAACACCCAAGACGTGTTGAACTCTATGGGAGCTCAAGAAGAAAAAATAATAAAAGTGATCAAAGTATGACAATGACAAAGGATCAAAGTTCGACCATGATAAAACGATCAAAGGTAAATAATGAATGGAAAACCTTCCTATTTATAACAAAATATTGAGTTATCCTTGATAATGTTGCATAATTAAATACTATTAACCAAGATATAGATCTAAGTGCTTAGAATATTCTATTATATTTTTTTGGAGGGAAAATGAATTTAAATTGGTTAAATCCATTTATTTAGAAATAATAAACAAATACATGATTTATTTATCATTTCAAGGATAAGGTTAAGGAATAATTTAGAAAATAATGATTTATTTGATTATTCCTAATTGATTTAGTCAAATTTAATAATGAATATTAATTAAATAATGATTTAATTAATTATTCCTATTGAATAATAAGATAAATAATGATTTCTCTAGTTACTTCTCATTAATCGGGTTAAATATGACCATGAATATTATTTAAACTATGGTTGAATTAATTATTGCTAGAGGAAAATCAAATAAATAAGGATTTATTTAATTATTCCTCATGGGGTTTCCTGTTTGAACAAAAAATAACTTAATAAAATATGGTTTATTAAAAAATTTCTTATTATGAGAGAAATTTTACTATGGTAAAATTGGTCTCACATGGTGTACTTCGATCCATCTAATTGTAAATGGTTAGATGGCCAAAAATTTGCGTAACAATTTTACCTATTCAAAAAAAAAGTGAAAGGTTGTTCTTAATTTCTTTTTTTGTAGGATGTATATTTATTCTAAGGGAAAACAAAATTAAGCAAAATTTTATTGATTTTGATGCATATGTCAAAATATTTTTGAAAGGCTTGATGATATAAATAGGAGGGCTAGGGACATACTTTGATATGACAATGGATGATGAGTTCCAAAGTGTTAATGTTATTTTTAGTGTCCTACGAGTTCAAATAACTTAAATCAATGGTAATGAGATGATAAATGTCATTGATGTGTCTTCTTGGAGGAACATGCTTCTACATCCATACATTTTGAGTTCCTGTAATATGGTTAGAGGGCATTTTGGTGAGAGACTTCTATTGTGGGTTGTTTTTAGTTTGTATGGATTGCATGACAAAGAAAAATAGAATGTTAATTTTGAGAATTTTGAGGCATTCTTAAAAATTTAATATGTGAAGTCAAATTTATTCGTTTCTGTATTAGTATCCAGAAAATATTTCATTTTGATTCGATTGTTGGGTTTTATCATATTGTAGGCACTACATCATGAAAGATATAAAATGTGTCTATTCAAATCTCTCTTTCGAAATGATTACTAACTTTCTTCTTGAATATGGACACAATAATGTTATTTTTTTCGTAATTCCTAGTGGAGCATGCAATTTTTCGATTCATGGTGGAATCATATGAGAAGAAAAAACATGTTTTCATTCCACGAATGAAAGGTGTATTCAATTCAATCTTGTAGTCTCCACAGTGGAAAATAAACCATCGATTAATGACTTAAACTAAAACAATTTCGCGATGTAAAAAAACTTCCATATTTAAAGGCTTTTCAATATTGTTTATTATATATGCCCTTGAGATGCAATTAAATTTGTAGAATGCCTCATTTTTTCATTATAATTATCTTGGCTGTAATAATTCAACAAATTTTTTCTTCTTGATTGGTCAAGGAAAAGAATCCTAGAAATAATTAAGTGTTTTAGAAGAAAAGAGTTTAACATGACAACCAATAAAATTTATAGCTACACAACTTTTCTAAAATTTCATAATTAAACTCTTAAAAGTTATTGGAAACATATTTTGGTTTCTTTTCCCTTGCATGTTTTGGAGGGAAAATATGAATCCCTTTTATATTGAGATTTGATTAGCTCATCCACCTTTAACTAATAAAAATTTAAACTACAATTTAGCATACAAATTATTTTTCTTCTTAAACTTATCAAATGATGTAGCTGCAGCTTAACCTATAGAAAATTTTACTTCTGTAATCTTGTTTGTTTTTTGGCTAGCTTGTTTGTTAAATATAAGTTTATAATTTTTTCTATATTCCAAATATTTATTTTTTACATTACAATGATGTTTCTATTGTTTAGATTGGTCCATATCTTGTTAAGTGGGACACTATTACCTATATTAATGAAACATTTCTTGCTAATTTACTTAGGTAGGTAGGGTGCCCCTATCTCCCATCTCCCTATAGAGTAATTTGGTCACATCTTATTTCTTTTACGCTATTGGTTCCTATGCTACCGCCTTATTGTGTTTAGGCTGCCATTTCTAGTTATATTTTTATATTTCAAAACCATCACATTTATAAAAAAAAAATGAGTACAAAAACTACCACGTAATGAAAAAATTGAGAGTGAAATTGCCATGAGCAATATTTTTATTTCCTAAATGTCAAATTTTATTCACATTCAAAATCAATTTCATCATGCAACATAAAATCAACATATTTAAAAATCACCATATTAAAATTATGTAGATTATTAATTTGTATCTCCTTAATTTGATCAAATAAAGTCTATGTTTAATTTGTATCTCTATAATTTTATCAAAAAAAGTGTACGTTAACAATATCATGCGATTTATTCATTCATATATTGAATTTCTATGAAAGCGAACAATTTTTGGATTATATAATCGTTTCACTTTATATCGATTTAAATTATTAATTTAAAAAACTCTATGTTAAGATGATAATTCAAGTTATTCATTCATTTAGAAACTGACGAAAAAAATTAGAGGAGACATTCAATGGTGGAGGGTTTACACATGCTGACGGAAGCTAGGGTTTTCACATCATAGTTGCTGGAAAATCCCTAATGGAGGGCTTTTTTAGGGATTTTTTTTCAACGTCCTGAACCCTAATACCTTCTCTTATTACCACCTATCTTTGGTCTCTACATGGTCCTCGACCTACCTTTGGTCTGGAGTGATCATCTTAATTTATTCTACAAACATCACATAGAATCCTTTCTATCTACCTCACACTATGAAAAAACATTGGGACCGATTTCCCCCAAGGTCAAAATGGGGTGGAAATTATCTCAAAGAGATTCCCACTCATCAACGGAAAATCAATGTCACTCTAACGTTTTCACTGAAGAACAAATCGGTCTGGGTTTCTCACAAGTTCTATGAGAAGAAGGAGAATGATTGTTTCCCGGCTATATTAATGGGAAGGTAAAGAAAAAAAGAGTCCAAAAATAGGTAAAGGTGCTAGCAGCTATGAAATAACTAAGCCTAGGGCCAAAAATCAACTTGGATAGAGTGGAATCCCTGTCTAGGAGAGCTTTAATGGATAAACTAAGTTACATCAACATGATGCATGAGAAACTTCTATCCTGGATCATATATCCTGGATCATAGCGACATGGAAACAACTAGTAGGTTATATTTCGATTGTGAGTATGTTGGTTAACAAATGGATCCACCTTCACTATATGTCATAGGATGATATTGAACTAATCCTATGTAATCCCTAGGATATACGCAAGGGTTCTTGCATTATGTTTGAGCACTAAAAGAGAACCATGAAATCCCCTTTAGGTTATGTTTTCGAGCTTCGCTCTTGAGCGACGGTCAAACGAGGTACTCATCAAGGTGGGAAATTTACCTCGATGAAGCCTCTCTTTTGGCGACAAATAAATGTATCCAAGGATTACAAAGGTTTCTAAAATTCCTTTGTGGCAAGAAAGATATCATCTAGTCACTAGACTACTCGAATTAGCCCTTTAGATGTATTAAATGCAGAGATGTTGGCCACCTAGAAAGCTCTTATGTGACTCCTCTGCATCGGGGTTTTGATACCCATATCCATTAGAAAACACTGACGAGGTTGGTTCTACAGTTGATTCCTCGAAATTCGACTCCTCATACACCTTTGCAGGTCTCAAAAGAAAGGTCAAAATCAGCCTTGGAGGAGGTAAAGGATTTTATTTTAAACAAGGTGTCACACCAAAAATTGGGCCTTAACTACTCAAGGGGAATGAACCTTCCGATAGATGAACATGTACAATTTTATATAAAACGAATGATACCTGAGGATATTGCAGACATTCCCTCTGAAAATATCACTAATAAAGTGGTGGAAGACATCTCATATAGTCAGGCACATGAGATTTCTCCTAGGCATAGTTACTCTTGTGATACGAATCAAGCCAGTAATTCTCTCTTGACCCAAGCTCTCTTATTCAAGATTTGTCTGTTGAATATTCCCTTCTTATAGATAAGAATGAGCTAAATTCCCTTAACTTTGTTAACAACCAATATTTTCATTAAAGCATAGCAGTAGATTCTTTGAAACATATAACATCCTCTAGATTCTTCGACAACCAAGATAATCCACATCAACAATTGACACATATTAATTGAACCCTCAAATTTAATGGACCTCCTTCAAATTAGTTATTCAAATCTGGGATTTCTGATTCAGCAAATGAGTACTCTGGTGCTCCTACCTACCTTTCTATCCTAAACACTCTATTTATGCACCTTTTCTCTCATATAAAGAAGCTTTGAATATTTCTCCCATCTCCACATTCACATGGGTTACTCTTGTTCAGATATATTACATAGATCCTAGTAAATCCTTTCAGAATATCACTATTAGGAATAAAAAAAGCAATAATAAATATCTGGAAAGAAAATCCAATTAGCGTGAGCCTATCCAGGTTGGAATCAACCTCTCCCCAAGAGATGAATGGGCTTTAAATTTAAGGTTCCTTAGAGCAAAAACACCCTCTAATTCACATAATTTTGTCTCTGAAAATCTGAGGGGTTAGGGGTCCTTCCAAATTTGGCTCCCGCAAAAGACTTATCACCAACCATCACTGATCCATGATCTTCCTTCTAGAAACTATGGTCCTGGGAGAAAAATCCAGAAATTACTTAAATAAAATAGTCATAAATTCCCACAAATCTAATAACCATTTAAATCATTTTAACTATATTTAACAAATAAAGAAAAATTTTATCGTCAAATTCCATCCCATCCCATCCTGACCTTCCACACTACCCTGAAAATTTACTCAAACATTTTGGCATATACCTCCTGAGATTTAGAAATATGGAAAGAGGACTTGGACCAACTCTTAGGCACTGAGATTTAAAAATTTGCTACCTCCAGATATAGGGTCTCCACTACGTAGGCAAAGCCTACTCTCCGTAGTAAGTGAACCACAACCATGCTCATGAATTCTAAACACACACACACACACACACACACACACATATAAAATATATATTCAAGACTATGGTGAAGCTGGGTTACACTTTTTTCCCTTTTTTGAGAAAAAAATTTCATTGTTTTCGGTTCTTCAACTTTCTGCAAACTATAACAATTTTTCTGTGTAGAATTTCATTTTACGATAAAAATAAAAGTAGTGAGAAATTTTGTTAGCTTTCTATTACTTATTTTTTGAAATTTTTTTATGCATATTTGTTATGTCAACTTAGCATTTCTTTGAGTGTGTGTTTCTTAACAATCAAAGGATTCATAAGAAGTCATGTTATGACGCAATGTTGTATTCATTGAAAATTTGTGTTTTTGAAAAAAAAAAATGTGTTACAACAATCCAGACAGAGTCTACTTTGTTTTCATCATATTTACAAAGCCAATGGATGCATATCATAATTACTAGAATTTTTTGAACTGGTCCAATACGAAAAACTATGTATTTTGGATATGTTTCGCATCGCAAGACATTTCTGAACATATAAGTTATAAACTAAAAATCTAAAAGCTACCCATTAGAGATGACGGACCAATGTAATGCCCCACAATTTTTTCAATTTTTTTTACAATGTATTTTGGGAGATACAAAATTTTGATTTCATTGAATCACAATGACCCTCAAAAATTGTTTGCACCTATTTTATTAGAAAAATAATTAAAATTAATAAACGTTTATGAAATTCCATAAAATCTATATTTCCTAAAAGTAGATTCAATTTTGAAAATTCTTGTCTTGGTTCCGACAGTTAATTAACAACTTTTAATGGAGTTTAATCAGTGCAAAGTTGCAGAACCGTATTCAGAACCTGGTTTTTGCGTAATTGGTGACACGTTAGTTCGGCCGAACTATGTTTTCCACCATAGGCTCATTAAATCTAACGTCTTAATATTTCGGCCAAAATTTTAATAAAAATTTCAGCCGAACTATTGTATAACTTTTCGTCGGCTGGAAAGTTTTGCGGAGCCCCTACTAAAACACATTTCGCGGCAATATAAATTGCCGCGAAATGATTCACAATTTTTGCACATTTTGCACATTTCATCTCATTTTATAAAGATTTTGGTTTGGGTTCAAAAACTTATCTTCAAAGTTTGGGTTTAAAAGCATTTCTTGGAAGCAAATTCATTTTACAAAGAATTTTTTTGGAAGACATTTCTTCGAGGCAGCCTGATTTTGGAAAAAATTGTTTTGAACTTAAAAAAATTTCTTGGACGTACATTCAAAAGACATTTCTTGGAGGTATGTACGTGTTTTGAGTTGAAGTAAATATTTTGAGCTTCGTTTCATTTTTATAAGACATTTTTCTCTCGAATTTTTTAAAGTGTTTTGGATTGAAGTATGTATTTTTTGCAAAAAATTTACACTGAATTTTTTTAAATTAAATCTTTTGTGATCTTTTTTGTAATTGAGTTATTGTCTAATTTTTTGAAGGAAATTTTTTGAACTTCATAGCCTATTATCATGGGAAATCAAAGAACTTGTGCGAGAAAATATGATCAAAAAAGAGACCCTGAGGAACGTAGAGAAGAGACAAGACAATATCGCAAAAGAAAGTTAGAAGCCCTCTCAAATATTGAAGAGGAAAATCAACCTCAAGAATAAATTGGAGCAGGTATGTAAATGTAAATATTATGATCTATTGATATATTTAAAATTTTCCTTATGTAAAATGTGAAGCTTAATTTTTATTTGATGAACTAATTTGAAAAATATTTTGTTTAATGTAAACAGACAGAAATATTCCTCAAAATATTGAAGAAGAAAATCAACCTCAAGCAGAAATTGAAGCAGGAATGTAAATGTAAATATTATGATCTATTGATATATTTAAAATTTTCCTAATGTAAAATGTGAAGCTTAATTTTTATTTGATGAACTAATTTGAAAAATATTTTGTTTAATGTAAACAGACAGAGATATTTCTCAAAATATTGAAGAAGAAAATCAACCTCAAGAAGAAATTGAAGCAGGTATGTAAATGTAAATATTATGATCTATTGATATATTTAAAATTTTCCTAATGTAAAATGTGAAGCTTAATTTTCTATTTGATGAACTAGTTTGAAAAATATTTTGTTTAATGTAAACAGACAGAGATATTCCTCAAAATATTGAAGAAGAAAATCAACCTCAAGCAGAAATTGAAGCAGGTATGTAAATGTAAATATTATGATCTATTGATATATTTAAAATTTTCTTAATGTAAAATGTGAAGCCTAATTTTTATTTGATGAACTAATTTGAAAAATATTTGAAATTTTAGATATATTTATTAATTTAGTTATTTATTGAATATGTACTATTTTTTCGAATATGTACAGGTGAAATCACTATCGATAATGAGATGTTATAAAATGTTGACACTCACATATATGGAGATAAAAAACCTGACCATGTTATACGATATTGTGTTAACTGCATTTTTGAAAAGTATTTCTTAAATGAGCGGGTTACAGTTCAGGCTCAAATGTTGAAAGGTCTCCTATCATTAAAGAAATTAAAAGAAGCTACGACACTATTGGGTATTCGAAAATCAACCAAAGATAAAAAAATGAAGGAAGAAGTGATAAAAAATACGAGTAGTGATATAAAGTCAATTAAGAGATCTAGAGAGAAAGATGTTTCAGTTGTACATAGAGGAATACAGATGGCAATGGTTTCCTCAAGTACTCAAGAGAATCATTTGGTAACATCTATGGCATAAGCATTGGGAACCTCGAGAAAAAATTTGCACAAACATCACAAATTTCAGTTGAAAATAGATGTAAATGATGAACTCGCTTGTTGGAGAGCTATTTGTAGGCAACCATACAAAGATAGACTTGGATAAAATGTTAAAAAAATAATATATGAATATTGGAAGAACAATTCGCGTGTTTCACCAACTGCAAGGCATGTGATGCGAAGAAGAATAGCACGAAATCAGTAAGAAGAACATGAAAAACATATCAAGAAACCACTCAGATAGAGTTATTCAACAATTTCAAAGAAGAGAATCGTCAAATTCATGTTTCACTTAGTGCTTTTGTTCAACAAAAACCACGGTATGTAAAACCTATCACCATACGCGACACTTGTTGTTGCCATTATCATGTGGAATTTGAGTTATATTATGACACATTCCTTGATTTCGATAGAACATTATGGAAGGATTCACCTCCTCCTTCCACTATCCATGATTTCATATCTCAAATTATATGTGAAAGAGAAAGCGATGAACTATTTTACAAAAAGAAATTTGTTGGTCGTAAAAAATGCGATGATTGTGGACGTTTGACTAAATTTCAAAACAAATATCGTATTGATATAAATGATCAATCATTTTTCAACATGAAAGTGAAATGGAAGAGATATGAATATATCAATACATCGATTCAAGGTGCAAATAGTGTTAAAAGAATTGAATTACTAGAAGATGAAATTTTTCTGATAGAATTTTTGAGAAAGTTTGAGGCAGAAATTTACAAATATACCAAGCATTCCCATAGCGCTCGATGGAAAGACTGGAAATTCAAAAAATATCGTGAATTTTTTCCACCAGGGACCATTTTGTCAGTGATTGATTTTGCAGAAAACTACACATTTGTTCCACAAAAAGAAATTCAGAGTGAATACTATCCTTCTGACCAAGTCTCCATGCTCGTCCATATTCTATATAAACATGTTGAACAAAATTTCGATCATATAGAAAGCACGAGTGAAAATCGACATATCATTAAAGAATATCACTTTTATATCAGTGATGATCGTACACATGATACATGTTTTGTACAACATTGTTTTGGAAAAATTTATGATTCATTGAAAAATCATGGAATAACATTCAATGAACATTGGATATGGTCAGATGGATGCGCAGGTCAATTCAAATCTGCATGATCATTATTTTGGTTGTGTTGTCTTCATAAGAAAACCTGCATTAAACATTGTTGGAATTTCTTTGAGACTGGCCATGGAAAAGGAGAACATGACAGTGCAGGAGCATGCATAAAACGAGCACTTCGAAGATATCAAATGAACCACTCTGCAAGCCGACTTGTGAACGCTGAAGAAGTTGTTCAATGGTGCATTGCTGCTCTAAGCCATGAGAGAAACCCATCAAGAGAAGTGCGAAGGTACATTCAATTTAATTTATATTGGAAATATAATTTTAAACATTGTACATTTATCATGCAATGATTATCTTTGATTGTATTTTGATATCATATTTACAAATTCTTCTTCTAATTTTCCATATAAAGTTTTTTCTGGCATATTGGAATCGAAGACGTAGATATATCAATTGGAAATGACATTGAAACAATAAAAGGGACTCTAAAATTGCATTCGATTCAAACAAAGTCGTCCAGAAATGTGTTTGCATTGGATAAAAGAAAATATTCTTGTTTTTGTGATGTTTGCATAGACAACACAAAATCCAATGACGTTTGTGAAAACAAAATGTATGTGAATGATTGGAAACATACAGAGCTAAATACAAAGGGAAAAATGTATGTTGCAATGTTTGAAGAAATGCAATCAGAGGAAACTACAATATCATCCGATGGTGATCGAGTTTCCGATCTTGTTAGAGAAGGTAACATTTGAATTACTTTCTAATGATTTAAAGATCTAGAAATAAATTTAAATATGCATAATTTTGTTAAATTTATTTTATTGTGCAGGAGATGTTTTTGCTGTAATTGCACCTATTGACAACGATGAAAATGTGAAGTATTATTTGATGCGTTGCACTAAACGAAAAATGAAATTATTACAAAACTATGATGATCACGGATTTCAGTATGACAAAGGGTCTATTATACTGAAAGGTTATTTTTTCAAACAAACTCATCAAAGTGGAGACTTTGTTTACTTTGAAGACTATGAACCTGATTCCATAAGTTGTCAATATAGTCACTTGGTGTGTGCAGCACGCATAAAGTTGATAGAAGTTCAATCAAAGAAAAAATCGAAAATTAAGAAATGGAAAATGTCAAAATCCGATCATGAACGGATTATTGAGGATGGAATTCCACTAGAATTTTTTTGAGTGAAGTGTCCAACAATTTATTATCTTTGGATTAAATATGTTTTAGAACTTCCAGTACTCAACTAAAAATTGAGCTGCTTATGTTATTTGTGGTTTGCACATGTTACAAATTGTTTGGGTACAAGCACGTGCTCTAGTATCAACTGAAAGTAGTTTTTCTATACATGTGCATTGATGAAAAATGTTGTATGTATTGGATATATATATATATATATATATATATATATATATATATATCTCGTTTGTGTGTGTGTGTGTTGATAGAATGAATTAATCGTTCTCTAGTTTTACTATGTGCATTGATGAAACTTATTTACATACTTAATATATATAATTTAGAATGCACAAATAATTGTTCCAAGTAGTTTTTCTATGTGCATTGATTGAAACTGTTCACAACTTTCAAAGCATCTTGCATAGCCATCATTGATCAGATTTTCAGTTTAACCCCCTTTTTCTGTTTAATCCCAAAAGTTTAGATGAGGTTTGGGTTCAAGAAATATTTCTTGAAGAAAGAGGGAAAAACATTTCAAAAGAGGGTAGAGAGAATCCATTCACAAGTGGATACCAAATCATACCAAAATTGATACACTCTTTGATAGTGGTTCACAAGAAAATTTTATTTATGAAGACTTAATCAAGAAGTAAATTTAAAGGTCATTCCTCATCCTATATCTTATCCTTTTGGTTGGGTATGCAACAATTCAAACTTTAAAGTGACGAGGAAATGCATACTAATTAGATTTTCAATCACAAAAAACTTTATTGATGAAGTTGAACTTGATGTAGTTAAATTTGATATTTCCAGAATTGTTTGGGAAGCCTAGATTTCTATGATAGGATATTTTTTTTCATATCACTTGTTCAAATATGGTATTGAGTACATTGTTAGATCATATCGACAAAAACTAAATATTTTACTTGTGAATTCCAAAAAAACGAAGAGAGTCATTAAATTTAGCAAGAATTTTATTCTTTTAATGGTAAAACAAAATAATAATGTTGAGAATGAAGCTTTTCAAGCTTGTGACTCAAGATTGAAATCTGATTTGCTTGAGGTTGTTAACCAATATGATCCGATGTTTCAGGAGCCAAAAGTATTCGCTCCCAAGAGGGGAATCCAACATGAAATATAATTTCATCAAGGTTTTCCCATTCCTAACATTGGCATGTACAAGATGTCAGTGATGGAAAGTGATTCAAGATTTGTTGGAGAAAGGGATCACTAGACCAAGTAATTTTCCATGCGGTTAACCTACTGTTTTGGTGCCAAAGAAGGATGGAACATGGTGCATCTGTGTGGACTTCCATGCATTGAAATAAACTACGGTAAATAACCATTACCCAATTCCTAGAATTGATGATTTACTTTATCAATTGAAAGATGCAAAATATTTTACTAAGTTGGTCTTAAGGAGTGGTTATCATCAAATTAGAATTTTTGAAGGTGACATATGGAAGACAACATTCAAAAGAAAAGAAGGTTTGTTTGAATGTCTAGTTATGACTTTTGGTCTTTGCAATGCTCCGACTCCCTTGTTGCTCCGTCAGGGAAATTCAGGGCGAATTTTTAGGACATTTCCAAAATTTGGGGAATTTGTAGAGTGACTAGCAAAAAATCTATGGTAACTCATAAATTCTCTAGTTTTTTACTAATTTGGGAGAAAAAAGAGGCTAAACATGCATTTTTTATAGTTCTGAAGCTAACGGAACAAGTTTTGAAGCCATTGGAGCACTGTAAACTAATATAACCACCATTTCTTTAGCATAATGATATAGCTAAGCCATTGCAAGCTGGACGAAGGAGACACAGCCCAGGAGGGGTGAAATCCTTCATGACTTTCAGTGTTGTGGTTATTTTTATGGTGTATTTGTCTCCTATTTTATGTTATTTAAGAGTTTAAATTCATGCTTTATGTGTATAAAATTTAACATTAAATCTCACAAAAACTCAATTTTAACACTTGCAATTTACACATCCTCAAGCACATTTACATTAAGATTTCATATAGATCAAGCGAACAAGCCTAATTGATACTATCCCATATAGGGTTATATAAAACCTATCATAAGTGGCTATGGCTATGCACTATTTTACTGAAAATGTATATTGAAACCGTTCAAAACATGAGTTTAAAATTTTAAATTATATATAGATCGTTACTTCACATGCCATGCCAATTATAGTTCAACTAGATCCAATAGAAACATTTAACATTATATACCACATGTGAAAATGTAGATTGAAACCATCCAAAACTTTAAGTTTTAAAAACCTTTTGATTATATATTGTGCAACATTAAAACATTAAACATTTAAAGTTCATTAAATATCACATGCAAAATGTAGATTGAAACCATCCAAAATTTGAGTTTTAAAAACTTCACATGCCATGCCAATTATAATTCAACTATCCAACAAAAAAATTTAACATTAAATATTCACATGCCAAAAGTACTAAAACCATCCAAAAATTAAATAAAACAAATTATATAATAACAATGTAATAAAATATGTCCAAAAATTGTAAATATCACAGGTATCAAACTGTATCAAGTTTAACAAATTTTAAAACCATCTAAATTTTGAAATCAAATCTACTATAAATCATGTCCATCAAATGGAGACCGATTTAGCGTCTTCCCTACTAGGGTCTCAGTCCGCGCCCTATCCTATGAATGGGAAACCTACATACACAATGCACATGTACTTGAACATTAAAATTTGATGTTTTAAAAATGAATGAGAATATATATATCTAGAACTTCATGTAAAAAACAAAATATAACAAAAAAATCATTCAATACCTCATAAGGTTCCCTCTCCATTTGATGAACAGGTTCTCCCATACGAACATCTGCAGTGGTAAACTGTACAATATACATGTACAGTTAAATATATATATATATATATATATATAATTTATATAAATTAAAAACTTTCAAATGAAAATGCACATGTACATATATAAACTTATTTTCAATAATATTAAAAAAAGGAACTAAAGACAACTTGTTCAAATGCTGTGGATGTTCCTATCTCCATCGCTAGAGTCCCCGGATTAAAAGAATCTTCTATAGGAACCTAAATTCCAAAAAAATTTAAATAACTCAAAATATAGATCTCTCTCTCTCTCTATATATATATATATATATCTCAATTTTTAATGGAACTTTTTGAGGTAGAATATATATATATATATATATATCTCAATTTTTAATGGAACTTTTTGAGGTAGAATATATATATATATATATATATATATATATATATATATATATATATAACTTTTAAACATAAATTTTAAACTTGTGAAAAATTTTCCATACTTGTGGCTCATCTCCCAATGAAGTAGAAGGTATATCTCCTAAGGAAGAAGAAGGTACCGCCATCCCAAAAACATCAGACGGAATCAGTACCTGTTAAAACATTTTATCAAATTATATATATACATACATGTACAAGTGTGGCAACAATTATTTATTTTAGAGTCACTTAAAAAACACTAACATTTTCCAACATATCATGATGGTCAGACCCATCTGCATCGTTTGAACTAGAGGTCTCGAACGTGATATTAACATTTTTGTCACGCATCATGCATGAGAACTAAAAATGGTGTTTTAACATATAATCATACATTTTTGTTAGATTAATGTACACATACAAATAAATGTATGCATGTACACACACATGTATTTATTATAAATTGTACACATGTATATGTAAAAATAATTTCAAACCCTAAGGACACTAACACATACCATTCCGGTGCCCTCTTCCTCATGAAAAATTAGCTCTTGCAAACCATTGCGACAATTTATTGCATATGTTCGGAGATCTTCAATATTCATGTTGTAAATATCCTCATCTGTACAATAAACAAAATTGGCACTTGCATTTTCACGTTCTCTTTGTCGATTTAAACAAATATCGACTCCACTCAACATGCTATGAACATTGTCGATCATAACATCCTTGCTTCTCGAATTATTTGAGAAGTCGCATCCATCTCTGATCGCAGAGTTTCGACTCGAAACGGTCGACTCACCAATGGCGGCTCAGGGTGAGGCAACTCCACATCTCGCTTAGCGCCCTTATGGTCATATAATCGACCTTTCCCCAGGGCAAAAAATTCTGAAGGAAGGTCATTGTAGTTGGGTTTCATACCCAAAAAAATTCTGCATAAAACAATTTTTCAAAATAAACAGGAACCTCATCGTTCCATGGAAGCCTTCCAAAGGCCGCAAGATGCCGATCATATAAATAACGAGCTATGTCTGGGTGCTTGAAATACTACACCTTCAACATTTTTATTTTTGGCCCTTCCTTATAATTAAACATTGACTTGGCCACTTCTCTTGTAGCTTTTTGTTTAATGTCCTCTGATTTATCGGGACCCATCACTGTTTCTTTTCTCTTTCTCGTCAGTTCTACAAATGAATCAGTCATTGGCCCAAGATTTCTGTACACATTTACCATTTCACCCAATGAATGTGTAACTATTTCAAGGCTTTGTCGACTCTCAGCAGGTAGAGACAAAGCCACGAGATCTCTTTGAAATTTTGCATGAAGGCTTTCACACCTTTGTAAGGTGCATTCCGCCATGTTGGTTTCCCATGGTATATCAGTAATATCGACCAGATAAGTTGTGTTGGGTTGACATCCTTCTTCTTGAATGTAGCGAGTTTTCCTATGTCTATTTTTACCACTAGCTCGAACATTTTCGGCCTCTGCATCAATATATATAAAAGTTTGTATATTAGAAAAAACACGTGTAAAAAAAGTTGTACAAATTCAATGAAAAATATTGAAATTGATGGCAACCTTGATGTTGTTGGTTAACATCTTCTGAGAAACAGACCCAGAATGACGCTGTTGAGAATCAGACCCACAGTGACCCTGTTGAGAACCAGCAGCCGTTGATTGGCCTTCGAGGGAATAAATATCACCTCCTTCCCGCAAAATTCTACCACTCATACCTCGACTAGTTGAACCTTGGCCACGCTCCACGGATGGAGTAGAAAACCTTCTCCTCTTACCTCCTAAAAATTAAAATATGAAACTTTTTAACAACTAATTTAACTCACAAAGTTAATAAAAAATCAATTCCATATGTACACACATGTATGGAGATTTAAGATTATATTTAAATACCGTGAGCATCCCCCGATCCCTGAACCTCCATATGGGATTCGGCTGATCTTCGTCGTTCATCCTCCATGATATATATCTATTGGTCAACATTTACACAAAATAGATTTCAAAAATTCAATTTGTAATTTAGTGTACACAAATTATGTAGAACACAACTTTCAAAGCAATAATTGATCATGTGTGAAACTAAATTTAATCGAAAAAGAAATTATAAAAATGATAAGTTCACCAAATTGCACTTTACATGGTGGGAGCACACTTGGTATAAAATTTACCACTTATACACTTTATTTTGTGGGAGAAATGACACATGTACATAGTTTACCTTAAATTTGTTGTGTTTTATGGATATTAAAATGAAGAACTTCTATTTAGATCCATTCCAGAGATTGACTGTAGGGGCATTTACTAGATATGTCACATTTCATAAAAGATGAGATCTAGAGGCTACCTGGCCCTTTACAGACTCTGCCTATAGAACTTGTAGAAGTAAACACTAGAGGCATTAACAATATCAAAGAACATTTTCATGCTCAGACATGGGAATGTGTCTCTTTCCCTACGCAAAAAAATAGTTCAAGGTAGTTAATCTTCATATACATGTCATCAAGCAGGTCAATGTGATCATCCCCAGCTTACTTTTCATGAAATTAGGCTTGGAATCCTCTACAACCTGGTGGATGGAGTTGAATGGAAACTAGGTCAAGGCCTTTACAAAATACATGCTAGTGAATAACACTCACTAGGTTATGCCAACAAATAAAGTGGGAGAAATGTTTTCTCCTCAAGGTTGTCCAATTGGGTGTGTAATACCAACTTCACCCATTTCCTCACAAGTTTCTCTCTTAGGTTACTAATGTCTTCCACCTTATTCTAGTTATATATTTTTCATTTTCCCATGGATTCCTTGAATTTTTTCTCCTACCATCTCCCTCTCTCACTCCCCAAATTATTGTCATCAAACATGCCCCATTGAGGATCTGGAGCAATGTTTGCACCATACTTAGAGAACTATCATTACTGCTAATTGAAATTGGAGTCATGTATACTAGATTGCTTGCTTAAGTGGCTCTTACTTGGACAATATCTTGAGATGAGTTTGACATGATGGTCATATGAAGTTGGAAGCTAATTGGTGTAATTTTCCTTAAATCTTCAAAAAAATAGAGCAAAAATGTCATTTTCGATCATTTTTTATTAGCTTCTGCATACAGCAGATGTTATCGCGACTCTCTTCTCACACTGCTTACCATATAAGATCTTCAATTGTAGATGTCACGCAAAGTAGGGGGTTCTAGGTCTACACCTATTAGGTAAAGTTACATATTTTATGGCATTGTGGTCCTTAAATTTGGACGTGGTCCTTAAATTTGGAGGTGTTGCACCTGAAAAAGTATGCATTAAATATGGATGGAAAGAATTTGTTTTAAATTTGATAGAATTTCCTCGTGGAATTACTGAATTTCTCGACGACATCGTGCTAGCTTTGCTCAGAGAAGAAGGTTTTGGAGGAGAAATTGAATTCTTTTGACTTATTTTTAGCATTGAAGTTTGATATATAGTAGTTTTGATGACTCCATTGATGACCTTTCTGAGGAATTTGATGCACACATATTGACTTTGAAGATGGTTTAGAAGATGTTGAAGTTGTAGATTTTGGTGTTGTAACCAAATGTTTCTTTGTTTTTGGACTTGATCAAGACACAATTTAACTTTACGAGCAGATTGAAGACCTTGAAGAGGTTTTAGATTTTGTTGTTCTCACTGAAGGTTTTTGTCTAGAGTTTTGTTTCTTAAACCATAATTTCCATAGGACATTTTTGGTGAATAGATTCTTGACATTGATGAGAGGATATGATACCTTGAAGAGGCTAAATCTTTTGGTGACATCACTAATTGTTTCTCTATTATTATGTTTGTTAAACATCTCGCTTAGGGCAGGGCAACTCCACATATATTGTACAATTTATGGGACAAAAATAAATGTGTAGAAATATTCACTTGGTTTTTATAATTGGATAGAAGAATGACTTAAAATGACCTTGTATGTCTTCTCGTTTTAGAGCTCAAATTTTTAGGAAGGATTTAAGTATCCACCTTTCAAGAATCACTAGAAGAGGTTGATAAAGAATATAGTAATACTAAAAACTAACCAATGATGTAATAAATGGATTTCTTGGGAGGTAGATTGGCATAAGGACTTTTGGTAGCTAGAAATTTTCCAAATAAGTGAATGTATTTGAAAACCAAGCCTCTGGTTTATTTTGGTTTAGACAAGGTCTAGAATTTGAAAAGTGAATTCCCTCTTTCTTCCTCTTACATGTCTAATGATCAGAATCTGGATTGAGGGAAAATATTTTCCTAGAAATAAATTTTTTTCATTTTATAAATGTGTAAACATGAGTTTTTAAAATCTAATTAACTCATAAATTTCTCACAAAATACACTTAGATCTTGACACATAAACCCCTTCCCAATTGGCTAAATTTAGACGATCCTAAACATATTTTTATTTAACTAATGAGGGAGATAGCCCAACAAAACTTGTTTGTCCATATTCAAATCAAGTTGGTATCAAAGTACAATTTAGCTCATTTTAGTCAAGGTTAATTAGAAGAATTAGCTATTGGTTTTTGTCTTCAATTTCCTCTGAAAATGAATGTGTACGTGCTTTTGAGAGACACACTAGAGGAATAAGGTCCAAATTTTTGATGAAAATGTGTTATGAAAGTAAAGGGTTTTAAAGGCAGCATGTACAAGGCATAGTTGAGCCAAATGTTCTTCAGGAAGGGCCTAATTATTTGGGTCTTGGTTATATGGAAAACATGGAAAATGCTCCAAAGCCAAGGAGGCACATGAAGCTATTCCGAGAAGGAATTTTATTTCGTGTTCATTACCTCAAGCTTGTGAAGTTTGTGTTCATGATGAATGGAAAAGTTTGACACCCAATTTGCAAGAAGATGTTAATAATCATGCAGCTAATGAGAGTGTAAAAGAAGAGGATGTTGAAATCTCTAGAGTCATTGAATTCATTGCTAGTATTCAAAGGAGAGCCACTACCTCATCAAATTCACCTCCTCAAGAAGGTGACAACGGTGAATGTTCAAGGTATAAATTTGCCTCTAATCAAATTGCTTTTGATTATGATAAACATGGTAAATATTCAAATAAGATATAGAAAATAACTTGCATGTTCCTTTTTTGGTTTGAATAATCATAATGTTTATAGATGTTGGAAGAAGATATCCATGCACATGAAACGTTTCAAACGCCCATTGGACAAGGAAAATGATGTTGAAAATAAGTTGAAATTGTTTATTACTCATTGCCATAAGAAAGTTCACCCTGTAGAATATTTTTCTACATACAACACTGAAAATTTTTAAAACATAAACTAACTTCTAGAAAACAATAATATTACATTAGATTTAATTTTTTGTGCAGTTGAATTGATGTGCATATAAAAACTGGGAATAGATATATTTGATACATACAACACACAAATGAAAAATATTAAAAGATAAATCAATCTTGCAAACAGAAGGGTGTTTAACTAGACAGAAATGTCCATATAGATTCAGCCAGAAACCCAGACCTAGTCAAAGAAAACATGAACCAATGGTTTATCTCAGCTCTACATCAACGTTGAAAAATCGAACTATTATGATGTGTTACAAATCAGCCTACATGGAAAAGTGTTGGTCAGCCTAAAAGGAAGTAATTCTATCTATATTTATATACCTTTTCTATGGCTCTTTTGATAAGGAATAACTCGGCAATCTCTGAAAAAAGTTTACAGATTCTTGTAATATTCAGTACGAATATGTTGATGGGCTTTCAGTGTGAAGTTTAAAGAGTTTGAAAATAGTGTGGAACTATTGTTTGGTCATCTTTGAAGTAGATTTCGGATAGTATAGTATGAAGCAGATTGCGTATAGTGTGAAGCAAATTGCGGATAGTCTAAGGAAGATTACAAATGCCTGAAACAAATCTGTGGATATATGTTGCAAGATGCAACACCAAATAATGTTGTTGATAAGACTGTTAAAATAGAGACAGTGAATGAACCCAAGGGTTTATCTAACCATGTTGTGTCAAAGGTTAATGTTGTGGATAAGACTGTTAAAATAGAGATAGAGAACAAACCCAAGGGTTTATCTAACCCTTCTGTGTCAAAGGTTGATCAAAATAAGAAGAAAAAACAAGGCAGCAAGGAAGAAAACAATGAAGATGGTAGTGGAAAAGATAAGTTTGTTGGCTTGATTTTTATGTGTAATTCTCAAACAAAGTAAGAGTGTTTCTGATACAAAGTTTTTGGGTTGCCACCAACCAAAAAGGAGCTTGTAGAAAAGGTGAAGCCCGGAATGAAGCTCTTCTTGTATGATTTTAACCTTAGACAAATATATGATATCTACAAGACATCGTCTGTCGGAGGAATGAATGTGGAACCAAATGCTTTCCGGAGTTGTAAAAGGCCACTCCCAGCATAGGTAATCTTTTTATACATGAAAGGGGTGCATCAAGCTTGTGAAGTTTGTATTCATGATGAATGGAAAAGTTTGACACCCACTTTGCAAGAAGATGTTAATAATCATGCAGCTAATGAGAATGTAAAAGAAGAGGATGTTGAAAGCTCTAGAGTCATTGAATTCATTACTAGTATTCAGAGGAGAGCCACTACCTCATCAAATTCACCTCCTCAAGAAGGCGACAATGATGAATGTTCAAGGTATAAATTTGCCTCTAATCAAATTGCTTTTGATTATGATAAATATGGTAAATATTCACATAAGATTTGGAAAAGAACTTGCATGTTCCTTTTGTGGTTTGAATAATAATAATTTTTATAGATGTTGGAAGAAGATATCCTTGCATGTATGAAGCTTTCTCAATAAATGAGGAAAAAGGTCCAAGGCCCATTAGACAAGGAAAATGATGTTGAAAATAAGTTGCAATTGTTTATTACTCATTGCCATAAGAAAGGTCACCTTGTAGACAAGTGATGGTTAGATTTCTTATCCAGTTAAGGCCTTTCATGTATTTTGATTTTTCATGAGTTTCTTTGTAACTACATAGCATGCCTATGAAGTAATATGTTGAAGGTAGACATGTTTATATTGACTTAAATGCAACA
Organism: Pinus albicaulis; assembly: GCA_034641835.2. Lineage (NCBI taxonomy): Eukaryota > Viridiplantae > Streptophyta > Pinopsida > Pinales > Pinaceae > Pinus > Pinus albicaulis. The sequence goes on along the minus strand of CM076576.1, from coordinate 419,377,442 downwards.
AATATGGAAATTTGTACATGAGCTATTATTTGACTTAGAATCAATTTGTTTGAAGAGGTCATGTTTTGTTGACTTGTATTGGTTGATGGTTTTCAGGACACCCAATATGTAAGAGTACATAGAGACATTCACATGATGTGAATTTTCTCTGAAGAAAATGATATGAACAACAGCTATGTTTTCTATATGTTTTTCAGTTTGATGGTTTTGTTTGTGAGAAGACGTCACAAGATTTTGGGAAGGTACACTCTTGAGCGAGAGCCTCATGATTACAACCTAATCATGAGAATCAAATGGCATGAACCAAACATATTGTGTATTAAATCAGGAATTCCGCTCTCCCAATCATTTCTAAATCACCCATATCACCAAGAAAACATGTTTTAAAAGAACATACTTTAGTAGGGGAAAGACCTTAGGTCCTTTGATTGTGCACATGTGTGAAAAATTGAAATTGGCAATTTGCAAAAAAGTGAAATTATGAATGAAACCACGAAAACAAAAATCCCAAAAGTAGTAAATGATTTAAATAGACCTAATTAATTATTTACCAACATAAATTCTTCAACTTTTAGAAACTAAATGATAAGTAAATAAATAAAGAAATTTGTAATTATGGTTCAAAATTTACATAGTCTTAAGAATCCAAAAAAAAAATTATTTTTCAATACGTATTACTTTCAAAGTATCAACAAAGAATGTACAAGGGTGTTCAATGAATTAATGCTATTTATTTAAATTCCATGATGTATATCTCACTCATAATTTTAACAAATTATTAAATAATGTTCTAGATTGGATAATTATATTATTTGTCATATATTTTAATGCTTATAGAGTGAAAAAATTGAAAGAATCAACTTATAGGGTCATTTTAATGGTGGGTGGAGAATTGGGGTCTAAAACGTTTTGGAGTCATTTTGAGGTATTAAATGACATTTATGGGGTCAAACGATTATCCCTTGTGCCGAAATCTTGACCATTATTCTACACTTAAAGACATATCGAATGGTGCAAGAAAAACATCAAATTAAGTTCATTCAAAAATTATGCCTTTAGTAAGTTGACCTATCATGTTGACCACCATGGTATGAGAGAATGTCATTTTAGCCGCATTACTCATGCATAGCAAGTGTTGTAGGTGCCGAAATCTTGACCATTATTCTATGACATCTTCCTATGACATCTTAAATAGTAGGGAGTATAAAGTATATTTCAGGATTATTATCAGCTTTGGACTCTCTACCTTTTCAACTTGTGTAAAACTTCATCATATGGATGGGACCAAACTATCTTCAGATTTTAGCAACCTATAAAGACTCTGTAAAGAAAATAAGGGAATCTTCAATACATGTATGCTTCAGACAGCTTAGAGACAACTTTCATTAGAGAGGGCCAGTTTCTCAACGACATATAGATATTTTAAGCACAAAGATATTTGAGGCGCAGAAAGTGAAAGGGAAATACTAACTACTAATGAAATGATGCTCGGAAAACATATTTCAACATGATATGGGCTTAGGAACTAAGAATCCATACATATCAATCAGTCCAGTAAGAGTAACATTTCACGATGTTTAATACAGAGGAAATATGAATGATGTGTTAAGCGGAACGACATATCGTGTATGAGCCATACGTAAAGCAACATGTACCAGTAAATCATGAGTATCAAACAACGATAAATTCATACCCGAGATGGAAAGTTACTCGCATTCCAAGACACGATAAAAGGAAATTGAAATAGTGGAAAGAACAATGATACAATATCACAAAGAAAGAGTCACAAACTATACAGCATTTAGACTGGAATCCTCATATATAACTAGAACTTATCTTCGCTGAAACCCCACGGGCTCTGTGTATTTGCATTGATAATTCCACGACAAGCATACAAAAAACTTTTACACTGCAAGTTTCTTCAGGAAATTTGGAACCTATTTTTCTCATTGGATTTTACTTATATAGGCTTCTTCCTATCTCAGCGAGAAGATATTTTTTGGAAAAATATCTTCTTTGCATAAATTTTTTTTGTTAAATGTCATTCTCAAAATAGAAAAATTCATGATGAGGCATCAAGCCTCCCATCATCGATAATCAGACCCTCGACCGTTTTTAAAAACAAAAAATTAAACAGCAATTTGGTGAAAAAGTAAAATGCAGGAGTGGGGAAAACAACCCACTCAAAACTTAAAAGAAACTAATTGAGTAAAAAGTAAAATAGGACGTTAAGGCCAAATCATGAGTTGACAAAGAATCACAGGTGCAGCAGAGTTGAGGCAGTTGTTGATTTTGGTGGCGGCACGTTTGCAGATGAACTGGCATACTGGCTCGTAAACTGAGTGCACCTCTGCTGACTGTCTGCAGCTAGTTCGGGCATTGCTGAGAACCCCTCCACCTCGACAAAGGCCTCTGTGAGGGCGTGGAAACCCGCCCCAGTAGGAATCTTGTGTTTTATCAAATAGATTAGGTTGAACTCTTTTCGAAGGGATGAAAAAATCATATTGGCTTTGAGCTGAGCTGCTTTACCCGTCTGGAGGTCGGTTCTGTCTCTTTCTTCTTGCAAGTGTACTGTGTATTGGGCCAAAGGCAAGAGCACGGAAGGAGTGGTCAGGTCCCAATAGGAAGGGAGTCCAGCTGTCATGATCTCACCCCATACTGCGTCGAATCATCCCACGTTGGCGACCACCTGTTGGAGAGCTCTCGAAGCTGTGACTTGGGCCATCTCTTTGTTGATGATTTTGCGACACTCAATAGCCTCCGTGAATCAGCTTGGAATATCGTGCTTCTCCATGTCATCTGATCCCAGCTCATTAAGGAATGAAATATACTCTTTGGCATGTTGGGCCCTGTTGGACAGATCGACGTCTGCCTCCTGCAGTTTCCTACTAAGATAGGGTATAGCAGACTTATGCTCCCCCATCGTCCTTAAGAAGCCCCATTGCTCGGTCACAGCTGAGATTATATCAGACCATATTATACTCCTAGCCTCAGGGAGGGTGAGATTTCCCTTTGCACGGCTTCTCATGTCAGTGATATTTTTTTGCTGATCCGCCGTCGTCTTCTTTTCCTGCTCTATTTCCCTCTGCAACTCTTCTACTATTCTGGTGTTCTCGGCCAGAGAGTTTTCCAATTTTGTGATCTTTTGCCTTGCTGTGGACGCCTGCTTTTCCAATACCTCATTTTCAGTTCTTGCTGCGGTCAATTGCTCAGACAGCGAGCTAGTTCCACTTGACACCACAGTCGGCTGGCAGCTGTGTGAGTCCCATCTAGCTTGCAACTTTGTTGCCTTATTCTATAGCATGTTGATTGTTTCCTCCATCTTTTCTTTCTCCTCTTGTTCTTTTGATAGCCTACCAGACAGTTCTGCTTTCTTTCGTTCCACTTGCACCAATTCAGCCATCTGGACATGGCGGGAGACTGGTATACAGACCTGACTCTTTGCCGATGCAACTTCCTTCTGTAGTTGTTCAATCAAAATCGCCTGTGGGTTTTTTTCCCCCGTATCCTTCCCCTTGATCTGGTCTTGGAGGAAACACACCTGATTTTCTCTGGCGCGACAGCTAGCTTGTTCGCTTGCAAGGGTATCCCTCAGCTAATTGTGTTTCTACTCTAATTTCTTCAGCGTGAGGGTGACTCACATCATTTTATCTTTCATCATATCGCATACAGTCTGGAATAGGTCGCACATGTCGTTGGCTGGCAGCTTCTTCATGTCGATCACATACTCGAGCACCCGATAGCTAGTGACACCTGAATTAGGGTCCAGGATAGCTTCTTCCATAGATAATACCAGGCTTTCGGTGTCCGCGTTTATGGAGGAAGAGAGCCTGGTATGATATTTCTCAACGTATCCTCCCAGCTCAGTTTTATATTTGTCTCGGATTGCTCTATTTGCCTGATCCCTTTCGATTGCCCTTGGCGAGGTATTCTCTATGATGGCCTGTGTGACCTCTGTGAAATCGGAAGAAGTGGTACTGTCTCTTAGCACTATTATCCCGACCTTGCCTTTATCCAATTTACCATATACTGTGAAGGGTTCCAGCAGTTGTTCCTCTACTATGACTTCTACCTCACTCGAGGTTGTTCTTTGTTTTTTGTGAGGGGGAACTGCTCCTGAGGTACCTGCTTCTTCTCCGCCTGTGCCTCTATTGACGTTCTCTTCCTCCCCTAAAGCAGATGAATCTGTCTCCATCTGCGAAAATAAGGGCCAAGTTTCGAGATTATCCCTCCATTCCATGAATGGCCTTGGATCATGCATATAGGGTGCAGACTTGTTCCTTTTTCTTTTGTTCGAGATAATTTCTCGAGGGTCATAAGCCCAGCTTTATCCCAGCCTTAGGTCAAGACCTTGCAGCATTTTCTCAACGATCGGGAGGGCATGCCTCGAGTTCACCACAAAGGGGCCGATTTCAATGGGAAGCCCTAGGATGTAACCCTTCTTGGCAGGAACAAAATGGAGCTGATCAGCCTTGAGGGCCTGCTGGATGTATTCGAGTGCATAAACACGACGAACAGGAAACACTGGCAGCCAGTAGGGGGAAACTTCGGCTCCATAGACCTGAATTTCGGTGTAGTCCTCGAATAGAAACCAATCTCCAGTGCTCTGGGATTTTCCGGCTTGCAGCCAGCTTTTCATTTCTGAAAAGACCCTAGGGGAAGGCAAGTCATGAATAATGGTATAGGCAATAGACATGAAACTATTCACAAAACTGGAATAACCCTCTCCCTTAGGTAATCGACACACAGAGAAATTCCAATCGAAAACTGGTCAGGGTTGGGAATTCTCAAGATAAACTTTGTCTAACCCAAAACCCTCAAATTTATCGGCGTGCTGGTACAAGAAGAGATAGAAAACCATTGAACAGAAATGGAACTGACGGGTTTTTGGAAGCTCCTGGAATTGGGTTCGAATGGCAGTGGAGAGGAAACCAGGAATATCTAATACTACCCCTTTTTGGGACATGAGCCATAAGAGATGGACGCACACAGTGGAAATTTCTTCCGAACTCCCTAGCCCTAAAAGGCCAGAAATCAGAGAGAGAATGGGCCGAACCTCTTCTACGAACAAACTTAATGGAAAAGGCTCTATGGCGGGAAGAGAAGTAACCTGGTCGTCGGTTATAGATGAGATGAGGGCTTGCCGGGCCTCCCGTGGTTGTTTGATGAACTGGGCGGCCAAGGCTGCTTCCCTGAAACTGACATATGTGGCGCTGGTAGGGAAGCGAAGGGCTTGTTTGATAATATCGGGGGAAAGGGAAAAAACCTTGTTCCCTGAGGAGAAGTGAAGGTGCCTCGATGCTCGTTGAAAACATCTCTGAGCCAGGAGATGAAATCAACCATAGAGTGAACTTGAGGGGAAATTTGATGGTATAGGCCAGACATGACTACCCGGTAATGGTCTTTGTTCTTAATATGATGACTGAAAAGCAAGGGTTTAATGCTACGGATGTCAAATGGTTATTTAGGGTCACAGATACCAGCTTGAAAGTCAAGGAGAGGGTCGAACCCGGGGGGGTTCCTAGATTCACGGACCTGGGGGGTCTCTGGTTCATTCTTCTTAGGCGTTCCCCTTCCCATGGCTGACATTCAAGAATTTGAAAAAGCGAAAGGAAAACAGAGGGAGTATGAATGACGGAGTACCTGAACGGAAGGTAAATCTTCTCGGGAAAGCGATGCAAGGAACTTTGAAAATGATTGGGTAGACCAGGCACTCTTTCCTACTTGGTATATGCCGTAGACGGGAACCTGCGACCTTTTACTGGAGTGAAATACGGAGGAAATGTTATCTCTGGATTGGGTAATTTGAGGTAAAAATACGGATGGGTAAAACGAATGAAGGGAAGTGTCCTAAGGACACTGACAGTGAGGCACGCGGCGCATAAGAATTGGGTGTGACAGAGTGCAGGTGGGCACCTCGTGCCAGGTTTAATACTGGTACGGGCCTCAGTACCAGTTAACCTAAAGGACTTTACCTTACCTTTTTACCGTATGCGATGTATAACTCCTGAAACATATTAGCCCTTATGCAGATTAAATACATAAGCTACCCATCGTGAGGGTCCACCTTTGGATCCGCCATGTCACCACACCACGCGGCATTCTCCTGCCACCTCCTTCTAACCTTGAGCCCCCAACACGCTATGCGTTCACAATTCCGCGGGGGTATGGGTCTCTTCCCTCCCTCGCTGCTCGAACCCCTCGAAATTTCCCTCGTGCATCTTCACGTGGCGGAAATTTCTCTTAATACATAGGTTTTGTGTTTAGTGTAGCGTTCCATTGCCTTTTATATTTCTTGTTAGCTTTTTGGCTTTACACTCCATTCTTTTCATGTTAATTCCACCATTGGCTTCAACGCACGTGGCCTTCGTTGCTTTGTCTCCTTTTGACCCACTTTTGAAATATTTCGCCCTTTGATACAAAGCTTAATGCATGACTTGTCAACCTTTTAATACACCAATGACTAATGTTAAAGATTAAACAACATTAGCTCCACCTGGGGACGGCACGTTCATCCTCGAACGTGTTGAGAACTACGCAGACCGCCTATTTATCTTCTGTGAATGCCACTTCTCTTTCTCTTACAACTCCTCCCTGGCTAAATCATCATGACTCATGCATTATTCAATTCAAAAATGAAAACAACGGCTAATGTACAATATAATACAATCAGGATTTTTCAGCCTACTTCAGAACTGAAAGTACGGTTTGAGGAACTGTCCATTCACAGGGGCGTCGAGCAGATCTCCCTGCAAATTCTCCAGCTTAAAGGTATTATTTCCTCCTTGTTCTGTAATCTTGAAGGGACCAAACCAAAGGGGATCGAATTTACCGTGCTTACGTTTATCGGCCCTTCGCACATCCCATCTGAGAACTAGATCTCTCACCTGTAGCTTTCTGTCCTTGGTGTGCTGGTCAAACAGCTCCTTCATTTTCTCCTGGTATTCCACAAGTTGTTGATTCACCTGACCACGGGTTTCTTCGAGTTCCACCAGCTCGTTAATTCTTCTGGTCATGCCATCAGGTTCCTCCTGGGCCTCTTGCATGAAACGAGTGACGGGTAAAGCTAATTGTATAGGGAACACAGCTGCTCGTCGGTATACTAACTAATAGGGAGATTTCCCAGTTGCCCTTTTACTATTTATCCTGTTTTCCCACAGAGCGAACTTCAGTTGGGAATCCCAGTTCCTCTGGTTTTCATTTATTGTCTTCTTTAGAGCTCTCACCAGCGTTTTATTTGATGATTCTACCAAACCATTCCCCTGTGGGTACTAAGTTGTAGAGTGACCCAGAGTGATGTTATATTGCTGACAGAAACTCACAAATTTTGTAGATTTGAACGCTTGGGCATTTTTAGTCACTATTCTAGCAGGACATCCAAACCTGGATATAATGTTCTCCTCCATGAATTTGATTATCACTGTGTCTGTAGCATTTCGTGCGGGTATGGCTTCCACCCATTTTGTGAAATAATCCGTGGCAGTCAGGATCCATTTGTGCTACCCACTTGAGGGGGGGTGAATCTCACCTATGAAGTCAATTCCCCACTGTTTGAAAGGTTCATCAACGTGTACAGGAATCAGGGGTAGAGATGCTAACTTTTGTTTTTCAGCAAATTTCTGACATTTGTCACATGCTCTAACCCAAGCAAAGACGTCTCCAAACAATTTAGGCTAGTAAAAACCAACCTTCAAAATATTTTGAGCTGTGCTCCTCCAGCTGTAATGTCCTCCACAGATTCCCTCATGGAATTCGTTCATTATGTTCTTCACTTCGTCTTCTGTGAGGCATAATAACAGTATGCCTGAAAGATCTCTCCAATATAGCTGACCATTGGCAACTACATACTTTTGCGATTTCAGCCTTAATGCCCTGTATTTTGATTTATCACAGCTGGGTGGATATATGAGTGATAGGAGGTACTGTACTATTTCTTTATACCAAGGACTAGTAAGATACTTCATCCATATTTTCTGAGTGGCCATTTCCACCCCTTGCTGCCCTGTCTGTTCCTCAGAATCTTCATTTGCAATCATAGATAAATTGATGCCCAAATCTTGATGGTTTGATTCTAACAAAATTCTTGCTAGCCCCTGCCCTTTAATCAACTTAGTGGGTCTGATGTCCAGGTCATATTCATGTATCTTTGCAATCCACCTACCCCTTTTTCCTTCATTGTCACCCTGAACAAGGATATCTTTAACCGCTGCGGTGGGTACGAATGCAGTAATGTGAGACTGCAGAATATACATGCGAAATTCTTTGAGGGACTTTACCAGGGCATAGGCTTGCTTCTCCAATATGTTTTATTTCAATTCTGCGTCATGAAGCACCTAACTAAAGAAGGCAATGAGTTTCTCATACCCATCCTTTTTCTGTAGGAGAACTCCAACTACCGTGTGGGGTGATGCAAAAGAGAAAATCATAAATGGTTCAATGAAATCTGGCCTTGCTAGCATAGGAGCCTCAGTAAATACATTCTTTATTCTAACAAAGGCCTGCCTTGATTCTGGTGACCATTTCACCTCATTATCCTTTTTTAACATGTTTTTTATATGCCTAACTATTTCAGCATAGTTAGGAATAAATCTCCTCAGAAAATTGATACGCCCTAAGAATACCTGGACTTCTTTCTTGTTCCTAGGGAGGGAGATGCCATTTATAACCTCCACTCTTTTAGGATCAATCTTGACCCCATATTTAGTTACAATATGCCCTAGGAGCTTACCCTCTTCTAATGCAAACAAAGATTTTTGAGGATTTAGGGAAAGTCCATACCTTCTGCATTTCTCAAAATTTCTCTGCAAATGTTGAATGTGCTCGACGTCATCTTTCGAAAATACTGTAATATCATCCAGATAGACCACCAGGAATTTATCTTGTTCCCCAACAAAAGCTATGTTCATAGCCCTCTTAAAAGTGGCTCCTGCATTAATCAGCCAAAAAGGCATCCTAGCGTACATGAATGTACCCCAGGGTGTGGTGAACGCAGTCTTCTTTGGGTCTTCTGGGAGTAAAACCACCTGGTTATAACCCAAAAAACCATCCATCATAGACATCCTAGAGGCCCCCACCACCTTCTGCAGAATGTGGTCCATCTTTGGTAATAGGTAATTGTCCTTCAGAGAGGCTCTATTCAAATTTCTAAAATCAACACACAACCTTATTTCTCCATTCTTCTTTCGGACAGGGACTAGATTTTCCACCCATTCAGAGTATTTCAATGGCACGATTATTTTGGCCTTTAACAGCTTCTTGATTTCTTTCTCAATGGAGGGGAGTAACAGAGGATTTATTTGTCTAAGCTTCTGCTTGTGAGGCCTTGCATCTGCCTTCAGGGGAATTTCATGCTGCAAAATGCTGATATCAAATGTCTTATGGTCTTGATAGGTCCACGCAAATACATCCCTATAAGACTGAAATAATTGCAGGTACTTCTCCCTATAACCATCCGGGACCTTCTGGTATAGTTTCACAATCTTGGGCTCAACCTCAGTACCCAGATTTAGGTCCTTTACCTGGTTTTCGTCTGTCATTTTGCTGGGCTGCCTGGGGACATCATTTTTGTCAAACAGTCTTTCTAAGGGCAGCAGGCCTCTAGGGATGACATTTCCCTTCAGCTGTAACACTTTTCTCCCGGCCATTTTTTCCTCCCACTTGTTTTCTGGTTGGTTCTCAACATCATATTCCTCACAACAGTCGATTTCCATATTAGAGAACTCCCCAATTGTCTCCAGAAATATTTTCATTTGTTCATCATTCTCAAGCACCTGCCAATGTTTGAAATTTTCTGGAATCAAAGGTCGGTACCTTACTTCTATCTCATACTTAAGGAGGGGATTTTGGGGTGGACGGAAGGTGCTGGCAGCTACTGCAAGTGAATCTGCCATCCTCTTCTGCTCCCGGGGCATGAAATGAATATTAAAAGCCGAGAAAAAGTTCTCCACCATGTCCCATACTTCATTCCTGTAGGCTCTTAAATGAGGATGTTTTGCTTGACATTGATTTCTAATCTGCCGGACCACTAATTCTGAATCACCCAAGACCTTCAGAATTTGTATATTCATATTCTTGGCTGCCTGTAGCCCTAGAAAAAGTGCCTCATACTCAGCCACATTATTGGTGGCTTCATACTCTAATTTGAAGGACAGTGGGACCCATTTACCTGTAGGGGAAATCAATAAAACTCCAGCGCCATTACTTTCTTTTGAATTTTCCCCATCGAAATGTAGAGTCCATACCCCTGTTTCAAGACCTTATGAGGATTGCTGAGTCCTTATCTGACATAAGGGAGGTTCCTGGGCATAACTGTAATATTCTTCTAACATCAAGCATGAAAAATCTCTATCCTTACTGTAGACCGGTGAATTTTTTGAACTGTCGGCTTTGGTAACCATTTTTACAAATCTGGTCTCCCTATATAATCTCCTCTCTCGCCCTCCAAAAATTGGGATGGTGGCATATGTTATATCTAGTTTAATTGACCCACCAATTTTTGTTCCCCAGGACCTTGATAGTAGCATACCAAAACGGGCTGGAATGTCAGCCACCACAATGTCCATTACTACAATTTTAGCTGGGATTTGGGCCCGGTTTACCACCAGGTCCTTAATCATGCCCAAGCACTTAAATCTTTTGGAGTCAAATGAGTACAGATCCTGATATGGGCGAGTGATCTGGAGTCCTAATTGTTCCATGATAGATAGAGGCATAAGATTGTGGGAGGCACCAGAGTCTAACATACAATTGTGGAGCAATAGGTCATGGATTACCAAAGACACGTAGAAGGGAGGTGTAGTGGGGTCTAATTCCTCGACATGTGGACCAAACACTACCATAGGTCTTTCTTCTTGTAATTTGAGACTGTCAGGGATGTATATTACTTCTGGGGGAAGCATGAAGGACGTGACCTGGGACTGGTATGTAGGTTGCTTTAACAATTCGGTCAGGGGGACTGGGATTTTTACTTTCTCTAGCTCCTTTTGTAGACTGAAAGCTGAGGAGGACTTATCTATCGACACCTCTTTAGATTCTTTTTCTTTAGAGTCTGTGTTCTGTGGGAGAGGCCTGACTTCCTTTATGACTGACTTGACATTAGGAGGTGTAGTTGCTTGTGAAGATCAAGGAGTTTGAGTGTCAAAATTTAAAGGTTGGCCAAGAGGTTTCTTATCTCTCTCAGGGACTTTCCAATCTATCTCCTCCTGAGTAGCTGCTGAATTTTGGGGTGTGTCCTCCTCTTCATCTTGAGTGCGAGTTCTCTTTTTGGAGGACCTGAGGTCATATTTTTTATTGAACTGGGCTTGCATGAAGTCAGCGAACTGTTTACAGTAATCATCAATCTCAGGCTCTTCAGTATCCTCGTTGGCCTTCATTTCTGAGTGAGCTTGTACTTCCCCCTCCTCACTTTCATGTACAGGACATTCTATGTCATCACTGTCTGAGAAGACAAGGCATGCCTCCTCTTGTTCATAGGCAGGATCGTCAGGAGAAGCCTCTACTTGCCCCTCCAAGTATAGAGGATGCGGTACCTGATATTGTTGCTCCTTCTGTCCCCTCTGCAGTATCTACAAGGGTGGTTTTCTGTGTTGAGGGTTTAATCCCCTGTTTGGAGCATTCTGGAAATTCTTTGGGGGTGAATTCTTGGCCTCCATCTCAAGCTTGACCAGCTTACTTGAGAGATTATTGATCATCCTATTCATCTTCTCGATCTTGTCGTTGGCCGAATCTCTGTCTTGGCCTGAGGTGGATACTTCCTCTCTTCCCCTCCTTCTAACATCCTATTTTTGTTTCCCTTTGGATTTGCCAGTCGAGACAAAATTTTCTTCTATCTCCAATGCGTCTGTCTGTGCATCATCCAGAGTGGCTGGCTTTCTCTCTCTCAATGAGAAACTGAATTCAGAATCAAATGTTGCCACAAAAATGACCTTGGTAGCGGTCTGGTGAGGCTTCATCTCGGTGGGGAGACTCAGGTACAATTTGTTAAATCTTCTGATAAACTCTAACACCCCTTCATTGTGTTTCTTTTTCAGAGTGTTGAATTCGGTAAGGACATTACCATGATCTTTCTTTACTCCCCATTTTTTGATGAAAGCGTCCTCCATTCCCTCCCATTTGTTGATAGAACGAGCTCCAAGTGTCTTGAACCACTTTCTAGCTTCTCCGTCTAAAGATTGCACAAACATCCTTAGAACCACGTCCAGATGTTCCACATTGAAATTTTCTGCGAAAGAGCAAAATACTTCGACATTTTTCTGGGCTTCAATCTCATTCTCACCATTGAATCTGGGAGGAATCTTCAAATAGTCTTGTGGCAAGTCATTTAGTACTGCAGTTAGCTCCAAAGGAGCATATCTGTTTTGCAGGAAACCAGGGACATTGGCCATTGGAGGAGGAGGTGGAGGTAGTAAGAGGGCTTGATGAGTAAGTGGAGGATTGGGTGGAAGCGCAGTGTGAATGATGATAGGGATATAATGGACGGTAGCTTGGGATGATGGAGACAAGGGTGGGGTGGTAACAGCAGACACTTCCGTGACCTCTTTAACTTCTTCTGTTTCTGGAGTAGGATGGAAAATGTAACGGGTGGTATATACTGACTCAGCCTCATCTTTAACTCGGATATTACCTGCGGGTAGGTAGTCAAAGTAATAGTCAGCTTCACCCAGAGTAGAGTTAGAATCTTGCCACTGGGCGACCTGAGAAGAGGAAGAAGGGAGGTCTTCTAGAGAGAGGGGTGGAATTTCAGTACAAAAAAATGGTCTTCCCCTCCAGTTTCTTCTATGTAGGATTATTTCTGGGTCAGACACAGAAGGTTTCCTTGGCTGAGATGTATCTGACCTTAGGTGTGGCTTACGGGGAGCCAGGACTGCAAATAGGTTGAACTGTAAAATGACTGTGGAGTCGCCAAAGTGAGGGGTGCACAACTCTCCACTCTTCGTGCTCACCTGACTGGAGAGTGAATAGATTTTGTCGAGGCCCATGGATTTAAATTTCTTCAAATTCGTCCCCAGCAACGACGCCAAAAAGATGTTGTAGCTCCTAGAGACATTCCTGAGTTGCCAAAGACCAGTGCCGAAGACATCTTAAACAGTAGGGAGTATAAATTATATTTCAGGCTTATTATCAGCTTTGGACTCTCTACCTTTTCAACTTGTGTAAAACGTCATCATATGGATGGGAACAAACTACCTTCAGATTTAAGCAAGCTATAAAGACCCTGTAAAGACAAGAAGGGAATCTTCAATACATGTATACTTCAGATAGCTTAGAGATAGCTTTCATTAGAGAGGGCCAGTTTCTCAACGACATATAGATATTTTAAACAGAAAGATATTTGAGGCGCAGAAAGTGAAAGGGGAATACTAACTACCAATGAAATGATGCTCGGAAAACATATTTCAACAAGATATGGGCTTAGGAACTAAGAATCCATACATATCAATTAGTTCAGTAAGAGTAACATTTCACGATGTTTAATATAGAGGAAATATGAATGATGTGTTAAGCGGAACGACATATCGTGTATGAGCCATATTTAAAGAAACATGTACCAGTAAAGCATGAGTATCAAACAGTGATAAGTTTCATGCCCAGAAATTTTGTGGAGATTTAACGTTCCAAGACACGATAAAGAGGAAATTGAAAGCAGGTGGAAAGAACAATGATGCAATATCTGAAAGAAAGAATACAAAAATATACACAACATTTAGGCCAAGAATCCTCATATATAATTAGAACTTCTCTTCACTGAAACCCCACGGGCTCTGTGTATTTGCATTGATAATTCACGACAAGCATACAAAAACTTTTACACTGCAACTTTCTTCCGGAAATTTGGAACCTGTTTTTCTCATTGGATTAACCTTATATAGGCTTCTTTCCATCTCAGCGAGAAGATATTTTTTGGAAAAATATCTTCTTCGCATAAACAAAATTTGTTAAATGTCATTCTCAAAACAGAAAAATTCATGATGAGGCATCAAGCCTCCCATCATGGATAATCAGGTCCTCGACCGTTTTTAAAAACAGAAAATTAAATAGCAATTTGGTGAAAAAGTAAAATGCAGGAGTGGGGAAAACAACCCACTCAAAACTTAAAAGAAACTAATTGAGTAAAAAGTAAAATAGGCTGTTAAGGCCAAATCATGAGTTGACAAAGAATCAAAGGTGCGGCAGAGTTGAGGCAGTTACTGATTCTGGTGGCGGCACGTTTGCAGATGAACTGGCATACTGGCTCGTAAACTGAGTGCACCTCTGCTGACTGTCTGTAGCTGGTACGGGCATTGCTGAGAACCCCTCCACCTCGACAAAGGCCTCTGTGAGGGTGTGGAAACCTGCCCCAGTAGGAAGCTTGTGTTTTATCAAATGGAGGAGGTTGAACTCTTTTCGAAGGGATGAAACAATCATATCAGCTTCGAGCTGAGCTGCTTTACCCATCTGGGGGTTGGTTCGGTCTCTTTCTTCTTGCAAGTGTACTGTGTATTGGGCCAAAGGCAAGAGCATGGAAGGAGTGGTCGGGTCCCAACAAGAAGGGAGTCTAGCTATCATGATCTCACCCCATACCGTGTCAAATCGTCCCACGTTGGCGACCACCTGTTGGAGAGCTCTCGAAGCTGTGACTCAGGCCATCTCTTTGTTGATGATTTTGCGACACTCAATAGCCTCCCTGAATCAGCTTGGAATACCGTGCTTCTCCATGTCATCTGATCCCGGCTCATTAAGGAATCAAATATACTCTTTGGCATGTTGGGCCCTGTTGGATAGATCGACGTCTGCCTCCTGCAGTTTCCTACTGAGATAGGGTATAGTAGACTTATGCTCCCCCATCGTCCTTAAGAAGCCCCATTGCTCAGTCACAGCTGAGATTATATCAGACCAGATTATACTCCTAGCCTCAAGGAGGGTGAGATTTCCCTTTGCACGGCTTCTCATGTCGGCGATAGTTTTTTGCTGATCCGTCGTCGTCTCCTTTCCTGCTCTATTTCCCTCTGCAACTCTTCTACTATTCTGGTGTTCTCGGCCAGATATTTTTCCAATTTTGTGATATTTTGCCTTGCTGTGGACGCCTACTTTTCCAATACCTCATTTTCCGCTCTTGCTGCGGCCAATTGCTCAGACAGTGAGCTAGTTCCACTTGACACCATAGTCGGCTGGCAGCTGTGTGAGTCCCATCTAGCTTGCAGCTCTGTTGCCTTATTCTGTAGCATGTTGATTGTTTCCGCCATCTTTTCTTTCTCCTCTCTTTCTTTTGATAGCCTACCAGACAGTTTTGCTTTCTCTCGCTCCACCTGCACCAATTCAGCTATCTGGACATGGCAGGAGGCTGGTATACAGGCCTGACTCTTTGCCGATGCGGCTTCCTTCTGCATCTGTTCAATCAAAACCACCTGTGGGTTTGTTTCCCCCGTATCCTTCCCCTTGATCTGGTCTTGGAGGAAACGCACCTGATTTTCTCTGGCGTGGCAGCTAGCTTGTTCACTTGCCAAGGTAGCCCTCAGCTATTCGTGTTTCTGCTCTAATTTCTTCAGCGCAAGGGTGACCCGCATCAGTTCATCTTTCATCATATCACATACAGTCTAGAATAGGTCGCACATGTTGTTGGTTGGCACCTTCTTCATGTCGATCGCATACTCGAGCACCCGATAGCTACTGACACCTGAATTAGGGTCCAGGATAGCTTCTTCCATAGATAATACTAGGCTTTCGGTGTCCGTGTTCATGGAGGAAGAGAGCCTGGTATGATATTTCTCAACGTATCCTCCCAGCTCAGCTTTATATTTGTCTCGGATTGCTCTATTTGTCTGATCCCTTTCGATTTCCCTTGGTGAGGTATGCTCTATGATGGCCTGTGTGACCTCTGTGAAATTGAAATAAGTGGTACTATCTCTTAGCACTGTTATCCCGGCCTTGCCTTTATCCAATTTACCGTATACTGTGAAGGGTTCCAGCAGCTGTTCCTCTCCTATGACTTCTACCTCACCGAAGGTTGTTCTTTGTTTTTTGTGAGGGGGCGCTACTCCTGAGGTACCTGTTTCTTCTCCGCCTGTGCCTCTATTGACGTTCTCTTCCTCCCATGTAGCATATGAATCTATCTCCATCTGCAAAAACAAGGGCCAAGTTTCAAGATTAGCCCTCCATTCCATGAATGGCCTCGACTCATGCATATAGGGTGCAAACTTGTTCCTTTTTCTTTTGTTCGAGATAATTTCTCGAGGGTCATAAGCCCAGCTTTTTCCCAGCCTTAGGTCCATACCTTGCAGCATTTTCTCAACGATCGGGAGGGCATGCCTCGAGTTCAACACAAAGGGGTCGATTTCAATGGGAAGCCTTAGGATGTAACCCTTCTTGGCAGGAAAAAAATGGAGCTGATCAGCCTTGAGGGCCTGCCGGATGTATTCGAGTGCATAAAATCGACGAACAGGAAACACTGGCAGCCGGTAGGGGGAAACTTCGGCTCCATAGACCCGAATTTCGGTGTAGTCCTCGAATAGAAACCAATCTCCAGTGCTCTGGGATTTTCCGGCTTGCAGCCAGATTTTCATTTATGGAAAGACCCTAGGGGAAGGCAAGTCATGAATAATGGTATAGGCAATAGACATGAAACTATTCACAAAACTGGAATAACCCTCTCCCTTAGGTAATTGACGCACAAAGAAATTCCAGTCGAAAACTGGTCGGGGTTGGGAATTCTCAAGATAAACTTTGTCTAACCCCAAACCCTCAAATTTATCGGCGTGCTGGTACAAGAAGAGATAGAAAACCATTGAGCAGAAACGGAACTGACGGGTTTCTGGAAGCTCCTGGAATTGGGTTCGAATGGCAGTGGAGAGGAAACTAGGAATATCTAATACTACCCCTTTTTGGGACATGAGCCATAAGAGATGGACGCACACCATGGAAATTTCTTCCAGAATCCCTACCCCTAAAAGGCCAGCAATCAGAGAGAGAATGGGCCGAACCTCTTCTACGAAAAAACTTAATGGAAAAGGCTATATGACGGGAAGAGAAGTAACCTGGTCGCCGGTTATAGAGGAGATGAAGGCTTGCTGGGCCTCCCGTGGTTGTTTGATGAACTGGGCGGCCAAGGCTGCTTCCCTGAAACTGACATATGTGGCGCTAGTAGGGAAGCGGAGGGCTTGTTTGATAATATCAGGGGAAAGGGAAAAAACCTTGTTCCCCTGAGGAGAAGTGAAGGTGCCTCGATGCTCGTCGAAAAAATCTCTGAGCCAAGAGATGAAATCAACCGCAGAGTGAACTTGAGGGGAAATTTGATGGTATAGGCCAGACACGACTACCCGGTAACGGTCTGTGTTCTTAATATGACGACTGAAAAGCAAGGGTTTAATGCTACGGATGTCAAATGGGTATTTAGGGTCACAGATACCATCTTGCAAGTCAAGAAGAGGGTCAAACCCAGGGGGGGTTCCTAGATTCACGGACCTGGGGGGTCTCTGGTTCATTCTTCTTGGGCGTTCCCCTTCCCATGGCTGACATTCAAGAATTTGAAAAAGCGAAAGGAAAACAGAGCGAGTATGAATGGCGGAGTACCTAAACGGAAGGTAAATCTGCTCGGGAAAGCGACGCAGGGAACTCTGACAATGATTGGGTAGACCAGGCGCTCTTTCCTACTTGGTATATGCCGTAGACGGGAACCTGCGACCTTTTACTAGAGTGAAATGTGGAGGAAATGTTATCTCTGGACTGGGTAATTTGAGGTAAAAAGACGGATGGGTAAAATGAATGAAGGCAAGTGTCCTAAGGACACTGACAGTGAGGCACGCGACGCATAAGGATTGGGTGTGACAGAGTGTAGGTGGGCGCCTCGTGCCAGGTTTAATACTGGTACGGGCCTCAATACCAGTTAACCTAAAGGAGTTTACCTTACCTTTTTACCGTATGCGATGTATAACTCCTGAAACATATTAGCCCTTATGCAGATTAAATACATAACCTACCCATCATGAGGGTCCACCTTTCGATCCGCCACGTCACCACACCACGCGGCATGCTCCTGCCACCTCCTTCTAACCTTGAATCCCCAACATGCTATGCGTTCACAATTCCGCGGGGGTATGGGTCTCTTCCCTCCCTCGCTACTCGACCCCCTCGGAATTTCCCTCGTGCGTCTTCACGTGGTGGCAATTTCTCTTAATACATAGGTTTTGTGTTTTGTGTAGCGTTCCATTGCCTTTTATATTTCTTGTTAGCTTTTTGGCTTTACACTCCATTCTTTTCGTGTTAATTCTGCCATTGGCTTCAACGCACGTGGCCTTCGTTGCTTTGTCTCCTTTCGACCCACTTTTGAAGTATTTCGCCCTTTGATACAAAGCTTAATGCATGAATTGTCAACCTTTTAATACACCAATGACTAATGTTAAAGATTAAACAACAACAAGCTAGCTATATGTGGAATTTTAACAAGACTCTAAAAGGTCTAAAATCACAAACCTTGTGAATGGTTGACAGAGTCAAATCTTACACCTAGTTGGCTATCACACTATGTTAAATACTTGGCCACTAGGAGGAATAAGAGTTCCATTTTGTGTTATTGTATTTTGTTCCATAGTTGAAAATACAACTAGAAGTGTGAAGTTAGAGAGAAAAATGTATGAATTTAAGTTTTTATAGCCACCTTACATGCCAAAAGTCTTATAGCTAACTCTAGAGAGATTACTTCTTTCTTTGTACTTGCATATTTTCCATACCAGAAAAGAGAGAGTAGAGCATGTTTACATTTTAGTGTTGTTTTTCTCCCATAAGGATTTCCTAGGGAAAAAGGAGTCTAGAACATCATTATTTTCTAGGGTTGCTTGTCTCCCATAAGGATTTCCTAGGAAAATAATTGTGTTGATTGTCTAGAGATATGTATGTGTGTGTTTCATTATGTTCTCTATTTCTTACATTGTGTTTCATTATGTTTTATATTTCTTATATTTTTTCCCTCCTATTTTTCTTTCCAATAAAGTTTTATAAAGTAACATGAGAAGCAACATGAGACTTGGAACAATCATTTTCATTATCTATATGGAAGGCAAAAGGGATTATATCCCCTTAAGCTTAAACTTATGTAGTTTGTATGAAAAGAGAGAGCCTAATATAGCAGGCATAAAAATACATTCCTACAAAATGATAAAACATGTGAAAGAAAAATTTAAAACATAAATCAAGATATCAAACACAACGATATTATGATGGAGAGAATATTTCTGCAGCCAAAATGAACATGCAAACTATAAATTGTAATAAAAAGATAACAATATCATTGTAAAATTTAAAAACATAAATAATGTAACACAAGTATATATCAAAACACCTGAATGCATATGTAGAACAAAACCTGTAATATAATATTTTGCTACATACAACACTGCACATTTTTAAAACATAAACTGACTTCTAGCAGACAATAATATTAAATTAGATTTGAATTAAAAATAGATATAAGTCTGGGAAAAGAGTTGAATTGTTATTCTCCTTAGGATTTCCAAAAAAATAGGTATCTGAGTTGTAATGGTTGACGAAAAATTACAAGAATGACTGGTGAAGTGTACTCTGCCAATTTCTTAGGCTAAAAAAATTAAATCATTTTGCACTAGATAATGATTATTTGTTTTCTAAGCTTAAAGATTGTGTTAATTGTTAGACGGGTAGCAGAGGTTTAAGACCCTAGCCGGAGTAACCAACCTGGGTCCTATGTCTTCTGGTACCATGTCATGAATTATATAGTTATCAGATTAAAAATCTGATTTCGAAGAAATCATATTACTTGACAAAATTTATCTATATGTTTTCAGCAGTATCTAAAGCATAATGTTAAGCATATGTAAAATAGAAATGAAGGAAAAACGACAACACATTACATCCAAATATGCAACAAATCAAGATAACTGTATTCAAAATATTTAGAGGAAATATTTCTAATTCATTTTCGATTCGCATAGACCTATTCCTGAAGTATGGCAGAGTTGGTGGGAATAGGTAGGAATTTTCCTCAATGGACTTTTGGGGCATTTAGATAGCCCCAACAGGAAAATTTTAAAAAATTTGTCTCTAAGCCCCCTTAAATGGGTTAATAGGAGCTTTTATAAAAATTGTTCATTACTTACACCTGTGTGTTAACCTTCACAGGAAATCCCTAGTTCCTATACACCCGCTCAGCTATAGCCTTAAGACCGGATGCTCGTTAAGTCGGGTAGACATTCATAGCCTTAAGACCGGACGCTCGTCAAGTCGGGTAGACAGTCCTAAGAAGATGGTGGCTTATTTTGATAGAGCATATTTTCTTGAGAAGGTGGTGGCTTATTTTGATGGAGAATTATCTGAGAATGGAGACTGTGGTGGTGGAACAGTCTTATACATCAATGAAAAACATTCTATTAAAATTCAAAGTGGTTTTCAAAGTGGTTTGGGAAGGGTACAAACAAATATGCATAACTTCTACTTCTCTTTGCCATTGAAAAATATATATATTCTTTGTAGATTTTAGGTGATTCCATAATCATTGTAAACTAGTTTAATGGATTGCAATAATGTCACATTCACACACTCATTCATATCTTTGAGGAGGTTCTCTTGCTCAAACATTGTTTTAACCAGATTTCTTGTCGACTTATTTATAAGGAGCGGAATAGTGAACCAAATTATTTTTCTTAGACTAACATTTCTCAGATTTTGAGAATTCTGAAAATCAAGGAGCAGCTAGAAGGTTCTATCACAAATTTCTTCCATAAAGGATAATTCTGTATCATACCCGATGAAAGCACACGCCGACGAGAGCAGCAACAGCGCTGAAGGGAGCAGCCGAAACGCGTGAACAGCAGCAATGCTAACACAAATTCGCAGGAATAATGAAACAGGTAAATGAACAATCCTCGCGGGTGATTTATTTATAGAAATTAGTTCGGCTGAACTATTTTAAAAGTCAAATTTCGGCCGAACTCATAGTTCCGCCGAACTTTTGTTGCTGGTTTTCCAATCTTCGGCAAAAATTTTGTTTGCCCGCGTCGTCTCCGTGTTTGCCAATCTTAACGGAATCAATATTTCGTCTGAACTTTCTAAGAAAGTTCGGCTGAATTATTATAGAGTTCGACCAAACTTTAGAAGAATTTTGGCCGAACTATTGCCGAAAAAAGTTTTCGGCCCCCGATTCTCACAAAAGTGTAACCCAACTTCACGTTTCCGCCCAGGTGTATCATTTATTCTCACCGATTAATTTTGTAACGTATGGTTAGTGTTGTGAATGACTTTGTGTGGTTGAGTTAAATCAAAAGGATCCATGCCTCTTATATAATATTGAGAGAAGTCATTCACAACACTAACCATTCATTGCAAAATTAACTCGTGACAACAAATATTACACATCTCTCTCACCATAGTCCTGAATAGGTATATGTTCATCAACACAACCGGGACACACATTCTTCTTTAAATTACACACCTATATGCATTCATCATTAAAATACAAATTTAAAAAATGACAATAAGCATTCACGGTCTATTCATGTATATAGTGAGTTGCCTTCATTTAGGCTTCACGAATTTCACCCCAAAACTCCAGTATGTACTAGCACACCATTTACCTAGCAATGTTGATATATCACTTGTAACCATTCACACACTTAGCGATGCAGTCAACCTTACATATCTTAAGGGAATAGTATGCATCCATGGTCACAACAATAGGTTTTCCAAACCTTCAATATTCAATACAACAACTACCTGCATCAAAAAGACATCAGATACTCATATTCATGTAAATAAATAACAACCATTGGGCACATTGCCATAGAAGTATATCTTGGTTGTTGTAGGCTACCAAGAAAGAAACCAATAATTATGTTTCAGAAGAACTAAAGGTTAAGTACATCATTTTACTAATCCTTGTTACCATATGGACATTAGTAGTTAATCACCTCTGGCCATATGATGTCTCCTGCATTCCTACTTGAATAGATGGGTGACCGTTCATGGACTAATTATGATACAAGCATTATAAGTATTGGGAACTTATCCAATGTACACAAATTCACTCGAAACTGCGATTGGTACTTCAAATCTCCACCTAATCTTATATTAACTGATCTACAATTGTTTTTGCAGTCAACCACCCTCAAGCCATATTTAGAGGCAAAGGAGGAGTGCTCAAGAGAAAATGACCAAATAGTCTCCTAACTTAGGGAGTCCAAATATTTCACCATCTCCACCCATTTAATCTATGCAACAATCTTTGCTCCACTATAAAATGCTATTCTAGAGCTCTATCCCCATAATGAGCCATAAAAAACCACTAAGAACTCTTCTACGACCAGGAATCCAAAGGAAACAGGGTCCCCACCCAAGCTAAGAGAATAAAGAACCCATCCTCCTTAGCTTGATCTATGCCTCCCACACTCTACTGCACACATTCATATTTGTATCTAGGCTTGTGGATTATTTTCCCTCTCCCATGCTGCAATAACATATTATGTGTGCTTCTAAGGTGTTTTCCACCACACTTTTGTCTCTCAAAACTTAGCTCTATGCTCAATATTGTCTCCTTTTATTCCTCAACAACTTTGTCCTTGTTTGAATTGATGTCCATGTTAATAACATTAGAGAGCCTCCTTGAAGCACTCTTCAACCTAAAATGTTTCCTACACATCCTCCCTTGAACTCTGCATGCTACCCCCCCCTGAATGACGTCTCCCCTTTTCCTTTCATGGTGGCTCTTCTCCAACTACTACTCCCATTTGAGGATTGGCTTCTCTCTTAGAATGTTATCTCCTTCAAATTTTTGTGCCCCCCAATGCATACTCCCATGTCTCATCTTCGAATTTTCCCTCTCTAGACTTGTTACCCACTCTATCTCCTTTTTATTTTGTTTCAAATGCCTTCCCTGCCAGCATTGCTTTGTCGTTTAATGCTTAGTCCCTTTATGTGTGTGGAATTTCCCAACAGGAGTGTGAGAATGCCCTTCCCCTAGGAATCCCATACACTTCCTCCAACTCCATAAATATGCATTTATCTCCATTAAAAGAAACTCAATGAGACCATGATTTTCATTAAATAATAATTTTCTCTAATTTCCCAAGTAATCCCTCTTTAAAGCTCTGAACCTATGTATGTTTTCTCAACAAGTTAATTGTGTTTAAATTAGCACAATTTAATTACAAATAAAATTTATAAATATTTACAAGAGGGATCAATGAAAGGGTTGTCACACAAGCATAATCAACCATGGTCAACCATGGACAACCATAGTCAATAATAAATTATTATAGTCTACTATAGTGAGATTTGGGCAACCATGGTTAAAATGAGTTAATTGTGTTTACATTTCCATAATTTGATTACGAACAAAATTTATAAATATTTATAAGAGGGTTGAATGAAGGGGTTGTCACACAAGCATAATCAACCATGGAAAACCATAGTTAATCATAATATATTATAGTCTAGAATAGTGATATGTGGACAACTATGGTGATCCATATTCAACTATATGTTGATCTAATAAACCCTCAAGCATAATTTCATCGTAAGGTCTCCCCTCTAGGAAGAACTCCCCCATATTCCACTTTGCATTATTGTTCACCATCAGATCAATTGTTAGACAATTGAACACTGGTCTATCGTTGGATTGAACACTTAATAATTACGTATTAAACATTAAAACATTAAAAAAAATAATGTTAAATAATAAAATAGTTATAATATTCTTGAATGTAGATTTCCACAGGGAGAATAATAATGTTGTAGATAAATTCTCGAGACATGTGTGTCATGGATGAAGTTATAATATTCAATAATTTATTTGTAAGATTAGGAAATGGTATGCACTCTCTGATTATGATCCCGTAGACAAAGAATTATGTGAAATGATGGCTACATATGGCTTCTTTATTTTGCAATCTTTGAGGTATGAAAAGGGTATGTTCTCCTTTTTAGTATAAATTTCACTCGAAATTTAAAATTAGACCAAACAAGCCCCTTTTTAATGATTAAAAGTAGCATAAATGTATTATATTCCTGATTTGTTTATTTTTACATGGACAAAATTGTTGAAGCTGCACATTCAATGTATGTTTTTGTCATTTTTTTTTTTCAATAATGGAGATCTACTTGTAATTGTTCTTTAAAAAACATAACTCTGTTAAATGACACCATAACTTTATTTTCATTTGTGCATTTTAAGGGAATTATCCAAATAAAACTCGCAACATCAAATAAGAATGGAAATGTGCTTTGAGTAACTCAATTTTATCCCTTCCTCTTGGATATCAATGATTTTAAAATTCGGTCCTTTTGTTTGAACAATAGACAAATTCTAATACTTATTATCTAAATCAGCTACTAGTTGTGATTGTGTGCTTACAAAATATTTTGTCAACCTGTTGAATTTTAGTAGTTTATCACATGGATTTCACATGGGGCTTCTAGGGCACATATGTGTATGGTCCATATTTGTCTTGGTGAATCAATGATGATTTAAGCTTATGGTTTGGTGATTTTGGGTGACCACTCCTATTACCCTCATTTCATTGTCATTTTATTTCGTTGCAATAACTTTCGCCTGAGACAAAAATTCCTTGGCGTATAACCCTAGCTTTGTTCATTTTACCACCAAAGGCACTCTAGTCCCTTAACACGCTAACCCACTCTTGTTTCAGGTCACTAGAATTAGGTTTCTACTACACAAGTATTCCCACGCTAAACCATTTTGGTGATGTAACGCTTAGATTTGTGATCATGTTTGCATTGAGACTTTTCTCTCTCTCTCTTTTTTAACTCATTTGTGTTTCTTTTTGGTAGGCGAATCCTCTACACACCTGGTGAGAGGTCCATTGGCCACGCCTCTAAGTTCCTCATTTATTTTGTGCTGCTTAATTGTTAGATTCAAGTTTCATTATCACCAGAAAGGCTTGTATTATACACTATAGCATGAGAAGAATGTTAACCCATTTTGAAGTGGTGAGTTTTCCCATAAAAAGTAGCATAAATCTATTATATGCCTGATTTGTTTAGTGTTATAGGGATAGAATTGCTAAAGTTGCACATTCAATGTATGTTTTTGCCATTTTTTTTCAATAATGGAGATCTAATTGTAATTGTTCTTTATAACTTATAACTATGCTAAATGACACCATAAGTTTATTTTAGTTTGTGCGTTTTAAGGGAATTCTCCAAATAAAACTCGCAACATCGAATAAAACTGGAAATGTGATTTCAATGATGCAATTTTATCCCTTCCTCTTGGATATCAATGATTTTAAAAGCTAGTGCCTTTGTTGGAACAATAGATTGATTCTAATACTTATTATCTAAATCAGTTGGTAGTTTTGATTGTGTTCTTACAAGCGATTTTGTCAACCTGTGGAATTTTAGTAGGTTTCATGGATTTCACATGGGGCTTATGGGGCACATATGTGTATGGTCCATATCTATCCTCGTGAATCAATGGTGATTTTAGCTTATGGTTTGGTGAGTTTTGATGACTGCCCCTCGTACCCTCCTTTCATTCTCATTTTCTTTTGTTGCCATAACTTTGGCCCGAGACTAAAATTCCTTGGCGTACAACCGTGGCTTTGTTCATTTACCACCAGAGGCACTCTATTCCCTTAACATGCTAACGCACTCTTGTTTCAGGTCACTAGAATTAGGTTTCTACTACACAAGTATTCCCACGTTGAACCTTTTTGGTGATGTATTGCTTAGATTCGTGATAATGTTTGCATTGAGATTTTTATCTCTCTCTCTTTTTGAACTCATTTTTGTTTCTTTTTGGTAGGTGACTCCTTCACACACCTGGTAAGAGGTCCATTGGCCATGCCGGTTCTAAGTTCCTCATTTATTTTGCGCTGCTTAATTATTAGATTCATGTTTCATTATGGCCAGAATGGCTTGTCTTATGCACTATAGCATGAGAAGAATGTCAACACATTTCGAAGTGGTGAGTTATCCCATAAAAAGTAGCATAAATATATTATATCCCTGATTTGTTTAGTGTTACAGGGATAGAATTGCTGAAGTTGCACATTCAATGTATCTTTTTTCCATTTTTTTTAGTAATGGAAATCTACTTGTAATTGTTCTTTAAAACGTATAAATATGTTAAATGACACCATAAGTGTATTTTATTTTTTTCATTTTAAGGGAATTCTCAAAATAAAACTCGCAACATCAAATAAAACTGGAAATGTGCTTTCAGTGACTCAATTTTATCCCTTCCTCTTGGATATCAATGATTGTAAAAGCTAGTCCCTTTACTGGAACAATAGATTGATTATAATACTTATTATCTAAATTAGTTGGTAGTTGTGATTGTGTTATTACAAGTGATTTTGTCAACATGTGGAATTTTAGTAGGTTATCTCATGGATTTCACATGGGGATTATGGGGCACATATGTGTATGATACATATCTATCCTCGTGAATCAATGGTCATTTCAGCTTATGGTTTGGTGAGTTTGGGTGACTGCCCCTCTTACCCTCCTTTCATTCTCATTTTATTTTGTTGCAGGCACTTTGGCCCAAGACTGAAATTCCTTGGCATACAACCCTGGCTTTGTGCATTTTCCCACAGGAGGAACTCTAGTCCTTTAACACGCTGACCCTACCTTTTTTTGGGTCACTAGAATTAGGTTTGGACTACACAATTATTCTGACACTGAACCTTTCTGGTGATCTATCACATAGATTTGTGATCATGTTTGCATTGAGACTTTTCTCTCTCTCTCTTTTTTAGCTCATTTGTGTTTTGTTTTTGGTAGGTGACTCCTCTACACACATGGTCAGAGGTCCATTGTCCAAGATGGTTCTAAGTTCCTAAATTATTTTGCATCACTTAATTGTTAGATTTGGGTGTCATTATGGCCAAAATAACTTGTCTCATGCACTATAGCATGAGAAGGATGTTAGCCCATTTAGAAGTGGCGAGTTGTCCCAATTGGACATAGAAAGCTCTTCCTTATTGCTCAAATCTATCATGATGTTTAGCTCATTCCCATACACTCCCAATTAGTGAGTCACTTCATCCCCCAATTAAACAGAAATGTAAACCAAACTTCATTCAGAGTTTTGCATGAGTTTCTCAATCCATTTCCCACTTTATAAATTCCCTTAAATTGATGCATTCCATACACATTAATCTAGTATGAATGATGTTTGTGGCCCAACCCATAATGGATATCTTCATGTACGAGTTAATTTGCGGTTGCTTATTGCCACAATTGTGGTTTGATGCATAGGTACTTGTCTAGTGACATGCTGGTTGGTTAAAATGAAAAAATCATGGTAAAAGTAGTAGATCTAGAGCTTGGTAAGTCTTTTATAATTCAATTCCTATCTAAATGGATATTCACTAGGTGAGTATTTTCATTGTGTTTTTTCTTTTTCAAAGTTAAGATGGGGACTGGTTATTGGCACAATTGTGGTGTGATGCATAGGAACATACGCCACGACAAGCTGGTTGGTAAAAAAAACCAAATAAGTCTTTCGTAATTCAATTCCCATCAAAATGGATATTCACCGGGTCAGTGTTTTATTGTTTTTTTCTTTTCCAAACTTCCTTTTGTGTTTTTTCTTAACAATATATTTTCTCTTTATCATAAGTTAGCTTTCTATTCAAACTTTTAAATTTGAATGTTTAAATTTCCATTGATTTTCATTTATAAAATCATCAAATAAGTTTTTTTTAATCAATTCCTGTTAAAATGGATATTCATGAGTTGAGTGTTTTATTGTTTTTTTTTCCAAATTTCCTTTCGTGTTTTTGCTGAACATTAGTTTTTCTCTTTCTCAAAGGTTAGTTTTCCATTCAAAATTTTAAATTTAAATGATTAACTTTCCATTTATTTTCATTTATAAAATCATTTTGCTCAGAATTATACTAGAGAGCTTAACTTGAAAGACGCTTGGCAAGATATGGTATGTGATATTTTCTATTTCATTTATTTTAAGTTTGCAAAATTCATTATAACTTGTTGGAAATTTATAGAAACGACGAGTTGAGGATAATTATCCTTTATTGGTAATTGATATAAGGATAATTTTTCTTTAAAAAACATAACTTTGTTAAATGACACCATAAATTTATTTTATTTTGTGCATTTTAAGGGTATTCTGCAAGTAAAACTCGCAGTATCAAATAAAACCAACAATGTGCTTTCAGTAACTCAATCTTATCACTTCCTCTTGGATATCAATGATTGTAAGATCTAGTCCTTTGAACAACCTCTTGCATATCAATGATTGTAAAAGCTAGTCCTTATCTGAGTCAGTTGGTACATGTGATGGTGTGCTTACAAATGATTTTGTCCGCATGGGGATTTTTAGAAGGCTATCCAAAATGTGATTTAAACTTGATCGACACATGTATTAATAGAACCATGCTGAGCTTATTTGACATATGTATTTATAGTACCAATGCCTAGATATGAAATTTAGGAAACTTATTATGCTTCTCTAGTGAAGCTTTTTATTGATGTTTTTTGTGTTTATGTTTTTTTTGTACACTATAGGCTAGCCTAGCTATTGCAACCCAGTGGATTGGATAATTTGTATTTTTTTGAACATATGGAGTAGAAAGCTTATATTCATTGAAGAATGAGAGGGAAATTTTGATGTGGTGTCTGTAATTGCAAGATATCTTTATTGTATTGGCATATGTTTAAGACATTTTTCAAATGGTTAGTATTGCGTACATACAATTATAACCTTAATGTAGATTAGGACTTCCATACTTTGTTAAACATAGCTTATACTTGAACTTCTTGTGTATTATCCTCATTCTTTATCAAATGATAAGATATCTTTACTGTATTGCCATATGTTTAACACATTCTTCAAATGGGTAGTACTGCTTACATACAATTATACAATTATAGCCTTAATATAGATCAAGACTTCCATACTTTGTTAAACATAGATTATACTTGAACTCCGGGTCTATTATCCTTATTTTTTTATCAAATGAGTGAATCTACCTTGAAAGAGTGCTTGAATTTTTCATTGTATTCGTTTTAGTCATTTTTGGTTCATTTATTTTTATTGTCACCCTATCCACCATCATTGTATTTGTTTGAGTCATTTTTCTACTCTAGTTCATTTATTTTTATTGTCACCCTATCCACAATAATCAAGTCCCATGAAGAAGATTGTTTACTCTGTTTCATTGAGATTTGTATTCGCTTTTACGTAAATTCCAAGCGATTAGTTAACTTTGTTATCAAATTAAGCCATTTAATTAAAATTAAATCATAGTGACATCATTTGACAAATATGAATCAGGTCCCATGAAGAAGATTGTTTACTCTGTTTCATTGAGATTTGTGGTGATTCTTTTTTTATGTAAATTCCAAGCGGTTAGTTAACTTTGTTATCAAATTAAGTCATTTAATTAAAATTAAATCATAGTGACATCACTTGACAAATATGAAGACATTGAATCACTTGACTAATATCGAGTGAATATACACGGAAGCTGCCTATAAGAATGAATACACATTAATAAAACAGCCATATAAACATGGTTTCTTCTTCTCTGTTCCTCTCATGCTGTCTTATTATATGGTTTCTTCTTGTGTTACAATGTGCAGCATGAGATATGATCAAGAACTTATCAGTAAGATTCGCCAATGATATGCACTGTTTATTTCTGATCTCGTAGACAAAGAATTATGTGAAATGATGGCTATAGGTGGCTTCTTTCTTCCGCAATTATTAACATATGAAAATCGTATGGTCTCCTTTTCAGTATAAATTTCACTGGAGATTTCAAATAAATCAAACAAGGCCCTTTTTAGAGATCACAAGTACCATAAATCCATTCTATCCATGATTTATTTAGTACTACAAGGATAGAATTGTTGTAGCTGCACATTAAATGTATGTTTGTGCCGTTTTTTCCTAACAATGAAGATTTTCTTGTAATCGTTCTTTAAAAAGCATACCTCTGTTAAATGAGACCAAAACTTTGTTTTTTTTTGTGCAGTTTAAGGGAATTCTCTATGGCCAATGGCTCTCGCTTCATTTCCTTGCCTAGCACGTATAAAGATCCCAAGTATGTACCCTGCAAGAGTCAATTACAATTCAGGAATATTTTATTAAGCTAGAAAATCAAATACATGTGTTTGAAAATCAAATACATGTGTTTGCGCTATAGAGGATTCTTCGATGGGAGCTACCTACACTTTCATATTTACATCAAGGAATCATGATATATCTTAAAATCCAAGCCTTTAATAGTCGATATAAATACATTGATATCAATAGGTGTCGCTTCCTCGAATGGGTTTGAGGTGCAGGTACTACAATGAGGCCTAATAGAGTCATAGGTACTTTATTTTTGCGCTTTTTAATGAGAACCATAAGCCAGGGCCAACCACTCACAGGAACTTTGGGTTGCTAAACCCAGATAGTTCAAAAGTCTATGATGTAGATTTGAGTTGTGCTTGTTGTGCATCTCCTCCCCCACCATATTCGCCTCCGGCAAGCCCACCGCCTAGCTCGATTTTTTATTTAGTGGAAGTCTTCGTTGTAAACTTACCTTAAACTTATTTCATGAACAAAGATCTCCCAAAACATAAAAAGCATTGGTTTTGTAGTTCATTGTAGCACAACTCAATCTCCTTTTTATCTTCTCAATGGAGCTCCGGATAGCTCACTTCAAATTCTTTTTTAAAAAAAATTAATAAATAAATAAAATTTGCACTCTTATTTTCTCTGCCACTCTTTCTTATGCTCCAGTTTTAAGATGTTTTTCTTGCAATATTTGATACAATTACTAATTTAAACATTTTTAACAGTAATGAATCATAGTCATCCATGAAATACTAATCTCAATTGACTCATTTTCACCTTCAATTAATTAATATATATTAGCTACCTTTACTAATATAATTATGCTAATATAATAAATTATTATAATCCATTTTCCAACCAGTAATCCGAAACTTATATTTATATAATACCACCACACAAATATATATCCTGAAACTTTATCAAATCCTACCATGCATGGTACCAATTGATTATTTCTTAATCATGCCATTACGGTTTCCCTTTCAGTAGAATTTAGAACACTCAACAGTAGTGGATCTTTCTTTCTAAACAGTTGCTCTTTCTTTCCTTACATCTATCAACCGAACGCGCCGCTTGAGACGGATCGAATCAAGTCAGACCAAATAATTCTCCCATCAAATCAAACCAGACCAAATAATTCTCGCATCGAATCGAATTTTCAATTCGGAACGCGCTTTAGCGAATTGAATCAACCAAAAACCAGATTATTCGCCATCGAATCGACATTTCGAATTTCCTTTTCTAACAACGAAGTCATGCCGTGGTTATCATTTGTTGATTGGTATCTATCTAAATAGATTGGTAGGGTTAAAGAAAATACTAGCCTAGTTTTTTATGTTTTTTTTTTTAAATTGATATCTATCTTTCAATTTAATATAGATTGGTAGGGTAAACGAAAGCACTCTCTACTTGTTTGATTTGATTTTTGATTTTTATCTTTTAAATTATATAATATAATGTTTTATAAAATGATAAATTTTAATGGCTTAAGATGAATTTTGATTTTGATTTTCATCTTAAGACGTGCAGCTAAAGCCACAGTCGAAGGTGCAAAGTAGCATCTTTACCTTTGTCGGTTAAAGAAGATAACTTAAGTCTTCCACAACACGGCACCACACCGCAGCGCAGAAAAGCGAGACAACTCGGCTCGCCACAACCAGAGCTATAAATATACCCACCCTCTTTTATTGCAATTCACTTTCAATATATCATCTCATTTCATCTGGAGCTTTTACTACATTCTCATCTCCCCAATTGTTTATTGATATATATACCTGCTTCTAGTGCTTTATCATGGCTCAAAATGTAGTACCCGTACGGCCTGGTGGTGCTCAGGAACACCAGGACCGTGGCCACACCCATAGTCACACTCAGGCAGGCCAGACTCAAACTGCGCACTCTAATCCGAATCAGAAGACGGGGCTGCTGGATAAAATCAAACAGAAGATTCCTGGAGGCCAAACTCAGACTCAGGCGGGTCATTCTACTTCATCTCGGAAGCCGGGGCTGGTGGATAAAATCAAAGCGAAGATTCCCGGAGGGCAGAGCAAGTAATGGAGAAGGTGAAGGGCCAGAGGAATAGTAGAAGGCAAAGACTTATCTAAAATCGAGGAATCAACATGTATTAGTATATACTGCCTACATAGATTAGTATATAATGCCTTAGTGCATTAATGAAGCTATAGCTTCAAGAACAATATTGATTGCCTTGTCCTCTCCCATCCCTCTTTTGCCAATTGACAGAAAATAAGCATCATGATATAGTTTGTGTTAGAATATAGTTTGGGCCAGAATAGCTAATACCTATACCATATACCATATCAGAAAATTTGTAATTTGTAGATTTCAAAATGTTTTAGTAATCTGATAATAGCTAATTACCATATGTTTGGTTTTATTTTTCGTATATATTTCATAATTAAATATATTTTTCATGAGAGTCAAGTTAATATAATAATATTTATAGTTATAATGGCATTACTATAATAGTATTTATAAAAGCATTATTAATTTTTAATATCATTATTATGATTTTTAATTTATATAAATGATGAGATAGTTTAATCATTTTGCCTAATCAATAGTGACAATTTTAATTAGCATAACATTTTTTTAAATGTATTTATATTAGCAATTGCACCAAAAGTGCAAAGAAAGGCCCATAAGTTTGTTAATTTGGAAATGCTGTATGAGAAATGTATTTACACATATGTCTTATATTTTGCATTTTCAAAAGTAACAAAGTCAACCTTTGAAAATAAATAATCATGCATCATATTCCATATTTTTTTTGTTTCACTACTTTAATTAAAACTAACAATTACCCACCCCAATTAAAAATTATAAAAAAATATATTTATTAAAAAAACTATAAAAAAATATATATTTATGTTTGTTTTAACCCTTATGCATTTTAATTTAAAACCAAAATATCTAACATATCTAACATGAACTAACAAAGATCAAAATTATTTACATGTAAATTTTTTTACAGTGAAAAATAAAATGTGCAATTTAACCAAATAAGTGTTTAAGCATAAATACTTCATTCTCATAGATACATGAATATTTTACACAATTACATAGAGCATAATTTTTTTTATTTTAAAGAGGCATGTGTCATGAGCCTCTATGTTCAATAAAGTTATTGTTCGGTAGTGTTATAAATTATTTTCTTTTATATAAAATAACTTACAACACATTCTCTTTTTATTTAAAAGTGATTTTTTTTTCATCTTCTAACTTTCATCATAAAATTTAATTTTTATACTATAATAAATATAAAATGTATTGCAAAAAATAATAATTTAAATATTATTCTTCCAAAAAATTTAACCCAACTTGTATCCTAACTTCTTTAGCATGCTCTTTCAAAACAAATTCAAGATGACAAATCATATTAAACCAAATATGGAATAAAAAATATTACCAAACTTTTACAATAACTTTTTCATCACTATATTTAAAACAAATCTAGAAAAAGACAAATAATTTTATGAATCATAGCATTTCTAATTCCCCAATTGCATATGTGAAACCAGACAAAAACAGGTCTATCACAATAAAATGTGTGTTGTAGGTGTGTTTTGATTATGTGTAAATTTGAAAATTGAAATAATGAATAGGTAAAAACAAAAATTAAATTACCACCAAAAAACCTATGTTGTTAAACAAATAGAGTAATTTAATAACTACTTACATAGCCATAATAAATTTAAAAAAAACAGATAATAGTAATCCCAACAGTGTTGCAAAGTGAGGCTCCATTATAAATTCTTGAGCAATATTTGCATGGAAATATAACCAACTTTACATGCAATGTTGTTTAATGTTGTTTAAATTAAAATAAAAGTTACTTAATTCACATTGAGAGGAGAGGCTATCAAGATAAATTGTAACAAGAGGATTCCTTAATACTTTAGGGATGAAAACTTATCATAAAATAATGAGATAACATATTAATAAGATTTTTTAATTTAATTACACCATCTCCCTTGAAAGATTGGATCTGATTTTAGAGAGAGATAACATGGAATATGTCACTTGTCAAAAAGATCATGCAAGACTC
Organism: Pinus albicaulis; assembly: GCA_034641835.2. Classification (NCBI taxonomy): domain Eukaryota; kingdom Viridiplantae; phylum Streptophyta; class Pinopsida; order Pinales; family Pinaceae; genus Pinus; species Pinus albicaulis. The sequence continues at coordinate 419,343,318 of CM076576.1, read as the reverse complement.
ATGCACCAAGAACAGAGCAACAAACTCCGAAGACATTCAATAACTATGAACTGGTATTGCAAGTTCTGTACCTGAGAAGGCCATTTCATCTTTAAATATCCAGCCAAAAATATTTAATTCCAGACTCTTTACTTATTACTTCTTGATGATTCCAATCACAAGAGGCATCCAGAACAAAACTACAGTATCAGTTCAGCCACTTGCGTTGACTTAATACATAAAACCAAAGGATGGGAAAAATTGCATTACACAGTTCTTTCTTTCCTTGAATGTTAGAATAACTAACCGTTATAGCCAACCCTTGTTCTTTTTTCCGTTGACCTCTCTAGGGTTTGATGATCTATTTTTCAGCACTCCATTTTATTGGTTTATTTACTTAATCATTCTCACTGCCATTATTTAATTGCCGACTCTTTTAACCTTTAATTGGGCTTCCCAATGCCTTTTCCACTTTGCAGTTTTTACAATGCTGTTCGAAATTTGTGGCAACAAGCGGACTTTGAAATTAAATTAAATGTCCACCTTGAATCTACCATTTCAAAAATCAAATTACATTGGAATCTGTCAACCAGTTTGTTAAGCTAAATAATTATAAATTTGATTATATTTTTTACCGCAATTTGTTAAATTAAATAAATATAAATTTGATTAAATTTTTGACTCATTTTCTCTTTCTGAGTGTAATGCAACTAATAATTAAGTAAAAAAATCTACTGAGTAATTATAAATTTGACTAAATTCTTGAGTTTTTTATTTTTATTACTGTAATGTAGCTAATGATTTAATTCAAAAATTCTGCCGTGCTACAATACTTGGATACACAAGTCTATGTGAACCTTCTCTAAATCAACATTACAAACCATACAAGAAAAATCCACAAGGATATCTGCACAAAGATAGTTACCGAAAGATTGGTGTGGCTGAGATCCTTCCATAAAAAGCGCAAGATCTCAAGGCCGTAAATAAAGTTGGAAGACTAAAGTTGTTTGGAGAGCCTGTTGTTGCTCATATCCAGAACCTTCAAAATTTCAAAACGAATTACGCCATTATAAGCGGAGCTAATCGCTACTGAGATTGAGATACTCATGAGAATATATTAGGCCCTACCCAATCGGCCGCATAGAAGGAAAGGGTCCAGAGATCTAGTTGCTGCTAAAATCATTGTATTCAAATGCAAATCTAGCTGGCGCAGCTCTCTAAGCTTTTGGAAACCCTTGGGGATTATGTCTATCAGATTGTTTGATGACAGGTTCATTTAAATTATTAGACATATGGGGAAGTGTAGTTGGATAGATGAAATATTTTTATAATTGTCTTTGGACAGATGTCAAGTTCATATGAAAATGATAGACAAAAATAAGGTACTGATTCAAAAGAAAAATTTAGCGGCCAAATTAAGTTCATATATTTATGTTTTATAATAAATAATAATAATAATTTAAAATAAAACTATAATATTTATGTTTTTTTTAATTTAAAAGTATTTTGATACTTATCATAAATTAATATTTATTTATGTTTATTAGCATTTTAATTTATATAACTACACTATTTATAATATATTTTAATATTAAAATTTAAGACTTCAAATTATAACTTATAAATATTTAATTATATATATATATTAAATAACCATTTAAATTTTAAAATATTTTAACGCTTATTATAAATTAATATTTATTTATATTTATTACTAATTTAATTTATATAACTACACTATTTATAATACATTTTAATATTTAAATACAACACTTCAAAATATTTAATTAGATATATTTTTCTACATATATGTTTTACCCTTAAGGGGTTCCTCTACGGTTCCTCTATGAAAAGAACTTCACTCCAACCAACTTTTGAATTATATGTGAGATCATCTAAATATGTTTAGACATTGGATCATAAAGTAGTTAGAAAGAACTAGTTAGAAATTACGGTTCAGATGCACGCAATACGGTTAAGGGGATCCACCATGTTCCTTCCCCACAACGCTTGCTTAATTGCAACCTTTTCTTCTGGGGTGTGAGCTCTAGGATGGGTGTTGCAAACCCTAATTAGTGAAGTCAGCTCTTGAGCTATGCATATCGTTGCTTCGTTCACAGTTACTGAGTACCACAACTTCTACAGTAAATTGTCTGTGTCAGCTTTCAAATTTAATTTTGTTTATCCAAGTTTGTTTATAATTTTTTTTTTCTTTCTCTTCCACTCTCATGCATCTCGGTTTGATTTGTAGTATTAGGGTTTAAATTCCGTGCTCCAGCCTCAACGCAATCGAGGTTAACTTCATTTTCTATTCTAAAGAACCCTGTAATGGTTAAATATATACCCATTCAACCACTATTTGCTACTAATGTTAATAAATTTTCCATAAACAACACCTTCTACACCTTCTACTGCTTAGGATCCATATATAATTTTTCACAGAAAACCCCTTTATTCTTTGGAAACATTGGCCACCCTTCCCCTGGCATTGGCGTCACCCCCCTGATTTATAATCGTTATAACCCAACCTTCTACTACATCAACCTCACTAGAATCACTGTGGCGAGAAAACAAGTGTGCATCCCCGTGGGCACTTTCGATATTCTACGTGATGGAAGTGGAGTCCTTCTTATCGATTTTGGAAGGACATTCACCTATTTGGATGACCCGACATACATACCTTTCATTGCCGCCTTTCGATCGAGCATTCCAAGTGAGCCAAATAATGCAACAACAGATACAAGCTTTGATATCTGTTACAAATCTACGCCAGATCTCTGACTTCAAGCTATTACGTTTCACTTTGCAGGGGATGCCAAATATAACCTACCGACAAATAATTTATTCGTAGACCCACGCAAAGAACAAATTATATAGTTTTCCTTTCCTTCAGATCTGCAAGGGAGGTGGGTTCAGGCACGATATTCAAAAACATTCAGCAGCATAATTTGAACCTAGCTTACGATATCCACCGTAACAAGCTCCCCTACTTTGCTCAGAAATGCTGTGCTAAGGTTGTGCTTCAATGTAGATCCACCCTATATGATGTAGAACTGATATATTTTTTCGTTTTGTGTTAATAAGTTTCTATTTCTTTCTGGATTGTAGTAGAGATAAACAATGTATATCGAGAACAAGTATATTTGTTGTGATGGTTTAGTGATATAGATATTTCATATTCACTTAACTATTTATTGTTAAAAATGAATTCTATTAACTTAAATGGATTCTCTAGGTGAGATATCTGGAGAGTTCCAAAGCACTACACACAAATGAAGTCTCTCTTCATACAAAAGAATCTCGTACATATAGACTTGCACACAAAGAGGGTGGTTTGAACCACTCCCTAAATGGTAGGATCTGAGATCTAATCTTAGAGTCTCAATCCTATCCTCATCACAACAAACATCTAATTCTAGCTTTCACTATTAATTCCAACACTCCCCCTTAATGGAGAAAGGGTAATGAAAAATAACATATGCATGTTGGTCTCAGTCTCAGCTAGGCTTACACAAAAAACATAAAAAACATGGTAACACAGATTTTCATTTTGGTATTTTTGTTTGTTAGTCCATACTTGTTCATTCCGCGGCGATGCTTCATCTTCACTTTCATCGCCATGAGGTAGTGATATATCTTCACCTTAGTTCTTCCCCAATGATGGAAATCTTGAACTCTTATCCTCACCTTCTCAAAATTATGACAGGCTGGATAGGATAATTTTTCGTCTCATTATTTCCGGTGTCAATTATCTGAACGTCAGCAATATTGTCTTCATCATTCATTGATGTAAATTATGTGTTGACTTCATAAATACATGGTGTTTCAATCCATGCTTCAACAAACTTTAATTCCAATTCAAATTTTGTTGCTTTTTCCTTGTTTTTGTTGCTAACGTCTGCACACAAAGAAATATTCATGAGATCATCATAATTTGAATTCTCTCTAGCTTTGTCTTCTTCTACCTCCTCTTTGCAATAAGCTTCATGTGGCTCATCCAATTGATCTTGAACAATATGTTCATTTTTACTTCCTTCCTCAAGAACGACTAGTGGGTCTTCTTGATCTTCAACCTGTTAGTCATCAGTGATTTTGCTATTTTTGTAGATGACTAAATACTTGTCCTAGATTTCTAAAAACAAGATTCATGAATATTGTGAGTTTTAGAAATCTCACTCCCTTCATTATCCTTAAAACAAAATTTTCACTATCTCACTTTTCTGCCATTCCCTGGTTATCCTACCACTCCTAAATGACCCCTCATGGGCTCATTCCATTCATCTTTATCCTATTTTCCCACCCATAACCTTAGTACCTTGTTTTTCCTTTGCCCCACCCCTCCACTTGCCACCTAGAATCACCAACCAGCTTACTCCTTATTATGTTTCCCATATGCCTCAAACATTAATGGTCTTAAAACTATCTTTGTAGGCTCTCTAGATAAATCAAATACATTTGATTTTGGATCTTCAATACATTAATTTGTCAAAAACTCTGTTTTTCATACTTGAAGACCCCAAGTCAAGCTTTCAGTTAAATAACAAGTCAAAAGAGCCTCCCACTAGGTCACTAGGGTTTCATAGGTTGTAGGGTTATCTTTGGTTTTCTAAATCACTGTTTTTTATATGCTAAGAAGCTTAATCAAATGGGAAAGAAGGTTAGCACTTGTTTGTCCAAGATAGATTAGAAAAGGCTCCAAGGAAGACCTCCTTATCAAGTTCAAATTCTGCAAAAGACAGTTGTCCATTTTTGACATTTCTACAGGAGTGTCAAGGTGGCTATCAGCAGAAAAAATTGGTAAGGTAAGAGGCCTACTCCTCATTACAATATATACACCATCAAAAGGAATGGGAAAAAGCCTAGGTTCAAGAAAAAATCAGGGTTCCTAAGACAAACTAGGCCAGCAGTGTGCCAAGCAAGGAGCCAAGGCAACAAATCACATGGATAGAGGCACACCAGTACAACTAAGCATGAATTGAAGATTTTTAGAAATTATAAATGGAAAAGGGGAAAAGGTGAGGTAAATTGAATAGAAATGAATGAACTTGAAAGGGCTATAGAGAAATTAGAAGACAACACTAATGATTCTTCTCAAACAGCCCAAAAACCTAAGGTTTTGTAAAGACAGGCAAGGGAGATGAAATGAAGATGATAGGCCTCCATGATGACAGCAGAAAGAGAGTTTGCCAAGATAAAGTGTTTCACTGCCTCAAAGGGAAAGCATGAAAGAGTATTAGTATAAGGAAGGTCAAGCCTTCATTTTCAATCATTTTACACTCAAATGATCAAATGAATAAAAGCATAGGGTTGAGTTCCAAGATGAAAATCCAAGCTAAGAATGAAGTTACTGTCATGTGACTAAAAGTGTCAAAACTCCAAGAATGTTAGGAAGGAAAAAACCAGTATAACATGGCACCTGCAAATCAGAAGTGACCTAAGGAGATAGCATACATGATTGTGAAAGTTGTAGTACTTGCCAAAAATGGTTTTATCATGCCCAAGGATAGATGAGAAGGATGAAAACAAGTTTCTCAGTCACCCTTCAATGCAAAAGGAATTTCAATATCCAAGTTAAAACATCGAAATTTTAAGGATGCTTCAACCATGCAAGTACCTAAAGTTATTAAAATGATTGGAAGACATGAGCATGGCCAAAACATAGTAAAACATGATATTCAAACAAAAAATCTGCAAAATAGAGTGATAAAAGCACAAATATGTCAAAGGAGGTCAAAGTTCACCATGTGAGCAACCTAAAGAGAAACCAAGAAAGATGGTTAGAAAGGAAAAAGATCACTTGAATGATTTTTAGCCACCTACTGAAAAAGCTCAAAATGAAAAATCAGTAAAAGTGAACAGAGGACTAAAAACATTAGGAAAGTGGGTTTTTCATTTTAATTTATTTCCCTAAAGATATAAAATACCATTTTTCTCTCTTCCCATCTCATTTTTCATTTTAAAATAGCAAAAAAACCTTCAAGGTGAAAATTTTTGAGTTTCAATGAGAATCTGGGGAAGGTTACCCAGTGTTGCACGTTCATGCGGATGCTATGCTTACAAGAGCCAGTGTTGTGCATAAGGGAGATTTTTCAGTGTATAATTACATTGCGCTACGCTTTTGGGTGAATGCACTACGCGTTCAGACGGGCGCTACCCGTTCGCCCAGAAACGGCCCGACAAGCACAAGAGACATGCAACGTTGCGCTTAGGAAACTGGAAGGCCTGCACGCGAGTAGCGCTGCACTGAGAGGAGCCCAAAAGGCAAAAAATATGTTCAGCGCTGCGCGTAGGAGACCCAACAGGCCCAGAGGTTTCCCGGTGCTGCGCTCAGGAGACTCGGCGGGCCTGCACATGGGCAGGTGTTGCGCCCAGGAGGCCTGACACCCGACTGTGTTCACACACTACGCCTATGCCAAAAACCCTGTTTCACTTGCAAAATTGCCAAAAAAATAACAAAGGACACCTCCAAGCTGCCTTCAAGGACCTGGAAAGAAGTTAAAGGTTGGTAGGTGCATATTTTTCCTTCTCCTCCAGTGAAATTCATGATTTTATGCTTAAAGGATATGACTAGACCCTAGTAACTAGAAACCCTAAGTCCTCATGAGAAACAACCTCTTTTGACCTCCAAGCAAGAAACTATCAGTCAAGAAAGGTGTTTATTAGGGTAATTACAGTGAATTCAAGTTAACCCTTCATCAAACCTCAAAGGAAATCAATCATAAACCCATACCTCCATCTCAATCATTTACAAGAACTTCCCTCACCAACTTTTCATTTCACTCCTCCTACCAAGTTTTACAAGCAGGCCTAAGGTTGTTTAAAGGCAACACTAAACACCATGTAAGGAGAAGAAGGGAGTGTCAACAGTGAAGGAGGCCTAGTTCCTATGAGGCAAAAGCACCTGGGTGGGAAGGTTAACAGATTTGAACCCCAAGATAATGTGGAGATTACTACCTCTCCTGTGATTCTCACATACTTTCAAAATGTGGGGTGTTTCCAGTTTTGTGAGAAGGTCCAACAAGTGAAAAATCACCCAAAGCCCACAAGGTTATTCATTCTTAACCTACATAACAAACAATCAAGCTTGGCAGGGGTGACCTTTGAACTCTCATCAGATTCCATTTCTAGTGCTATAGGTATACCTGATGTTGGTGAAATATGGTTCAAAAGGGAAAAGTTGGACATGAGCTACTATGAGCCATTTATCAAACCCAGATACAAATAAGGTTGCAAAACTATCTTCCCTTTCTCACAGTTGCTAGAGAGGTATGCACCCTTTATGAGGGTCATCATGGAATACTTTACCTATGAGGGAAGATACTCTAGACTCTACTCCTACCATGTTAGGTTTGTCATGCATTTCACTAGGGTCAAGATGATCCATTTTCCCTATTACCTCTATACGAGTATTTAAAATATGTCTTCTATTTTCAGGAGAAGGAACTATTCCCAACAAATGCAGAGTTTTTTCTATCACTCCTTGATCAAGATGGTTGTTCTACATCAGTTGGAAAAAAAAGGCATACCTTGGGAGGTGTTCATAGCTCATGAAGTATTCACAAGCCCACAACCTCATCATCAACCAAATCTACCCTCGTCATCTCATCCTCCTCCCTCTCCTCCTCCATCACCTCCTACTTACCATGCCTCATCATGTACACAAGTATCCTCACCTCAAGAAAACCTCCCTTCCTCATCTTCTCCTAATGCATTAGATCAAGAAGGAAGTGGCAGTGAACAAGCAAGTGAAAATGAGGGTGAGGGTGAAAATGGGTCAAATTGAAATGAAGATGAGGGTGATGATGAGTTAGGCCCACAAGAGGCAGAAAACATGGAAATAGAAGGGGATGATGGGAGTGAAGGAAATGAAGAAGCTGACAGTAGAAATGAATTAAACAGTGATGAACAAGAGGTCAAGAATGAAGTAGAGGACATGGAGGTGGATGATAATGAAAAAGAGGTAAGTGAAGAAGAAAGGAACAATCACACTGAAAATGTTGAGGATGAGGAAGAGGACATCATGGGAAAAAGTGAGGCAAGAAACCAAGAAGCAGAGGATGATCCTAAAGAAAGGAGTGAAACTAAGAGCCCTAATGACAGTCAAAATAGTGAGGCTCATAGTCATGACAAAGATAAGGGAAAAGATGAAGAGGGAAGCCAAAATGAAGATGATGAAAATGCAGAAAATGAGGAAGCTGAAGATAGCATGGACACAAATGAAACCAACATCAGTGAGCAAGTGGGCATTCGTGATAGTCATGAAAACAATGCATAAAATGAAGAGGCTGATGGTGAAAATGAGGATCACAACAATGAAAAGGCAAGTAGCTACAATGATAAACAAAATGAAAGTGCAAAGATTAGTGAAGAGACTAAAAGTGAGGCTGATGTTGAAGGAAAAGAGGTAAGCATTATTCAGGGTGATGAAGAGGTAGACATGGAAACAAATGATGGCACGTACGATGTAAACACCAAGGTAATCACAGTTAAACCTCTTCCATTGACATACCACGGGGGGGAAAGGCATGTGTTTGCTGCCTCAAAAAGGCAAGGGACCATGACCTCCACATCCACAAAGAAGCTAGATAAATGCAAACAAAAGGTGAAGAGAGGTAAGAAATGTAAGTGGGAGCTTAAATATGGATTTGGCATCATTAAGCTAGAAAGTCAAAATGAAGACAAGGAGAGGGCCACTAGCATACCGCTCCAAAAAAAAGATGCAAAAATTAAGGATCTAGAAACATGCCTTGGTATGGCCATGTATAACATTGAATATTAAAAGAATGATAACAAGCAACTAAAAAAGGTGAAGAGGGACCTTGACCTCCAAAAGAAAATGACCAGGCACTATCCATTGCAAAATCAAATTGTGAAGGCTAAACTCGAAAAGGCCCATGCCAAGCTACAGGCACTCCAAGAGGCAAGATACCAAGAAAACATTGGAATATTGGTTGAAGCTTCTCTACAAGCTTCTCCAACCCCATGAGGAAGACATCCACCAATTTTGATAAATTTTTGACAAATTTTGGTTTTTTGCAAATTTGGAGGCCTCTAAGCACAGCACCCTTGGCTCTACGCCTTCATATTAGGCATCCCCAGGAGGACAAATTTCCATTTATGGAATCCTCACATCAATCATAGTATGCTCACCAAATTTGAGAGCATTTGGAGCATCTTTTACCCCTCAAAAGGCCAAAAAACACCTCATTTTTCACCTTTCTACCTCATTTTCAGGCCTGACGCTGCGCCTAGAGAAGTTTTGGGAAATTTTCCTTTTAGACAAGTTAATGGAGCTCAATCAGAAAACCAAGTGAAGTTTTGGAAATTAGACTCAGCAGGCTTTCCAACGAGCCATCACGCGGCAAATTCCAACATCAGGAAGCTCACCAAAACTTGGCGTCAAGTGGACCCAGTTTCTGCGCGTGAAGGCGATACCCGTTCAGTCCTCACTGTGCATTTTTGGCCAGAAAGTCAACAAAATACACTCATTAATTGCAAAATTATATTTTACACTCATTAATTTCAAAATGATATTTTAGTGTTTTCTGAGGCAAATCACTCCAAAGTTAGGTGCTAGGAGCTATTTTGGCATTTATTTCGTGAGATATTTTGTGCCTTGGGCCTTACATGGTCTCTTGAGCATAAATGACATTTATGGATGATTTTGACATTTTCAAAACCTAGTTAGGGTTTTTCCCCTCATTTTATTGATAAATAGAGCATGAGGGCCTTATTGTAAAATGTTGGAATTTGATAACTTTTGAGAGCAATATATGGTTTTTTGGAGATTGAAGAGGAAATTGGTGTTGTAGAGCTTGTGAATGGCTTCTTTTGCTTGTTAATGGAGAAGGCCTTCTTGCAGGATCCCTGAGCTTGGTTAATGGTGATGTGATTCTATTCAATTATTGTTTCCTTATGTATCATTGTGTTTCATCCCTATATATTGCAGTAGGACAAAGATTTTAGACTAAGAAATGTTTTTCAAAGGCACCTTAGCTCTATTTGTTCTTCAGTGCCTCTATGTTTTCCTCTGCTAGGTCATTTTATAGAATTCTTAGTTGCTCTCTAGGCCCACCCAAGATTTTTTATCTTGTGAATGGTTAAATACAGTAGATGTTATAGATGTTTTATGGTTATCCCTGCTAGTTTGATATCACTAAAACATTGTTATTGAGATTTTTCTTTGAAGTACCACTGATTAGGTTTGCCAAAGAGGCTATGTTTCGATCATACCCTTTTCCCATGCTTGAAAAGTGGTTTTGAAGATAATTTTTGCTATAATCAATGATGTTTAGGAGTTCCCTCTTCCTTGATTAAAGATATATGTTTATCTTAAAAAAAAATCTAACCTTGAAGGTGAAATCACTAGAAGTTAAATAAGCTTCTCGCCTTTTATAGTTCACTGGATTGTTTGTCTGAAATGATTATTTGCTTGAGTTTAATCAAAGATTTATTGGTTTGCCCTGTCTTATGATTACTTATTTATGTTAAATAGTGTTGAAGTCCCTTCTTGTTAAAGTATTTGACAAAGTATTCTTAACTGCCCTTTGTCGTACTTTGTTCACAAACTTGATGTTCCTCTAATTTCACACAAACCTTGAAAATCCATTTGACCATGCTAGATTTTCCCTGTGATTCTCCTTGATTCATTATTGAACTTTCCATGACTTTTATAGACTCCATATCCCAATGACTTCAATATTTCCTCAGTCCATCTATTCTACTTGATTATCTACCCAACCAAAACAAACAAACAAACCCCACACTTAACAACTAGCCTAAAATCAAAACCCTAAAAGAAAACAAGTTCCCATCCTTTTCACAGAATAGAGAGAGCCCACTCTGAGTCCAAGAAGGCTAGGTCTTAGGACTCCAAAGACTGGTCTGATGTTACCCAATGCATTTGGTCTTTCTAATCTTCCAAATCACGGGACCACAACATAATGGCGATCATGGTGGGACCTTCTGTGTAAATAACAAGCTTATTCATCCTTAGAAAATTTAGAAGCCCTTGTTAAACAGTATCTATTGATTTATCACCAACTCATCACCTAACATAAATGGAAATCAAGGTGAGAATATTTCTGAGTTAGTGACAATCTAAGTACTCCTTAGAACTTTAGAAACCCTTATCAAATCATAGAGAACTCAAACTCTTAGCCAAAAAGTGGAATCTAGTTGTCTCACCATCCTAGTAAAATGATGACTCAACTGGAGGATGCTCATAGAAACCTTAGGGCTACGTAAAGGAACTCATAAAACCCCAAAAATATCCCTAGATTGGTTTTTTTCCAGCTATTGGTGGTGGACCATAAATACATATCCTTAAAACAACAAAAACATCCACCTCACAACTCCACTAGCCTCCAGTACGCCTACTACTTCACTAGTTCTCATTAGACTTCCCTAGGATTGGGTCAAATCATCCCTGAGAAGTTTAGAGTCCTAATCACACACTATGTGAGTTTAGTAGACACTAAGAGAGGTCAACCTTCTGAAAACAGTCCTAAACTTTCAGCCTCTCTACATTTTGAATTTGAAATCTGGCTTCACAAATGATTAGTACCAGATCTCATCCGGACCCAAATCCTCCTACTATAATTTATGACCCAGAAAATTTTTTGTGGAAAAATTCCAAAACTGAGGATTCAATTACTGTCAAGACCATTCATAGAGAAAATTATGTCCCTGAACATCTTACAGCCTTTCAAGATCCCCAGTTTGACTTGCACCATACAAGGAACCTTTTTAGAACCAAGTCACAAAGTGGGATTAACCAAACTGACCTTGAGCCCATATATTTGCAGCAGAGTTCATGTAGGGAAGCCTCTCCTTCCACTGCTCCTGAATTTCATATTCTCCATCACTTTAGCTCTTTTCATCCCAAGTATGTTCAAAATCAGTTTGTTGGTCCAAGTACTTCCACCACACCCATTCATCCCGCCACTGTGAAAACCACACCACTTCATCCTCCACCTCCTCTCACAAACAATCCTGTTGTAAATCCTCCTTGGATTCCATTAGCTCCCATCATAGCATCATGGTATGCCCCCATAGTACTACCACAACCTCTGGTACCTTTACCAAATGACTACCAATCCAAAATTTCCCACTTTATCGGAACTGAATCTACCACTGCCCAACAACATGTAGATAGGATGAATGATGCCATTGACTACATGGAATTAGAATAAGAGACCATAAAAATGAAAAAAAAATCCCAAATATTAGGAGGAGAAGCCAAAAAATGGTTCAAAAGGTTGACTCCTAATAGCATACATGATCTCCCTACCCTTTACTAGACATTGATAAACAAGTTGGAAATTAAGAAGAACCCTCTCCAAATCCTCTCAGAATATACCAACCTCAAGAGAAATGTCAGGAAAGTGTCCAAGACTATTGCACTAGGCTCAATGGTGTGTACAATGCTCTCCCACCTCACATGAAACCCCCACAAGGCCTAGCACTAGTGAAATTTCCAGAAGGCTTTGATCCAGTCATGACATAGAAATTGAGAGAGAGAGACCCCTTGACTTTAGAAGAAATACAAAGGGGATTTGTGAGTGTAGAGGCCAGCCTCATTGAAAAAAGGGCTAGGATGAGTTCAGAAAAAAGAGTAACCTACAAAGATGAAACCATGCCCTCAACCTCCTCATCTGATGCCAAAATTGACATCCTAGTTAGAACCATGGAGAGAATGATGGAAAGGATAAACTTAAATGAAAGAGTACCTCTCAGGGAAAACCAAGCAAATACCCAAAATAGAAATAGGAATCCAAACTTCAGAAGAGACCCTCCCCAATACAGACTAAGAGACAATGACCAAAAAATCAGGCCTCCTTTCCAAAACAATTATGTAGATGAAGAGGGAAGAGATACTGAAGAACCTGAATAAAACCATGTAAACTTGATAGGTTCTGATAATGAGGGTGATGTTTTTCTCACTAAAGAATAACAAGGTTTATTTTCCTCAGATCAAGCTGAAACAAACTATGAGGATTCTGAAGATTACCAATTAGGACTTGAAAATGCGATAATGGAGATCCATAGGTAATATGACCTTAGGAGCAAAAGGAACTAAGAAACTTCCAAGAGAAACCAAACAGACACTGTTGTTAGGAAAAACATTGAAAATACTCCTTAGAGGACAATAGACAATACCAACACCATGGCTAAAAAATTTGATCCAAACAAAGACAAAACTATCCAGCAAAGTGGTGACCCAAGCTGCCCCAGTGCATCTACTAGTGGTCCTGACAAAACTCCTTTGTCCAAAGTCGCAAATCAGAATCAGCAAACTAAACTTGTAGAAAAAATTATGGCTGGTAAAACTGATGTAAATATGTCTAAAACACAAGTACCTTTAAGCTTTGAAGAAGAAATTGCTAAAATCAAGATAACCATACCTCTCATTGAACTGATTACCCAAGGCATGTAGAGGTCCCAAGTTTTGAAAGTTTTGAACATGGGAAATGATACCGACACTCTACACTTGACTGATGACAAACCAGAGCTGTTGTTTGCACCTGAAGTAGAGGTAAAATATTAAGGAGCTATTCCCCCTTTCTATGTTAGCCTAAACATACATGAAAAAATCTTACATAATTCCATGCTAGACTTTCGCGCCTCTGACAACCTCATTGCAAAGGTAGTGATGGAGAGGTTAGGCCTAGAAATAACCAAACCTTACAAAGACCTGTATTATTTCGATTCAAGTAGAGTCAAGTGTTTAGGTCTAATCAAGGATTTATATTTCAATCTGGCATAAATCCCCGCGAAGCGCCTGGTCATGGACATAGTAGTAGTTGACATTCCCCCCAAGTATGGTATGCTTTTATCTAGATCCTGGGGAGCCAAACTTTAGGGAAACCTTCAAATAGACATGTCATATTCTACCATCCTTGTTTTTAACCAAACAAGGAGATTATACCGAGAATCACACATGAAGTATATGGTTAGCAGCCAAGAAAGACCAAACAACACACCTCTTTATTCCATCCATTCAGATCTTGATTCATTCATTTTATGTACCGAAGATGACATCAATGAATAGGTAAATAAAATTGAAACAGATTTAGACATACCACAAAATTCAAATGAGACACTGAATGAAGAACTCAATAGCCAAAACTTTAGCAGCCTTGAACAACAACATAGTGGCGAATGTGAACTAGAAACACTGTGGAACATCAGCTTTTATGGCTCTTGTGGCAAATCTAGTTCAGGGGCCGGTGTCTAGATACATAACACAAATGAAGGCCATTCCTATAAACTATATTTTCAATGCACTAACAACATTGCAGAATACGAGGCTTTCCTCCTTGATTTACATTTGCTAAAGAACGTAGGAGCTAAAAATATCTCAGCCCAACGAGATTTAGAATTGGTCATTAGGAAAATAAAAGGGGAGTATTCAGCCAAGAATCCAAGACTAAGGGAGTATAGGAATTTTTCCCTAGACCTCCTAAAAACCTTTGAGAAATATGAACTCACTTTCATCCCTAGAGCTCAAAACAACCTTGCCAATGAGCTTGCCTTGGCTGCCAGCAATTGACAAATACCCGAGCAAATGAAAAATTCATTTTCAAAGTAAAAAACCGGCCTACAGTACCTAGAAACAAAGACTATTGGCAAGTGTTTGAGGGTAACAAAAAAATTGATGATTTTATGCAATATAAATATAAAATTGCAAAACCAAAATGAAGCTTAGAATATGAACAAGGTTGCTCAAATGAAGAACAAGCATAAAAAATAGAACCATTCCCTTCTATCAATATAAAAATGTTGGAACACTTTCATATGGAAAAACTTTCTAGGAACCTGGATCAAAAGAACCTTAAGGCCTTGCAATACAAATATAATTCATCACCAAAAGGTTTTGTCACTTTGAAAGAGTTGTTGGATTCCAAGAATGGTGTTAAGAAGCCTAAAGTAGTAACCACAGAGGCTGACATAAAAGAATACAACATAGGAATATTAGAAAAACCCAAGATGATCAAGTTATCCAAAACTCTATCACCTCACATAAAACTAAAATACATAAGACTGTGCAAAGAGTTTAGATATGCTTTTGCATATGGTGATGAGAGCTCAAAGAATTTTAACACAAACATTGTTCAAAGTATGATCCCTTTCAAGCAAAACCAAAAATCTTTGGATCAGATTATGTCACTAAGAAAAAAAGAAAAGGGGTGTAGGCAATGTGTAGACTTTAGAGACCTAGAACAAACCTTCTTGAAGAAAAAATACCATTTTCCTAAGAAAAATCATATGTTGTAAGGGGTAAAAGTTTGTAACAAGATGTCATTGCTTGATAGTGTTTCAGATTACAAACAGCTAATAATACTTCCAACTGATCAGCACAAAGCCACTTTTAAAGCACCTTGGGACACCTACATGTATGACCAAATGCCTTCTGGGTTAAGGAGTGTGGAAGCTACTTTCCAAAGGGCCATGGTTCCTGATTTTAATTACTATACCATGATATACATTGATGACATCATTGTTTGTTTTAAAAGTCATGAATAATACCGTTTTCACCTAAGAAAGATCTTTAATGGTGAAAAAGTTCAGAAGCAAGAATCAATGAGAAATTGCAAAGGAAAGCCTCAGAAGTTTCATATTTTTTGGAAATATCATTCCATCATCCATTCAAGAAGGGAGAAAAATGATTTTTGTTTACAAGAGCTAGATGGGAAAGAGTTATTTGGGGATACTGTCAATGACAGGAAACCCAAGCACTATTACTGTCAGAACCCCTAGTTTAAAACCTTCACTCATTGTACATAAA
The DNA here is from genome assembly GCA_034641835.2 of Pinus albicaulis. Lineage (NCBI taxonomy): Eukaryota > Viridiplantae > Streptophyta > Pinopsida > Pinales > Pinaceae > Pinus > Pinus albicaulis. Next base: position 419,327,549 of record CM076576.1, on the reverse strand, counting down.
ATTGCATGACGAAAAATCAGTAAAACGAAAAATTTCAAAAAAGAGAAAATGGGAAAGAGGGAAGATTTAAAGAAGAGGTACAGCCCCATACCCAAAAAATAGTAGTGTTGAAAGTGTCCAAGCCTAAATTCCACTACTTGTTCAAAAACAAGGTCTTGTTCTGTCATCTAGCCTAATCATGACTGAACATGTTTTCAATTTGTTCTTGATAGGTTAGTGAAAGAGAGTTTGTCAAAACATATAAACTTTACTTGTTAGTAGGAATAGATTATGAAGAAAAGATACTGGTTCTACATGCTCAAATCTGAACCAAAGAGAAATATGGAGAGGCTTAGCAAATGATAAATCACATCCCATGGTGAATTAGATTGCTTAATCCTTGTTCAAATTGTGTTTTCAATTTCATTTCAATAGCTTAGAGAATGAAGTCTGTCATATAGCCTAATCTTGATAGATGAATAGTCTTCTAGGTAGAGAATAAAAGAGTTCACTAGCATACTTTGAACCCTTGGAAGTGATAAGGGTATAAGTAGATAGTTGGTTTTTACTTTCAAAAGAAAAGAATGTCAAGGGTTTGCTAGTTTAAGTGCACCAAAGGAAGAAAAAATGCTAGGAAAAGTAGGCTGGGTAGGTAGATATGAGGTTGAAATAATCATGTTTTTTAGATTCTTGAGATCATAACTTCAAGAGAAACATCAACAAATGAAATAAGAGAAATCTTCTCAATGGAAGACGCATTGGTCTTCATAAATTCAGAGATTTGATATCTGAAGTTCCGGACACTTCCTGAAAAGGAGTTTCCCTCCCCAAGTGCAGCCACAGTTAGTCATCAGTAATATTTTCTATTTTTGTAGATGATTAAATTCTTCTCCTAGATTTCTAAAAACAAGATTCATGAATATTGTGAGTTTTAGAAATATCACTGCCTTCATTATCCTTAAAACAAAATTTTCACTATCTCACTTCTCTGCCACTCCTTGGTTAGCCTACCACTCCTAAATGACCACTCATGTGCTCATTCCATTCATATTTATCTTATTTTCCCACCCATAACCTCAGTACTATGTTTTTCCTTTCCCCCACCCCTCCACTTGCCACCTAGGATCACCAACCAGCTTACTCCTTCTTATGTTTCCCAGATGCCTCAAGAATTTATGGTCTCAAAACTATCTCTGTAGGCTCTTTAGATAAATCAAGTACATTGGATTTTGGATCTTCAATATATTAATTTGTCAAAACCTCCGTTTTTCATACTTGAAGACCCCAAGTCAAGCTTTCAGTCAAAGGACAAGTCAAAAGAGCCTCCCACTAGGTGACTAGGGTTTCATAGGTTGTAGAGTTATCTTTGGTGTTCTAAATCACTGATTTTCATATGCTAAGAAACTGAATCAAATGGGAAAGAAGGTCAACACATGTTTGTCCAAGGTAGATCAGAAAAATATCCAAGGAAGACCTCCTTATCAAGTTCAAATTCTGCAAAATAAAATTGTCCATTTTCTACATTTCTGCAGGAGTGTCAAGGTGGCTATCAGCAGAAAAAATTTGTAAGGTAAGAGGCCTTCTCCTCATTAGAAGATATTCACTAGAAAAAGGAATGGGAATCAGGCTAGGTTCAAGAAAAATCAAAGTTCCTAAGACTGATTGGGCCTGTAGTGTGCCAAGCAAGTAACCAAGGAAGAAAATTACATGGGTATAGGCACACGAGTACAACTAAGCATGAATTGAAGATTTTTAGAAATTACAAATGGAAAAGGGAAAAAGGTGACATGAACTGAAAAGAAATGAATGAACTTGAAAGGGCTATAGAGAACTTAGAAGACAACACTAATGATTCTTCTTAAATAGCCCAAAAACCTAAGGTTTTGGAAATATAGGAAAGGGAGATGAAATGAAGACGATAGGCCTCCATGATGATAGCAGAAAGAGAGTTTGAAGAGGTTGTTGAAGGTGACTTCTAGGGTTTTCCAATGTAAAGTGTTTCACTCCCTTGAAGAGAAAGCATGAAAGAGTATCAGTATAAGGAAGGTCAAGCCTTCATTTTCTGTCATTTTGCACTCAAATGATCAAATGAATAAAAGCATAGGGTTGAGTTCCAAGATGGAAACACTACAAGGAAAAGACCCTCTAGTGGATGTTGTTGAGGAACCACAAAGAAAAATACCCCATACATCTATTTCTAGCGGATGTTACTAGAGGAGGTTGGCGGGCAGAGGGTTTTGCTGATGTTTTTCTATCAGTGCTCTTATCGTTAAAACTCGCCCCGATGCTCTCAAAAAAAGAAAGCACCGGTGTGGACAAAATCATTGGCACACCGGACACCGTGCACTCTGTACACACCCGCCGGGTGTGTCATAATGTAATAGAGCACCGGTGCCTCACAACTCGTCCGTGCTGGTGCATTATACAACACAATGCCAACATCGAAACCACCCGGTGTGGTAGACAGAAACCACACCGGTGCATTGTAAAAAACCTGCCAAAACACAAACTGACCGGTGCGTTTCTAGCAAACAGGACTGATGCGCCTATAAACAATGCGCACCCGTAAAGGGTTAAATTAAAAAAATATTTACGACAAAAAACCCATATTTTTCAGTTTTCTAGTGCTCTTGAGCTATCAATTACCGGTGCGCACGGTACCATACAATGCACTGGTGCGCACCAAACATTAGCACACTGGACAGCGTGCGAGATTTACACACACCGTCGGGGTGTCCAATTACTATAATGCACCGGGGCATCAATACTCTTCCGTGCTGGTGCATCATAAAACTCTACCCCAAAACAGAAATGAGCCAGTGTGTTCTTCTCTAAGAGCATCGATGCACCAAAAACCACATGCACTGGAATAGCATTATATAAAAAATAAAAAAAATTAAGGCCAAAAAACCGGTGCTTTGTGACTATTACGCACCGGTGCTTTACCATTACACTTCCCCGGTGCATCATCAAATTTTCGCGCAGAAACTGAAACATCCTGGTGCGTGGTTAGGGAAATGCCCCAGTGTGTTATAAACAATGTGCCAAAATTTATACCACCCGGTGGGGTTTTATTTAACCGCACTGGTGCGCTTATAAAACCCTGCGCATGGAAACAAGGTTAATTAAAAAAAAAATTACGTCCAAAAAAATTCATTATTCACTTTCCTCAGTGCTCCAGAGCTGTCAAGCCCCGATGCTATTTCCTTATTTTTGAGCCGCCCTGACATCGACGCTCTCATTGCACCCATTGCACGCACTGCTGCTCTGCATTGGCCATGAATCTCCAGCTCACATTTTGAAAAACAGTGGGAAATTTTTATTTTCCAAATTTTACGGCTAATATGCCTCCTCGACGGTGAAATGTACAGGTATTTTTCTAGTTTTTCTATAATTAATCCCTTTAGCGTATTAGAAATTGAAATAAACTTAAAAATAACCATTAAAAAAGAAAAAGAAAAAAAAATTGTCGTGCAGTGTGCTCGAGCTGTTCGGCTCACACCGAATAGCGATGCTACCTATAAAATTTATAGGCAGCACCGCTACCGGTGCTAACGTTAACTGCACCGTTTCCCGTGCGATGTTGGAAGGCGCCCCGAATAATTTTAAACTAAAAATAAAAAATAAAAAAGGTAGTGCACTCATTTATCCAATCGCACCGTTGACCCCAGCAATCACAGTGTCGTGCGTTGACTTCATTTTCCGCCCTAGCTTATGTCACCGCATAGCATTTTGCATTTCGAGAGGGTCAATTGTGTGGACAGGTAAAAGACTGCACCGTCAACTATGTCATTGTCATGAAGTCGGTGCACTAACATGACTATACATGCCCGGGCATATATTTCAGTCAGTGCACCACTATTCTGAATTATACACAGTCCATGGTGCTTGAAAAATAGACATTTGCACCGAATCCGGTGTGGTCTGCTTCATTAGGAGCCCCAGGGCCGGTGCGCTAAAATATTAGTGTTACACAGCATTTTGTCACCGTTCCTGAAATCCCGCATCCCGTACATTGGAGGACTATTCCCGTCACCTGTGAACAACAAAATGTCCTAAAAACACTTTAATGGCATCCTTCTGCGTAAGGACAAGAATTCTCCTGAAGAACATTTCCTCTAGAAAACCCTAAAAATCCATGTTTTGGCATTGACGCGGGTAGCCAGTTCATCCCTCACGCCAATGCAAAAAAATCACACTAGTGGGTGTGCCAGCTGGCACTTTGTCCCTATGTCTCACACGCGCCAAGCTTATTAAGGAATGTTTTTAAAAAATAAATGGTGGAAGTTTGATTCTAACCAACTCAGAATGAATCATCAGGAAGAAGTTGGGTTGTTTGCCTCCGGATCTCCCTGATTAGGAAGTGGTTTTCCACCTCTCATGGAACCTTCTTAAGAGATAGGACTCTATCCCATGGTTATAGGGATCCAAACCTCCCTTCCTCCCTCTATAAAATCCTGCCCTCTCAATTTGCTAGCTAGCTAAACTTCTGGGAAGGAAACTATAGCTGGGCAACTATTGAGAGTATAGCCGAGGAGAACCCCATAAGAGAGAGAGCTTTGTCCAGATTCCCGACAGGCTTTGTTGAGACGCGCTCTGTTGCAAGCCCCGCTAAAGGAAGATCATAGCATCAGAGCATTTGGTTGTAATCTCCCTTTTTTTCATCTATAATATAAGCGACTCTGATTTTGGTTCCATTCATGTGTGTACTATTTTATGTAATGCAATGAATTATATCCTCTTTGACTAATATATAGCTACATGCTTTAGGTATTACATTGTATGTTGTCATTTCTCTGCATGTGTATAGGTGTCTGGACGTGGCGAATGGAAGGATTGTGATCTGTGAAGCTAGGGACGAGGAGCATCACTTCTTCCTCGACAATAGTAGCATGGGATTTGAGGTAGGCTACTTATCACAATCTTTGTCTTTCTTATAACTAGGAACCAACGTCATTGCATGATTCGATTGTTGCTAGACCCAATCTAGGGCTAGTGGGATCGCCTCTGTCCATAGAGGGGATTTACCTCCACAAAAATTTGGAGACTCCGCTAGGGATCAGTGGGAGTTGGTCCTTCCTCCATTGGTTTGTTTTCTCGCTTTTCGTTTGATTATTCTACTTCTCTGGTTCACCTTCCTTGGTGTTAAACCCCTGTTTAGCCCCCAGAAGACTAGATCCAATCTCTGTGAGTTCATTTTTGTCATTTTTCTACGGTAAACCTGATTGGCGCAGTTTTTTCCCTGACAGTCACGCCAAATGGTGCTTGTTGCTAGTTAGGCTCCCATGGCAACCCCTGTTTAGCATAGATTACAGCCAAACAGGCACGCTAACCCTGCTTGGTATTAGGGTTTGCCTGTTCTTGGACTTTCTGAGCTTGACTTTTGGTCCTGGTTCATTTTTTCTGATTGCTTGAAAGCTTTGAAGTCATCTTTTACTGTGTTTAGCCCTTGTCCTTCGGTTGTTTGCCTTTTTCCACCAGTTTTTCATTATAGCCCTAGGGTTTCTAGGTGCTTCAGTGTGCTGAGCCTCTCATGGGAGTATTGGGCCTTTGCTTTCCCGGTCAACTTTTTTTTTGCTTCTTCGCATTCATCTTGTTGGATTCCATTGAATCATTGCGTTAATTGAGTGATTGTCCTCTCTTTTGTTTAGTTTCGCTTTGTGTTGCTCCAAGCCTAGATTACACGGTTTGTTTGAGCCTCTTTTGAGATTCTTCTTCGATTTGAGGGATTTCATCATCAGTTTGAGTCTTGATTGTGCACGTTTGAATTCAGTCAACTTGTTTTGTTTTAGCTCTCCCTTTGTCATTTCTCAAATTGATGTTTTCATTAGTTTCTCATTAATTTAGTGCATTTTCTCTAATATAGTGAAAAATACAAAAAACAAAATCTTTTGCATTTCGACTGGCATAGTGGAAATTGAAAGCTCTTTCGCATTACTAGTGTTATATAACTCTAGAGAAAAATTTTCTAGTTTCATTAGCTTGCATTGAAAACAGTAGTGGATGTTTTTGTGTGTTCGTTTCACTATCATTTGAAAGCTCTCAACTCTCCCATAGATAGCTCTTCATTGAATGAAATGATTTTTTGTGGCATGTAGTTTGCATCTAGAGGTTTTATGAGATCCACCATTTGATAGGGCCTTCAAATCGAAACATAAATTGAAGATCAACTTTAAAGTTTACTGAATTAACCTAAGGCAGCATTGGAACTTAACGAAACATTTAGTAGTCTAAGGAAGAGACGTGTTTCGGCATATTTAAGCCTAGTAGCTGTCGCTTACCATCTGGCTATAGACAGCACTAGTACGAACTTATGCTCCCCATACCGTCGAGTATATAAAGGGAGACCCCATTAGGTTGCAAATCCTTTATCCATAGGAAGTCGAATCTGCCACCTTTTACCCATGATACACTAGACACAACATTCGGGGAGATTACCTGCACGTACGTCAAGTCCTTGGTTGATTTCTCTTTCATTTTTACCAAGGTTCATATGGTAGTTCATTGATATCTGGTACACCCATTTACCTAGATTACTAGAGAAGTAATTTTGATCTTTACTAACTCACTAAAATTGAAAAGATCATCAAGCGCTTGTCCTTTCACACTTGTTTCCGAAATAAAAGTGATAGAGTCATCTTTTACTTGTTTCTAGACTCTTAAAACATGAAACAGTAAAATTTCCAATTTCAATGTGGTAAAATTAATCACCTACGATCACATGCCCATTTAGAGATTGATTCTTTCAGCCTGTTTTTGTTTGCCTTGGTTTTGCCCGTGTGTCTTTTTTTTTTATCTCTTCCTCTTTTAGCTATAGTCATAGTGGCGGAACCATCAGTTTCGTCTACTAGTAGTCCTTATATAGATGATTCATCAGAGGTTTCCCAGTCCTCTGCTGAGCATAAACATCCCGTTGTATCTGAGTTTCCTGATGGGTGACCGGTTATATCTGAACTTCCCTTTGGAGGACCAGTTGACTTCATTGGCCCTTGTCCAACGCTTGGTTTGGATTTGGAGTAGGGGAACACTTCCCTCCTCTTACGTCATGATCACCCTTTTTGGTTGTTGTCATACCTCCTAGTCCCTGTCGTCTTTTAGAAGATCTTACGGCAGGGTGAGATATGGACTCATCCAGTCCTACTCCTAGTGCGGGAATTCCTACTTCTGGTGAGGAATACCAGCTTTTTCCCGAAGACATCCCCAAGCCTTCTGTTATGTCTTCACCTGGTCCATTGCTCCCAACTGGATATAGGTATTTAAGTTAGGTCATGGCCTCCATTGCCTCCATTGGAGTATCGACTCCATCCACAAGGCTGGCCATTCCCTCGTTAGGGATGTCACCATCGACACCTCTCATGGCATCTCCTTTTGTCACATCGACACTTGTTAGACCTACTGTCTACGTGGCTGCATCTACACCTGTTGTCACTACTCAGTCAACTAGGACCTCGTCAGTTCCTGAAGACGTTTATATCACTTCTTCCATTCCAGAGAACATTTCTCCCGAGGAGTATCGAATGTCTTTACAGCCACCGATCTCTGAGGTTGATCAATCCTCTCAGGATCTTAACATTCCTTACTTTTCCCATTATGGAGTTGATGGTGCCCCGATCTGTGTATTTCCATATCAGTATGATGAGCAGGGAAACCCCCTTCATTTTCATGCCCCTGAGGCTTATCAGTATATTAACAGTTTTTTATCTACCAAGCCTGGGCAACCTTCAAATCAACAAGGGAAAAACCTTCATGGACACCCTTTATTTCAACAAGGATATGCTTTTGGCCCATAAGGACAACCCTTCCAGGGACAACCTTCGGCCCAGCCAGGGTATGCGTACGACCCTCAAGGAAAACCCTTACAAGGAAAACCTTCGGTCCAACAGGGATTGTTTTACGGCCCGCAAGGGCAGTCTTACAATCCCCAAGGTCAACCTCTATATCCTCACCCTGCGGTCCAACCAGGGCAACCTCAAGGACCGGTAGGACAACCAGGGTATCAACCTAGACTACCATATGGTCCTGGGGGGCAAACCCATCCTTCCTAACCTTTGGTGCAACCTCAGAAACCTCATTTTCCAATTGGTCAAAATGTTGCACAACCGGGGCCATCTTATGGTCCTGTCACAGGTCAACCTAGTTATCGGGCACAACCTGGCCCACTCTCTCCATCAGGCTAACCTGCTCAGCCGGGGAAACTTGGTGTCCTTCATCAGCCAGGTCAACTTGTTCAACCAAGACAACCTGCGCAACCACGTCAACCTGTTCAACCTGTTCAACCTGCACATCCTGTTAACCCTGCTCAGTAGCCGATCTATTTTATGCCATAGCCAAATCCACCTGTGCCCCCAACTTATCAGACTCAGCAGGGTCCCACTTACTAGTAGTCTATTCGACCCCAAGGTAGCTATTACCTTCAAGGTCAGTCTCGACCAGTTTACAACCCACCTCAAGGTTCTGGTTATTACCTTCAACAACCAGGCTATACTTCTACTCCGTAGTCAAACCATACACTGCTCAATCAGGGCCCATGTATAATCAGAATCAATACCTTGGTTATCAACCCCCGTACCCTGGTTTTCAGCCGCCATATCAACCCAATTATCCGGCTTACACCCCCTATGGTCAGAACCCTCTGGGATAGAACCAATGGGGGAAGAGTTATGCTCAACCAGGATGAAGTATAGGTACATGTCCTTATTGGGGACCTAGCATGCCTTTTAACCCTCAATTTCATTTTCTCGCCACGTTAGAATTACCAGACGTGTCCAAATTGACCAATGATCTGATTCTTCATAATCCATATTGGCCTCCGATTCTGACAAAGGTGACTGGTGATTGCCCTAAGTTTGAGGGTAAATATGGAGAAGACCCCCAAGCACATGTCATGACATACCATTTGTGGTGTTCTTCGAACTCTTGGATAGATGACTCGATTCATCTACATATTTTCCAATGCACTCTTACCGGTGCTGCTGCTAAATGGTACATAGAACTACACTGTGGTATTTTTCAAGATTTTAATACTCTAGCTATGGCATTCCTGACACACTTGCAGTTACCGGTTCGTTACGAAGCTAGGACACATCTCCTAACATCTCTGAAACAGGATAAAGCCACTCATATTTCATATCATATTCACAAATGGAGACGTCGTCGTCATCTGATCAAGTTTGACATTCCTGATTAGCTTCTAACTCACTGGTTCACTACCTCCTTTGTCAATAAGATTGCACAAGACATTGCTATGGGGGCATGTGTAACTGAGGAACAAGCCATTTCTCATGCCCACTACCTCGATTTAGTGTGATCTTAGTCTGGCACATTATACGACATCTTGACTGATGCCCCGCAACCAGGGACCTCTAAAGCACCAGCTACCCGATCGGTTGATGGTGTTATTGGTTCTGTCTCTCAGACTTCTCGCAAGTCTTCTAATGGGAAGCAGTTTTTCGAATTCTTCCAACAATTATGCTCCTCCAACTACTCTAGATTTTGGTAATACCACGAAGGTCAACACCATCCACGCCAATCCTACGGACAAGACTTCCAAAGGGAAGAATAAGGGCAAAGGAAAATCCAAATCCAATGCCCCAATACTAGAATCATCCAAACCACGTGCTGATGATGGTTCATGGCGAAAACCGAAGCATCCTTGCCTGATCTGTGATGAAGACCACTACACCAAAGATTTTCCTAGACAATCCGAAGTTAGTCAAATTCTTAAGGGCTCTAAGGGAACTCCGACAGTTCTTAAGGAACCTTTTCCATCTCAACAGACCCAGATGGTCGAGCAGCCTTCACCATATGCACCGTTTGGGTCTCAGGTTTTCATGATGAATGGTGCTGCACTTGTTTCTATTGCTACTCGATCGAAGGATTATGCCAGGTCACGCCAGGCAGCTGGGAAGAAAGTCGTTGATGGCCCTCCTCCCCCACCTACCTCTAGCCCTCTCGAGATTGAGAAGCCTAGTGCTGAACCCGTTATACGGCCACCTTCCAAAGGTGTTCTATGAAATTCTTCCCATAATCTGAATGCCAGTGCTGCTCAGCATTACAACATTGTTGAGGATTTGGCACAGGCGCCTTCCAAAATGTCCATGTTGGAAGTGCTTTAGAGTTTTCCGTCTCAACGGAAAGCTTTGTTATATGCAATCGGCGAAATCGATCTTGTCGATTCTAGCCTTCTCACCTTTGATCTAGAGAATTTCGTCCCCTGACTCCTAGACCAGATTGTGCTTGCTATACAAGTCGGTCTTAACAGCCTTAATATTCATAGAGCCATTGTGGACGAAGGTGCCTCTACCTGCGTTATGTCATCTACTTTCCCTCACTTCATCTCCCAATGCCCTCGAAGCATTCGATGGAAGGGAATCAAAACCCTTGGGTGTTCTCGTGAGTTTACCGATCTCATTACAAGGTAAGACATTGAATGTCAAAGTGAAATTTGTTGATGCCAAACTCAAATACAATCTTCTACTTGGTCGCAGTTGTTCCCACGCCATGTTATGCGTTCCATCCACCCTCTTTCGACTTTTGAAGTTTCCACATGAGGGCAAGATTATTACTGTCGATTAGTTGTCTTTCTTTACCTCATCCTCTGAGAACAATGTGCCATACGTGGATCAAATTCCTAATCCCCTCGATAATATAGGACCTAGTCTTTTCAAATACCCTGTTCTCATGGGTATTTTTACCATTCCACCACTGAACACCGTTCAAGTCAATATGATCTCCAGGTTAGATGACCCGTGGATCGTCCCTTCTCCTGAACAGGTTGCCTCTTTTGGAGAATCGATGCCTCTGACCCTGGTTGAAATCAATTATTGTGAGATCATTTCCACATCAGATCCTCCTCCTGCTAATAATGATCCTTTGAGCATGGCTCTTGAAGTTTATTCTCAATCCCCTTGGCTCAGCGATGCAGATTCGCCTGATCCTTTGAGAGAATTTTTTTCGTCTGACGAAGCTAACATGGAGACTATGTCTCTCGAATATTTTCCGTGGAGTGATGGACATCATCGTTCCTCGCTCATGCTCGCCCTAGGGGAAATGTCTAATTGTCTCGAGCATTTTTCATCTCAGGTTCCCTCTCCGCCTTTCCAAATGCCAATATTGACTCATGAAGTATTTTCGGAAGGAAATCTAAGTAATATTACCCAAACAATGCCTATCGACATCTCTGTTAAACTAGGGGTCATCGAGAACATCCATGTGGGAGTCACTTGTTCTCCCGATGAGATTCAAGCATACACTAGCCTTTTTCATGAATTTCGTGATGTTTTTGTATGGTCTTATGAAGAGATGCGTAGGATCGATCCCAGTATCGTCATGCACAAAATTCCCACCTATCCTGGTGCGAAGCCTATGCCCCAACATCTGCGTCCAGTGCATCCTTGGAAATCCACTGCTATAAAAGCTGAAGTTGAGAAAATTCTTAAAGCGGGCTTCATATATCCAATCCCTCTAACAAAGTGGGTTTCCAATATTGTCCCTGTGGATAAGAAGCAGGGCACAATTCAAGTCTGTGTTAACTATCGAGATATCAATCGGGCTTGCCCTAAGGACAACTATCCCACCCCCTTTATAGATCAGATCATTGATGATTGTGCGCTAAGTGAGATATTTTCCCTTATGGATGGCTTTTCAGGTTATAATCAAATCAATATCCTTCCATCCGATCAACATAAGACCGCTTTCATCTATCCGTGGAGAACATTCGCCTATAAGAAGCTTCCTTTCAGCTTAAAAAACGCTGGGGCTACCTCCAGCGTGCCATGTCCTATGCCTTTCATGACATATGTAATGTTGTTCAGCCATACCTGGATGACCTTCTGGCTCATTTAGCTCTATGCGAAGACCATCTAGAACATCTCCGCCAGATTTTTCTCTGCTGCAGACATTACAACATCAAGATTAATCCTCACATGTGTGTCTTCTGCGTTGACTCTGGTTAGCTTTTAGGATTCATTGTCTCTAAGGAAGGAATTCGCCTTGACCCTCTCAAGGTCAAGGCTATTGTTAATCTTCCCTCCCCATCCTCGTTGCATCAACTTTAGAGTCTTCAGGGGAAAGAAAATTTCTTACGTCTCTTTATCCCGAACTATGCAAAGGTAGCTAAAGGGTTTACGCAACTTCTAAAATAGGACGTCCCTTTCTGCTGGGATGAGATTTCTCAGCAATATTTCGATAACCTTAAGATGTTTCTCATCAACGCTCCATTAATACGTCCTCCAAATTATCATCGCAACTTTACCCTCTATTTGGTTGCCGGATTCAGCACAATTTCCATGGTTCTGGTACAGGATGACGATGACGGTAACGAACACGTGGTTTATTATATGTCTCGGAATCTTTTCGACATTGAAACGTGTTATTCCCACGTCGAGAAGTTTGTGCTGGCCATAGTCCAGGCCGTTCAGTAGTTTCACCATTACATCCTGTTATGCATGGTAATCGTGATTTCCGAATGCAACCACATGACTTACATTTTGTCTCAACTACAACCCCATGACTATCACAGTGGCATCTGTGGCGGTCACATGTCCGGTTATGCTACCGCATATAAGATCCTTCATAAGGGCTATTTCTAGCCGTCTATATTTAAATACTGTATTGTTGCAGTATGAAAGTGTCACACGTGCCAGATCTTCCAACGCAAGATGTGTGCACCGCCTCTCCCATTACATCCTGTTATTACCGTGGGCCCTTTTGCCAAATGGGGCATTGATTTTATGACATGTAACCCTCACTCGGCTGGGAGGCATGCTTATATCATCATTGCCATAGATTATTTCACCAAGTGGGCCGAAGTGATGCCTACACTGGTCGCAGATGGTAAGACAACTGTACAGTTCATTTTCAACCATGTGATCACACGTTTTGGCGTTCCTCAAGCCATCATCACTGATCATGGCTCTCATTTTCGGGACTACATGATGGCAGAGCTAACTTCTAGGTTGGGCTTGCGTCATGACAGCTCAACGCCATATTACCCCCAGGAAAATGGCCAGGTTGAAGCTGTGAACAAAGTTCTTGTCACGATACTTCAACGAACAATTTCTATACACAAATCGAATTGGCATCTCTAGTTGTTTTCAGCTCTTTGGGCCTATCAGACGTCAGTGAAGAGCGCAATCGGATTCAAACCATTTCAGTTGGTGTATGGTCTGGAAGCTACTCTTCCAATTGAATGTGAGATCCCTTCACTAAAATTGGTTGTGGAATTACTACCCGATACTTCCCCGAAGGAAGAGCATCTCCTATATCTCAAAAGATTGGATGAAACTCGCTGCTTGGCTTCTTTGGTTATCGAGGCACAGAAAAAGCCGGTTAAAGCTCATTTCGATCAAACGATTTCTCCACACTCTTTTATTGAAGGGGGCCTCGTCCTCTTGTATGATCAAGTCCATGACAAGCTTGGGGTAGGAAAATTCCAACCTATGTGGCATGGGCCCTATATCGTTAAACATGTATTAAAAAATGGGGTTTATGAGCTGATCGATTATGAAGGTCTTCCTTTGGCACAGCCCAGAAATGGGTTCTACCTGAAGAAATATTATGCTTGAATCATTCTTGCATAGTATGTGTACATAGGTGATTTTTTCATTTTTGTGCATGTGTGGTGTGGTGCGCTTTGTAAGCATTTTACTGCTTATTGGGTCTTCCTGATCGTGTAGATGTCTATTACTCCTTATGTTGGTTTCGTGGATGGTGCCACCCACAGTACCAGGAACCTGTCTTCGATAGCCTGGGTAATTTACGATCTTGCTGGTGAGTTGGTTAATTTATAGGGTGTTTGTTTGGGGTCTGCTACAAATAATGTCGCAAAATATAGTGCTGTTTTGGAATTATTGAAAAAGGCTGTCAACCTCGGTATTCATGCGTTTCTTATATATCTGGGCTCATAGCTTGTGGTTTTATAGCTCAATGGTAATTATTGAGCTTGTGGTTTTACAACTCAATGGTCATTATTTTAAGGCTTTATCTACGTATTCATTTACTTGAAAGAAATTTTGATTACATTACATATGAGCATATACGAAGACAAAAGAATACACTAACATATGTAGTAGCCAACATGGTATTAGATAGACATTTACGCAATTTGTAAAACATCATCATATGTAAGCAAGATCCATGTAGAAATAGACGTATATATATATATATATATATATATATATATATATATATATATATATATATATATATATATATATACGTCAAATGATTGCAACGTGTGCATCATATAAAACCAAAACTATACATGTTTGTGTCAGTTACATCTGGAGACAACATGTCTCTCAAAAATATGCAAATAAAAAGCCTAGGCAACTAATCAGGATGGCGCTCATGGTAGCACATCACTGCCCCCACCAACTGCCTCAGTAAGTGGTGGAGACAACTCAACACCCCTAAAGTGTGCCTCTGATAACCTAAAGGGACATCAGCTAGGCGAGAATAATCCAAAACCCCACGAGAAATCCCCTCTAGGTTCTGTACAAGTGCGTCCCCCTCGCCCCCCTCACCTTGAGGGTCATAGGCGAGAGGGGTCCTCCTCACTATTGGTGACATCCCAATGGGCCTCTCTAGGCCAACATCTGCGTACATATAGGATTAGCTATTAGAACATGCATATATACTAAAAAATCATAAAACTCATAAAAATAGAAAAGAGTCTTACCCATCTCCTCATCCCAGTCCTCTCCTTCCGGAAGCGGAAGGTTTGGGTCTCTAGTGAAATCAGTGCCCACATAGGGCCAGTATTCTATGACGATCAGCTGTCGTTGAAGCCATCCAAATAACTTGGGCCACCATGACATATGTTGGCTGCCCCCTGCCCTGGGCATTAACGCTGCCCATCGAGCCATCCGTGGCTCTCTCAATGGTGGATCCAGGACTATGGCCCCTTGACCCTGGAAGATAGGTAGTCGTTCTAGGAAGAACGATACCAAGATTGACCCATATCCAAACTGTTTCAATTTGGTCCTTTTGCATTCGGTCAATTGTCGTTTGATGTTCATACTCACGGTTGTGGCCCAGTCTAACACTGTTGGGTTCATGCATTCTGATGCTAGAAGGAGTTGTGTTTTGGTAGCCTCATGCGGTGTCTACGACCTCGTGGCCCGCATCATAGTATGTAGCACTACTTTGAGTGCTAGATCAGGAATGGTCTGAATGTCTACCTTTCCACTACCTGACCCTTTTCGTGCCCCTGCACACACTCTGTCCATGACCATTGTCATGTTTTCACCAGAAGGCCTGGTACCTGTCAAGATAGGAACTAGACCTTTGTGTGATAGGCCAGTGATAAAGTACCTGTCTGACACTTCAAGCTCAATTACTTGATCTCGAAGTTTAAAATTCTCTTTTTCCTCGTCCCAGATACTTATCATATATTGCAGTAGTTCGGGCTGAGCCCGAAGACATGGCGTTAGGAAGAATTTCTTCAAACCGCAATTTTAGAGAGTGTTCATACACTACTCATTCTCCATTTCCAATTCATCTTCCTCACTGTTCTCTCTTTCCTTCCATTCAATTACCACTTTCACTGAGTACCTGCATCAAATCAAACATAGGAGTGTTAGAAACCTCCTCAAGTATTCAATTTTTCTTTTCATTGGTTCATTTTTGAAAGTTTTTGGCCGGAATTTGTGTTGCGTCGTTGGCACAACTGTCCAGCTAACTGTCGCGCCAACTGGCCTAGCCTTTGTGTAAAACAACGCAGATTGGTTCGGGTCCATGCCTGGTACCCGCACCAACCACGGAGGCCCTAATTTTGCAATTCCTCCCATCAGGGATGCCAAATGACAATTAAAATCTATGAAAAATGACTTAAAATATGGCTAATGGAAGTAGCTCTTACCTGGAGAAGACGGGATCTGGATTAATCCATTGGATTACTCTCAATCATCACCTCAAGATCACAAAGGAAATGGCTCACTATCGCTCTGCAAAGAGGTAAAAAGGTGAAAAGTAAATATGTTCTTACTATTTGGTAATATTTATAACTTTTCAAAGTCAAAATTAGGTTTTGGGACTTGTTTTTCTGATATTTTACTATATTTTTGTCGAAAAATGGGTTTTGCACTTGCTTTTTGTGCAGCGACAGGTTTTTTATGTGATTAGCATGATGACACGAGTTGTATTTTATATTTTTTTGGACTATGTAAAAACATGAAAAAGTCACTACTGGAGTCACCTTTCAGCTCTTTTCTGACTCTCTAAAATTGAAAAGATTGTCGAGATGCTTGTCATTTTGAACTCGTTAAATGGCTACGAAATGAAATCTACCCAATATACATTTACCCCTTTTTCTGGCTGGGATAGATTATTTACGAAAAAGGAATACCCTAGCCTATTGCGACTAGGAGGTTCTCTCAGACATAGTTTTATACCTTTTTCGATCTGTGGGACTATCTACGAAAAGGGACTACTAGAGTTTTCTTTTCCGCTATCTTTTCAAACTCTCTAAACATTAAAAGACGAAGAGGTCTTCCTTTTTCAGACTTGTTAAACACTGATGACATTGGATTCTGTCGTAATGATGTTACTTGAGTTCTTCCTTCCTAGGGCTCGTTAAATGTACTAGGATGGATTTGTCCGAAGGACAAACTTATATCACAAGCATATGCTATCCCCTTCAAACTTGTTTTCAAAAAATAATTGGGGTACTCACCAGAAATGGTGGGGGGAAATCGAACCAGTATTATAGTCATGTCGGTAGTATATCCCTCTTGAACATGGCACTTGTCTGCATTCGTGTTGGGTTGGGGACATCTCATCTCATTATCTGCTTGCCTTCATGGGTTTGGGTAATCTCTTTTTACCGCTCATCTGCTTTTGCCATGTCACCATGACCTCAGATCCCTTGATGTCAAATACTGCCAAATCCAATGTCGTGTCGCCGATATGTTCAAGAGAAGTTGGCCTCTACAGTTTTTCAACCTCTCTCTTATTATCTATTGGTCTTGATTCACAAACATCATGTTCCTCTGTCTCATGTAGATGAATCATGTGGGAAAAATTATGGCCCACCTTCGATCGAGGTCGCTTCCTATTGACTTTAGCTCATTATCCAGGAAGTTGAGCTAGAGAATCCCTTCAGGAGCCTTAGAGTCTGCATGCCTCAATGGCAGGTTCTTCACATTCGACGCAAGGTTTTCATTATTGGCCTTCAATCGGATGATTCCGCGGGTGTTTGAAGCCAGCTCACTGTTCACATTCTGTGGATTGAACCTATAGTACCTTGAGATCCATCGTCATTATTGGTGGTTTCTCTCACATCTATTAACAGCTTTCATTATTGGATGGTAATCAGATGATGTTCTTGCATGTTCGACTTCAGCTCAAATATTCGCATGCTCGAACTTGTACACTCTTCGGGTCGAGATGGAGCACAAGACCCTGGATTTTGTCTAATAAACATCCAGGCTACAGTTTCTTTGTGGATTATTATGATTTATTACATAAATTATTTGCTTGGATGGCTGCGACCATACCTGAGTCTACTTGTTGGTCCTTATTTACTGGATGGTTGCGTCCATACCTTGGGTCCTAGTTGTTGTACACTCTATTATGGATGGCTTCGCCCATTACATATCATGTATCAGAGATATCAATTATATTTGTATTCAAAGGTTTCCTGACGGCAGTGTTTTCAGCTGGGTGCGTTCTCATAAAGCATTTCACCCCTCCCTCTCTCTCGGGCCTCATGCTTTAGGGGACATCTGTTACACAACATTTTGTCACCGTTCCTGCAATCCCTCATCCCGTACATTTGAGGACTATTCTCGTGACCTGTGAATAGTAAAATGTCCTGAAAACACTTTAATGGCATCCTTCTACATAAGGATAAGAATTATCCTGAAGAACATTTCCTCTGGAAAACCCTAAAAATCCATGTTTTGGCATTGGCGCGGGTATCCAGTTTATCCCTCATGCCAATGGGGAAAAATCACACTAGTGGGTGCGTCAGCTGGCACTCTGTCCCTATGTCTCACTCGCGAAAATCTTATTAAGGAATGTTTTTTAAAAATAAATGGCGGAAGTTTGATTCTAACCAACTCAAAATGAATCATCAGGAAGAAGTTCGGTTGTTTGCCTCCGGATCTCCCTGATTAGGAAGTGGTTTTCAACCTCCCATGGAACCTTCC
This sequence comes from Pinus albicaulis, assembly GCA_034641835.2. NCBI lineage: Eukaryota > Viridiplantae > Streptophyta > Pinopsida > Pinales > Pinaceae > Pinus > Pinus albicaulis. Next base: position 419,309,418 of record CM076576.1, on the reverse strand, counting down.
TAAGAGATAGGACTCTATCCCATGATTATAGTGATCCCAAACTCCCTTCCTCCCTTTATAAAAGCCCACCCTCTCCATTTGCTAGCTAGCTGAACTTGTGGGAAGGAAACTATAGCTGGGAAACTATTGAGAGCAGAGTCGAGGAGAACCCCGTAAGAGAGAGAGCTTTGTCCATATTCCCAACAGGCTTTGTTGAGATGCACTCCACTGCAAGCCCCACCAAAGGAAGATCATAGTGTCAGACAATTTGGTTGTAATCTCCCTTTTTGTCATCTATAATATAAGCGACTCTGATTTTGGTTCCATTCGTGTGTCTACACTTTTATGTAATGCAACGAATTATATCCTCTCTAACTGATATATAGTTACATGATTTAAGTATTACATTGTATGTCGTTGTTTCTCTGCATGTGTACAGGTGTCCGGACATGGTGAATGGAAGGATTGTGATTTGTCAAGCTAGGAACGAGGAGCATCACTTCTTCCTCGACAACAACAGCGTGGGATTTGAGGTAGACTACTTATCGCAATCTTTGTCTTTCTTGTAACTAGGAACCAACGTCATTGCGTGATTAGATTGTTTCTAGACCCAATCTAGGGCTAGTGGGACCGCCTCTGTCCGCAAAGGGGATATACCTCCACAGCAAATAGGACGTACCGGCACCGATGCATGACTGTTTTTATGGAGCACCGAATTGTATGTTTGTTTTTTTTCAAAAAAACATTATATATGTATATTTATAAAGAAATTTCTGTTTTCATAAAAAAAATTATTTAATATGCCAATGATTTAGAGAGAATAGGAGCAACAGTAGCAACAACAAGCAAAACAATATGACATGATTCACCAATGGGAGGCGAGAGACAGGGAGAGAGATGGATGCCCTCGCCTTATTACTACAGAGACCCAGGAAATCCTTATGCAGGTAGGCCTCCTCAAGTTCTATGAGGAGGCTACTTTCAGCCTAAAGGCCCATAGTGTGCCTTTGAGACATATTCTCAGCAGGTGGAATGCCCACCGATAGGCTTTTCAGGTTGGTCCTGACCAGTGGTACACACCCACTGAGGAGGACATTTATTTTATTACAGGACTATCAAGGAGAGGGGTGGATTTTCCCTCATTCCCAGACGTGCCAGCTAGTTTTGTAGTAGGGAATCAGTTAGTTTACTCCCATAGATACATTGGAGCACATGTACTGTGTCCTTCAGAGTTTCAAGTACCTGGAGTTCAGTTAAGTATAGGTGATTTTGGTAGACAGGATGTGCAATGCCTCTCTATTATCGCTTCGATCATTTCGCACAACACCAGTGATGGGCAACGCATTAGTTGCTCGCTTTTATATTAAGTTGATTCTTTAGTATAGTAGCCACGACTTGTCAGGTGGTTTGCCATTTTTTTGCGACGGTTTTGTACGGCCTTAGATAGATGTCATGCTCATGCACAAGGGAGGGTCAAATTCCCTTTTTCTTCAGAGCTATTTTGTTTATTTTTTGAGAGGTTTCAAGAGATGAGACCTAGTTTTGTTTGACAGCCTCGTAGGCCGATGTTCAAGGCCTAGATGCGCATGTGGGGGAAGATGATGCCCAAGAGGGGAGACACTATGTTTCCAGCGAGGATATCGCATGATTCGCTGGACTTACTAGCCAGTGTTGTCAGGTTGCATCCCTTCATTATGGTCCCATGTCTTTATGCTGGACTAGATTGGCGAGGGTGTCCCAACATCCTCTTCACTCCTCATGAGCCACAAGATGATAGAGGTAATATTACTGTTTTATTTATATTTTTTCTAACATGTTCTTTAACTTTTTTTTATTAAATTGTGTAATGAAATTTTCTAATTATTGTTATGTACTTTTATATATTTTGCAGACATTGGCTCTTTTGATAGCGATGAGATGTTGGATCCATCGCATGATCCAGGTGTCGATCTTGATGATTACGATCAGGAGATGGATGATGTGCCAGAGGATGAGGCCAGTGGAGGAGCAGAGAGACATTCTGATCTTGCTCCTCATGGTGCACCAGTATCGCCTTTTGCTAGGCATGGTCGACCTGAGACCAAATATCGGATGGAGTTGGGTAGCCAACTCTGTGGATTGATTTCAGATGTGGGCATCAGGCCCGCTCATTACAGAGAGATATAGGACGATGATAGACTGTTATGGATGTGGAGAGGCATGTCACGTGACATGTACGGCCTGATGCGGCATGTCGTAGGAGATACGACAGCTGTTACACGATTGTGGAGGCTTTTCCATAGCTATAGGCATAGTCGAGCTACGACACATGATGGACAGTCCGCCAGCAGCGACTCAGATGCATCTCCTGATCGTTTACCTTGCGGCGCGCCTGATGATCAGCATGAGGCTCCACTGGTAGCATGTGACACTAGTCATCATGGATATGAGGTTGGACCAAAAGCCACGTACAGTCAGCAGCCTGCAGCATCCATCAATACTAGTCACAATCATCATGATCAGGCTAGACCATCGACCACCAAGGCTGCAGTAGTATTGATTGGGAAGGCCTCCACTACTACTGTGCCTCATATTGATCACGTTGTACTACCACCAGTGGATTCATCCATTAGTACTAGTGATCATCTTGATCATGAGCAAGCTAGTCAACCATCGACTTTCGAGGCTGCACCCAGCTTTACTGAGCAGGCCGCATCCACTTGTACTAGTGTTGTTGATGTTGTTATAATACCACAAGAGCCTCATCCATGACATTTATATTACAGTTGTATATTTTTAACATTAGTCAGTTATATATATATATATATATATATATATATATTGTCCATGTATTTTATGTTCATGTTGTAGTTGTACTTAATTTTCATGTCATGATCATCATGATGTGGCGCATATTGTTAGTCATGTTAGATATGTTCATTTAATGTTTAGCTTGCAGATAGATGTGTATATGTGATAGGTGCACGAGTTATTTGACATTATATTGAGATGTATATTTGATGTTTGTGTTGTGATGATGTTAATATATAATGTTAATTTGATGTTAATTGAATGTTTTTATTATTTGAATATGATGTTTGTACGATGGTTATCATGATCGTGATGATGTTTATTAATTAATTTAATATTATTAAATGACCATGATATTTATTAAATATTATGTCGTGAATGTAATTGTAATTCAACTTTTAATTCTATGTAAAATCGCAAAATTGTATTTGTATTTGTACTAATTGTAATTTTAAGTGTAATTGTATGTAAAATATTAATTAATGTAAAATATATATTTTTTTTCTAAGTAAGCTTAATCTATTAACAAGGGAGTAAAATTACAATGTGACCGTAGTCAAAATAGCTGCCCTGGAAGGAGGCAGAATTGTCATGAAAAACACATAAGTAAACTGCCCTATGACAGGGAAACCAGTCTGGAAAATTTTTCCAAAACCCATTCCGGGGAGCATGTTATGATCTTACTGATGTTGCAGAGTTTGCATGAAATAAAAAATGAACAAAAACAAGCCAAAATTCCACTTGACGGAATGAAAAACAACAAGCCCAATATTATGGACCGCATAGAAAGATAAAAGCACCACAGAAAGTTGTCTAGTCATCTGGAGGTTCTTCCACGATACGACACCAACCTGAAGCACACAGGTCCCTGGCAAGAGATTCTTCAGAATCTGAGGGGCCTGGATCAACCGACTCCATCACCACCTCAGGAACACTTCGAGCATGAGCCTCCGGAAACTGCCTCGACGCGCTGTCGATCCCTGCTTGGAGGTGCGAAGCCTGGGCGAAGTCCGAGCCTTTTCCTGCCGCTCGAGCAATGGAATCCTCCAGCTAGGCTTCCTCATGGAAAACCACTGTAAAGATGGCAGTAATTAGGGGGTGATTCAGAGCTCTGTTGAAAATGAAGCGCGCAGAGCCTGTGGTGGGAGGAGGCATAGAAGCAGGAGGATGAGGAGCATGGGAGCCCCAATGGCAAGAATCCAGAGAACTCCATCTCCCACTGTGAGTATGAGGATAATGACCAGCCAATCGACCGCTTGAGAGTGTAGGTGAGTCAGTGGACGGGCTGGAAGGTAGGTTTGAAGGGCGACCTCTGGTGCCGCCTCTCCGGCTTCTCAATATGTGTCACAACCGAGGAATGTGGGAACTAGGATGAGGCGGGGCAATTTCTATGGCAGGGTAATCCAAATATGACAGGAGGCCAGAGGCTCGTGCAAAGCATCCAAGATCCTCCACCAACGACTCCATGAAAGAACCAGAGCTGGGCTTCAAACTAACTTTCCTCTCTCGGCCAGGAGAGACAATCGGCAAGGTAGAGTCTACGCCAAACAACTTGAGATCAGAATTGAGGCCAGAGACTGAAATGAAATGGGGCCGATGCGACCAGAAAAACTCCATAGAAAAATCAACGCTACACTGCCTTTTATCCTCCCCTCTCTTGTTGTGAGAAGCCTCCATCAGAACAGGCGCATTGAAGAGAGCTGAGAGCTCCAGCATGTGGGAGCATGCAAGGTCAGAGACCTAAACGGTGGCCATGATACGAAATGCAGAACCCCTAGACACCATACCTTTGAACTGTGCGAAACATAAATACGAAGATCCTTTGAGCAGTGGCGTATTAACCTCTATGTCCTGGGTGGGCAGGTGTCGTCCCACCTCGCCGCACCCCTGTCCCATCATGTTAATTGCTTGTTTGTTCACCCGCATCCGGGGGAGTTGCATCCGTTTGGATGAGAATTTTGCACTCCTGTTTTTTATCATGGTTCTGAATTGTGTCAAGATCACTAGAGAGAAGAGTGTGCCCACTGTACACCCCTAAATTAGCAAGTAGATCAGCGACTTTGTTGCCTTCCCGTTTAACGTGTTGGAATATGATGGCTAGATTGGAGTGGAGCCATAGTTCAATAGCATTCAATCTTGCTTCTAATCTCCAACTGTTAGCTATTTTATGTGCATGTGTCCCATTGAGTAGTTGATTGGCCATATTGATGAGAAGAAGGGAGTCACCTTCGATCTTCAGAGGTTGGAATCCATAACGTTGAGAAAGGGGAAGACCTTTCCATAGTCCCTCCAGCTCAGTCGAGTTATTTGTGTCCTAACCGATGTTGTCGAGGAAGATTAGGAGAGGAAGGCCCTCATGATATCTGAATATGCCTCCAAATCCTGCTTTGCCGAGATTTCCCTTTGAAGCTCCATCAAAATTGAGTTTGAAGGTGAACTTTGGAGGGGGGTTCCAAGAGATATTTCTGATGGTCTTACTTGGTGCAGATCTGTTATGGTGCATGCCCTGTGGAATTTGTATATTCCAATTCTCCCAGATGACTTTCTCACTGGCTAGAGTAGGGAAATCTTCTGGATGCCAAGTCTGTAGTGCCAAGGTCTCTTTGAGGTTAAGGTAGAGGTTGCCCCAAATGATGTCTAATTGAGTGCTTTGATGTTTGAATATGCACTTGTTTCTTTCTTTCCATATTTTCCAGAGGAGAAGACCGGTAATCAATCTCCATAATTGGTTGAGTAGTTCGCTTTTAAAAGGGTTTTGCTGCGAATTTCGAATGGAGTTGATTATGTCATTAGACACTCTACAATTCTTTTGACATCGGAAGCTAGCCTTTTCCCACAGAAGGTTGGCTAGATGGCAAGAGTTCAAGAGGTGTTGGAGAGTTTCCTCCTGAGAGTTGCAGTTGGGGCAAATGGAGGGCCCATGAAAGTTTCGTTTCTGAAGATTATCCCAGGTGAGTATTTTCCTGTGCCCCACAAGCCATAGGAAAAGAGAAACTTTGGGCCAGATACCCAGTGACCAGATTCTGCTCCATATTGGGTCCAGGAGCATTGGATCGTTGCATATAATTTTTTAAGCCTCTTTGGTGGTGAAGGAGCCTTTTGGGGTGTATCCCCATCTAAGGATGTCCCTGCCTTCGAAAGATCGGATATGTCATTTCTAGAGTTCACTCTCCATGTCCTCCTTCTCCTGATTGTTTACAGTCCTGATCAACCTGTCGATCGACTTCCATTGTCTATAACCCTGTTCTGTCTCCGGATTCCATTGTTGGTTAACCGTTTCCTATTGTTACTCTTCCCACTCTTGGCTATGAGTCGGATTGTAGATGGTGCTGAGCTTTGGAAGTTGGTGCCATGCATCTGTCCAGAACCGAGCAGTGTTGCCATTCCTTATTTCCCAGAAGCTGTGTTGTTGGAGGAGCGAGTAGTGTTGTCTGGATGTGTTCCAAATTAGAGATCCTTTTTCAGTGGTAGTGAATGTAATCAGCTCTTCCGTTGGTCTATGATTGGCATACTTAGCAGTCCAGATGGCTGCCCACAGCTTGTTGGGAGAAGAGAGCCATTGCCACCATATTTTTGCACCCATTATTGCATTACTGTGCTGAGGGTCCCTCAGACCTATGCCCCCTTTTTCTTTTGGCTGGCATGCAGTAGATCATTTTTCCAGAGCCCATTTGCGATTTGTGCCTGTTGCACCCCACACAAAATTGCATTGAAGAGATTTTATTTTTTTCAAGACCCATTTGGGCACTGCCAAGATTGAGAAAAGATAGAGAGGCATCGCCTGTAGCACAACTTTTATTAGCACTAATCTGCTCGCTATGTTCAGAGTTCTATGAGTCCAGAGGGTGAGACAAGATTCAAGTTTCTCCAGGAGCATACACCATGAGGTGTGCTTGATGGCAGAGTCTATTAAAGGAGCACCAAGGTATTTGGAGGGTAAGGAGGCTATGAAGAATCCTAGAATGCGGGAAATGGCATGTTGAGTAACAGGGGGTGTGAAAAAAGAAGATCTGCGATTTGGCTAAGTTTATACACATCCCAGAGGCATCAGAGAAATCGTTCAATAGGGATTTGAAAATGGAGGCTTCCTGAATAGAGGGGTGCCCAAATAGCATGTTTTCATCGACAAATGGTTGATGAGAAATGGCTGGAGAGTTGTGAACTGAAAGACCTTTGAGTTGCTGGGAATGGAGGGCATGTTTGAAAAGTCGACCCAAGCCTTCTGCCATTAGAACAAAAAGGAAAGGGGAGAGTGGATCTCCTTGACGAATGCCTCTAGAGGGGCTGAAAGGTCAAGAGGCAATGCCATTTAAGAGGATTGAGAAAAAATAAGAGGTGATTAAGCTCAGAATCCATTGAACCCACATTGGGGAGAAACCAAAGGCTGTTAGCATTTTTTGAATATAGGTCCAACTTAGCTTATCAAAAGCTTTGGAGAGGTCAATCTTGAGAAGCATACCTGCCTATTTGGAGTGCTTGAGAGAGTGAATGATTTCATGTGTGAGTATGATGTCGTCCAATATCTGTCGTCCTTCAACGTATCCAGATTGTTCAGGTGATATAAGCAGGGGAAACAGCGGCTTCAACCGATTTGCAATGACTTTGGAGATCACCTTATAAATAACATTGCAAAGAGCGAGAGGACGGAACTTGTCTGGAATACTGGTATTCTCTTCCTTTGGGATTAGGGCGATGAAAGTAGAGTTCAGTGAAGGTAGAAGCCAATGAAGAGCGTGGGATTCCTCAACCACTTGCCAAACCTCTTCTTTGATGAGATCCCAGAAAGTGTTGAAGAAGGTAGTGGTGAAGCCGTCCAGTCCAGGAGCTTTACCCTCTTTGAGCTGGTTCATGGCCACGTCCACCTCTTGAGGTAGGACAGGTCGAAGAAGAAGTTGGTTGTGCTCTTCGGTGATAAGTTTCGACACATTTTGAGTGATATTCTCTATGGCAGGCCATCTATCAAATTTGGGTTCTTAATGAACCTCTTGAAACTGATTGATAAACTCCTTTTCGATCTCCGCATGACATTCTACTCGATCCCCCTCTCGCTTTTGTATGAAAGAGATGGTATTATGCATTCTTCTCTATATTGTAGTTCTGTGGAATAATTTGGTGTTCCTTTCTCCTTCTTTGAGCCATCTAATTCTGGATTTTTGCTTCCAATTAATTTCTCCCTGCTTCCTTCTCTCCTCCAATTGATTGTGAATGTGCTTTTCCTTTTTCAAGGTTTCTTCCATGTAGCCCTCTATGATTATATGTTGCTGAAGATCCCTCATTTCTTTGTTGAGATCTTGCTATGCCTGGAAGATGTTTCTAAAAGTCTTATGGTTCCAGCGCTTGATTTGGGATTTGAGGAATTTGAGTTTCTGTTGAAATTGATACATTTTTTAACCCTCTGGCGAGGGGTAGTTATTCCAGTTAGATCTGATGAGGTCATTGAAGGCAGGGTGGGTGAGCCAAAATTCTTCGAAGCGGAAAGGGAATTTGGTGGCATTTCTGTGTCTTTTCCATTGGAGAGAGATCGGCCAATGGTCAGAACCTAAAGGTGGAAGAATTGAGGCCGAGATGTCGCCCCCGAGATGCACTGCATTATCTAAGATGTGGAATTTGTCCAGTTTAGAAGTGATTTGTTGCCAGCCAGCCCTGCGATTGCTCCAGGTGTGCATTCCATTGCAGAATGGCAGATCGATTAACAAATTGTTTTGGATAAAGTCTTTAAAGTGACTATTCTCTTGATCCAGCTTGGCTCGACCCCCCTGCTTTTCCTTCAAATTGATGATCATGTTGAAGTCTCCTCCAATGATCCAGAGAGGATGGATTCTATTTAAGTTGAGCACCTCTATTGTGTCAAGTAGAGCCATTTTGTTGCCAGCTTTCTGTGGGAAGTATACGTTGGTGAGATGTCCATGTGTGCTGGTGCCAATGATATGAAACGTAGCCTGAATGATATTATGAGAGGCATGAAAATCAGATAGCATGATGGATTGCGTGTTCCAGGCTATTGCTAGACCCGAGAGGCACTAGAAGCATCCACAACAACCGAGTAACAACCTGGCCATGCTCTCGATAGGATTTGACCAAGAGTGTTACTATTACACTTTGTTTCCTGCATAAAGAAGATTTGGGGTTGCTCCTGCTTTATCATGTTTTTTATCATTCTAAGTTTCCCAGGGCTATTTAGCCCTCTTAAATTCCATGAAGTGAGCTTCATGATTCACTATTTGTGGTGGGATTATAGTACTTTGTCAACTTCGCATATCTGCCTGAGTCCACCAGGATTTTTCCTATTGTGATAGTTCTTTGGAGATCTGTCTTTCTTCCACGTTTTTTGGAATCTTTGGGAAAGAAGTTGCCATCCCATTGACTACCTGGTTGTATACCCAGTTTTTTTTGCTGATAAGCCCTGGAGATAATAAATTCTAGGGTGTTGAGTTGATGCTCTTGAATCTTGTCGTAGTCTTTCCTTCTGCATGCTTATTCCAGTTCAAAAATGTCAAGACCTCCCAGATCAATTCTTTTCGGTTCCTCTTCCATATGCTGCGTCTGAATGCTTTCTGCTGAGGTGAAGGTGGATTATAGTAGCTGACTAGGGATACAGTCAACATCCATGCCATTTGGTTTCCAATCCGGATCTTTCCGAGTCGCCTCAGGAATCCTTGATTTTTTATTCATGGGTGAGGGAGTGGGAGTAGGGCCATATTGAGGGGGGGAGGATAAGATGATCAGTGGTGGGGTTGGCGAAGTGTTCTGTGGTGGGTCATCTGAGTTTTTAGCAGGACCTCAAAGCTATTGCTCGTGGATGGAACGGAGGCGCTGTCCTGCAGGGGTTTTTTCCCGGTGGAAGGTTTTTTATGTGATCTCTTTCGATTCACTACCTTGGTGAAGCCATCTTGTGCCAGTTTATCAGAGGGGTCAGAGGTTTGGGGTTTGGCATTTAGAGGGAAATCCCTGAAAAGATGACCATGTGCATGAAATTTACGACAGCGAAAGGGAACATGTTCAAAATATAAGGGTTGAATCCATTCATAATTGTCATGGTAGAGGCTTACCGAATCTGGAAGGGCCTTGTCCAGGTGCATGAACACACAAATACAAGCATAGGAGGTGTATCTGCGCAGCTTCGTTTCTTCAGTATTTTAATAAATTCCCCCAGCCCTTTGCCTATGTTTGTCAGCGATTCTTCATCCCAATATTCCAATGGGAGTGAGTAAATCCAGATCCAAACTGGCACCCAGCTGAAGTCCTCCTTGTCAGGGTTAAATCTTTCAACCCAATCCCTCAAGTACAGACCGGCTGAGTTGAATAAATAAGGGCCTTCATCCATGACCCTATTCTGATCTTCGATGCAGATGAATATTGCAGTAAAGAATCCCTTTGGACCTAGTTGCAGGGTAACATGCCCCTTGGGTTTCTATTTGGCCGCGATCCAACCGTGCAAAGCTTTTTCAGTCGGTCAGTATCCAATAAATTTACCAATGAGAGCATGGTCCCTCATGTACTAGATTTGTCCATTGATTCTGTGACTGGGAAGTTCTATCTTTGGTCTTTCCGCTACTATGGGTTTGCATGTCGTTGAAGTAACCTTGGGCATTTCCTTTTGCCCTTTCTCGCCCTCTCGTACTTCACTACTCTTGTTTGACTAGTCAGAGGGAGCTTTTGTCGTATCTAGCATTGGGGATTCCCTTATATCCGCGTTTAACTGTTCTGGGCCGGAAGGCCTTGTCAGTTTCTGCGCTTGTTGTTCTTCCTCGGCAGAGGGAGAAGGCTTTGCAACCCCCCCCCCCCCCCTCCCTGAGGGTCAGCCATTTTGGAGTGAACTATGACATTGGGCGACTGTTGCGAGTCAGAAAACGAACGAAAAAATGAAGCAGAGAACGAACAGACTGCGCCGTTTCAGAGGTTGCAGGAAACCCTAAGTTGCAGAGCGCTGCATCCACTTAGACATCTTCAAGATTGAATGTAAAATCTTAATTGTAATTGTAATATTTAATTTATTCTGAAATGATTGTAATTGTATATATGAAAAATTGTAAAATTGTAATTCTAATTCTAATTGCATGTAAATTTCACAAATTATAATTGTATTTGTAATTGTAATTTTAATTGAATTGTATGTAAAATATTTGTAAAATTGTAATTGTAATTGTAAATGTAATTCTATGTAAAATTGTAAATGTAATTGTATTTGTAACTGTAATTTTAATTGAATTGTCTGTAAAATATTTGTAAAATTGTAATTGTAATTGTAAATGTAACTATATGTAAAATTGTAAATGTAATTGTATGTAAAATTAAAATTGTAATTCTAATTCTAATCGTAATTCATGTATGTGAAATTAATGTAAAATTGTAATTGTAATTTTAATTCTAATTGTAATTGTAATTTTAATTAATGTAATTTTATGTAAAATTTTAATTTGTAAAATTTTAATTCTATTAATGTGAAAATTTTAATTGTATTGATGTGAAATGATTTTATTAAAATATTTAAATTTGTAAATTTGCAAATAATTTTAAAATAACAAATCTATAATAATACGAGTTTTTGTAACATTTAGAATGAAAATAAATTCATTTACTTTATAATTATCATTATTTTATTATGATCTTACATATATAAAGTTTAAAAAATAATGAAAATAAACTCATGTACTTTATAATTATCATTATTTTATTTTGATCTTACATACAAAAAAAAAAAAAATTGTAAAAGGTCTGGTGTGCTTATCATCCTAACAGGCCCCGGAGCATCGTATTAATACAACGCATCAGTGCGTCACATTTCTGCGCACTAGAAACGAATAAACACAAATAAAAAAAACGCAACTCTATTTTGTTTAAGTTTAAGAAAAAACGACAATTTGAACAATGGGCGGAAAAATATTTTCAAAAATTTAATTTGATAAAATAATTCTTTAAATACTAAACACTTTTCATTATTTCACTATTTTCACTAAAAAAATTTAGTCAGATTTTTGCAGGAGACGGACCTGGAGGAAGAGTGGATGGCAAAATACATTTGAACAAAAGTATTTAGATAATCAAAAACCAAAACTTTGGTGATTCAAGCCCTTTATCATAGAATTTCAAACCATTTCGTGGTTAAATTTAATTCTTTTTTTTACTTTTTTCTGCATTTTTTTATTTTTTCCTACAGTTTTATCCATTTTTACCCTGAACCCTTCATTTTTTTGTTTTTTCCCTTTCTTCTCCCTGTTTCTATGATTTTAGAATTAGGGCTTTTCATTTTATATTTACGTCCAACCCACAGGACGACTTTCATAGACGGATCCCAATCCATTCGGCCATTGTATGAATTTTTGAAAAAATGGATTTTTCTTTACCGGTGCGCCCTGTGTATGCCATCGCACGGATGCTATGTATTATTACAGTACACCGCGCAAGTTATTTGTCGTAAAAAATTTGAAAAAAAAAATTAAATCTGTGCACCAAATCTGAAATAGGGCATTGGTGCTATCTTTAACTAGGAAAGCACCGTACAATGTATTACACCATTTTTGCGGTGCATTTATAATAGCCCACGCACCGTTATGTCTATTACATTGTTTTTGCGGTGCGTTTATAATACTGAACGCACCGTATGGTGTATTATACTATTTTGCAGTGAGTTGTTAATATATCCATGTACTAGCGGCGGTGCGGATTTCATGAAAGGCGCACCGGTGTGTCGAGATTTATTTTCTACCTGAAAAGTTGAGAATTTATTTACAAATATATTAATGAATGATATGATATAGGTTTCAGATTGATAAAGAAATTACTGACAAGATATCAAGTAACAAAAATACCGTTAAGACATCAAGAAAAGCAAAAAAGGCAAGTTCATTGTAAATTCTTTATAAAAAATATTATTTTTGAAATATATGTAACTTTAACTAATATTTAGTTTTTATTGTGTATCATGCAGAGCCACAAAAGGACGAAGCTCAATATGATTATTTCTGATCTACGACCAGAAGAGCGTAAAAGTTTAATGTGAAAATTGCAAAAAGATGAATCAGGTGAATGAAACAATACTATCGATCCAATATGAGTTTATTTTTTTAATTATCATTAATAATATACTTAAAATTATTAGATAAAATGTGTCAAACAATATAATAATTCACATCTGTTTAATTTTCTATAGGGACCAACAACTCAGAAAAGGAATTTTGTTCTAAGAAAAGAAAAAAAATAGAACATGCAAATGAAAATGAATTTCTCCTTGGCTCATCTCGAGTGGTGCTAGAAGTTAACGAGAGGGGGAAAAACTTTTACAAAATTTTGAGGGATCTAATGGAACGAATACAACAACGTGCTTCAAATGCAATATGTAATCATTGATTTTTTCGATCATTAGGTACAATAAATAAAAAATTTAGCATTAAATATTAATTTTCAAGAATTTTCTTGTAGAAAAGAAAAGAAAATGGAACCCATTCAGCACATAAAACAGGACGACAAGGAAGAAAATGGTTGATCTCTAAGTTTGTGAGTAATTGTTACTTCCTTATAACAACTTAACTGGATTTCATTTTTGTATTTTTTAAGTTGTTTTACAAAAATCATCATTGAATGTCTTCAAATAGGTGCTAACATACAAAGAAGAACCATCAGACGAATTGATTGAAATTGGGTTAAATATGGGTTGTGAGTATACGTTGGCATATCAGAATTTAATTGTGGAATTTGTAAGCATCTATTGATCTTGTTTTAATTAGCTCCATCTATAATTAATAGAACAAAAAAATCTTTTATATTAAATATATGATCTATTATTGGGTATAAAACTTGCAGGAAACAAAGTATGGAACTGCGCCAACAGATGAAATCTTTTAAGATGGCATGGTACATGGTTTTGAAAGAATGTGTGTAGTTTATGAGTCAATTGTTGCTATGGTACGTCATTTTTCTTTTCAATTTACATTGATGTATATTATTTAATATTGGAATTTTCATTATTCTCACCAATGTATATACACTCATTTCAGTTTAATTTTATGTTTGTAGATGGAAAGTGAAGAAGAAGAAAACAATCAACGTCGTGAACACAACATTCCTGAAAATAACCCAAGTCATGGAAGTAGCTCTAGCAGTGACAACAATTCAAGCGAAGAATGATGATCACTATGTAATTTGAATATCAAAGAAAGGAATTTTATTTTTTGAAATATGTCTGTGAAATCAGGCATTTTGTTTAATGTCATGGACATAGTGTCCCAATTGAAAGACAAACGGATATGCATAATTGTCCCATTTTGTATGATAAAGACTATATATGTGTGTGTGTGTGTGTGTGTGTGTGTCGACTTCTGATGAATAATGAATTTAAAAAAACCACAATAATTCTGATATTATATAACAAATTAATCCAAACAGCACATTCAAATGCATTAATAAAAATGTAATTAATATGAATATTTTTATAAGATGTGTCCACTTTTGATGAATAATGAATTTAAAACAATCATAATAATTGGACTATCAGAGGTGGATGTTTCTAAAAAAAACAAAATGAAAACCAGTGCGTTTATGTGTCTATACGCACCAGTGCATTTATGATTCTATGGGCACTGCACTAATACCGATTCCAGTTATAAATATCAGTGCATTTGTGTGATACTGTGCACGGGGGTGTTTATGTATCTATAAGCACCGGTGCATTTGTATATGCCATGTGCACCACACGAATACCGATACCAATTATAAATCTCGGTTCCTTTCTGTGATACAGAGCACTGATGCCTCATAAATTACATGCACCGGTGCGCTTATACGACCTATGGGCACAGCTCAAATCCCAAGACCAATTAGAATGGCTCTGTGCGTTGTATCACCAAATCCAGGCCTGGCGCTATTGTTTTTCTTAGCAGCCCAGTGCATTCTCCTTTGACCGCCTCGGTGCGTTGTCTACCGATACACACCGATGCGTTAAAACATGGTAAGAGCACCGATGAAAAAACATCCGTAATAACCTCCGACTGCCCATTTTTTTGAGTTGTGTTGAATTTCCGTTAAAATCTCTGGTAGAACCTTCGTTACCAGAAACGAATGTGGTAGCATATGCTTTTTTGACAATTTTGGCCAATTTTATAACACTAAAAACCTCCTTTATAACCTCCGCTAGAGGGTCTTTTCCTTGTAGTGAAAGCCAAGTTGAGCATGAAGTCATTGTTATGTGACTGAAAGTGTCAAAACTCCAAGAATGTCAGGAAGGGAAAAATCTGTATGACATGGCACCTGCAAATCAGAAGTGACCTAAGGACATAGCACACATGATTTAGAAATCTAGTACTTGTCAAAAATGGATTTACCATGCCCAAAGATAAATGAGAAGGATGAAAACAAGTTTCTCAGTCACCCCTCAATGAAAAAGGCATTTTTATCCCCAAGGTAAAACAAAGAACTTTTAAGGATGTTGCCACCATACAAGTACCTAAAGTTATGAAAATGATTGGAAGACATGAACATGGCCAAAACACAGTAAAACATGAAACTCAAACAAAACATGTACAAAACAGAGTGATAAAGGCATAACTTATAGGTCAAAGGATGTCAAAGTTCACCATGCCAGCAACATCAAGAGCAACAAAGAAATATGGTTAGAAAGGAAAAATATCACTTGAATGCTTTTTAGCCACCTACTAAAAAAGCTCAAAATGAAAAATAAATAAAAGTGAAAAAGGACTGAAAACATTAGCAAAGTGGATTTTTTATTTAAATTTATTTCCCTAAAGATATAAAAGACCATTTTTTTCTCCTCCCATCTCATTTTGCATTTCAAAAGAGCAAAAATACCTTCAAGGTGAAAATTTATGAGTTTTAATGAGAATCTAGGCAAGGTTAACTGGCGTTGCGCATTCATGTAGGCGCTAAGCTTACGGCACCCGGCGCTGCGTGTAGGGGAGATTTTGCAGTGTAAAATTACACTGCGTTGCGTGTTCGGGTGAACGCGCTACGCATTCAGACAGGCGCTACCCATTCGCCCAGAAACGGCCTGACAGGGACAGGAGATATGCAGCGCTGCGCTCAAGAAGCCCGACAGCCCTGCACGCGGGCAGCGCTGCGCCCAGGAGGAGCTCGACAGGCATAAATAAACATTCAAAGTTGTTGGTAGGAGGCTCGACAGGCCCATATTTTTACTAGCGCTACACTCAGGAGACTCAGAAAGCCTGCACGTGGGCAGGTGCTGCGCCTAGGAGGCCCGACACCCGACTATGCATTCAGGCACTACACCTAGGCCATAAACCCTCTTTCACTTGAAAAATTGCCAAAAAATGACAAAGGACACCTCCAAGCTGCCTTCAAGGACCTGCAAATAAGTTAAAGGTTGGTAGGTTCATATCTTTCCTTCTCCTGTAGTGAAATTCATGATTTTATGCTTAAAGGAATTGACTAAACCCTAGTAACTAGAAACCCTAAGCCCTCAGGACAAACAACCTCTTTTGACCTCCAAGCAATAAATTATCAGTCAAGAAAGGTGTCTATTAGAGTAATTATAGTCAGTTCTAGTTAACCATTCATCAAATCTCAAAGGAAATCAGTCATAAACCCATACCTCCATCTCACTCATTTACAAGAACTCCCCTCACCATCTTTTCATTTCACTCCTCCTACCATGTTTTACAAGAAGGCCTAAGGTTTTTTAAAGGCAACATTAAACACCATGTTAGGAGAAGAAGGAAGTGTCAACAGTGAAGGAGGCCCAGTGCCTATGAGGCAAAAACACAAGGGTGGGAAGGTTAAAATATTTGAACCACACGGCACTGTGGAGATTACTACCTCTCCCATGATTCTCACATACTTTTAAAATGTGGGGTATTTCCAGTTTTGTGAGAAGTTCCAACAAGCTAAAAATCACCTAGAGCTCACAAGGTTATTCATTCTTAACCTACATAAAAAAACAAATATTGGCAGGGGTGACCTTTGAACTCTCATCAGATGCCATTTCTAATGCTAGAGGTATACCTGATGTTGGTGAAAAATGGTTCAAAAGGGAAAAGTTGGACATGAGCTACTATGAGCCATTTATCAAACCCAGATACAAAAAGGCTACAAAAGTATTTTCCCTTTCTCACACTTGTTGGAGAAGTATGCACCCTTGATGAGGGTCATCATGAAATACTTTACCTGTGAGGGAAGATACTCTAGACTCTACTCCTACCATGTTATTTTTCTCATGCATTTCACTAGGGAAAAGATGCTCCACTTTCCCTATTACCTATATAGGAGTACTGACAATATATCTTCTGTTGTCTGGAGAAGGAATTATTCCCAACAAATGTAGAGTTTGTTCCATCACTCCTTGATCAAGATGGTTTTTCTACATCAGTTGGAGTAAAAAGGCATAACTTGGGTGGTGTTCGTAGCTCATGAAGTATTCACAAGCCCACAACCTCATCATCATCCAAATCTACCCTCATCATCTCATCCTCCTCCTTCTCCTCCTCCATCACCTACTACTGACCATGCCTCATCATCTACACAAGTATCCTCACCTCAAGAAAACCTCCCTTCCTCCTCTTCTTCTGATGCATCAGATCAAGAAGGAAGTGGTAGTGAACAAGCAAGTGAAAATGAGGGTGAGGGTGAAAATCAGTCAAACCGAAATGAATATTAGGGTGATGATGAGTTAAGCCCACAACAGGCAAGAAACGTGGAAATAGAAGGGGATGATGACAGTGAAGGAAATGAAGAAGTTGAGAGTAGAAATGAATTAAACACTGATGAACAAGAGGTCATCAATGAAGCATAAGACATGGAGGTGGATGATAATGAGAAAGAGGTAAGTGATGAATAAATCAACAATCAAACTGAAAATGTTGAGGATAAGGAGGAAGAGGACAACATGGGCACAAACGAGGCAAGAAACCAAGAAGCAGAGGATGATCCTAAAGAAAGCAGTGAAAGTAAGAGCCCTAATGATAGTCAAAACAGTGAGGCTCATAGTCATGATAGAGATAAGGGAAAAGATGAAGAGGGAAACCAAAATGAAGATGATGACAATGTAGAAAATGAGGAATCTGAAGATAGCATGGACACGAATGAAACCAACATCAGTGAGCAAGTGGGCAGTCATGATAGTCAAGACAACAGTCATGAAAGTCATGAAAATAGTGTAGAAAATGAAGAGGGTGATGGTGAAAATGAAGATCACAGCAATGAAAAGGCAAGTAGCTACAATGATGAACAAAATGAAAGTGCAGAGATTAGTGAAGAGACTAAAAGTGAGGCCAATGTTGAAGGAAAAGAGGTAAGCATCAGTCATGGTGATGAAGAGGTAGATATGGAAACAAATGATGGCACCTATGATAAAAACACCAAGGTAATCACAATTCATCCTCTTCCATTGACATACCACAGGGGGGAAAGGCATGTGTTTGTTGCCTCTAAAAGGCAAGGGAAAATGACCTCCACATCTACAAAGCAGATAGATAAAGAAAAAAAAAAGGTGAAGAGACGTAATAAAGGTAAGGAGGAGCTTAAACAAGGATTTGGCATCATTGACCTAGAAAGTCAAAATGAAGAAAAGGAGAGGGCCACTAGCATACTGCTTCAAAGAAAAGATGCAGAAATTAAGGATCTAGAAAGATGCCTTGGTATGGCCATGTATAACATTGAATATTATAATAATGATAATAGGAAGCTAAAGAAGGTGAAGAGGGGCCTTGACCTCCAAAAGAAAATGACGAAGCACTATGCATTGCAAAATCAAATTGTGAAGGTTAAACTCGAAAAGGCCCATGCCAAGTCACATGCACTCAAAGAGGAAAAAGAAAAATAAAACCTTGGAATATTGTTTGAATCTTCTCTATAGGCATCTCAAACCCCAAGAGGAAGATATCCACCAATTTTGAGAAATTTTTGACAAAATTTGGTTTTTTGCAAATTTGGAGGCCTCTAAGCACAACACCCTTGGCACTAAGCTTTCATCTCATGCATCCCTAGGAGGAAAAATTTTCATTTCTATAATCCTCACATCTCTTACAGTATGCTAACCAAATTTCAGAGCATTTGGAGCATTTTGGACCCCTCAAATGGCCAAAAAACACCTCATTTTTCACCTTTCTGCCTTATTTTTGAGGCCTGGCGCTGCGCCTAGAAATTTTTTTGGAAATTTTCCTTTTGGACAGTTTAATGGAGCTCAATCAGAGAACCAAGGGCATTTTTAGAAATTCGATTCATCATGCTTTCCAACGGGCCATCACAGGGAAAATTCCGACATCAAGAAGGTCACCAAAACTTGGTTGCAAGTGGACCCAGTTTCTATTGGGAAGGCACTACGCGTTTAGACCTCAGTGTGCATTTTTGGCCAAAAATTCAAAACAATACACTCATTAATTGCAAAATGATATTTTAGTGTTTTTGAGGCAAATCATGACATATTTTGTGCCTTGGGCCTTGCATGGTCTCTTGCGCATAAATGACATTTAGGGATGATTTTGACATCTTCAAACCCTAGTTAGGGTTTTTTCCCTCCTTTGCTAGATAAATAGAGAATGAGGGCCTTATTGTAAAACGTTGGAATTTTATGACTCTTGAGAGAAATATATGGTTTTTTGGAGATTGAAGAGGAAATTGGTGTTGTGGAGCTTATGAATGACTTGTTTTGCTTGTTGATGGAGATGGTTTTCTTGCAGGATCCCTGAGCTTGGTTAATGGTGATGTGCTTCTATTCAGTTATTGTTTCCTTATGTATCATTGTGTTTCATCCTTTTATATTGCACTAGGACAAATATTTTACACTAAGAAATTTTTTTCAAAGGCACCTTAGATCTATTTGTTCTTCAGTGCCTCTATGTTTTCCTCCGCTAGGTCAGTTTAGAAAATTCTTAGTTGCTCTCTAGACCCACCCAGGCTTGTTTATGTTATGAATGGTTCAATACAGTAGATATCATAGATTTTTTATGGTTATCCCTGCTTGTTTGATATCACTAAAATATTGTTCTTGAGATTTTTCTTTGAAGTACCACTGATTATGTTTGCCAAAGAGGCTATGTTTACATCATACCCTTTGCCCATGCTTGAAACGCTTTTTTGAATATCTTTATGGCTATGATCAATGGTGTTTAGGAGTTCCCTCTTCCTTGATTTAAGTTATATGTTTATCTTAAATTTTTTTCTAACCTTGAAGGTGAAATCACTAGAAGTTAAATGAGTTTATCGCCTTCTATAGTTCACTGGATTGTTTGTTGAAATGCTTATTTGCTTGAGTTTAATCAAAGAGTTATTGGTTTTCCCTATCTTATGATTACTTCTTTATGTTAAATAGTGTTGAAGTCCCTTCTTGTTAAAGTATTTGACAAAGGATCTTAACTGCCCTTTGCCCTACTTTGTTCACAAACTTGATGTTCATCTCATTTCACACAAACCTTGAAAATCCATTTGACCATGATATATTTTCCCTATGATGCTCTCTGATTCATTATTGAACTTTACATGACTTTTATAGACTACATAGCCCAATGACTTGAAGATTTCCTCACTCCATTTGTTCTACTTGATCATTTTCCCAACCAAAACAAACAAACAAACCCCAAACTTAACAACTAGCCTAAAATCAAAACCCTAAAAGAAAACAAGTTCACTTCCTTTGCACAGAATAGAGAGAGCCCTCTCCGAGTCCAGGAAGGCTAGGTCCTAGGATTCAAAAGACTAGTATGATGTTACGCTGTGCATTTGGTCTTGCCAATGTGCCAAATCATGGGACTGCAACACAACCATATTTTCCTCTTTACATCCTTCCTGAGGAACAACTCGTGAGTCTTCAATCTCACATTCTTGCAAAACACATAGTATCTCTTGGTAATCGTGGTCATTAATAAAACAACCAAGCCTCATGAAGAAAATATCATCAGGGTCAAATATGTCTAAAAGTGCAGCCATATTGCAAAATTCCAGCTTTGTCTTTCTTCTAGATTTCTTTTCGACTCCCATTGGTCCTCTAATGAGCTCCAACAAGCTCGTTCCCATGCAGGTGAGAAAATTCTCCCTTTGGCAGATCTTCAACTATAGAACCTTGTAGATTGTGGCTTCTATGCCACGCAACCAAATCTGAAGCAAATCACTGATGCAACCTCACTCGAGTGCAGCCTTCAATAATAGTTGCAGCTCCTTTAACACAATCAACCACTAAACTTGGCCTTCACAGTGCCATTAAACAGTTCTCCAAGCTTGGCCTTCACGGCCTCCACGTAGTCTCAACACACAAACGTCAACACTATCGCTCAACTTCCACATGTCAGCACTCCTTCCTCTACACTTCAAGGAGACTTCAATCTCGTGCACAGATCTAGTCCAATATGGTCAAAAATAATGAGTCAACCTTCACGTGGAGTAGCGCCTGTCCAACAAGAAATTTGGTGCTGAGATCAGGCAATCTGCTACACACAGGCAAGCAAGGGACTTGAGAGTCACGAATTTAATTCCTCTAAGTCACCTCTTGGGATTCCTCGATCTACACAATCGTGCGCATCTTACTTACTCCTTTCTCATGATTTTAGCACCATGCATTAGCTATGTGATGGGCAGTGTCGCCGACCCATCTCCAAGCTACTGCAAAAACCTCTCTAATAGATAAAATATGTGCGTGAATGGCTTGAAATTGAATTTACGCCCTTTCAAGCAAAAATTTACGCCACTTTTGACAGTTCAACCTTAAATGCAAATCACGTGAACTTCACGGAGATCGGACCAACATCCCAGCAGCCACACAGCACAACATGATATTCGATCCCATCAGCCTCTGAGATCCGATCAGCCTCTGAGATCTGATCTGAACACTGGATAGCTAGAGTCAAGCATCTCGGTAATGTGCTCACCGCATGAGTGATCCACCACATGATTAACAACAATCTACTTTCTTAAGGCAGGGATTAAACCACCGATTCAATTTAACATTTGCTCCACAGATGTCGTATCCACGCTCACTGCTCTCTCTATGGAGATACAAACTCACCGAGCTTCCATTTCAAGCTCCGATACCATGATAAACACTGGATTCTATTAACATAAATGGCTTCTCGACATGAGATACCTGGAGAGTGCCCAAGCACTACACAAAAATGAATTGTCTCTTCATATAGAAGAATCTTGTACATATAGACTTGCACACAAAGAGGGTGGTTTGAACCACTCCCTAGATAGTAGGATCTGAGATCTAATCTTAGTGTCTCAATCCTATCCTCATCACAACAAACATCTAAGTCTAACTTTCTCCATTAATTCCAATATTTATCTTTCTAAATTAATAAAACTTAAAGATACTTTTAGAAAATATAATGTAAAGCATGTGAATGTTAATAAAACTTAAAGATACTTTTAAAAATGTAATGTAAAGCATGTGAATGTTAAAACATATTTTAAAATATATGTGTTAAGCTATCTAGATGAATCTGATTACTTGTTTCTCTCAGTTATCAGACCAACATCCTAGCAGCCACATGGCACAACACGAGATCCGATATGATCGGCCTCTGAGATCCGATCCGAATGCTAGATAGCTGGAGTCAGGCATCTCGGTAATGGGCTCACTGCACCAGTGATCCACCACATGAGTAACAACAATCCGCTTTCTTCACACAGGGATTAAACCACCGATTCAATTTAACTTCTGCTCCACCGATGTCGAATCGATGCTCATTGTTCTCTCTATGGAGAGACAAACTCAACGAGCTTCCACATGAAGCTCTCATACCATGTTAAACACTAAATTCTATTAACTTAAATGGTTTCTCGAGGTGTGAGATACCTGGAGAGTGCCCAAGCACTACACACAAATGAATTTTCTCTTCATACAAAAGAATCTCGTACATATAGACTTGCACACAAAGAGGGTGGTTTAAAACTTAAAGATACTTTTAAAAATGTAATGTAAAGCATGTGAATTTTAAAACATATTTTAAAATATATGTGTTAAGCTATGTGGATGAATCTGATCACCTGTTTGTCTTAGTTATCTTGACTATTTAAGTGTTAGGTTATCTTGAATATATTCTTATATTCGTTATCTTAGATCACATGTTTTAATGTTTGGTTTTTTTTAGATGTCAATTTTCTCAAGTATGGTAAAAAATTGTTGGTTTTTCTTCTAAAAAAAATTGATAGTAAAAGTGATTAATCATATTTTTTTATGGTGGAACTTATAGATTTTTTAATGCATAAATGAATTTAGCACCAGTGAAAATCCCAGAAGCACTAGAATTATGTAGATTAAACAATTTAAACTCAATTTTTTTAAAAATATTTGTTTTAAAATTTAAAAAAAAAATGATAAAAAAATTCATGGTACTAAAATTTTGAAACTCCACAATTGCAACAAATTTCAAAAAAATTCCACTAAATAAAATGAGAGAAATTTCATAATTTTTTCTTAAAAAAAAAAGACCATACTTTGTTTTTCAATCATATAAAAAAAGATAATCCCCATAATCCATGTAGAGTGAATCGAAAAAAATTCTTGTAGAGTGAATGAAAAAGCTACCATGCCCGTCCAATACTAATGCTTCCTAGACGAAGCTACTTCAGTGCTCACCCAATTATGTGAGTGAATAGGAAAAATAGTTGCTATCGAGGAAAAGAGGAGGAAAGAATGCTTGTGTAACATTTTGCATGGTAGTTTAGTCCTTGCCAAATGTAACGAGATGAACTTTAATGGATAGTTTTCCGTTCAGAATGTAAGTCGATGAATTTCGAATTTTTTTAATTGATGGTTTTGAAATGAATTTAAAATAGTTAAAAAATGTAGTTTTACACATATGGAAATCACATCTTCAATGATATATTTGTTGTATTTTCCATTCAATATTTTTAATACACAAGGAGTTTGTTGACCTCTTGAGTTGGTGGAGAAAGTGTTGCACAGATAATTTCTGGCCAATTTTCAACCTTTTTAATATACAAAGTGTTTGTTTACCTTTGGGTTTGTGGAGAAACTGTTGCAAAGATAATTTCTGGCCAATTTCGAAGCATGTGGGCTATTCAATATTTCTCTATATAAAATTTGTTTATATAAAGTTTGCTTACATCTCTTTCACTTTTGGAAAGAGTGTTGCACATATTCTTTGTAGACAATTTACAGAACAACACCAGACCAACGATGTGAAAACAATTTTCTTTAATACATTTTCTTCTATCTTATGACACACTATCCACTAATATGAATGATATTTTTCAATTTAAAATATCAACAATCAGCTTCTCAACAATGTTAAAACAATTTTATTTAATATATTTTCTTCTATCTTATGACACACTATCCAGTAATATCAATGATATTTTTCAATTTAAAATATCTACAATCAGCATCTCAACTACTTGAAGTGGTACATTAATTTTCATTATCAGCTTTATATGTGCATAGAAAGCATCGATTTTACTATATGTTTTTACTGTTGTTAATCTGAGGTGTTATTGTATGCCTCTAGCTATTAGGGCAAAGAAACTTAAAATTGATTAAGTGGCATAACTAAATAAGTCGCTCATAAATTAAATAACGCCATTAAAACGTTTTAAACAAAAAAAAATCAATTGAAATCTTATTGGTGATGCATTAGATTTGGTGATTCGATCAAAGTTATTCCTCATCACCCGGCACATTGTAAATATTCACCATTTTATTATAAAACGTTTTTATATAAAAAAAAGAAACAATTGAAATCTTATTGTTGATGCATTATTTGGTGATGGGATCAAAGTTATACCTCATCAACCTGCACATTGTAAATATTCACCATTTTATTATAAAACATAGCCACATATTGTAAATATTCACCATTTTATTATAAAACATAGCCAGTGGAATTGTAGATTGTTGTTTCAGACCTTTTGCAATATTTATTTCAATTTCATATGGTAGAAGCCTTTCCTTTCCGAGAATTGCACTGAAGACAGCCAATCTTCTACACGTAAATTAAATTTTCCTTCCCAAGAATTGCACTAAACACACCAATCTTCTACAGGTAAATTAAATTCAAACACAATGCAACGCAGCAGTGAAAAGACTATAGCTCACAAAATTGAAGTGGATTTTCGTGGGAAAGTAAAGGATGCTAGGTAACATTATAATTAGAATAAAATTCAGATTTTGTGAGGAGGGAGCTTTGTAATATGATAATCATATTTCCAAAATTTCAATATTATAAATAAGTTGAGATCTATTTTAAATATGGTTTTATCAAATCATTTATAAATATCAAATTTATCAAGGTTTAAATCTGTTATCAAATTTTGCATTTATAAAGAGGTTTACACTTTAACAGATTTCATCCTCTAATCTTTTGAGAGATCTAAATTTAAGATAAATCCAAGTTGTTTTAAATTATTTAAATTATTCATATTTTTTCCTTATTTTCTTATAATATAATATAATCTAAATTATTCTTATTTTTCTCAGTTTTTCATATAATATATTACAATCTAGATTATTCTTTTTTTTTTCCTTTTTTCTTATAATATATTACTATTCAAAAATTCGAATACTTTAATGTGAATTAAATTATGCACCATAAAATTTACTTCACACAAACACATTTTGACTATGATATATTGTAGCAATATTTTCAATTTAAAATTTTATTATCATTAAACATTTGTTCTTTTTTTTTTTTCCTTTTTTTTATTTATAATTTGGTGACCTTGCAGATGGAGGGCCTTAACCGTGAACCCCATGACCCACTGCTATCTACACCACGTGGGCTCATTAAACATTTGTTGTTACTCTATACAAATGTTTGAAATATATATACATAATTAAAAAATAAAACAAGCATGTAAATTATATATATTAAATACTTATTAGTTTTTCTTTTATATATTTGAAATATTTATTAAAGTTTAATTTGAACTACAATATCAATTTTATTTATATATTTGAAATACTTATTATTTTTTAAATGGATAAATTTTACCCCACATAAGTATCTTAAATACCTAAGGCTACCACTCTGCACCAAACTCCCTAGGCCACCAAACTTGGCACCAAACTCCCTTGTCCACCAAACTCCCTAGGTTGCCTTGCCACTCTGGCAATGTTACACGATTGAAGTATTGTGTGCCTTTGGAGTTTCAACTCAATAAAATGGCATACATATAACCAACCTTAGCATTGCATTTGCATTTGAAAAATCTTCTCCTAAGGTTTTTGAGACATTTGGATCTTTCCAAGAAGCTCACGCAAGGATCCAAAAATTTTCTACCTATGCCTATCTCAATGTATTGACTCTTAAGAACATTCTTGGATGCAATTTTCTCATTCGTTGTGCTCCATTGTTTTCTCTTTGTTGTAATGATTTTTTCACCTTTGCTCGGTGTATGTATGATGCCTTCTTTTTTGCAATCTATTAAGAGGAAGTGAAACATATCCATCTTGGGAAGTTATGAACCGTTAAAATCTCGTTGAAATCTCGTTGATACTTACCACTAATGGGAGGATAAAAAGCCTTGTAGACAATTATTGTTATTATTATTATTATTATTTTTTTTATTTTTTTTTTTGTATATTCTACGTTGGGAAGTTATGAACCTTTGAAATCTCACTGATACTTACCATTAATTGGAGGATAAAAAATACTTGTTGACAGTCATTTGTTTTTTTTTTTTTTTTTTGTAGTATATTCTGCAAGTTATCTTTTGCCTCAAGCTTGTATAATGTACAGTGAGTCATTCCTTTAACATTGCTATCCAAGGCATTAGTTTCTATGCTGCTTTTCCTTGATGTGGTATAATATTTTTTTCCTTCTTGTAGGAAATCGCCCCACATGACTTGCCACTGCACAACACGTTAAGCATGAACACGTCACAGCTATAGAGCTTGGATAATGAAAGATTTGGTGGTTATAGTTGAGTTGGAGGCCTCCTCATGATTTTCGAGCTCTGAGAATAAGTATTTAGTTTACAAGAGGCCTTAGAGCTAACATATTACACTACATCAACAGATTTAGATGATGTATATAGGCATTGCCATGTATCAAATCATTATTTAGCAAATCAAACCAAACTTAAAATACAATCATATAAAAAACTTTACATTCATAGATGCACGTTGTAGTTGGAGATAATAACAAAGGAAAATAACTAGTAATGGATGACCAACTGTCCTAAGTCTGCAATTTTAACATGTAAGCATAATATCATGTGGCGGAGACCTTTGATATGCTGAATTTATTTGCACAAAGTTATAAAATCCCCCATTTCATTTCACAGTGCCTAATAAACCACAAAATATGCTCAGTGGTAAATTTCGATAAGTTGTCTAAATATTCTCCATTAACACCATTCCCTTTGAAAATATGCCTGTAAATACCAATAACAATTCATCCAACCATACCCTAACTTCCTGGATAAGTCTCCCACATGTCAAATTTCGTAGCCATGCTTAGGAAAATGAAAATGAAGCATGTCATAAATATCTGCTATAACCATCAAAGACATTTCAAACTAGAAAAAGCAATCAAGCCTAACAAACATCATATCCATCCTCCAAACTTCCCCTTATTATAGCTCATCTATTAATGTAAAGTTATCTATAAAAGGAATTTTACAGATCTATAAGAATTCCTGCCATTCTATGCTATGTATAATTGAAAAAATGAAACTGTTACGATATTTAGAAATAACATGCTCTTTTAGTGGTCATTATACTTTCTCTTTTAGTGATCATTATAATTGGGAGTGATTTTTTTGTTAAGATAAAAATATACCAATGCATGCTCACACTTAGGTACCTTTCACTCATGATATCCATTGCAACTCCACCTGTATTCATTGTTTAGTATATACCACTCATAAGGTCACTCATCAAGAATTGTAGCTCCTCTCTAAAAATTGTGACATCACTAGCTGGTGGTTACAGTTGGAAGAGATTACTTGGGCCAAAAATAGCCTCCATAATACCTTGGATTTGCCTGAGTTGATGGCCATTCAACATTATTTTTCCTAAGTTAATATCATATTCAGCCATAAAATATTTGCTACAAATATATACTTATGTTATTCAAATTTTGTGTTCAGTTTTGATTGAATTTGACACCCATTAGACATACATTTATACTGGGCTATGTGATGTTGAGCTACAAAAAATTTCCCACTAACATTTACTTTTGTTATTCGAAGTGTGTGTTCATTTCTAACTGAATTCTCTGGTATTTACTTGTTGCTACTACTGTTCATCTCTTCATTGTTAGTTCTCTTAAAAACTATTGAACTTTGTTGCAGTTAGTTTCCTTGTTAATTTCCAAATTTAAGGTTTCTTAAGTATCCAGATTCTCAAATCTATTTCCAAATTTCAAATTTCATAATTTTCAGATTTCAGTTCTCTTAGCAGGTTTCAGTAGCTAATAACAATGGAAATAGATCCCCAATTGATAGTTTATTCATATCATATTTTTCAGTTATAGTTAAAATTATAAACTTAGGTGCATAAGAGAAATCTTATTTAATTCAATGTTATGTATATGTTTTCCTCCCATAACGTTGGGTCCTTTTATCTGAATAGAAAAATTAGAGAAACATTTCTTGTGCTAAAATTAATACTCCCTCATATACATTCGCTCAATTTCATTTTATATTTTCATTTCCCATGGAGGTCACAAATGGAGTCTTCATATTAAAAGGCTCATCAACTTCCAAGTCTAAGTGGACTCTTGAATGTGACTTTGTTATGACGAAATCAAGGGGAGCCAAAGCCTAAAATTATTGGACTTGCAATTCAAATGAATCAGATTGACTATCTATGTAAACACATAGGAAAAAGATAAGAGAAAGCACTCAGTTTGCTTATTTTTCTGACCTAAATTCCTAGTTGAATTAACAGAATTATCAGTTGTCTAAAATCCATGGCTTTTTGTAGTAGGTAGTATCACTTATTTATTTTAAAAAAATTATGGAAAAAATGCATCAAGTGGATATTATAAACTTTCATATTCAAGAATATTTTGTCTTTTAAAAAAAATAGTGTTTTTATTTTCTAATTTCCTATAAATTCCCAGGTTTTTCTTACGCAAGAGTCAACTCTTTCTGTTTGGCCTCACAAAGAATTACAGTTGGACCAATATCTTGACAAGTTAAATGTCTCAACAAATCGATTGTTATGCGACTCAAAATAAAAATGTCTTAGCTTCACAAAATTAACACTATAACACAAAATATCAAGCATTGCAAATGTCTTAGCTTCACAAAATTAACACTATAACACAAAATATCAAGCATTGCAACATCTGCAAGTAAAAATACCCATTGAGGCTCACGATGGAAAATAAGAAACTCCTGGAAATTATACAGATTTATTGAACTTTCTGCATGCAGCTCCTGGAAATTATACATATTTATTCAACTTTCCGACATGTAAAAACTTTGTATGGTCTTTTTGGTGGAGTATGAAATTTAAATTTAGTTTTATGAGGAGAGAATGGAATAATATTTCATATGTTAATGTAAAATTATCTATAAAATAAATTTTACAAGATCTATCAGAATGCCTTGCCATAGCCATTTTATCCCACGTATAACTAAAAAAATCAAACTCTTATGGTATTTAGAAATAGCCTACTCTTTTACTGATCATTATATTTGGGAGAATTTTGTATTCTTATCTTAAAAGTTATCAATGCATGCTCATGGTTACATGCCTCTCACTCATGACATCCATTTCAACTCCACGTGTATTCAGTGTCTTCCTGAGCTATATGATTTCCAGCTAAAATCCATTTCCCCCTAACATTTACTTTTGTTACTCAAAGTGTGTATTCAGTGTATTCCTGAGCTATATGATGTCCAGCTAAAATCCATTTCCCCCTAACATTTACTTTTGTTATTCAAAGTGTGTGTTCAGTTCTAACTGAATTATCTAGTATTTCCATGTTATTACTATATTTCAACCCTTTGATTTTAGTAGTCTTAAAATAAATTGACTTTTGTTGCGTTTAGTTGCCTTGTTAATTTCCTAATTTAGTGTTACTTTAGTCTCCATATTCTCATATATATTTATATATTTCATATTTCATAATGTTCACATTTCATATCTCTTAGTAAGTTTCAGTAGCTAGTAGCTAATAACAGTGGAAATAGATCCCCAACTAATAGTTGATTCATACTATATTTTTCAGTTACAGTTCAAATTATAAAATTAGGTATACAACAGAAAAATAGTGTAATACAATTCTATTTCTATGTTATCTTGCCATAACATTGGGGATTTTATCTAAAAACGGAAATTATAGAAACATTTTTTGTATTCAAATAAATACTTTCTCATATGCATTGAACTATAGAGGCCAAAAATTTTGTTCAATTTCAGTGTATCTTTTCAATTCCCTCCGAAGTCACAAATGGAGTCTTGATATTACAAGACTCGTCAACTTCCAATTCCAAGTGGCCTCCTGAATGTAACTTTTTTGTGATGAAATCGAGTGGAGCGAGAGCCTCCAAGTAATGGACTTGCAAGACAAACAATTCAGATTGACTCATCCAATAAGACTTGGTCATCTATCTATATAGAACTAAATTCCCAGTCGACAAAAAAGAATTTCCAGTTTTCCAAAATGCATGGTGTTTTGTAGCAAGCAGTATAATTTATGTACTTTAATAAAAGAATGTAAAATAGGCATCATGTGGACATTATAATGTTATGAAAATAGCTCCAAAAATAGAAGAAAAGAGAGATCCACACCTTAGAAATAAGCCACTTCGAGGGGGTAACCTCCTTTACATTACATAAATGAATAATTCTTGGATGATACAAATGACAAAACCTCCTTCTATATATAGGATTCCATGGGGTCACAATATAAGCCTAGACGACCTAACAATAATAATCTAAGGGCACAATAATAACAATATGGGGGTTACAGGGGTACAACAATAACAATAAAGGGGCTACACTAACAACAAGAAGGGACTACATTAATATAGGGACCTAACATTCCCCTCTCCTTCAAAATTATCATCCTCCCATGTAGAATCTTCAGTGGGTAAGTTCTTCCACTTGATGAGATACTCTGAAATTGATCGATTTCATAGCTATCAACTTCTTTTTTCCGTGACTGCTTTAAGTTCCAATATTTTTTCCCTTCCTCATAAAGTTGTGGAAATATTGTTTGAACTAGAATTTTGTCACCTATAAACTTCTTTAAGCATGAAACATGGAAAACTGGATGCACTCACGAAGAAGCAGGAAGCTCCAATTTGTATGCCATTGTACCAATTTTTTGCAACACCTTATAAGGACCATAGTACTTTGGCGATAATTTATTATCCTTCTAGCTTGCTTGAGGGGAATTTGTTTGTATGGTTGTAGCCGTAAAAATACCTAGTCTTCTACATCAAAACTTCTCTCGCTGAGATGTTGATTTGCCCATTGTTTCATTTGATTTTGTGCCAAATTTAGGTTATCCTTTAAGAGTTGGAGAACTTGTTGATGCTCGATGTGATCTTCCACTACTTGAACCTTAGAATTATCTCTTAAAGATGATATGATGGATGGTGTATGATATCCATAAAGTGCCATAAATGGGGTCATATTTGCTGCAATATGGAAGGAAATGTTATACCACCATTCAGCCAGAGGTAACCACTTGACACATTGTGTTTTTTTATCACATACAAAACAATGAAGATATCCTTCCAAACATTTGTTCACTATCTTAGTTTTACCATGGGATTCTGGATGATAAGATGAGCTATTAGCTAGTTGAGTACCCAGACAAGAAAATAGTTTTGTCAAAAAAATTCTAGTAAAAATGGGATCTTTGTTGCTTACCATAATATTTTGGTTTCCATGTAACTTTTGAATTGTTTCCATAAATGTAGTAGCAACTGTAATTTCTTTAAATGGATGAGATAATCCACAAAAGTATGCATACTTAGTAATTCTATCAACTACCACCATGATGACAGTCTTTCCTTAGGACTTAGGTAAATGTGTGATAAAATTCATTGAAATCTACTCCCAAATTTGACCTAGAATGGATAAAGGTTGTAGAAGACCTGGGGTCTTAATTGTCTCAAATTTATTTTTCTGGCGACCCAAACATTCTGCCACAAAATTTTGAATACCAGATTTATGGCCATCCCATAAAAACTCTTGCTTCACTCTGTGGCAAATTTTTTTAAATCCCGAGTGTCCTCCTAAAGGAGAAGTGTGTAATTCTAAAAGAATCTTTTGTTTTAGTTGGGAATTCTTACAAAGATATAAGCGATCCTTGTACCATAAAGAATCATTTTTCCAACTAAATGTATCAGATGTACTAGGATCTTGCTGCAACTTTTGAATGAGTTTCCACACTTCTTCGTCCTCCTTCCATTCATCCATTGCTTTGGTTATCCAATCTGGTTTGATAATATAAATGGCACAAAGAAATGCTTCCACCTCTTCATCCTTTCTTGAGAGTGTATCTCAAACAACATTTAGCTTCCATTTTTTGTAAATGATTTCAAATTCATAACCCAACATCTTTGTGACCCATTTTTGCTGCTCTTCTGAAGATATTCTTTGTTCCAAAAAGTGTTTAAGACTATCATGATCATTTTTTACCTTGAAGTGTCTTCCCATTAGGTAAGGTCACCATTTCTTTAGGGCATGTAGTATTTCCAACATTTCATTCTCATAAATAGCTTTCTATAAATATTTTCCTTTGATTGGATGACTTTCGAAAGAAATGGATCTTCCCTCTTGCATTAAAACAACACCAATTCCATTCCCTGAGGCATCACATTCTACAATAAAGGTTTTTGTGAAGTCTGGCATAGCTAAGACTAGTGCTAGGCACATTAACTATTTAAGATGTTCAAAGGCCTTAGTTTCTTCAGAAGTCCATGAAAAT
The DNA here is from genome assembly GCA_034641835.2 of Pinus albicaulis. NCBI lineage: Eukaryota > Viridiplantae > Streptophyta > Pinopsida > Pinales > Pinaceae > Pinus > Pinus albicaulis. Next base: position 419,276,830 of record CM076576.1, on the reverse strand, counting down.
TCATATTTCTTCAATAATGTTGTTAGAGGTGCTGCTATTCTCCCATAATTCTTAACAAACTTGCGATAATATCCTGCTAACCCAATAAATCATCGCAACTGCTTTATGGTTGAGGGGATTTTCCATTCCTTAATGGTTTTAATATTTTTAGGGTCTACCTTAACACCCTTGTGAGATACAATATGACCCAACTATTTCACCTCTTGTAATCCAAAGAAACATTTGGAGGTTTTTTCATATAATTGTTTCTCCTCCAATAGTTTCAGCCCTCGGTCAACATGTTGAACATGATCATTCCAAGACCTATTCTAGATTAGTATATCATCAAAAAATACTAACATAAATTTTCTAAGGAAGGGTTTGAAAATGAAATTCATCAACCCTTGAAATGTAGAAGGTGCATTGGTAAGGCCAAATGGCATGAATGAAAATTCATAATGACCCTCAGGAGTTCAAAATGTTGTTTTCAAAATATCTTCAGTCTTCATTCTAATTTGATGATATCCTGAACGAAGATCCAACTTGGTAAAATAAATTGCTCCATGTAATTCATCCAATAATTCATCAATCATAGGAATGGAAAATTTATAATTAATAGTGAGCTTATTGAGTTCCCTGTAATCCCCACACATGCGCCATGATCCATATTTATTGTGAAACAATACTACTGGACGAGAGAAAGAAATTTGACTAGGTTGAATTATACCAGCCTCTAACATTTTTGTAATCATACGTTCAATTTCAATCTTTTGGACATAAGGATATGTGTAAGGCCTGATCTTTGGAGGAACCCTTCATGGAATCAAATGAATAACATGATGATGATCACGAATAGGTGGGAGTCCTTTGGGAGTTTCAAACACCTTGGAATGATTGTCCAATACTTTTTTGGAGATCTTGAGAAACAGATGATTTTAATGTTCAAACTTCTAGTGAGCATAATTGTGAAATTAAACCTCATTGTTCTTTCTTTAGAAGCTTTGTCATGACATTAGAGCTTATTATCTTTCATATCTTCCCTGCAATACGCCATAATTCGACATCCTTTCTTTCCAAAAAAAAATTCAAGAAGATTTCTTGAAAATTAAAAGCTACCATCTCCAAATATTGTAACCATTGTACTCCTTGTACAACATCAACACCTCCCATTGGAATGGAAAGCATTAGCCTATTCATAACATATTCCCCCATGGTTATCTTGATATTATGGTATTTTCCAGAGAAATTTATAGTTTTTCCATTTTCAGCCATCACTTGACATTCTGTTGTTGGGTATAGGAAGCAATTAAATTCCTTGGCTAACTAACAATGAATAAAATTATGGGCAATTCGAATAAATCAATACTATTACCTTTTTATTCTTGATATGTCCTTCTATCTTGAGAGTTTGAGGAGTGGTAATTCCTACCAATGCATTACACGATATGGTCAGACTCGTTTATTATTTCTATAGGGTTGGTTCGTGATGTATATCCTCTTCTTTTGAAGTTTCTTGTTCATTTTCTTCCTCCTCTTCACAATCTATGTAAAATAATTATTCTCAGCACACTTATGACCTTTAGTGTATTTTCTATCACAACTGTAGGAAATCTCTTTTTCTCTTTTTTCTTCCAATTGTTGTGGTGTCAACCTTGTAGGTTGTGGAAGTTTAGGAGTAGCAACACTTCCATCTTTATAGATGTGAGTGGTAGGCTTCCTTGTCACCATAATTTTACATTCAATTTTTCTTGCCAACCTGAATTACTTCTCCAATGAATCAGGTTCCCAAAGGTGAACCTCATTTTGGATGTTATCCTTTAAATTCCCTATGAAGACATCAATATTATGTTCCTATAGAATATCATTTACCCTTATATTCAATTTTTGGAAGTCCTCAATATTCTCCACCACTAAACCCTTTTGTTTGAGATTTATCAATTGGCTAAAGAAGGTGTTGCTCTTTGTATCCTTGTAATGTGGTATCATTTCCTATGTAAAAATTGACCAAGTTGCAATTTTTTACGAGAGAAAAGCCATTGATACCATACAAATGTTTGAGGGAATCTTTGGATTATCCATAGTTTTATAAACTGATGGTCGACGTTTCAAATCCCAACGGGGAACCATCTTCAGGATAACCACAGAAGCTTGAAAACCACAATTATTTCCTTGCATGGAGGGGAGTCTTGGGAAGTTATTTGTATCCCTAAAATAACAATAACCATAGAAGCTTGAAAACCACAACCATAAAAATGCAATTTTTTCTAAATATAAAGTTTCAATGCATACCTTTTGCGTGTTTTTCACATTATTGAGATCAAAATATTGCTCCATCTATAGTATCCATGTTACGGGATCCTTTCCATCAAACTTCCTCATATCGATCTTTGGAATATGGTGGGCCTTCCATCCAACATTCAAGTTTATGAAATCACGATTAACTTTTATTTTGTTCTCATCATGAGTTTCCTCTACTATCTTTTCGCCATTAGGAATCACTTCTTGTATCAACTTTTTCAAGCATTCCATGTATGCTTTTATATCCTTCTTCATGTCTTCCATTTTTTCTTCCATGTCTTCCATGCCATTCTTCAAAACATCCATATTATCTTCCATACCCTTCTTCAAACAATCCATCTTAGCTTCCATGCTTTTCTTCAAAACTTCCATTTCATTTTTTTCTCTTTGCGAGAGCGAAATTTGGTGCACTTTATCTTCTAATTTTGATATGTAATGTTGCACTTCTTCCTGTTAATGAGTCATAGTAGAGTATTCTGAGGGCTTAATAGGTGTTGAGTTATTTTTAGGAGGAATTGTAGAACCGAATACTGATATCTATGCTTCAATATGCCCCTGGAATCACTTCAAATGGATTTTTCAGACAAGACTTATGCAATTTGAAAAACAAAATATACACCTTTTTCTTGCTTTTGAGGAACTCAATATTAAAACTAAATTATCTCTGTGATTTCAAATCTTCAATATCTGAAATTCGGTCCTGTATTATCCCTCTGAATCTTCTTTCGAATGCCATAGCTTTGACCTGATTTGGATGCTTCAAGGAAAATTTATGTCCAATCTTACACAATGACCTAATTATGGACTAGTTCAATAGAGTGAAGTTGTATGGCGCGACATGTGTCACTGTTTTCTCCTTCAGCTCTCAAATCGATACATAGGAAACTAAATTCTGTGTAATTTCGTCTGATTTTTGCATAATTCAAATTTGATGCTCATAGAGATAGTTATGACAATTTTCCCAAGGTCACCTCTTTTAGATGAAATTTGGGCACCTGAAAAAACCCTAACTTCAACAGATCATATCTCCAAAAACATTGTGAACTAAGATATGAAATGTTTATGCGAAATTCCTTAGGATTTCAGCTTCGCGTGGTACAAATTTAAGCTTTGGAAGCTTTGTACAGAAAACGTAGTAGAAAAAATTCCACGATGACCTTTTCGGAGCAGAAAAACCCTAAAATCCAAATCTCTAATACCAAATTTTATGAAAACAGCTCCAAAAATTGAAGAAAAGAGAGATCCGTGCATTAGAAATAAGCCACTTCGAAGGGGAAACCTCCTTTACTTTGCATAAATGAACAATTCTTGGATCACAATATAATCCTAGTCGACCTAACAATAATAATGTAAGGGCACAATAATAAAAATATGGGGGTTACATGGGTATAAAAATAACAATAAGGGGGCTACACTAACAAAAATAAGGGACTACGCTAGTAATATAGGGACCTAACATATAAACTTTCATGTTCAAGAATATATATATATATATATATATATATATATATATATATATATATATATATATATTTTAAATTTAGTGTTTTCATTTTATAATTTCCTGAAAATTCCGATGTTTTTCTTGAGCATGAGTCAAATGTTTCTCTTGACCTCACAAAAAATTGTAGCTTGATAAATCTCTTGACAATTTAAACTTCTCTGGAAATACTCTGTGATGTTTTTTCTTTTTGGGTATGAAATTCAAATTTAGATTGATGAGTAGGAAATGGAATAATCATACCATAAGAGGATGACATTGCATTAAGTGATCATACATGAGAGAAAAAATAGGTTGAAAGAATGCTTAAGTAGCCATGCTCACCAAGTAGCTCTTTATGCTAAATATATATAAAATTTGAAAAGTTAGTGTTTCTGAAAGAATATTTTGATAGAGATCCCAGTTCAATTCTGGCCTAGGGTTTCTATAACTAATATACATTATGCCCTTGTTCAATTTAGGAGAAGGATAATTGTTTTTTTCATTTGTGTGTATTTTTTCCTATCCATCATGAACAAAGAATAGTGAAATTGGAATTTATATTTCCATGATGCTTAGTTCTAATGATATTTGTTTAAGGATAAAAATCCCCCGATCCATTTTCTTATTTATCTTTAAGTCACTTACTTTAATTTTATGATGACACCCTAACAACTTCATAATGAATGTTAGGCTCAGTCTCATTCCTCGTAATATTTTAACTCTTGCCTACATGTGCCACTTTTTTGGGGAGATTGAAAAAGCTTAGAATTTAAACTTTAAACATATCTCTACAACCCTTGTTAGCCACCCATGTTCTCACAGAGGTTTCTAGAGTCTGCACCACCCAACTCTCTATCTATCTCAATGTCCTGAGTATTAAGGAAATTCTTGGAGACTCTTTTCCCATTCGTTATGCTCCATCTTTTTCTCTTTATTGTAAGGATCTTTACACCTCTACTGGTTGTAGGTTCGATGCCTTATTTTTTGAAATATATTAAACGTAAGTGAAAAATATTCACCATGGAAAGCTGTGCACCTTTAAAATATCATGAAACTTACCATTACATGGAGGATAAAGAGCCTTGGCGAAATTTATTTGTTACTTGTACATTTTGCTATTTTAGGAACCCTGAAAGGAGTTATTTTTTGCTTCAAGCTTGTATATTATACAAGACTTGCCACTGGAGACCAGACTAATCATGACCATGTCACAACTATAGATCTTGGGTAGTGAAAGAGTTGGTGGTTACAATTTGGTTGGAGGTATTCTCATGATTTTTGGGCTCCAAAAATGGGTATTCTATTTACAAGAGACCTTAGAGATCACACCTTACAATGCGTCAACAAGTTTCAATGATGTATATTGGTGTTGTCACGTATCACAAAAGTATTTTTTTAGTATTAGTCTCTAGGTATTTTTGGAGTTATGGTTTCTTAGAGATAGCTTGTCAATTTTTTACATTACTGTAATTTTGATGTTGATTTTAGTTAGAGGAATTCTAACTTGTTTCCAATAAAATAATGTATTGGTTTTTATACAATACTTGTCATATGTTTATTGTAGATATTATCCAACACCATGGAAGCACTTCCAAAGTCGTGTGCAGTGAAAATACCTTCAAAATTCTCATTTGTGTCCTAAGAGGGTTATCAAAAGCCTATTTTCTAGTTATTTGTGTTGTTCTTTATTGAGGTAATAAATTTTGAATGACGATCTTAGGAATTGTAAATATATCATTTTGGAACATTCTAATGGCGTGCAAAGATTGCATCGATTTTAAAAGACACTTCTATTGAAGAGAGAAGGGAAAATGATGTAGACTTAAATGGACAGGAAAATTCTTCAGTGTCTGATGCTTCCATTGGTGCTTTGAAGACAACTAATTCTAAGAACAAAAAAAATCAATGCCACAACTGAAATCCATTTGAATATGCTTCCAATCTAGAACAACTAAGTAGGATAATTACCCCTAATCCACATATTTTCTCCTATTCTCACACAGAGTGAAAGGTTATTCTTGAGCTTTTTTTTGTAGGATTTATAATTCTTCTAAGGGGAAGACACAATTAAGTATTTTTTTTTTTTTAAATGCACATGTCAACATATTTTTTAGAAGTTTGAAGATATAAATAGGAGGGAAATGAACATACTTTGAGATGAAAACGAACGATGAATGCTAAGCTATTAATTGTATTTTTGGTGTGCTGCAAGTTCAAATGACTTAAATCGATGGGATTCAGATGATAAATGTCATTGGTTTTCATTCTTGGAGGAACATACTTCAAAATACATACATTTTGAGTTCCTCAAGTATGGTCAGAGGGTATTTCGGTGAGACACTTATGTTGTGGGTTGTTTTTAGTATGGATTACATGAAAGAGTAAAATAAAATGTTAATTCTAACAATTCTAAGGCATTATGCCTTTCTGTATTAGTATCCAGAAAATATTTCATTTTGATTCAATAGTTTTGGGTTTAACATATTTTAGGAAATACATCATGAAAGATATAAAAATTTTCTATTTAAATCACTCTTTAAAAATAAATCTTGGGTATAAATGCTCACCATGTAGCTCATTATCCTAAATCTAAGTCGTGGGTAGATTTGAACTCTTTCCTACATGTCTCTCCTTTTTGGGGAGATGGAAAAAGCTTAGCGTTTAAACTTTAAAAATATCTCTACCACCCTTGTTAGCCACCCATGTTCTCATGGAGGTTTGAAGAGTCTGCACCACCCATCTGGAACACTTCAAGAGCCATGCTCATTGGGTAGCTCATTATCCTAAATCTGAGTCCTCACAAGATTTGAACTCTTACATACCTATGTCTCTTTTTTAGGGAGCTAGAAAAATCTTAGTGTTTAAAATTTAAACATATCTCTACCACCCCTATTAGCCACCCCTATTCTCATGGAAGTTTTAATAGTCCGCACCACCAAACCCTCTGCCTATCTTAGTGTCTTGACTCTTAAGAACATTCTTGGAGACAATTTTACCATTCGTTGTGCTCCATTTTTTTCTCTTTTTTTTAAGGAGCTTTGCACCTCTACTGGGCGTAGGTTTTATGCCTACGTTTTTGCAATCTATTAAAAGGAAGTGAAACATATACACCATGGGAAGTTGTGTACCTTTAAAATATCATGACAATTACCATTTCTTGAAGGATAAAAAGCCTTGGAGACAATTATTTGTTTTTTTTCATATTTTGTTATTCTAGGGAGTTGTGAAAGGAGTTATTTGTTGCTTCAAGCTTGTATACTATCCAATGAGTCATTCCTTTCACCTTTGCAATCCAAGGAATTTTTTGCATAAAGAAACTATATTCTTCCTTTCCCTGATCTAGTATAATACTTTTTCCTTCTTGCAGGAAATCACCCCAGAAGACTTGCGACTGCAGACTAGGCTAAGCATGAACATGTCACAACTAAAAATCTTGGATAGTGAAAGAGTTGGTGGTTACAGTTGGTTTGGAGGCCTTCTTGTGATTTTTGACCTCTGAAAATAGGTATTTAGTTTACAAGAGGCCTTAGAGCTCACACCTTACAATGCTTCATAGATTTAGATGCTTCTTAGGTATATTGGTGTTTCCCTGTATCAAATGATCAGTTAGAAAATCAAACCAAACATAAAATAAGGACATATAAAAAACATTACGATCATAGAGATGAAATATTGTGGTAACATTGAAAAAATGCAATTGTTACGATATTTAGAAATATAAAAATTGTGGGATCACCTATCATATGTTTATTCTAGATATTATCCATCACCATGGAAGCACTTCAAAAGTTATTTCCAACAAAAATACCTTCAAAATTATCATTTTTTTCCTCGTAGGGTGATCAAAAGCCTATTTTCCAGTTATTTATATTTTTCTTTGTCGTGGTAAATAATGTTGATTAAATATCTTGGGCATTTTCAGTATATCAGCTTGAAACATTATATTGGTGTACATAGATTTTACAAGACACTTCTATTGAAGACACAAGGGAAAATGATGTATGATTCAATGGACATGAAAAGTCTTCATTGTATCTTGTTTCCACTAGCGATATAAATATAACCAATAATAATAACAAAAGAAGTCAACGCCACAAGAAAAATCCATCTAAAGACACTTCCAATATGGAACAACTAAATAAGATACTTACCCAAAATCCACAAAATTTTTGTTAGAATGAATTCTTAACACAAGTGTATGAAAAGAGATCACTTTAGCTGCGCATGACAAACAACCCTAACAACAAAGATGGATGTCTAAATTTCTTAGATCTGCAATATATAGTCGAAAAAAATGCAACCAAAACCCATATCTATGCAGTAAAAGTAGCTAAACAGTAAAATGAAATAATATTTTCTCCAAATATTCAATGGAAAAGACAAGATATATAAATAATTTTATATGTATTAACACCTTGGAAGGGAACAAAAAATGATGCTACTAGTCCCCCTCAATGGGATGGGTTCTTGGCATGCCTTAACGCTTCATATCCGGAAGTTTCTCTCTCTCAATGGTGTAGAAAACCCAAGACGTGTTGAACTCTATGGGAGCTCAAGAAGAAAAAATAATAAAAGTGATCAAAGTATGACATTGACAAAGGATCAAATTTCAAGCATGATAAAAGGGTCAAAGGTAAATAATGAATGGAAATACCTTCTATTTATAAAAAAATATTGAGTTATCCTTGATAATGGTACATAACAAAATATTGTTAACCAAGGTATAGATATAAATGCTTGGAATATGTTATTGTATTTTGTTGGAGGGAAAAAGAATTTAAATTGGCTAAATCCATTTATTTAGAAATAATAAACAAATAAATGATTTATTTATCATTTCAAGGATGGGGTTAAGGAATAATTTAACAAATAATGATTTATGTTATTATTCCTAAATGATTAGTCAAACTTAACAAGTAATATCAATCAAATAATGATTTAATTAATTATTCCTAGAAAATAATAAGATAAATAATGATTTATCTCATTCTTTCTCATTAATTGGTTTAAATATGACCAAAATTATTATTTAAACAATGGTTTAATTAATTATTTCTAGAGGAAAATCAAATAAATAAGGATTTATTTAATTATTCCTCATGGGGTTTCTTGTTTGAACTAGAAATAACTTGATAAAATATGGTTTATTAAATTATTTCTTATAGTGAGAGCAATTTTACTATGGTAAAATTGGTCTTGCATTCTGTACTTCGATCCATAAAATTGTAAATAGTTAGATGATAAAAAATTGGTGTAATAGATTGCCCCTCGATGTGTGAGTGTTAGGAGCTAATCGCATGACCGAAGTACATTGTAATAACACAATCACTAGACACCGAAGGTGAGTCATAGAGAGAGAAAGATACATAGACAGAGTGAAGAGAGAGAGGGAAATAACCTAAGGGTGTGACACCTACAAATATTATAAGTATCCTTGAATGTTTGGGTGCCTATTCTCAGTGAGGCAGGGGAGGCATGAATATGCCCGTTGAGATGAAAAAGTACATAGAATAATGGCACACCCAGAAAATTGGGACTGAACTATAAAGTACATGATATGCTGGCATAAAATGTGCCACACAAAAATATAATGGATCCCACATTCATATTTCACCTGGGAAAGTAGCGAGGACTGAATATAATAATATATGAGTACATGAGATATAATAAAAACCAAAGAAGGCCTGATAAATAGGGCAGGGCTCTGAAAATATGAATGGATCATCTAAGTGGTACATGCCTGCTATAGGCACTACAAGTGGCTGTAACCGAACCCATCTAATATGCGGATATTCATCTCATGATGTAGCATAAAATGAGGTCATTCGGGCATGTGGGGGGTTTTCTGAAGGGCCACCCCCTCATGAGATCTGAAACATCTCACACACACCCGCGATTCACTGTAGAAATCTATTGGATCACCGAACTATAGAGTATATGAATCTCAATCATCCTGAAGTGGAACGGATGAGAAAAAACCAATTCAAAGGGCAATGAGGAGTCCCTTTACCTGATCATATGCACCGAACAAAAATGGAAGCTGGAACCAAGGTACACTCCCCTCTAGACCTGTCTTCTGGAATGAATGTGCTAATGTCAACAAAAGATGGTCTGTAATAGGTGAGGCAATGAGGAATCCTCAACCAAGGCATGAGATATCATAGTAGAGCGATTCATGGACTAACACTAGGGATGATGTTGGAATGGTGGATGTTGAGTAGAAAACATACGACTTCCCTTGTCAGAGCATATAAAGCATGGATGACCTGGTGGTGACTGAATCGACTCCGGAAGGGAAGGGGAACAATATGAATAGAGGCCAAAATGGGCTACACGAGAGAGATGCAAGGCACAAATGGAGGGAATACTGTAACAGGAGGCAAAAGGGGACTCAGGATAGACTCCATGAATACGATGACTACTCAAATCGAATGCTCTGATCAAGGGTGACTTGATGATGCTACCCCACAAAATAGGCCCAATAGGGACCATAAAAACATGAGAAAAATATGGTTACTCATAACAAAAATTGACACACGCATTGACAAGTATGAAGGCAAAGTGGTGCCGCAAGTGCAAGTTACACAAGTGCAGAAATTCAAATTTGAGAGGCAGCGAAGTGACCCTTCTTGGAAAAAAGGCTTCCGGGTGAAGTATCAAATCACACAAAAAAAAGGATACTCATTTTAGAGCTCGGTGAGATATTTCCAACGATGTTGATGGTTCGTAAAAAATATCTATGGTTTGGTTGCAATTGGCAAAAGAACAATTAGGGTTTATCTTTTAATAGGGTAATTTCCCTCCAATTTGGTTCATTTTCTAATGGATCTATGGTGAATGTGGAGAGGAGGAGAAGGTCGTAAATCTTGCGGCATTCATAGCAGAAAACCTAGCCATTGGAATCAAGATCCATCAGTTGTAGGTAGGTGGCCTAACCTTACTCTTCATTTTCAGTAGATTAGAATTTCAGATTAGGTGCCCAGAGCATGAGAATAGCACTCTGCCCCTCCTCGCCACTACCTCACACTTCCTGGGCCCTGTTCTGTGAGTTGAGTCATAGTTTTTGGAGGGAAAAACTATGACCTCATAGGTACAGGACTGGGAAAAAAAGAACTGCCAAAAAGTTGGGTTTTGCCCTTTTTTTGGTTGGGAACTAGAGCTTCATGGTTTTCATGCAATATTTCTTCTTCTAACTGAAAATGTGTTGGGTTTGTGCAGGTATGGTAGAGTTAAATATCAACTTGATAGAGAGATATTTGAATGTGCTTCGTTCTGAGATCTAGGGGAATCAGGTGGTTAGAGGGGCATTAGTGAGGTATGGGGTTCTCAAGTTCATTGAGAACCCATTAATGAGTGTAGGGGAGCCCTTGCTATCCATGATAGTTAGCTAATGAGCCCTAAATATGGAGGTATTTATAGTGTAGGGGCACTATATTGAGCTTACTATTGAGGACATCTATTTTCTTCCCAGTCTCCCGCAACTGGGGGTGATGGGGAATATATAGCCAGTATTACCATGGCGGTGGAATATATCAAAGTTTGTGGAATTTTGTTTCCTACCAGATGTTCATGTGAAGCACACGGTGATACTGATCAAATATCTAGAGAGGCTAGAGACTCGAGCTAGCGTCGTAGCAGTACTGTAAATCCTCGACAACCAGGCATTCCACCAGATCACCGGAGGGCAGATGATGTTGTTTAAGAGTGTGCTGAGTGGGACTTACTATGGGTGGGCCTACTATGTGATTTTGGTACAGCTTTTTGCTTGTTCTTCTTTGACAATATCCCTACACTTCAGCCTCATGTATAGATCCAGGATGGGGGTCAACAGGAGCCCAGGATGTGCTGCTGGGGGAAGCTACTGTGGAGAGGAGGAGGTGGCGGAGTCAGATGAGTGTTCCTACCCAAGTTCTTCACACATTGGGACCAAATCCCACTGTATATAGATGACTATCCATAAAGTGGAATGAACTATCAGGGGGACCCGATCTTTCCACTTTCGCCCAGTCAAGCATGGGGACCAGATGGTAAGTGACAAGTTGTTATGTTTTATGCTGCATTTAAAGTTTTTAGAATTATGTATGTTGTACTGATTCATTACTTTTGGTATGCAGATATAGCACTGGTGAAACTGGCCAGGTATATGGGATGACCCGCAGCACCAAGGGTTGCAGAGTCTAGCACAGCTAGAGGAGCTAATAGAGTGGACTTAGAGGCTCTCCTTGAGGATGTTTTCCGTAGATGTGAGCTATTTATGACCAGGATATCAAAGCGCGATAGGCATGATCTGGATGACCATCACATTGAGGCACATGTTAGGCTAACCTCGGAGTGGCAATGTGTCATGCGGCGCATGGTGATGGCGGGGAAGGGTATGCAAGATCTTCGGGCTGCAAGAGCCAAGACATTAGCTCGAGACCCTCTAGATAGTAATTATATGTAGGGGCATGGAGTTCCCCCAGTTTTTATTTTGTAACATGCTATGGGCCTGTCATATGTATTAGAGTAGAGGACTCCAAAACATTTATGATTTTGCAGACAGATATGATGAATATGCATATTTTTATACATGGCGAGTATATGGTTCACCATTTTTTTATGATTATTGTCTTTTGTTAATGCATGTGATAAGTGTCAATCTATAATATTGTTTGCAATGCTATCAAGATAGTGATTATGGCCTCTAGGTACATGACTGAATGTAATGGTTTCAAATTCACGTACTAAGAACTTCACCCGTAAATATCTTCTAAAAATGACATGGTTATTTACACGATATACGCCATTCAATTGCATAACAAACAGCAGAAAATATAAATGAACATGATGATGAAAGATGCAATGCTCGAGGGCATCGACTAATAAACCTATCACTGCATCACACTCGGCCTGATTATTGGTGGCAGATCCAATGCATATGTCGTTGGAGAATAATAACAAATGCATGGGGGTAAATATGGCCCAAGCTGCCAAGGCTACATTCCGCAAGTAGAAACTTGCACCGTCGACATAGTTGATATACAGTGTAGATGATGGAACCATCTAAAAGGCACCACAATAAAACAAATGAGATGATGATTTATAATGCAAGCAACCTGAACGCATGGTAGAAATAAAACACGCATCTTGATGTGGGATTATATGGGTAAAATTTCCATTAAGGAGATGGTCAATAAATGGTGTGGGGAATTTTCCTTTGGGAAAAGCTTTGGTCAGGTCAAGAAAGTCCATACAAACACGGATGGTGCCTCTTTTCTTGAGAATGGGATAGGTAACACCAGTCTGCTTGAGCTTGTCGATGTTGGCTTTCATAGCCTCTCCTCTAGAAGGATTAATGGGTCTCAAATTTTGACAGATAGTATTAGCATCGGGCCATGTATCAATATGGTGTTCGAAAATCATGGGATCAAGTCCAGGCATCTCTAAATAGGACCAGGAAAAAACATCATGAAATTCCTTGAATAACTTGGTGTAAGCCTCAATTTCTTTTGGGGTGCAATGTTCCCCCTAGGAAATTTTTTCTTCTATACCTGGTTTATTGGAAATGTTAATTTTAATGGTAGGATATATATTGGCCATATTTCCTTCTTAGAAAGCATTGAGCGCCATAGCAGTATTTCTAAACCAATCGACCTCATCAGAGATGAAGTATTGAGACTCCACAACATACCGGTCATGGGACTGCTGCAGAAGGAAGTATGCACGATGGTTCATATCATCCCAAGGAAATTCAGGGGTGGTAATTGCTTCCATAATATCTTCATCATAATGAAATATGGGGGGACAAGTGGAAGAAATACTACATGATGTGAGGGGGCTACCTGACACATCATCATCAGAGATATGGTTTACATATGCATCACTAGAGAGGATAGATGAATAGCTAGTAGTTGAAACATCTACCGATGTTGAGCCTAAGGTGATCGCCAAAGGAGGTTCAATCAGAACATAAGGGCATGCCCCAAAATTGTTTTCCACCATGGATCTCATGGATGATGACAGATAGAGGATAATGGCCAAAGGTTCCATCATCTTGACATCAATGGGAGGTATCACAATGGGTGCAGAAATGCCCTCCAGTTTTGCTGAAGGAAAACTCATGAGTAGAGGAGTAGAGGATCCACCATGTTTGGCCTCAACTCGATGGACATCCTCAAGGTTGTTGGGAAAATCATCGAGATGGGGAAAAAGGTGAGAATAGTGGCCATAAATATCACATAAAGCACAAGGAGGATTCGTGCGCAACAATTTTAGTTTCTTAGCTAAATTGGGTAAGGTAACATGGACCTTTGGGATATCAGATTTAGGAAATGCCTCGCTAACCACAGGTTTGAGATGAGGATGCTCAGGAAAATTTTGAGTAGCATGCCCAACAACATCACAAAAAGCACACGGAGGTGACCGCTTCAAAGGCTTAGGAGGAGCTGGAGTTGTTTGGGTATCCTTATCCTTAGGTTCCTTATTTTTGGCTTTGCCCCCCTCACCAGAGGCTTTCGCGATCAGAGTAGATTCCTCTTGAGTAAGTTGGAATCTTTAAATACTCCATGTGAAACACTCGTAAGAGGTGTGATTGCTTGTTTATCAGTCATTGAAGATATGATAGACTTGGGGGAGGTCTGAGACTTCGGTTCGTAATATGTTAACTGATCAATGGTAAATGTATTTCCATTGTGAGGAAAGCACATCTTATGGTGAACCACAAATGTGACATAAGACATTGCATAGGTATAGCTACGACCCAAAAGGATATTTTAATCCAAGGGGGTGTCAATGACTTCAATGTCAATACAAATAGTCTTTCCCGCAAGAGTGACAAGGCAATTGCGGTACATGCTGAGGGGCTAAGAAGGGTGACCGTCCCAAGCACGCAAAGTGATGGTGGATGGGGCTAAGTCAGGTGATCCAATTTTATTCCAAACATAGGCGGACATCACGCAGGTGGATGCACCTTCATCAATGATACATTACGATACATGGGCAGTACCAACCCTAACTAGTATTTGAAAGGCAGCGGATGAAGGTAAGGGGAGATGTTCTAACTTTTCAACATCAAGGAAAATAAAATGATCACCTGAAGGATCCACAGTACCCATAGCAGATAATAGAGATTTACATTATGAGGGGCATAGCTGGAGGACTTACAGCGTTGAAATGGCAACATGAGGTTGTGCCAAGTTATCTACTATAATGTAGTGTGGGAGGCTTTGGAAAAAGCAACATTTTGGCATAATTCCCCTTTGGGGATCTTGGGAAGAACCTCATCTCGGGGTTGAGGGATCTGTAAGGGAGCATTTTGTGTTGAAATGGACTCTGTGGAAATTTTGGTTTGGAGTTTGGTTGTAGACGAAGCAGGTGGCTTGCCATACTGGCATGACTGAGTCTAAAGGCTGACATCAGCTGTATTAACGTCTTCAAAATTCATCATGAGAATATAGTATTCAGGGGTACCAGATTGTGAAGGTTGAGGGGCGGCCTGACCTTGAGGGGGTTTGGTAGCCACATTCCTTGCTGATGGAAAGGATTAGTGAAAAAATCCAGTTTAACCGGCGCAATATTTGGAGGAATTGATGCAATGGATTTTTGTCCTCTTGATGTTTCTTATGCTTCCCACAACTAGCACATCTGGGGTAGAACGGAAAAATCATGAGCATAATGGCCATAAACATCACCATAAGAACAACTCTTTTTCATACCAAGAGGCATGTTCTACTTGGGCTGATAGGCTGGTTCCCTTGGGGTGCATTCGGTTGGTTACCTTGGCGCTCTTGATTACCTTGAACCGGTTGATTTTGGTTTCTTTTCCTCTTCTTCTTGGAATTATGAGGATTAGTCACGCTTTGTTTTCCATACGCCTAAATTTGAGGGGGAGGTGGCTACTACAGAGGAGGTTGAGAAGGAATGGGAGGTCGGGGTGCTAATTATAGAGGAGCTAGAGCACCATGCTATGGATAAGGATAAAAAGGAGGTTGAGAAATATTGGGGTAAACAGGTTGAGCAACATTTGGCCCTGGCATTGGTCGATGCAATGGGGAAAATGTATTCGGGAAGGGTATAAGTGCTAGAGGATCTGGCCCCTCCCAGAGGGAAACCATAACCCATGGGAGGTTGATTATATAAATGTGAAAGAGATCCAATGATACTTTCTAGGAAGATCCTATAAACTAGTATAAACATAACTAGATTAGGCGTAGATCAAGTGATATTTAAATGTGTCTTGGAGAGATTATTCCTCGGTATGAGGAAAGTGAGACGCGACATATTTACCAATAGAAGGAAAAAAATTTCTGAGAAACCAATCCATATAGATACGATCATCGAATGTGAGGTCTCGACACAAGCTCCTCCTTCTACGCCATTCTTGGACATGGTCAGAAAGGCGGGTGGCAGAAGTTTGACGGAATGCAATCAAAAACTCTGTACTGGTATCATATTGGAGAGGTAGCTGGAAATAGGACAGAAACACTTTAGCAGGAGTCACAAAAGTGGAATGTGAGGCAGAATTCTGGTCGACATACCACTTCGCAGCTTCTCTAGTGAGCGTACGTTGGAATAACTGAATACGGATGGATTCATCAGTAATCGAATCGAACGAACACCACATGTGAAAGGATCAGATGTGATTAGTGGGGTTCTCTCTAGTGTTTCCTTTGAACTTAGGGATGTGTGAAGGAAGCTTAGTTGGCATAATAGGCCAACCTGGATTGTGGAGTATAGCGTCGTTAATTAACTGTCTAGAATCAGGGAGGCTTAAACCTTCCATAAAGGTAGAAAAGGAGTAGCTAGAACGGTTCTCATAGTGGTTCCACTAGTAGCAACTCCATAATTAGGGTTGGGGCTACCACCAGCTTGAGGACCAGCACGTTCATTGGCACCTGACAGAGCAACGGAATGAGGTGGAGGAGAAATGGGTTCAGAATCGGAGGGAGGTCCTGATGGACTAGAATTAGAATCGATATGGGGACTCGGCGAAGGGATAACTAAAAATCTATGCTTTGGCATAATTCTTCCTAATGGAAACTAAGGATGAAGGCCTAGGAGTCTTTGGCATAAGCGCCTTGGGGACGCTATGATGGAAAGACACAAATACCCAAAAGATGGAATATTAATAAACAAACGCTGAGATGGGCAGATAAATTAATTGAAACTTTTATGTCTTGGCTTATCGGCGTAAACCAAGCTCTCTTCGCTTTAGGTGTGCATGTGTGAAATCCATGTGTTAATTTTAATTAATCCCATATGGTTTTGTATAAAGAAAAATAAAAAATGTTTGAGTAATTGTAAATAAAATTGAAATGATAGTAAAATAAATAGCTAAAGATGCATAAATTCAATCGAAAAGAAGGCTTCCCAAACAACTTTTCTAATAGGCAGGCGAAATTGACTCAAAACACAAAAGAAGGAAAAAATATATAAGGTCTAATGGATATGGATCTAATGACTTAGATCTGCGGGAAAAGGTGTAGAAAACACCAAGAAACCTGAGGAAAAACTATTGTAAAATGGGGGCTGTAAGGTTAAAACCCTAAGGGAAACAAGGGCACACTAAGGGAGAGACCAAAAAAAACTCAAGAGGGGGTTTTGGATGGAATAATAACTGATCTAAAAGGATCTGAAATAAGGATAGATGAGACACTAAACAATGGTTGAAAAATCTGCAAAATCTCATACTACCTACTTAGCTAAATCCTCCTAAAAAAGTGACAAGTTACTGAAACCCTAAGGGGCTTGGTCCTACTTCAAGTAGAAAAAATGAGCATATCCAGGCCTAAGAGGGGCTGAGACAGAGCTCAAATAACCCTAAAAGGTGCTTTTATCAAACCCTAACAGTCAGAGAACAAATGTCACAAAAAGTTGCACCTTGCAGGTACTGACATGTTAGTTGTTGAAATCGCAATTTCTGGCCCCACACGTGCGACCTGAGCTTGAACTCACAGGTTCTAGAATTAAAAGTGGGAGTTGCAGTTCTGGGATCCTCAGGTGGCAAGTTGCAGAAAAAAAAATTGTCTCTGGCACGACTGATACTTGTTACTTGCGGAAAACACCCATAAGCACCCAGAAGTTAGAATTTTCACTGTTTTACGGAATAAAAGGTAAAAAACAACATTAAGAGACTAAAAATAGCTGAAAAAAACCCTAGTAACTGAAGCAACTAGTCATACATTAATCTTAATAAAACCCAATGGAGTCGCTAATTGTTAGAATGAATTCTTAACGCAAGTGTACGAAAAGAGATCACTTTAGCTGCACATGAAAAACAACCCTAGCAAAAAATATGGTTGTCTAACTTCCTTAGATCTACAATAGATAATCGAAACAAATGCAACAAAAACGCAGATCTATACAGTAAAAGTAGCTAAATAGTAAAATGAAATCATATTTTCTCCAAATATACAATGGACAAGACAAGATATATAAAGAATTGTATATGTATTAACACATGGGAAGGGAACAAAGAATGATGTTACTAGTCCCCTTCAATCGGATGGGTTCTTGGCTATCCTCAATGCTTCAGATCCAGAAGTTTCTCTCTCTCAATCGCATAGAACACCCAAGACATGTTGAACTCTATGGGAGCTCAAGAAGAAAAATTAATAAAAGTGATCAAAGTATGACAATTACAAAGGATCAAAGTTCGACCATGATAAAAGGATAAAAGGTAAATAATGAATGGAAAACCCTCCTATTTATAACAGAATATTGAGTTATCCTTGATAATGTTGCATAATAAATAATTATTAACCAAGATCTAGATCTAACTACTTGGAATATTTTATTATATTTTGTTGGAGGGAAAATGAATTTAAATTGGTTAAATCCATTTATTTAGAAATAATAAACAAACAAATGATTTATTTATCATTTCAATGATAAGGTTAAGGAATAATTTAGCAAATAATGATTTATTTCATTATTCCTAACTGATTTAGTCAAATTTAACAATGAATATTAATTAAATAATGATTTAATTAATTATTCCTATAGAATAATAAGATAAATAATTATTTATCTAATTATTTCTCATTGATTGGGTTAAATATGACTAGGAATATTATTTAAACTATGGTTTAATTAATTATTGCTAGAGGAAAATAAAAAAAATAAGGATTTATTTAGTTATTCCTCATGGGGTTTCCTGTTTGAACAAGAAATAACTTAATAAAATATGGTTTATTAAATTATTTCTTATAGTGAGAGAAATTTTACTATGGTAAAATTGGTCTTACATGGTGTACTTCGATCCATCTAATTGTAAATGGTTAGATGACCAAAAATTTGTGTAAAAATTTTACCTGTTCAAAAACAAAGTGAAAGGTTGTTCTTAATTTCTATTTTGGAGGATGTACATTTCTCCTAAGGGAAAACAAAATTAAGCAGAATTTTATTGATTTTGATGCAGATGTGAAAATATTTTTGAAAGGCTGGATGATATAAATAGGAGGTTAAGGAACATACTTTGATATGACAATGGATGATGAGTTCCAAAGTGTTAATGGTATTTTTAGTGTCTTGTGAGTTCAAATAACTTAAATCAATGGTATTAATATGATAAATGTCATTGATTTGTCTTGTTGGAGGAACATGCTTCTACATTCATGCATTTTGAGTTCTTGGAATATGGTTAGAGGGTAGTTTGCTGAGACACTTCTACTGTGGGTTGTTTTTAGTTTTTATGGATTGCATGATAGGGAAAAATAGAATGTTAGTTTTGAGAATTTTGAGGCATCCTTGCAAGATTGATGTGTGAAATCAAATTTATTCCTTTCTATATTAGTATCCAGAAAACATTTCATTTTTATTCGGTTGTTGGGTTTTATATTATAGGCACTACATCATGAAATATATAAAATGTTTCTATTCAAATCACTCTTTCAAAATTATTAGTAATTTTCTTCTTGAATATGGACAAAATAATGTTATTTTTTTCGTAATTCCTAGTGGAGCATGCAATTTTTCAATTCGTGGTGGAATCATATGAGAAGAAAAAACATGTTCGCATTCCACGAATGAAATGTGTATTCAATTCAATCATGTGGTCTCCACCATGGAAAGTAAACCATCGATTAATGACTTCAACTAAAACAACTTCGCGATGTAAAAAAGCTTCCATATTTCAAGGCTTTTCAATATTGTTTATTATCTATGCCCTTGAGATGTAATTAAATTTGTAGAATGCCTCACTTTTTCATTATAATTATCTTGACTGTAATAATTCAACACAGTTTTTCTTCTTGATTGGTCGAGGAAAAGAATCCGAGAAATAATTAAGTGTTTTAGAAGAAAATATTTTAACATATGACAACCAATAAAATTTATAGCTACACAACTATTCTAAAATTTCATAATTGAACTCTTAAAAGTTGTTGGAAAAATATTTTTCTTTATTTTCACTTGCATGTTTTGGAGGCCAAATATGAATCCCTTGTAGTTTGAGCTTTGATTAGCTCATCCACCTTTAACTAATAAAATTTTAAACAACAATTTAGCATACAAATATGTTGCTTCTTCAACTTATCAAATGATGTAACTGCAGTTTAACCTGTAGAAAATTTTACTTCTGTAATCTTGTTTGTTTCTTGGCTAGCTTGTTTGTTAAATATAAGTTTAGAATTTTTTTTGTATTCCAAATATTTATTTTTTACATTACAATGATGTTGCTATTGTTTAGATTGGTCCATATCTTGTTAAGTGGGACACTATTAACTATATTAATGAAACATTTCTTGCTAATTTACTTAGGTAGGCAGGGTGCCCCTATCTCCCATCTCCCTATAGAGTACATTGGTCACATATTCGTTATTTTAGGCTATTGGTTCCTATGTTACCACCTTACTGTGTTTAGGGTGCTATTTCTAGTTATATTTTTATATTTCAAAACCATCACATTTATAAAAAAAAAATGAGTAAAAAAACTACCACATAATGAAAAAATTGAGAGTAAAATTGCCATGAGTAATATTTGTCTTTCCTAAATGTCATATTTTGTTCACACTCAAAATAAATTTCATCATGCAACATAAATTCAACATCTTTAAAAATCACTATATATAAATTATGTTGATTATTAATTTGTATCTCCTTAATTTTATCAAACAATGGCTATGTTTAATTTGTATCTCCATAATTTGATCAAACAAAGTCTATGTTAACAATATATGCGAGTTATTGATTCATATATTGAATTTCTACGAAAGCGAACAATTTTTGGATTATATAATCGTTTCACTTTATATTGATTTAAATTACTAATTTAACAAACTTTATGTTAAGACGATAATTCAAGTTATTCATTCATTTAGAATCCGACGAAAAAATTAGAGGAGACATTCAATGGTGGAGGGTTTATGCATACTGATGGAAGCTAGGGTTTGCTCATCATAGTTGCTGGAAAACCCGTAATGGAGGGTTTTCCTTAAGGCTTTGTTTTCCTAAACCCTAATTCATTCTCTTATAACAACCTATATTTGGTCTCTACATGGTCCTTGGCCTACCTTTGGTCTAGACTGATCATCTGAATGGATTCTACAAAAAGAACATAGAATCCTTCATATCTATCTCACACTATGAAAAAAATTTGGGACTGATTTCCCCCAAGGTCAAAATGGGGTGGATATTATCTCAAATATATTCCCACCCATCAATAGAAAATTAGTGTCACTCTAATTTTTCACTGAAGAACAACTCAGTGTGGGTTTCCCACAGGTTCCAGGAGCAGAAGGAGAAGGATTGTTTCCCAACTATATTAATGGGAAGGAAAAGAAAAAATGCATCCAAAAATATGTAAAGGTGCTAGCAGCTATGAAATAACTAAGCCTAGGGGCTAAAATCAACTTGGATAGAGTGGAATCCCTATCTAGGAGAGCTTTAATTGATAAACTAAGTTACATCAAAATGATGCATGAGCAACTTCTATCCTGGATCAGAGCGACATGGAAACCACTAGTAGGTTATATTTTGATTATGAGTATGTTGGTTAACAAATGGACCCACCTTCACTATATGTCATAGGATGATCTTGAACTAATCCTATGTAATCCCTAGGATATAGGAAAGGGTTCTTGTATTATGTCTGAGAACTGAAAGAGAACCGTGAAATCACCTTTGGGTTAGGTTTTCGAGCTTCCCTCTTCAGCTACAGTCAAAGGAGGTACTCATCAAGGTGGGAAATTTACCTCGACGAAGCTTCTCTCTTAGCAGCACATAAATGTATCCAAGGATTACCAAGGTTTCTAAAATTACTTTGTGGCGAGAAGGAGATCATCCAGTCACTAGACTACTGGAAGATCCCCTTTACATGTATTAAATACAGAGATGTTAGCCACCTAGAAAGCTCTTATGTGACACTTTTGCATCAGGGTTTTGGTACCCATATCCATTAGAAAACCCTAAAGAGGTTGACTCTACAGTCGATTCCTCAAAATTCGATTCCTCATACACCTTTGTAGGTCTCAAAAGAAAGGTCAGGGTCAACCTTGGAGGAGGTAAAGGACTTTATTTTAAACAAGGTGTCACACCAAAAAATGGGACTTCATTACTCAAGGGGAATGAACTTTCTAATAGATGAACATGTACAATGCTATATAAAATGAATGATACCCGAGGATAGTGCAAACATTGCCTCTAAAAATTTCTCTAATAAAGTGGTGGAAGACATCTCATACAATAGGGCACATGAGATTTCTCCTGGGCACGGTTACTCTTGTGATACGAATCAAGTTGGTACGTATCTCCTTGAACCAAGCTCTCTTATTCAAGATTTGTCTATTGAAGATTCCCTTTTTATAGTTCAGAATGAACTAAATTCCCTTAAGTCTGTTAATAACCAATATTTTCATTAAAGCACAACAGTATATTCTTTGAAACATATAACCTCCTCTATATTCTCCGACAACCAAGATAATCCACATCAAAAATTGGCACATATTAATTCGACCCTCAAATTTAATGGACCTCTTTCAAATTATTTATTCAAATCCAGGATTCCTAATTCAACAGATGAGCACTCTAGTGCTCCTACCTACCTTTCTATCCTAAACACTTTAGTTATTCACATGTGCTCTCATCTAAAGAAGCTCTGAAGATTTCTCCCATCTCCACATTCACATAGGTTACTCTTTTTGAGATATATTACACAGATCTTAGTAACTCCTTTCAAAATATCACTATCAGGAAGAAAACGAGCAACAAGAAAGATCTATAAAGAGAAGCCAATCAGCATGAGACTATTGAGGTTGGAATCAGCCTCTCCCCACGAGACGAATTGGCTTTAAATTTAAGGGTCCTTAGAGCACAAACACCCTCTCCTACTCCAAAATAATGGTAATTTTGTCTTTGAACATCCGAGGGTTTGGGGGTCCTTCCAAATTTGCTTCCCGCAAAAGACTTATCAACAACCATCACCCATACATGATCTACCTTCTAGAAACCATGGTCTTGGGAGAAAAATCTAGAAAGTACTTAAATAAAACAGTGATAAATTTCTACAAATATAATAACCATTTAAATCATTTTAACTATATTTAACAAATAAATCATAATTTTCTCATCAAATTCCATCCCATCCCATCTCGACCTGCCACACTACCCTGAGAATTTACTCAAACATTTTGGCCTATACCTTATGAGATTTTAGAATATCAAAAGAGGACTTGGACCAACTCTTAGGCACTGATATTTAAAACTTTTCTACCTCTCGATATAGGGTCTCCACTACGTAGGCAAAGTCTACTCTCCGTAGTAAATGAACCACAACCATGCCCATGAATTCTATATATATATATATATAGAGAGAGAGAGAGAGAGAGAGAGAGAACAAATACATATTCAAGACTATGGTGAGAGAGAGGTGTATTATTTGTTGTCACCGGTTAATTTTGTAATTTATGGTTAGTGTTGTGAATGGCTTTGTGTCGTTCAGTTAAATCAACACAACAGGGACACACATTCTTCTTTACATTACACACAAATATGCATTCATCATCAAAATACAAATTTAAAAATAACAATAAGCATTCACGGTTTATTCATGTATATAGTGAATTACCTAGCAATGTTGATATATCACTTGTAACTATTCACACACTTAGCGATGTAGCCAACCTTTCAACTATTAAGGGAATACTATGCATCCAATGTCACAACAATAGATTGTCCAAACCTTCGATATTTAATACAACAACTACCTGCATCAAAATTTCATCAGATACTCATATTCATGTAAATAAATAACAACCATTGGGCACATGGCCATAGAAGTATATTTTGGTTGTTGTAGGCTACCAGGAAAGAAAGAAATAATTATGTTGTGGAAAAGCTAAAGGTTAAGTACATCATGTTAGCAATCCTTGTTACCATATGGACATTAATAGTTAATCACCCCTAGCCTTATGATGTCTCATGCATTCCTAATTGAATAGATGGGTGACCATTCATGGACTAGTTATGATACAAGCATTACAAGTAATGGGAACTTATCTATTGTACACAAATTCACTCAAAAATGTGATTGGTACTTCAACTCTCCACCCAATCTTAGATTAACCGATCTGCAATTTTTTTTGCATTCAACCACCCCCAAGCCATATTTAGAGACGGAGGAGGAGTGCTTAAGAGAAAATGACCAAATAGTCTGCTAACTTAGGGAGTCCAAATATTTCACCATCTCCACCCATTTAATCTATGCAACAATCTCTTTCTTTGCTCCACTATAAAACTCTATTCTAGAGCTCTTTGAAAAAAATTATTATCACCATAATGAGCCATAAAAAACCACTAAGAACTCTTCTACAACTAGGAATCCAAAGGAAACAGGGTCCCCACCTAAGCTAAGAGAATAAAGAACCCATACTCCTTGGCTTGATCTATGCCTACCACACTCTACTGCATGCATTCATATTTGTATCTAGGCTTGTGGATTCTTTTCCCTCTCGCATGCTGCAGTAACATATTATGTGTGCTTCTAAGGTGTTTTCCACCACACCTTTGTCTCTCAAAACTTAGATCTATGCTCAATATTGTCTCCTTTTATTCCTCGACAATATTGTCCTTTTTTGAATTTATGTCCATGTTAATAACATTAGAGGGCCCACTTGAAGCACTCTTCAACCTATAATGTTTCCTACACATCCTCCCTTGAACTCTGCATGCTACCCCACCCCCCCCCCCCCCCCCTTAATGACATCTCCATTTTTCCTTTCTTGATGCCTCTTCTCCAGCTACTACTCCCATTTGAGGATTGGCTTCTCTCTTAGAATGTTGTCTACTTCAAAATTTTGTGCCCCCCAATGGGTACTCCCATGCCTCATCTTTGAATTTCCCCTCTCTAGACTTGTTAACCACTCTATCTCCTTTTTAATTTGTTTGAAATGTCTTCCCCGCCAGCATTTCTTTGTCTTTTAATGCTTAGTCCTTTTATGCTTGTGGAATTTCCCAAGAGGAGTATGGGAATTCCCTTCCCCTTGGAAGCCCATACACTTCCTCCAACTCCATAAATATGCATTTAGCTCCATTAAAGGAAAACCAATGAGACCATGATTGTCATTAAACAATAATTTTCTCTAATTTCCCAAGTAATCCCTCCTTAAAGCTCTGAACCTATGTATGTTTTCTCAACAAGTAAATTGTGTTTAAATTTCCACAATTTAATTACAAACAAAATTTATAAATATTTACAAGAGGGATCAATGAAAGGGTTGTCACACAAGCATAATCAACCATGGTCAACCATGGACAACCATAGTTAATAATAAATTATTATAGTCTATTATAGTGAGATGTGGGAAACCATGGTTAAAATGAGTTAATTGTGTTTACATTTCCATAATTTGATTACAAACAAAATTTATAAATATTTATAAGAGGGGTTAACGAAAGGGTTGTCACACAAGCATAATCAACCATGGAAAACCATAGTTAATCATAATATATTATAGTATAGCATAATGAGATATGGACAGCTATGGTCATTCATATTCAACTATATGTTGATCATAATAAACCCTCAAGCATCATTGCACCATAAGGTGTTCCCTCTAGGAATATCTCCCCCATATTCCACTTTTCACGATTGTTCACCATCAAATGCATTGTTAGGCGATTGAACACTGGTCTGTCGTTGGATCGAACAATTAATCATTAAGTATTAAACGTTAAAAAATAAAAATAAAACAATGTTAATTAATAAAAGAGTTATAATATTCTTGAATGTAGATTTCCACAAGGAGAATCATAATGTTGTAGAGAAATTCTTAAGACCTGTGAGTTATGCATGAAGTTATAATATTCAACAATTTATTTGTAAGATTAGGCAATGGTATGAACTCTCTGATTATGATCTCGTAGACTAAGAATTATGTGAAATGATGGCTACAGATGGCTTTTTTATTTTGTAATCCTTCAGGTATGAAAAGGGTATCGACTCCTTTTTAGTATAAATTTCACTCAAAATTTAAAATTAGACCAAACATGCCCCTTTTTAATGATTACAAATTGCATAAATGCATTATATTCCTGATTTGTTTAGTTTTACACGAATAGAATTGTTGAAGTTGCACATTCAATGTATGTTTTTGCCATTTTTTTCAATAATGGAGGTCTACTTGTAATTTTTCTTTAAAAAACATAACTATGTTAAATGACACCATAACTTTATTTTATTTTATAAATTTTAAGGGAATTCTCCAAATAAAACTCGCAACATCAAATAAAACTGGAAATGTGTTTTGAGTAACTCAATTTTATCCCTTCCTCTTGGATATCAATGATTTTAAAAGCCAATCCTTTTGCTGGAAAAATAGACTGTTTCTAATACTTATTATCTAAATCAGTCGGTAGTTTTGATTGTGTGCTTACAAAATATTTTGTCAACATGTTGAATTTTAGCAGTTTATCACATGGGTTTCACATGGGGCTTGTGGGGTACATATGTGTATGGTCCATATTTTTCTTGGTGAATCAATGATGATTTAAGTTTATGGTTTGGTGATTTTAGGTGACCACTCCTGTTACCCTCATTTCATTCTCATTTTCTTTTGTTGCAATAACTTTGGCCTGAGATAGAAATTCCTTGGCGTACAACCCTGGATTTGTTCATTTTACCACCAGAGGCACTCTAGTCCCTTAACACACTAACCCACTCTTGTTTCAGGTCACTAGAATTAGGTTTGTACTACACAATTATTCCCACGCTGAACCTTTTTGGTGACGTATCGCTTAGATCTGTGATCATGTTTGCATTGAGACTATTCTCTCTCTCTCTCTCTTTTAACTCATTTGTGTTTTTTTTTGGTAGGTGACTCCTCTACAAACCTGGTTAGAGGTCCATTGGCCACGCCAGTTCTGAGTTCCTCATTTATTTTGCGCTTCTTAATTGTTAGATTTGGGTTTCATTATGGCCAGAATGGCTAGTCTTATGCACTATAGCATGAGAAGAATGTTAACCAATTTCAAAGTGGTGAGCTTTCCCATAACAAGTACCATGAATCTATTATATCCCTTATTTGTTTAGTGTTACAAGGATAGAATTGTTGAAGTTTCACATTCAATGTATGTTTTTGCCATTTTTTTTCAATAATGGAGATCTACTTGTAATTGTTCTTTAAAACTTATAACTATGTTAAATGACACCATAAGTTTATTTTATTTTTTGAATTTTAAGGGGATTCTCCAAATAGAACTCACAACATCAAATAAACCTGGAAATGTGCTTTTAGTGACTCAATTTTATCCCTTCCTCTTGGATATCAATGATTGTAAAATCTAGTTCCTTTGCTAGAACAATAGATTGATTCTAATACTTATTATCTAAATTAGTTGGTAGTTTTGATTGTGTTCTTACAAGTGATTATGTCAACCCGTGGAATTTTAGTAGGTTATCTCATGGATTTCACATGGGGCTTATGGGGCACATATGTGTATATTCTATATCTATCCTCATGAATCAATGGTGATTTCAGCCTATGGTTTGGTGAGTTTGGGTGACTTCCCCTCTTACCCTCGTTTCATTCTCATTTTCTTTTGTTGCAGGCACTTTTTCCCGAGACTAAAATTCCTTGGCGTACAACCCTGGCTTTGTGAATTTTTCCACTAGAGGAACTCTATTCCTTTAACACGCTAACCCTCTCTTGTTTCAGGTCACTAGGATTAGGTTTGGAATACAGAAGTATTCCCACGTTGAACCTTTCTGGTGATGTCTCACTTAGTTTTGTGGTCATGTTTGCATTGAGACTTTTCTCTCTCTCTCTCTCTTTTAACTCATTTTTGTTTTGTTTTTGGTAGGTGACTCCTCTAGACACATGGTCACAGGTCCATTGTCCAAGATGGTCCTAAGTTCCTAATTTATTTTGCGTCACTTAATTGTTAGATTCAGGTGTCATTGTGGCCAGAATACCTTGTCTCATGCACTATAGCATGGGAACAATCTTAGCCCATTTGGAAGTGGCAAGGTATCCCATCATGTAGATGAGAAATTTGACGATAGAGAGCAATTAGACATATAAATATCTTCCTTATTTCTCGAATCTAGCATGATGTTTATCTCATTCGCATACACTCCTAATTAGTGAGTCACTTCATCCCTAAATTAAATAGAATGGTAAACCTAACTTCATTCAGAGTTTTGAATGAGTTTCTAAATCCATTTCCCAATTTATAAATTCCCTTAAATTGATGCATTCCATACATATTAATCTAGTACGAATGATGTGTGTGGCCCAACCCATAACGGATATCTTCATGTATGAGTTAATTTGTGGTCGCTTATTGTGACAATTGTGGTGTCATGCATAGAGACTTGTCTCGCGACATGTTGGTTGGTTAAAATGAAAAAATCATGGTAAAAGTAGCACATCTAGAGCTTGGTAAGTCTTTTATAATTCAATTCCTATCAAAATGGATATTCACTAGGTGAGTATTTTCATTGTGTTTTTTATTTTTGAAAGTTAAGATGGGGGTTGGTTATTGGCACAATTGTGGTGCGATGCATAGGGACTTGCGTCACAACAAGCTGGCGGGTAAAGAAAACAAATAAGTCTTTTATAATTCAATTCCCGTCAAAATGGATATTCACCAGGTCACTATTTTATTTTGTTTTTTTTTTCCAAAATTCCCTTTGTGTTTTTGCTTAACAATAGCTTTTCTCTTTATCATAAGTTAGCTTTCCATTCAAAATTTTAAATTTGAATGTTTAAATTTTCATTGATTTTCATTTATAAAATCATCAAATAAGTTTTTATAATTCAATTCCTGTTAAAATGGATATTCACGAGTTGAGTGTTTTATTTTTTATTTTATTTTTTTCCAAATTTCCTTTTGTGTTTTTTTTGAACATTAGTTTTTCTCTTTCTCAAAGGTTAGTTTTCCATTAAAAATTTTAAATTTGAATGATTAAATTTCCATTTATTTTCATTTATAAAATCATCTTACTCAGAATTACACTAGAGAGCTTAATTTGAAAGAAGCTTGGCAAGATATGGTATGTGATATTTTCTATTTCATTTATTTTAAGTTTGCAAAAATCATTATAACTGGTTGGAAATTGATAGAAACGACGAGTTGAAAATGGATACAAGGATAGTTATCCTTTATTGGCAATTGATATAATGATAATTGCTCTTTAAAAAACATAACTTTCTTAAATGACACCATAAATTTGTTTTATTTTTTGCATTTTAAGGGTATTCTGCAAGTAAAACTCGCAGTATCAAATAAAACTGACAATGTGCTTTTAGTAACTCAATATTATCCCTTCCTCTTGGATATCAATGATTGTAAAATCTAGTGCTTTGAACAACCTCTTGTATATCAATGATTTTAAAAGCTAGTCATTATCTGAGTCAGTTGGTAGTTGTGATGGTGTGCTTACAAACGATTTTGTCAACATGGGGATTTTTAGAAGGCTATCAAAAATGTGATTTAAACTTGATCGACACATGTATTAATTGAACCACTCTAAGCTTATTCGACATATGTATTTATAGTACCAGTGCCTAGATATGAAATTTAGGAAACTCATTATGCTTCTCTAGTGAAACTTTGTGTTTATGTTTTTTGTACACTATAGGCTAGCCTAGCTATTGCAACCTAGTGGATTGGATAATTTGTATTTTTTTGAATGTATGGAGTAGAATGCTTATATTCATTGAGGAATGAGAGGGAAATTTTTATGTGGTGTCTGTAATTGCAAGATATCTTTATTGTATTGGCATATGTTTAAGACATTCCTCAAATGGTTAGTATTGCATACATACAATTATAACCTTAATATAGATTAGGACTTCGATACTTTGTTAAACATAGCTTATCCTTGAACTTCTTGTGTATTATCCTCCTTTATCAAATGATAATATATCTTTCTTGTATTGCCATATGTTTAACACATTCTTCAAATGGGTAGTACTGCCTACATACAATTATAACCTTAATATAGATCAAGACTTCCATACTTTTTTAAACATAGCTTATACTTGAACTTCTTGTGCATTATCCTCATTTTTTATCAAATGAGTGGATCTACCATGAAAAAATGCTTGAATTCTTCATTGTATTTGTTTTATTCATTTTTAGTTCATTTATTTTTATTGTCACCCTATCCACAATCATTGTATTTGTTTTAGTCATTTTTCTAGTCTAGTTCATTTATTTTTATTGTCACCCTATCCACAACAATCAGGTCCCATGAAGAAGATTCTTTACTCTGTTTCGATTCTTTTTTATGTAAATTCCAAGCAGTTAGTAAGCTTTTTTATCAAATTAAGCCATTTAATTAAAATTAAATCATAGTGACATCACTTGACAAATACGAATCAGGTCCCATTAAGAAGATTGTTTACTCTGTTTCATTGAGATTTGTGGTGATTCTTTTTTATGTAAATTCCAAGCGGTTAGTTAACTTTGTTATCAAATTAAGCCATTTAATTAAAATTAAATCATAGTGAAATCACTTGAAAAATATGAAGACATTGAATCACTTGACTAATATGGAGTGAATATACAAGGAAGGTGCTTATAAGAATGAATACACATTAATAAAACAGCCATATAAACATGGTTTCTTCTTGTCTATTCCTCTCATGGTGTCTTATTGTATGGTTTCTTCTTGTGTTACAATGTGCAGCATGAGATATGATCAAGAAATTATCAGTAAGATTCATCAATGATATGCAATCTCTATTCTCATCTCGTAGACAAATAATTATGTGAAATGATGGCTATAGGTGTCTTCTTTCCTCTGCAATTATTGAGGTATGAAAATTGTATGGTCTTCTTTTCAGTATATATTTCACTGTAGATTTCAAATAAACCAAACAAGGCCCTTTTTAAAGATCACAAGTACCATAAATCCACTATATCCATGATTTATTTAGTGCTACAAGTATAGAATTGTTGTAGCTGCACATTAAATGTATGTTTGTGCGGTTTTTTTCCTAACAATAAAGATTTTCTTGTAATCGTTGTTTAAAAAGCATTCCTTTGTTAAATCAGACCAATTTTTTTTTTTTTTTTTCTGTAGATTAAGGGAATTCTCCATGGAGCATGGCTTTCACTTGATTTCCTTGGATAGCACGTATAAAGATCCCAAGTATGTACCCCTGCAAGAGTCAATTACAAATCACGAATATTTTATTAAGCTAGAAAATAAAATACATGTATTTTCGCTATAGAGAATCCTTCGATGGGAGCTACCTACACTTTCATATTTACATCAAGGAACCATGAAATATCTTAAAATCCAAACCTTTAATAGTCAATATAAATAAATTTATATCAATAGGTGTTGCTTCCTCGAATAGGTTTGAGGTGCAGGTACTCTAATGAGGCCTAATAGAGTCATATATACCTTTATTTTTTCACTTTTTAATGAGAACCATAAGCCAGGGCCAACCACTCATAGCAACTTTGGGTCGCTAAACCCAAATAGTTCAAAATTATATGATGTAGATTTGAGTTGTGGTTGTTGTGCATCTCCTCCTCCACCATATTCGCCTCCAGGAAGCCCACCGCCTAGCTCAATTATTTATTTAGTGGAAGTATTCATTGTAAACTTACCTTAAACTTATCTCATGAACAAAGCTCTCCCAAAGCATAAAAAGCATTGGTTTTTTAGTTCATTGTAGCACAACTCAATGTCCTTTTTATCTTCTCAATGGAGCTCTGGATAACTCATTTAACTCTTTCTAAAAAAAACTAATAAATAAATAAAATTACATAAAATTTTCACTCTTATTTTCTTTGCCACTTTTTCCTATGGTCCAGCTTTAAGATGTTCTCTTTGCAACATTTGGTACCATTTCTAGTTTAAACATTTTTAACAATAATGAATCATAGTCATCTATGATCTATTAATCTCAATTGGCTAATTTTTCACCTTGAATTAATTAATATATATTAGCTGCATTTACTAATATAATTATGCTAATATAATAAAATATTATAATCTATTTTCCAACCAGTAATCTGAAACTTATATTTATATAATACCACCACAGAAATATATAGTCCTGAAACTTTATTAAATCATTTTTTGGAAGCTTAGTATTTCCTTCCCATTTTCTATTAATATAAAAATCGGGCGACATAGCTACAAAAATTAGACCTCAACCTGCCCAAAGGAAACGAGGTCTATTGGCCATCTAAGTGCATTGTACGCCATCCAAAACATAAACTTCCTTAACAATCTACCCAAAGTCTTAAGATAACTAATATCTAAGTCTGCTAATAATATCATTTACAACAAGTAAAGCTAGCCGCTAGACAAAAAATAAGTATTGAAATCTCTAATCATCTTTTGACT
Source organism: Pinus albicaulis (assembly GCA_034641835.2). Classification (NCBI taxonomy): domain Eukaryota; kingdom Viridiplantae; phylum Streptophyta; class Pinopsida; order Pinales; family Pinaceae; genus Pinus; species Pinus albicaulis. The sequence goes on along the minus strand of CM076576.1, from coordinate 419,244,284 downwards.
CCACCGGGGTGGGTCCTCGACACTGGATCCTAGTATTTCAACCTGCTGCAAAGTTTTGATATCCTTATCCATTATGCCTAGACTAGCATATTGATGCAATTGATGGACGTTGATTTCCTGAATGTTTATGTTTATGTCTGCCAAGGTGGAACCTAACTTTGATTCTCCTATTTCCTGAGTTGACATTACAGCTTTTGCCAGCAAACATTTTATCAACTAATATGTTCTTATTGAGTGTTGAAACAGAGAGATTTTCCCATGAGTTTTCCCTGGATCTCCAATGATATTATGTAGTTCTTCTGCTGCTATATCATCCTCTTAATCCATTTTGTTTATAACTTATATTTCCCAACCATAAATACGAGATTTGATAGAACTAGGAGTGTTTTTTGCAAAGGTTTGAATTAGAGGCTCCATGAGCTGTCTTGTTGAGTTCCGACCTCTCTTTGCTAGCGGGGATGAGATAGGCTCTTTGCCTTTATCACCATTATGCTTTCTCCCTCTAGTTTTCTTCACCATATTAACAGAAGCAATAACAAACACTCTTGAATCCACCAAACGATAGACGATTCCAAGACAAATACATATCAGGAAACTAGAAATATAGTAGATTGGTAAGGCATGAGAGGGAGAGTAGATGGACGCACCCTTCCCCTTGACCATTCTACTTGCAGCATCAACAAACCTAACCGAAAACAGAGGCATTAAAACACAACAGAGAAACCCAATTCTACAACTCCATAGAACAGGAAAATTCGATGTATAAACCCCACTAACAACCCTATATAGCTTCCTATTGGCATGTGCAAAACCCTCAGCAACCCACGACCGAAGCATATAATAACAACAAAGAAACTCAGGCCCAAACCAAGAACAGACACGATCCCAACTTCTACAGACCCACAATACTGATAAAACCTTTAAAAAAAACAACTAAAGGCCCTATTCAATAGCATAATAACATTAACAACATCCACAGTAAATGATGTTGCTCTACCTGCCCAAACAGGCTTGTATTTTTCCTGCATGCGGACCAAATCCTGAGCAGACTTGCAGACAGTTTCTTCAAAGCTCCTAACACAAATAGAATAAAGGCTATCCAAAGACAAAATTCTGAACCTTGCAAAACTCTGGCAATTACAGACTCCCTAGAACTGAATGAAACATTTGTACAGAAAGTCTAGAAACACTATAATTAGAGTCTACATGCAGCAAAATTCAGAGACCAAATTCATTTGCACAGCTAGGTAAACGTGTAATACATACCAAGCAATCCGCAGAGGTGACTGGCTTCGATGACAATGGCTTCCCAGGAGCGAACAGGAGGAACCAGCGTCACAGCAAAGCCAAATTGCAAAAAATCTTTCCATACCATCATTCTTAACTCGCCTTGGGACATTCCTCCAGTGCTTACCCCAATGGACACGTGACAGCCTTGATGGAATTTCCAGCTGTTTACCACACATTGTTAATGGCATATTTATTAACTCAGTTGGGAATTGTCTTGTCCATTCTGCCCCCCAACCTTCCTCTGCCATACTCTACATGTCGTGGCCACGTTGACGTTCGGCATCCCCAAGCGATGCTATCCTCTTGCCATAGCCCCCTCCCTACTGCATTCCACCCTGATCGGGATGTTGAAATATTAAAGTCACCTGGTAGCCTTTGAGCAGGAAGAAAAAGAGTACAGAGGCAGCAGCAGCAGAGTTTGAGTGCACAATGCTATGTATTAAAGAAGAATGGGAAGAACCGTAAGGAAGAAATCAACGGTGATGGGCGGCAGCCACAATTGTAGAGGAGAATTAATTCTATGATGGACGTAGCCATTTTTGCAGAGGGATGAAGACTTCATGGTTCAGAACTATGGAAGAACAGAGTTTATTAAAAACAGTCATTTTGGGCTTTTAAGCTCTCAAAAACCAGAAATGAAGAAATTGCTTAAAACAACAGAAGTTCTTTAATTTTTGAATAGGTAGGACAAGTGGTCCCCACCACTTAAGTGCCAATCGGAATCGCAAGTTTCATTAGCAGTGTCTTGTTGATGTGAAGATTTGCGATGCGATGCGATTGCAATCGCAATCGCAAATTGCAGCATACTTACATATATTACATAGTCTGAGTGTCTTGTTGATATGGCAGAGTTCCGCAAGCGGAACATTTTTATATAATAAACAACCAAACTTTATATTATAATCGCCCTCCACCGTCAGCCGAGGCCCATGGGTCCAAAGACCACACGGCAATCTTTTATATAATAGCAAGTATTGAATCGGAGGTTTATTGTTGTGTGCCCCAATTACATTTTGATGTGGCAGACCCAATCCTCCAATGCAGTGGAATTAAAAGGAGGAATCGCATCCGTCTATCAATCGCAATCGGAACCTCTTTAGAATGAGGCTCGATCGCATAGTATTGAAGTCCAAACCCGATTGGTTTTGTGAGCCAAATTTCATATTTGGTCATCGCGTCCGTTCTATAATCGCAATCGAATTTTTTTCATTTGGTCACGTGTTTTATTATAACACGGACCCGATGGTTTTATTACATGGGAGTTTTATGCGCCATCACATCCAACTTGCAATCGCAATCAGAACTTTCGTGTGGTGCATTTGTTTTTTTTAGTCGCGGACCCAACGATTGTTATACAATGCATTTAAATTGTTTGATTGCGCGATTCAAAGCGCAATTGTTAAATTGGGCCCGCATGTATTTGTTTTAAATAGAATTTGTTTAATTTGTAATATATTTTTTGTAATTTTTTTAATATGCACGACATATAAAAACAAAAGGCCCGAGAGCCTGTGTATTATTGAAATGTTTTGTTTTAGCACAGCAGTGTGGGAAATGACAAAAATAGCGGCGTTGTCTTTTGAGATACAATTTCTCTTGTGAGAGACAGTGAAGTCTCGGGTGTGCACTGTGTTGTAGAAGCAGTCACTATTTTTGTTATCCCTCTGTTAGAGGAAGAATTTGTAACAGTTTTGAAGAAATAGAAGTTTGTTTTCAGAGTTGAAACTCTATCTCCTGTCAAGAAATTTTAATATTTTCTCTGTGTTGAAAAGGGGATTTTTATTCTGCATTTGTTGTTCTGGAATTCTCAGAAATTCCAACATGGTATCGGAGCTAGTTTAAGCTCTTTGAAGGTTTCAAAGAAGCTGAAGAAGAAGAATACTTGTTGCAGCGTTTTCTCCAGCAGTGTGAAAGCTCAACAGGAGTCAATTGTTGTTTTTGTTTAAAAGAGTTTGTTATTTCAGAGAAAGAAAGAGAGTTTTTCTAAGTTCAGAGTTCAGTTTAAAAGCAATGGCTGGACCAAGTACTGGTATGAGTATTGGAAATGTTCAGCTTCCACAATTTAATGGAAAGAACTATGATTATTGGGCCATTACCATGAGAGCCCTATTTGTCTCACAAGACTTATGGGAGTTTGTAGAAGATGGTTTTGATGAACCAACTGATGAGCAAGCTTTTAATTCTTTAACTCAAGCAGAGAAGGAAATATTGAAGAGCAATAGGAAGAAAGACTCTAAAGCTCTCTTATTATTGTATCAAACAGTAAATGAGAGTCTGTTTCCAAGGATAGCAGCAGCTAAGAGGTCCAAGGATGCATGGGAAACTCTAAAAGTAGTCTATCAAGGTATGGAGAAAGTTAAGACAGCAAAACTACAGTTGCTGAGGAGAGACTTTGAAACTCTTTGCATGAAAAAGTTAGATACTATTGACTCATTCTTCACTCATGTGATTGGGATTGTAAATCAAATAATATCCCATGGAGAAACTCTTGAAGAAAGAAGGATTTTGGAGAAAATTTTGAGGAGCTTACCCTCAAAGTTTGATGCTATAGTTACCACCATAGAAGAGACCAAATATCTCTCAAAGTTCATGGTAGATGAACTTCATGCCTCGCTTATAACTCATGAAAGGAGATTGAGCAGAGATGAAAACTCATCTATCGAGCACTCCTTCAAGACCCAGATGCCTTCAGGAAGAGGAAGAGGTCGAGGCAAAGGAAGAGGAAGAGGCAGAAGCGAAAATAGAGGTGGAAGGGACAGTACTTCACATTGACATGGAAGGAGCAACAGTCAAAATCAGAGCCACGACCAATGCAACAGCCAACAAGGTGGACACCAACACCAACATGCACCTAGAAAAAGGTATGACAAATCCAATGTCCAATGTCATTACTGTAAGAAATATGGGCACTATGCCAATGAATGTAGAAAGAAGAAAAATGACATGAAAAATAGGCAGAATGCTAATGTAGAAAAAGAAGAAAAGAACCCAAGTAATGTGTTGTTAACATGTAATTTAGCACAGGATAGAGAAGATGATGTTTGGTTCTTAGATTCAGGATGTAGCAATCACATGACTGGAAATAGAGCAATGTTTTCCAATCTATATGAAGAGGTTAAATTAGAAGTAACCACAGGGACTGATACTAAGATCTCTGTAAAAGGAAAAGACAGAGTGAGCACTCAAGCAAGAAATGGTGAGAAAAAATTGTTCCAAATGTCTATTATGTTCCAGGTTTGAAGTGTAATATTTTGAGTGTTGGGTAGCTCATAAAAAAAGGTTACAATGTAATTTTCAAGGATGATGTGTGCACAATAAAAGATATACCTCCAAGCAAGAAAATCATTGCTGAAATACATATGACCAACAATAGAATGTTTCCGCTCAAGCTCAAAACTGACTTGAAAGGAAAATGAAAGAGCATAGCAGTTGTAACACAAGAAGCCTTTCAGAAGGAAGCAAAAGATGAAAATTGGTTATGGCACCTGAGATTTGGACATCTCAATTTCGGAGGATTAAACTTGTTGGACAGAAAAGAAATGGTAAGAGGTTTTCCATTGATTGAGAAGCCTGATAGCCTATGTGAAGGTTGCATCTTGGGAAAGCAACACAGAGAAAATTTTCCATCAGGGAAAAGGATAAGGGCGAAAGCACCCTTAGAGATCATTCACTCAGACTTATGTGGGCCAATGCAAACAACATCAGTTTCAGGCAACAACTACATGCTGACCTTCATATATAATTTCACAAGAAAAGTGTGGGTTTATTTTCTGAAATATAAGAGTGAAGTCTTTCAGAAATTTTGCTATTTTAAATCTCTTGTAGAGAAACAAAGCGAGCTGCACATTAAAGCTCTCAGAACTGATAGAGGAGGAGAATATATATCAAAGGAATTTTTGCATTTTTGCAGAGAGAGCGGCATACACAAGAATTTTACCACAAGGTACACACCGCAAGATAATGGAGTTGCTGAAAGGAAGAATCGAACCATAATGGAAATGGTGAGAAGCATGCTAAAGGCAAAACACTTGCCAAATGAGTATTGGGCAGAAGCAGCAAACTGTGCTATGTATATTTTGAATAGATGCCCTACAAAAGCTATGATGAACAAAGTTCCAGAAGAAGCGTGGAGTGGCAGAAAACAGGGAGTCACCCACATGAGATTTTTTGGATGTGTGGCATATGCACACATTCCTGACAAGTTGAGGAAGAAGTTGGATAGTAAGGGGCAGAAGTGCATCTTCCTAGGATATTGTGAAGATTCCAAAGGATACAGATTGTATAACCCATCCATAAAAAAGTTTGTAATAAGCAGAGATGTGCAATTTATTGAAGAGGAAGCATGGGATGGAAGCATTGAGAAAACAGTCAATATTAAAAGTTTTTTATCTCATGATGAAGATGAGGAAGAAGTGATTGAAATTAACAACTCATTGGTAGCGCAACCTCCACCAACACAAGGACAGCAAGGGACACCTCAAGTAGTAGCAAGAACACCCTCGAGAAGAAATGGGAGTGCATCACCAATAACACCACATGGAGCAGATTCAAGTGCTTCTTCAAGCACGACTACACCAGTTGAAAGAGGAACAAAGTTCAAAAGTCTTAATGAAATTTATGTGTAGGAAGTGGAAAATGAAGCTATGAATTCCTTATTTGCTTTGTATTGTCAAGTTGATGATCCTATTCATTTTGAAGATGTTATTAAAGATAGAAAATGGATAGAAGCTATGGATAATGAAATCAATGCCATAGAGAAGAAAAAAACATGGGAGTTGGTTGATCTCCCAAAAGGTAAAGAAGTCATTGGAGTTAAATGGGTCTATAAGACCAAGAGAAATGTTGAAGGAAAAATAGAAAGACACAAGGCCAGACTTGTTGTCAAGGGATACAAGCAGAAGCATGGGATAGATTATGAAGAAACTTTTGCACCAGTTGCAAGAATGGAGATAGTAAGAGTAGTGTTGTCAATAGCAGCACAAAACAAATGGAAAGTATACTAGATGGATGTAAAATCCGCATTTTTAAATGGTGTGTTAATGGAAGAGGTATATGTGGAACAACCTCTGGGCTATGAGAAAAAAGGCCAAGAGCATAAAGTCTGCAAATTGAAGAAAGCTCTTTATTGGCTAAAGCAAGCACCAAGAGTATGGTACAGTAGGATAGACTCATATTTACTGGAAAATGGATTTGAAAAGTGTGAGGGAGAACCCACCCTCTACATCAAAGAAAAAGATGGTAAAATGCTCATTGTTGTTTTATATGTTGATGATCTAATTTTTACAGGTAAAGATGATTATCTTATTGAAAATTTTAAAACAGTTATGAAAGATGAATTTGAAATGACTGACATGGGCTTGTTGAGATACTTCTTAGGAATAGAAGTAGAGAAAAGTGAAAAAGGGATTTTTATTTCTCAAGAAAAGTATGTGAATCGGGTTTTGGAAAGATTTAATATGCAGGAGTGCAAATCTGCAATTACTCTTACAGTAATGGGATTGAAGTTAAGTAAAGATGATAGCAGCAAGGATTTTGATCCAAGTTTGTATAAAAGCATAGTTGGTAGCCTCATGTATTTGACTGCAACTAGGTCGGATATTATGCATGTTGTTAGTTTGATTTCTAGATTCATGGAGAAGCCAAAAGAAGCACATTATCAGACAACAAAGAGAATTCTGAGGTATGTTAAAGGAACTAAAAGATTTGGCATCTTATATACTACTTCAGAAAATTCAGAGTTAGTTGGATACACTGACAGTGATTGGGCTGGAAGTGTAGATGATCGGAAGAGCACTTTCGGTTATGTTTTTCATATGGGTTTAGGAGTCATTTCATGGGCTTCTAAGAAACAGCCAATTGTAACATTATCTACAGCAAAGGCAGAATATGTGGGAGCTACAGCAGCAGCATGTCAAGTAGTTTGGATGAGAAGGATGTTGAGGATTTTATGCCAAGAACAAGTAAAAGGGACAGTGATTTATTGTGACAATAGCTTAGCTATTGCATTGTCAAAGAATTCAGTGTTTCATAAGAGAACAAAACACATAGATACAAAGTTTCACTATATCAGAGAATCGGTGAACAATGGAGAAATTGTTTTACAGCATTGTAAAACAGAGGAGCAATATGCAAATATTTTAACAAAGACATTAGGGCAGAAGACATTTGAATTTTTAAGAAAATCCTTGGGTATGATTGATAACCCAATAGCTGAATTTAAGGGGGAGTGTTGAAATACTAAAGTCACCTGCTAGCCTTTGAGCAGGAAGAAAAAGAGTACAGAGGCAGCTGCAGTAGAGTTTGAGTGCACAGCACTGTGTATTAAAGAAGAATGGGAAGAACCGTAAGGAAGAAATCAATGGTGATGGGCGGCAGCCACAATTGCAGAGGAGAATTAATTCTGTGATGGACATAGCCATTTTTGCAAAGGAATGAAGACTTTCGTGGTTCATAACTACGGAAGAACAGAGTTTATTAAAAACAATCATTTCGAGCTTTTAATCCCTCAACAACCAGAAATGAAGAAATTGCTTAAAACAGCAAAAGTTCTTTAATTTTTGAAGAGGCATGACAAGTGGTCTCCATCACTTAAGTGCCAATCGGAATTGCAAGTTTCATTAGCAGTGTCTTGTTGATGTGAATATTTCCGATGCGATGCGATCGCAATCGCAATCGCAAATCGCAGCATACTTACATATATTACATAGTCCGAGTGTCTTGTTAATATGGCAGAGTTCCACAAGCAGAACGTTTTGATATAATAAACAACCAAACTTTATATTATAATCGCCCTCCACAGTCAGCCGAGGCCCGTGGGTCCATAGACCACGTGGCAGTCTTTTATATAATTGCAAGTCTTGAATCGGAGGTTTATTGTTGTGTGCCGCGATTACATTTTGAAGTGGCGAACCCGGTCCTCCAATGCAGTGGAATTAAAAGGAGGAATCACATCCGTCTATCAATTGTAATCGGAACTTCTTTAGAACGATGCCCGATCGTATAGTATTGAAGTCCGGACCTGATTGGTTTTGTGAGCCAAATTTCATATTTGGTCATCGCGTCTGTTCTATAATAGCAATCGGAATTTTTTCGTTTGGTCGCGTGTTTTGTTATAACATGAACCCAATGGTTTTATTACATGGCAGTTTTATGCGCCATCACATCCGACTTGCAATCGCAATCGGAACTTTCGTGTGGTGCATTTGTTTTGTTTAGTCACGGACCCGATGATTTTTATACAATGCATTTAAATTGTTTGATCGCGCGATTCAAAGCGCAATTGTTAAAGTGGGCCCGCATGTATTTGTTTTAAATAGACTTTGTTTAATTTTTAATATAAGTTTTGTAATGTTTTTAATATGCGTGGCATATAAAAACAAAAGGCTCGAGAGTCTGTGTATTATTGAAATGTTTTTTTTTAGCACAGCAGTGTGGGAAATGAAAAACACAGCAGCGTTCTCTTTTGAGATACAGTTTCTCTTGTGAGAGACAGTGAAGTCTTGGGTGTGCACTGTGTTGTAGAATCAGCCACTGTTTTTGTTATCCTTCTGTTAGTGGAGGAATTTGTAACAGTTTTGAAGAAATAGAAGTTTGTTTTCAGAGTTGAAACTCTATCTCCTGTCAAGAAATTTTAATATTTTCTTTGTGTTGAAAAGAGCAGTTTTATTCTCCATTTGTTGTTATGGAATTCTCATAAATTCCAACACGGGAATGAAACTTTATCAAATCCTACCATGCATGGTACCAATTGATTATTTCTTAATCATGCCATTACGGTTTCCCTTTCAGTAAATTCTAGAACACTCAACAGTGGTGGATCTTTCTTTCTAAACAATTGCTCTTTCTTTCCTTACATCTATCAACCGAAAGCACCGCTTGAGACGTATCGAATCAAATCAGACCAAATAATTCTCCCATCGAATCGAATTTTCAATTCGGAACGCACTTACGTGAATTGAATCAACCAAAAACTAGATAATTCACCATCGAATCGACATTTCGAATTTCCTTTTGTAACAACGAAGTCATCCCGTAGTTATCATTTTTTGATTGATATCTATCTAAATAGATTGGTAGGGTTAAAGAAAATACTAGTTAGTTATTTATGTTTTGTTTTTAAATTGATGTCTATCTTTCAATTTAATATAGATTGGTAGAGTTAACGAAAGCACTGTCTACTTGTTTGATTTGATTTTTTATTTTTATCTTTTAAATTATATAATATAATGTTTTATAAAATGATAAATTTTAATGGTTTAAGATGAATTTTGATATTCATCTTAAGACGTGCAGCTAAAGCCACGGTCAAAGCTGCAAGGTAGCATCTTTACCTTCATCGGTTAAAGAAGATAACTTAAGTATTCCACCACATGGCACCGCAGCGCAGAAAATCGAGACAACTCGGCACCACAACAAGAGCTATAAATATACCCTCCCTCTTTTACTGCAATTCACTTTCATCTCATTTCATCTGGAGCTTTTACTAAATTCTCATCTCATTCCAATTGTTTATTGATATACCTGCTTCTAGTGCTTTATCATATATATACCTGCTTTTAGTGCTTTATCATGGCTCAAAATGTAGCACCCGTTCGGGCTGGTGGTGCTCAGGAGCACCAGGACCGTGGCCACACCCATAGTCAGACTTTCGCAGGCCAGACTCAAACTGCCCATTCTAATCCGAATTAGAAGACGGGGCTGCTGGATAAAATCAAACAGAAGATTCCAGAGGCCAGACTGAGACTCAGACAGGTCATTCTACTTCATCTCAGAAGCCGGGGCTGGTGGATAAAATCAAAGCGAAGATTCCTGTAGGGCAGAGAAAGTAATGGTGAATGTGAAGGGCCAGAGGAATAGTAGAAGGCAAAGACTTATTTAAAATCGAAGAATCAACATGTATTAGTATATATTGCCTACATAGATTAGTATATAATGCCTTAGTGCATTAATGAAGCTAGAGCTTCAAAAACAATATTGATTGCCTTGTCCTCTCCCGCCCCTCCTTTGCCAATTGACAGAAAATAAGCATCATGATATAGTTTGTGTTAGAATATAGTTTGGGTTAGAATAGCTAATACCTATACCATATCAGGAAATTTGTAATTTGTAGATTTCAAAATCTTTTAGTAATCTGATAATAGCTAATTACCATATGTTTGGTTTTATTTTTCTTTAATTATACGTATATATTTCATAATAAAATATATTTTTCATGAGACTCGAGTTAATATAATAATATTTATAGTTATAATGACATTATTATAATAATATTTATAAAAGCATTATTAATTTTTAATATCATTATCATGAATTTGAATTTATATAAATGGTGAGATAGTTTAATCATTTTGCCTAACCAATAGTGACAACTCTAATTGGTATGAAATTTTTTTTAAATGTATTTATATTAGCAATTGCACCAAAAGGTGCAAAAAAATGTGCAGAAGTTTGTTAATTTGGAAAAGTTGTATGAGAAATACATTTACACACATATATGTCCTATATTTTTCATTTTCCAAGGTAACAAGGTCAACCTTTGAAAATAAAGAATCATTCATCATATTCCATATTTGTTTTAACTAACAATTACCCACCCCAATTGAAAATTAAAAAAAAAAATTATTAAAAAAGCTATAGAAAAACATATTTATGTTTGTTTTAACACTTATACATTTTAATTTGAAACCAAAATAGATTCATCTTAGTTGGGATTTAACAAATCTAACATAAACTCACAAGGACCAAATCTATTTACATGTAATTTTTTTTAAAGTGCAAAATAAAATGTGCAATTTAACCAAATAAGTGTTTTAACCATAAAAACCTTTTCCTCATATATACATTAATATTTTACACAATTACATAGAGCATACTTTTTTTTATAGCCAACATTACATAGAGCATAATCTATTTTTATTTTAAACAGGCATGTGTCAACTCTGAGAGACTAAAAAACTTACACATGGAATGAGCTTTTATGCTCAATAAAGTTATTGGTTGGTGGTGTTATAAATTATTTTCTTTTGTATGAAATAACTTACCACACATTGTCTTTTTATTTAAAAGAGATTTTTTTCATCTTCTAACTTTCATCATAGAATTTAATTTTTATACTATAATAAATATAAAATGTATTTCAAAAAATAATAATTTAAATATTATTCTTCCAAAAAATTTAACCCAACTTGTATCCTAACGTTTTTAGCATGCTCTTTCAAAACAAATTCAGGATGACAAATCATGTGTATCCTAACTTTTTTAGCATGCTCTTTCAAAACAAATTTGGGATGACAAACCAAATGTGGAATAACAAATATTACCAAACTTTTACAATAACTTCTTCATCACTATATTTAAAACGAATCTAGAAAAGACAAATAATTTTATGAATCATATTATTTCTAAAACAAATAATTTTATGAATCATAGCATTGAAGCCAAACAAAAACAGGTCTATCACAGTAAAATGTGTGTTGTAGGTGTGTTTTCATTATGTGTAAATTTGAAAATTGAAATAATGAAGAGGTAAATACCAAAATGAAATTACCACCAGAAAACCTATGTTGTTTTTTTTTTTTTGTAAATTTCGTAGTACCTTTCAATTTTCAAATTTTTAAAGGGCAAGCTGTTATACATATTCTATCATTTACAGTAACCTCAACCTGCCCGAAGGAAACAATTTTGTTGTCCACCGTAGAGAGTTAAAGGCTAACCAAAACTGATATCGTTTTTTCCTTCTAGTTACTGCTTTTATCACTTTACTATGTCCATAACATTTACAACTGAAACAAAAACTATAATTATTAACCACCAAAAACATGAGAAAAACTATAAACTAAGAATATTTTCCATCAGAAGAGTCCACAGGGGTTGGGTCCTTCGTTGTGGAGCCCAGCAGCCCAGCAGTTCCACTTGTTGCATGCTTTGAAGTTGATGCTCAATTTTCCCAATTCGGGCATTTTCTTGGATTTGTGCCTTAACCATCTCATGAATGTCTTGCTTTATCTGTTGGAGTTCAAAAAGCACTGATGAGTTGCCTTCCCTTACTTCCCTAGTCACGATTTCCTTTTCTAGAACACATTTCATCTTCCAATAAGTCTTAACTGATTTTTGAAACAAAGATACATGACCTCTTGTACTACCTGGGTCTGATATAAAATCCATTTTAGCCTCCTCCTCGTTCATGTCATCATCTTCACTGTCACTTTGTCTCTCCCAACCCTGAACTCTATTTTGGATATGAACTGAATTTCCAGACTCATACATCAGCAATATTCTCCAGGATTTTCTTATTACTCTTCCTTCCTCTTTTACTTGGACTGACAATCTGATTGATTTGATGTTTCTTGCCTCTACCTATGTCTTTTCTTTTACCAGTTTGTCCTTTAACCACGATGTCCTGACAGAGAATGTCGCCTAAAAACCTGGATAGGAACCATGTGTATAGAGCGAGGTCAGTAACATGAACCGTATACACTCTTTTGAATACCTCAGGAATCCCCAGTGTCAGAACGAACAGAGTTTTGTTGCGAGAGTCTAAATTGTTACCAAGAATAAACTCCCTGGACCCTTTCTAAATTTTATTTATCAAAAACAAAGACTGACAAGAAATATTATTCCGCTGCTGAAAATTGTTTGGCAACCATTGACAAACAGTAACCCGAATGAAACCCTCACCCCGACTATCCCTATTAATCCATTGGTACTGAAACATAATCAAGAAATGAAGTATAACCCCACTATGGACACAACCATTCATTCGAGGGCTATTCCATTCATTAACCCACAGGTATTCCATAATAGACAAGGTTTGACAGCAGACACAGAGCTGCATGCAATTAAACATACCATTGCTACATGAAATTGACTGAAAATTCAAGTAGTTCATATAGACCCGAGCCTGAAAATTGTTTGGTAACCAATGACAGATAGGAACCCGAATGAAACCCTTACCTTGACTATCCCTATGAATCCATTGGTACTGAAACAGAATCAGGAAATGAAGTGTAGTCCCACTATGGACACAACCATTCATGTGAGGGCTATTCCATTCATTAACCCACAAATATTCCATAAAAGACAGGGTTTGACAGCAGACACAGAGCTGCATGCAATTAGACATACCATTGCTACATGAAATTGACCAAAAATTCAAATACTTCATATAGGCCTGAGCATCCTTGAAAGTTTGTAAGAAGTTAAGAACCAGTACCAGGTCTTTTATGACAGCCAAAGTAAAATACCAAGACAGACAACCATATAGCATATAAAGAGCATTACATAGATTATGACGACATGACAAAGGAGGGTTGCAGAAACAGGGCTCTATCTCCTGAATTACAACCTCTACCATTGTATAACAACCAAAGAAATGGACAAACATGAAATGAGGCCAATTCAGATCATAAAAAGAAAAAAATTTAGCAGAGACACAAGGAGGACCTTCATCTTTGTTTTGCAGAATGGGAAGAGGAAAATCGAATTGGGAGATGAGGGTTACAAGAACCATTACATACTGAGTTATCTTCCACTGGTGCTGCCAATTACCTTCCTCCTGCAAGTTCTCCATCATAGAGTGAATCTGATTTCACTGCTCTGTAACAATGCCCTTACTAAAATGGAAACTCACCTTATGTAGTCTACCTCCCCGTTCCCGGCATACTTTCCAAGTTTCGTCTGACAGACTTTGATGATGTTGGATGGCTTCCTTCATGCCCATTAATGGGTGTTCATGGGAAGGACCTCCGCCATCCTTCATTAACATTATGCGTGATGGTCCATTGGACTTCCCCCACCACGTGGCATAGTCCAACACCCACCTGCTTTTTCTTGGCACCCCGATCGGGGTTAGAAAACCTATGTTGTTAAACAAATAGAGTAATTTAATAATTACTTACATAGTCATAATAAATTCCAAAAAATACAGATAATGGTAATCCCAACAGTATTGCAAAGTGAGGCTTCATTATAAATTCTTGAGCAATATTTTCATGGCAATATGACCAACTTCACATATAATGTTGTTTAAATTAAAATAGAAGTTACTTAATTCACATTGAGAGGGTATCAAGATAAATTGTAACAAGAAGATTCCTTAATACTTTGGGGATGAAAACTTATGATAAAAATAATGAGACAACATATTAATAAGATTTTTTAATTTAATTAAACCATCTCCCTTGAAAGATTGGATCTGATTTTAAATAACTTGGAATATGTCACTTCTCAAAAATATCATGTAAGATTCATGGACAGAGCAACAAACTTTGAAGACATTCAATAACTATAAACTTGTATTGCAAGTTCTGTGTGTGGGAACCTGAGAAGGCCATTTCATCTTTAAATATCCAACCAAAAATCTTTAATTCCAGACTCCTTACTTATTAATTCTCGATGATTCCAATCACAAAAGGCTATAGTATCAGGTTAGCCACTTGCTTTGACTTAATATATAAAACCAACGGATGGGAAAAATTGCATTACACAGTTCTTTTTTACCTTGAATGTTAGAATAACTAACCGTTATAGCCAACCCTGGTTCCTTTTTCCATTGGCCTCTCTAGGTTTGATGATGTAATTTTCAGCATTCCATTGTATTGGTTTATTTACTTGATCATTCTCACTGCCGTTATTTAATTGCAGACTCTTTTAACCTTTAATTCAGCTTCCCATTGCCTTTTCCACTTTGCAGTTTTTACAATGCTGTTCGAAATTTGTGGCAACAAGCGGACTTTGAAATTAAAATTAAATGTCCATCTTGAATCTATTATTTCAAAAACCAAATTACATTGGAATCTGTCAAGCAATTTGTTAAGCTAAATAATTATAAATTTGATTAAATTTTTTACGACAATTTGATAGGCTAAATAAATATAAACTTGTGACTTTTTTTCTCAGTGTAATGAAACTAATGATTTAAGTAAAAAAATCTACTTAGTAATTATAAATTTGACTAAATTCTTGAGTTTTTTTATTTTTATTACTGTAATGTAGCTAATCACTTAATTCAAAAACTCTGCCGTGCTACAATACTTGGATACACAAGTCTATGTGAACCTTCTCTAAATCAACATTACAAACCATACAAGAAAAATCCAAAAGGATAACTGCACAAAAATAGTTACCGAAAGATTGGTGTGGCTGAGATCCTTCCATAAAAAGCGCAAGATCTCAAGGCTGTAAATAAAGTCGAAAGGCAAAAGTTGTTTGGAGAGCTTGTTGTTGCTGATATCCAGAACCTTCAAATTTTAAAAACGAATTACGCCAGTATAAGCCGAGCTAATTGCTACTGAGATTGAGATACTTATGAGAATACATTAGGCCCTACCCAATCGGCCGCATAGGAAGAAAGGGTCCAGAGATCTGTTTGCTGCTAAAATCATTGTATTCAAATGCAAATCTAGCTGGCGCAGCTCTCTAAGCTTTTGGAAACCCTTGGGGATTATGTCTGTCAGATTGTTTGATGACAGGGTCATTTAATTTATTAGAAATATTGGGAAGTGTTGTTGGATATATGTGATGGTTACATGAAATATCTTTATAATGGTTTTTGGACAGATGTCAAGTTCATATGAATAAGGTACTGATGCAAAATAAAGATTTATGGGTCAAATTAAGTTGATATATTTATTTTTTATAATAAAACATAATAATAATTTAAAATAAAATTATAATATTTTTTTTAAATTTAAAAGTGTTTTGATATTTATCATAAATTAATATTTATTTATATTTATTAGTATTTTAATTTATATAACTATATTATTTATAATATATTTTAATATTGAAATTTAACACTTATTTTTCTATATATATAAATAGATATATTTATATTTTTATGTTGAATAACCATTTAAATTTTAAAGTATTTTAATGTTTATTATGAATTAATGTTTATTTATATTTATTATCAATTTAATTTATATAACTACACTATTTATAATACATTTTAATATTTAAATATAACACTTCAAAATATTTAATTAGATATATTTTTCTACATACATATTTAACCCTCTAGGAGTTCCTTTATGAAAAGAACTTCCCTCCAACCAACTTGTCATCACTCTGCACTTTTGAATTTTATGTGAGACCATCCAAATATGTTTAGACATTGGATCATAAAGTAGCTAGAAAGAAGTAGTTAGAAATTACGGTTCAGATGCAGGCAATACGGTTAAGGGGATCTACCAGGTTCCTTGCCCACAACGCTTGGTTAATTGCAACCTGTTCTCTTCGGAGTGTGAGCTCTAGGATGGGTGTTGCAAACCCTAATTAGTGAATTCAGCTCTTTAGCTATTTCAGAAGTTTATTCTGGATGTATATGGATTTATGGGGTTTTCTGGCTGTTTTATAAAGCAGTTTGAGAATGTATTGATGATCATGTACTGTCATATATTTCTTCTAATATATACAGCGTTTTTTTCTTCTGAAAAAAAGAATTCAGCTCTTTAGCTATGCCTATTGTTGCTTCGTTCACAATTACTGAGTGCCACAACTTCTACAGTAAATTGTGTGTTAGCTTTCAAATTTAATTTTGTTTATCCAAGTTTGTTTATAATTTTCCCTTTCTTTCTCTTCCACTCTCATGCATCTCGGTTTGATTGATGTTTCTTTCTGTAGTATCAGGGTTTAAATTCCGTGCTCCAGCCTCAACGCAATCGAGGTTAGCTTCATTTTATATTCTAAAGAACCCTGTAATGGTTAAATATATACCCATTCAACCACTACTTGCTACCAATGTTAATAAGTTTTTAGTTTGGAAATCTTAATGTCCATAAAACACACCTTCTACACCTTCTACTGCTTAGGATGCATATAAAAGTTTTCACAGAAAACCCCTTTATTCTTTGGAAACGTTGGCAACCCTTCCCTTGGCGTTCGCGTCACCCCCCTGATTTATAATCGTTATAACCCAACCTTCTAATACATCAACCTTACTAGAATCACCGTGGCGGGAAAACAAGTGCCCATCCCTGTGGGCACTTTCGATATTCTACGTGAGGGAAGTGGAGTCCTTCTTATTGATTTTGGAAGGACATTCACCTATTTGGAGGACCCGACATACATACCTTTAGTGTCCGCCTTTCAATCGAGCATTCCAAGTGAGCCCAATAATACAACAACAGATACAAGCTTCGATCTCTGTTACAAATCTACGCCTGATCTCTGACTTCAATCTATTACATTTCACTTTGCAGGAAATGCCGCATATGACCTACCGACAAATAATATATTCGTAGACCTACGCAAGGAACAAATGATATAGTTTTCCTTGCCTTCGGATCTGCAAGGGAGGTGGGTTCAGGCACGGTATTCGGAAACATTCAGCAGCATAATTTCAACGCAGCTTACCATCTCCACCGTAGCAAGGTCCCCTACTTTGCTCAGAAAGGCTGTGCTTCAATGTAGATCCATCGTATATGATGTAGAACTGATATATTTTTTGTTTTGTATTAATAAGTTTCTATTGCTTTCTGGATCGTAGTAGAGATAAACAGTGTATATCAAGAACAAGTATAGTTGCTCTGATGGTTTAGTCATATAGATCTTTTATATTCAATTAACTATTTTCTGTTAAAAAATGAATTTTATTAACTTAAATGGGTTCTGCAGGTGAGATACCTAGAGAGTTCCCAAGCACTACACACAAATGAACTGTATGAAGTTGTCTTTTCATAGAGAAGAATCTCGTACATATAGACTTGCACACAAAGAGGGTGGTTTGAACCACTCCTTAGATAGTAGGATCTTAGACCTAATCTTAGAGTCTCAATCTTATCCTCATCACAATAAACATCTAAGTCTAGCTTTCTCCATTAATTCTAACACTACCTCTTAATGGACAAAGGGTATTGAAAAATAACATATGTCTGTTGGTCTCAGTCTGAGCTAGACTTACACAAAAAACATAAAAAACTTGGTAACAAAGATTTTCATTTTGGTCTTTTTTATTTTGGAGTCCATGCTTGTTCTTTCCGAGACGATGCTTCATCTTCACTTTCCTCGCCATAAGGTAGTGATATATCTTCACCTCATTTCTTCCCCAATGATGGAAAGCTTGAACTGTTATCCTCACCCTTCTCAAAATTATGACAGGCTGGATAAGAGAATTTTCCCTCTCATTATTTCCAGTGTCATTTATCTGAACGATGCAACTTCTGTGTTGACTTCATAAAGACATGGTGTTTCAAGCCATGCTTCAAGAAACTTCAATTCCTCTGCAAATTTTGTTGCTTTTTCCTTATTGTGGTTGCTAACGTCTGCACACAAAGAAATATTTGTGAGATCATCATAATTTGAATTCTCTCCAGCTTGATCTTCTTCTGCCACGTCTTTGCAATCAGCTTCATGTGGCTCATCCAATTGATCTTCAAAAATATGTTCATATTTACTTCCTTCCTCAAAAACGACTAGTGGGTCTTCTTGATCTTCAACTATCTATTCCTCTTTACATCCTTCATGAGAAACAACTAGTGAGTCTTCGATCTCACGTTGTTGCAAGGACATATAGTATCTCTCGGTAATCATGATCATTAATAAAACCACCAAGCCTCATGAAGAAAATATCATCAGGGTTAAATATGTCTAAAAGTGCAGACATATTGGAAAAGTTCAACTTTGTCTTGTTTCTAGATTTCTTTTCGACTCCAGTCGATCCTCTAACGAACTCCAACAAGCTCGTAACCACGCAGACAGAAAACTTCTTCCTTTGAAAGCTCTTCAACTATAAAACCTTGTAGACTGTGGCTTCTATGCCACACAAGCAAATCTGAATAAAATCACTAATGCATCCTCACTCGACTGCACCTCACTCGACTGCACCGTTTAATAATAGTTGCAGCTCTTTGAACACAATCAGCCACCAAACTTGGCCTTCACAATGCCATTAAACAGTTCTCCAACCTTGGCCTTCACGGCCTCCATGCAGGCCCAACACACAAACGTCAACGTCGTCGGTCAAATTCCACATGTCAGCGTTCCTCCCTCTGCACGTCAAGAAGACTTCGATCTCTTGCACATATCTAGTCGAATATGGTCAAAAATAAAGAGTTAACCTTCACGTGAAGTAGCGCCTCTCCGACAAGCAATTCGGCACTGAGAGGAGGCAATTTGATGCACACAGGAAAGCAAGTAACTTGACAGTCATGAATTTAATTCCTCCATGCCACGTATTGCGATTCCTCAATCTACAGAACTGTGTGCATCTTACTTACTTCTCTCTCGTGAGTTTAGCACCGTGCATTAGCTACGTGACGAGGAGTGCCGCCGACCCATCTCAAAGCTACTGCATCGACCTCTTTAATAGATTAAATCTCAGTGTGAATGGCTTGAAATCGAATTTACGACCTTTCAAGCAATAATTTACACTACTTTTGGAAGTTGAACCTTAACCGCAAATCACATGAACTTGACGGAGATCGGACCAGCATCCCAGCAGCCACATGGCACAACATGAGATCTGATTCGATCAGCCTCTGAGATCCGATCCGAATGTCGGATAGCTGGAGTCAGGCGTCTCGATAATGGGCTCACCGCACCAGTGATCCACCACGTGAGTGACAACAATCTACTTTCTTCACGCAGGGATTAAACCACCGATTCAATTTAACATCTGCTCCACCGATGTCGAATCCATGCTCACTGCTGTCTCTATGGAGAAACAAACTCACCTAGCTTCCACGTGAAGCTCTCATACCATGTTAAACACTGAATTCTATTAACTTAAATGGGTTTTTGACTCAGATACCTGAAGAGTGCCCAAGCACTACCCACAAATGAATTGTCTCTTCATATAGAAAATTCTGGTACATATAGATTTGCATAGAAAGAGGGTGGTTTGAACCACTCCCTAGATAGTAGGATGTGAGATCTAATCTTAGAGTCTCAATCCTATCTTCATCACAACAAACATCTAAGTCTAGATTTCTCCATTAATTCCAATATTTATCTTTCTAAATTAATAAAACTTAAAATAATTTTAGAAAATATAATGTACAGCATGTGAATGTTAATAAAACTTAAAAATACTTTTAAAAATGTAATGTAAAGCATGTAAATGTTAAAACATATTTTAAAATATATGTGTTAAGCTATTTGGATGAATCTCATTACCTGTTTCTCTTAGTTATCTTGAATATTTAACTGTTAACTTAATCTTGAAGATCTTCTTATATTAGCTATCTTAGATCACATGTTTTAATGTTTGGTTTTTTTTAGCTGTTAATTTTCTTAAGTTGGTAAAAAATTGTTTGTTTTTTTTATAACTATAATAAAAGTGATTAATCAGTTTTTTAATGGTGGAATTTATAGATTTTTGAATGTATAAATGGATTCAACACCATTAAAAATCCTTAAAGCAGTAGAATTATATAGATTAAACAATTTAAACTCAATTTTTTTTTAAATTTTTGTTTTAGAATTAACAAAAAAAAATGATCAAAATAGTTCATGATACCAAAATTTTGAAGCTCCACAATTGCAATAGAATTTCAAAAAATTTCCACTAAATTGTATAAGAAAAATTTCATTATTTTTCAAATAAAAAAACCATGCTTTTCGTGTTTTTCAATCATAACGAAGACGAAGAGATAATCCCCATAATCCATGCAGAGTGAATCGAAAATTCTTGTAGAGTGAATGAGAAAGGTACCATGCCCGTCCAATACTAATGCTTCCTAGCCGAAGCTACATCTGTGTTCACCCAATTATGTGAGTGAATAGAAAAAATAGTTGTTATCGAGGAAAAGAGATAGAAATAATGCTTGTGTAACATTTTGTATGGTAGTTTAGTCTTGCCAAATGTACCTTGATGAACTTGTAATGGGTAGTTTTCCGTTCAAAATGTAAGTTGAGGAATTTCGAATCTTTTAATTGATGGTTTTGAAATGAATTTAAAATAGTTTAAAAATTATAGTTTTACACACATGGAAATCACATCTTCAATGATATATTTGTTGTATTTTCTATTCAATATTTTTAATACATAAAGAGTTTGTTCACCTCTTGAGTTTGTGGAGAAAGTGTTGCACAGATAATTTCTGGCCAATTTTCACTCTTTTTAATATACAAAGAGTTTGTTTACCTCTGGGTTTGTGGAGAAAGTGTTGCAGAGATAATTTCTGGCCAATTTCGAAGTATGTGGGCTATTCAATATTTCTCTATATAAATTTTTCTTACATCTCTTTCACTTTTGGAGAAAGTGTTGCACATATCCTTTGTAGACAATTTCTAGAACAACACCAGACCAACAATGTTAAAACAATTTTCTTTAATACATTTTCTTCTATCTTATGACACACTATCCAGTAATATCAATGATATTTTTCAATTTAAAATCTCTACAATCAGCATCTCAACTACTTGAAGTGGTACATTAATTTTCATTATCAGCTTTATATGTGGGCATAGAAAGCATCGATTTTACACTATTTTTTTACTGTGGTTAATCTGAGGTGTTATTGTATGACTCGCTATTAGGGCAAACAAACTTAAAATTGGTTAAGTGGCATAACTAAATAAGTCTCTCATAAATTAAATAACGCCATTAAAACGTTTTTACCTATTGAAATCTTATTGTTGATGTATTAATTTGGTGATTGGATCAAAGTAATACCTCACCACCATTTTAACGCCATTAAAACGTTTTTACCTATTGAAATCTTATTGTTGATGTATTAATTTGGTGATTGGATCAAAGTAATACCTCACCACCATTTTACTATAAAACGTTAAAAAAAACCAAGTGAAAGTTAATATTCACCATTTTATTATAAAACCTTTTAAAAAAAAAAACCAATTGAAATCTTATTGTTGATGCATTAGATTTGCTGATGGGATCGAAGTTATACGGCATTCACCATTTTATTATAAAACATAGCGAGTGGAATTGTAGATTGTTGTTTCAGACCTTTTGCAATATTTATTTCAATTTCACTAAAAACTTACGTATGGTAGAAGCCTTTCCTTTCTGAGAATTGCACTCTAGACAGCCAATCTTCTACAGATAAATTAATTTTTCCTTTCCAAGAATTGCACTAAACACACCAATCTTCTACAGGTAAATTAAATTCAAACACAATGCAACGCAGCAGTGAAAAGACTATAGCTCAGAAAATTGAAGTGGATTTCCGTGGGAAAGTAATGGATGCTATGTAACATTATAATTAGAATAAAATTCAGATTTTGTGGGCAGGGAGCTTTGTAATATGATAATCATATTTTCAAAATTTCTATATTATAGATAAGTTTAGATCTATTTTAAATATGGTTTTATCAAGTAATTTATAGATATCAAATTTATGAAGGTTCAAATCTCTTATCAAATTTTTCGTTTATAAAGAGATTTACACCTTAAAAGATTTTATCCTTTAAGCATTTGATAGATCTAGGTTTAAGATAAATCTAAATTATTTTAAATTATTCTTATTTTTGTCAGTTTTTCTTATAATATATTGCAATCTAAATTATTCTTATTTTTTTCCTTTTTTTCTTATAATATATTACAATTAAAAATTTAAATACTTTAATGTGAATTAAATTATGTACCCATATTTTTTACTATAATAAAATTTGCCTCACACAAATACATTTTGAGTATGATTTATTGTAGCATTATTTTCAATTTAAAATTTTATTATCATGAAACATTTGTTGTTTTTTTTTTGTAGTTTAGACTAATCCTAATTACCCACGGGTTACAAAGTGCCTTAACAGTGCACCCCATCACCGAGTGCTCTACACCACATGGAGTGCCTTAACAGTGCACCCCATCACTGAACTCTACACCACATGGAGTGCCTTAACAGTGAACCCCATCACTGATTTCTCTAAACAAGTTGGGGTCATTAAACATTTGTTGTTACTTTATACAAATGTTTGAAATATGTATATATATAAACAAGCATGTAAATTAGATATATTAAATACTTATTAGTTTTTCTTTTATATATTTGAAATAATTATTAAAATTTACTTGGATAAATTTTAAATCACAAAAACATTTGAACTACAATATCAACTTAATCTATATATTTGAAATACCTATTATTTTTTACATGGATAAATTTTACCTCACACAAGTATCTTAAATACCTAAGGCTACCACTCTACACCAAACTCCCGGGTCCACCAAACTCCCTAGGCTACCCTGCCACTCTGATAATGTTAGACGATTGAAGTATTGTGTGCCTTTGGAGTTTCAACTCAATGAAATGGCATACATATAACCAACCTGAGCATTTCATCTTCATTTGAAAAAACTTCTCCTACGATTTTTCAAACACTTGGATCCTTCCAAGAAGCTCATGCAAGGATCCACAAATTTTCTACCTATGCCTATCTCAATGTCTTTACTCTTAAGAACATTCTTGGATGCAACTTTTTCATTCGTTGTGCTCCATTGTTTTCTCTTTGTTGTAATGATTTTTTCACTTTTTCTCGATGTAGGTTTGATGCCTACTTTTTTGCAATCTATTAAGAGGAAGTGAAACATATCCACCTTGGGAAGTTATGAACCGTTAAAATCTCGTTGATACTTACCATTAATTGGAGGATAAAAATCCTTGTAGACAATTATTTGTTTTTTGTATATTCCACCTTGGGAAGTTATAAACCTTTTAAATCTCACTGATACACCATTAATTGGAGGATAAAAAGCCTTGTAGACAGTTATTTTTTTTTTTGTGTATTCTGCTATTCTAGGAAGCCCTGAAAGGACTTATTTTTTTCCTCAAACTTGTATAATGTATAGTGAGTCATTCCTTTCACATTTCTATGCAAGGCATTGTTTTCATAAAGAAACTATATGCTTCTTTCTCTTGATCTGGTATAATATTTTTTTCCTTCTTCTAGGAAATAACCCCACATGACTTACCACTACAAAACACGCTAAGCATGAACACGTCACAACTACAAAGCTTGGATAATGAAAGAGTTGGTGGTTACAGTGTAGTTAGAGGCCTCCTCATGATTTCCGAGCTCTAAAAACAGGTATTTAATTTACAAGAGGCCTTAGAGCTCACATATTAAAATGCATCAACAAATTTAGATGATGTATATAGACATTTCCATGTATCAAATCATGATTTAGAAAATCAAACCAAACTTAAAATACAAACATATAAAAAACTTTACATTCATAGATGCACTTTGTAGTTGGCGATAATAACGAAGGAAAATAACTAGTAATGGATGACCAACAGTCCTAATTCTACAATTTTAACATGTGAACATAATATCAGGTGGTGGAGACCTTTGATATGCTGAAGTTATTTGCACAAATCTATAAAATCCCTCATTTCATGTCACAGTTCCTAATAAACCACAAATATTCTCAGTGGTAAATTTTGATAAGTTATCTGAATATTATCCATTAACACCATTCTCTTTGAAAATATGTCTGTAACATCCAAGACCAGTTCATCCATCCATACCCCAACATCCTGAATAAGTCTCCCACATGTCAAATTTGGTTGCCATGCTTAGGAAAATGAAAATGAAGTATGTCATAAATATCTACTATAACCATAAAAGACATTTCAAACTAGAAAAGGCAATCAAGCCTAACAAAAATCATATCCATCCTCCAAACTTCCCCTTACTATAGTTCATCTATTAATGTAAAGTTGTCTATAAAAGGAATTTTACAAGATCTATAGGAACGCCTTGCCATTCTATGCTACCTATAATTGAAAAAATGCAATTGTTACGATATTTAGAGATAACATGCTCTTTTTTTGGTCATTATACTTTCTCTTTTAGTGATCATTATAACTTGGAGAATTTTTTTGTGTTAAGATAAAAATATACCGATGCATGCTCACACTTACATACCTTTCACTCACGATATCCATTGCAACTCCACCTATATTAATTGTTTAGTATATACCACTCATAAGGTTAGTCATCAATAATTGTAGCTCCTCTCTAAAAACTGTGACATCACTAGCTGGTGGTTACACTTGGAAGAGATTACTTGGGCCAAAAATAACCTCCGTAATACCTTCGATTTGACCTGAGTTGATGGCCATTCAACGTTATTTTTCCTAGGTTAATATGATATTCAACCATAAACTATTTCCTACAAATATATAATTATGTTATTCAAATTCTGCGCTCAGTTTTCATTGGGTTTGACACCATAATTTTTTACTGGGCTATGTGATGTTCAACTATAAACAATTTCCCACTAACATTTACTTTTGTTATTCGAAGTGTGTTTTTAGTTCTATCTGAATTCTCTGGTATTTTCTTGTTGCTACTATTGTTCACCTCTTCATTGTTAGTTCTCTTAAAAACTATCGAATTTTGTTGCAGTAAGTTTCCTTGTTTATTTCCAAATTTACGGTTGCTTCAGTATCGAGATTCTCAAATCTATATCCAAATTTCAAATTTCATAATTTTCAGATTCCAGTTCTCTTAGTAGGTTTCAGTAGCTAATAACAGTGGAAATAGATCCCCAATTGATAGTTGATTCATACTATATTTTTCAGTTATAGTTCAAATTATAAACTTAGGTGCATAAGAGAATACAATGTAATTCAATGTTATTTATATGTTTTACTCCCTTAACATTGGGTCCTTTTATCTGAATAGAAAAATTAGTGAAGCATTTCTTATGTTCAAATTAATACTCCCTCGTATGCATTGAAGTACAGAGTCCAAAACTTTCGTTCAATTTCATTGTGTATTTTCATTTCCCATGGAGGTCACAAATGGAGTCTTCATATTACAAGACTCATCAACTTTTAAGTCCAAGTGGACTCTTGAATGTGACTTTGTTATGAAGAAATCAAGGGGAGCCAAAGCCTACAATTACTAGACTTGCAAGTCAAATGAATCAGATTGGCTGTCTATGTAGACAAATAGAAACAATATAAGAGAAAGCACTCACTTTTCTTATTTTTCTGGCCTAAATTCCTAGTTGACTAACCAGAATTATCGGTTGTCTAAAATCCATGGCGTTTTGTAGTAGGTAGTATCATTTTAAAAAAATTATGGAAAAAATGCATCATGTGGACATTATAAACTTTCATATTCAGGAATATTTTGTCTTTTTGAAAAAAATTAGTGTTTTTCTTTTCTAATTTCCTAAAAATTTTGCAAGCTTTTCTTAAGCAGGATTCAACTCTTTCTGTTTGGCCTCACAAATAATTATAGTTAGACCAATATCTTGACAAGTTAAACTTCTCAACAAATCGACTGCTATGCAACTCAAAATAAAAGTGTCTTAGCTTCACAAAATTAACACTATAACACACAATATCAAGCATTGCAACATCTACAAGTAAGACTACCCATTGAGGTTCACGATGGAAAATAAGAAACTCTTGGAAATTATACAGATTTATTGAACTTTCTGCATGAAACTCCTGGAAATCATACATATTTATTCAACTTTCCGACATGCAAAAACTTTGTATGGTCTTTCTGGCGGAGTATGAAATTTAAATTTAGTTTGATGAGCAGAGAATGGAATAATATTTAATATATTAATGTAAATTTATCTATAAAATAAATTTTATGATATCTATAAGAATTCCTTGCCATATCCATTTTATGCCACGTGTAATTGAAAAAATGCATCTCTTACGATATTTTGAAATAGCCTACTCTTTTACTAATTATTATATTTGGGAGCATTTTTTTTCTTAGCATAAGAAGTTATCAATGCATGCTCACAGTTACGTGCCTCTCACATATGAGATCCATTGCAACTCCACCTGTATTCAGTGTCTTCCTGGGCTATATGATATCGAGGTACAATCCATTTCCCCCTAACATTTACTTTTGTTATTCAAAGTGTGTGTTGAGTTCTAACTGAATTCTCTAGTATTTCCATGTTATTACTATAGTTCAACTCTTTGGTTTTAGTACTCTTAAAAGCCATTAATTTTGGTTGCATTTAGTTTCCTTGTTAATTTCCTAATTTAGGGTTACTTCAGTCTCCATATTCTCAAATATATTCTAGATTTCATATTTCATAATGTTCACATTTCAATTCTCTTAGTAAGTTTCAGTAGCTAATAACAGTGGAAATAAATCCCCAAATGATAGTTGATTCATACTGTATTTTTTAGTTATAGTTAGGATTATAAAATTAGGTATACGAGAGCAAAAAATTGTAATTAAATTCTATTTCTGAACTATAAAATCCAAAACTTCTGTTGAATTTCAGTGTATCTTTTCAATTCCCTTCGAAGTCACAAATGAAGTCTTGATATTACAAGACTTGTCAACTCCCAAGTCCAAGTGGACTCTTGAATGTGACTTTGCTGTGAAAAAATTGAGTGGAGTGAGAGCCTTCAATTAATGGACTTGCAAGTCAAACAAATGAGATTTACGCATCCAATAAGACTTGGTCATCTATCTATATAGACCTAAATTCCTAGTCGAAAAAAAAGAATTTCCAGTTGTCTAATTCATGGTGTTTTGTAGCAGGTAGTATAATTTATGTACTTTAATAAAATAATGTAAAATATACATCACGTGGATATTACAATGTTATGAAACCAACGCCAAAAATAGAATAAAAGAGAGATCCAACCCTTAGAAATAAGCCACTTTGAGGGGGTAACCTCCTTTACATTACATAAATGAAAAATTCTTAGATGATACAAATGACAAAACCTCCTTATTTATACAGGATTCCATGGGGTCACAATATAAGCCTAGATGACCTAACAATAATAATGTAAGGGCACAATAATAACAATATGGGGGTTACACGGGTACAACAATAACAATAAGGGGGCTACACTAATAACAATAAGGGACTACACTAGTAATATAGGGACCTAACATGCCCCTCTCCTTCAAAAAAGTGTTGTCTTCAATGCTTGAGTAGCTCTGGATGCTTCTGTATAAAATTATCATCCTCCCATGTAGAATCTTTTGTGGGTAAGTTCTTCCACTTGATGAGATACTCTGAAATTGATCGATTTCATAGTTGTCGAGTTATTTTTTCCGTAACTGCTTCAGGTTCCAATATGATTTTTCCTTCCTCATCAAATTGTGGCAATATTGTTTGAACTGTAATTTTGTCACCTATAATCTTCGTTAAGCATGAAACATGGAAAACTAGATGCACTCGCGAAGAAGCAGGAAGCTCCAATTTGTATGCCATAGTACCAATCTTTTGCAACACCTTCTAAGGACCATAATACTTTGGAGATAATTTATTATCCTTCTAGCTTACTTGAGAGGAATTTTTTTGTATGGTTATAGTCTTAAAAATAACCAGTCTTCTACATCAAAACTTCTCTCGCTGCGATGTTGATCTGCTTGTTGTTTCATTTGATTTTGTGCCAAATTTAGGTTATCCTTTAAGAGTTAGAGAACTTGTTGTTGATGCTCGATGTGATCTTCCACTACTTTAACCTTAGAATTTTCTCTTAAAGACGATGTGATGGACGGTGGATGATATCCATAAAGTACCACAAATGGGGTCATATTTTCTGCAATATGGAAGGAAATGTATTACCATCATTTAGCCAGAGGTAACCACTCGGCACATTGTGTTTGTTTATCACATACAAAACAACGAAGATATCCTTCCAAATATTTTTCACTATCTCAGTTTGACCATCAAATTCTAGATGATAAGATGAGTTATCGTCTAGTTGAGTACCCAAACAAAAAAATAGTTTCGTCCAAAAATTTCTAGTAAAAATGGGATCTTTGTTGGTTATCATAATCTTTGGGTTTCCATGTAACTTTTGAATTATTTCCATAAATAAGTAGTAACTGTAATTTCTTTAAATGGATGATATAATGCACAAAAGTGTGCATACTTGGTAATTCTATCAACTACCACCATGATGAGACTCTTTCCTTTGGACGTAGGTAAACCTGTGATAAAATCCATTGAAATCTACTCCCAACGTTGACTTGGAATGGATAAAGGTTGTAGAAGACCCAGGGTCTTAATTGTCTCAACTTTATTTTTCTGGAAAACCAAACATTCTGCCACAAACATTTGAATACCATATTTAATTCCATCCCAAAAAAACTCTTTCTTCACCCTGTGGTAAGTTTTTAAAAATCCCGAGTGTCCTCCTAAAGGAGAAGTGCACAATTCCAAAAGAATATTTTGTTTTAGTTGAGAATTCTTACAAAGATAAAAGCGATGTTTGTACCATAAGGTATCATTTTTCCAACTAAATGTGTCATATGTACTAGGATCTTGCTGCAATTTTTGAATGAGTGTCCACACTTCTTCATCCTTCTTCCATTCATCCATTGCCTCAGTTATCCAATCTGGTTGGATAATAAAAATGGCACAAAGAAATGCTTTGACCTCTTCATCCTTTCTTGAGAGTGCATCTGCAACAAAATTTGGCTTCCATTTTTTGTAGATGATTTCAAAGTCATAACCCAACCTCTTTGTGACCCATTTTTGTTGTTATTTTGAAGATAGTATTTTTTCCAAAAAGTGTGTCTATCATGATTAGTTTTTACCTTGAAGTGTCTTCCCATTAGGTAAGGTTGCCATTTCTTTAATGCATTTAGTATTTCCAACATTTCCTTCTCATAAATAGCTTTCTCTAAATATTTTCCTTTCGTTGGATGACTTTCAAAAGACATGGGTCTTCCTTATTTTACTAAAACAACACCAATTCTATTTCCTGAGGCATCACATTCCACAATAAAGGTTTTTGTGAAGTTTGGCTTAGCTAAGACCAGTGTTAGGAACATTTCCTCTTTAAAATGTTCAAAGGCCTTAATTGCTTCAAGGGTCCATGAAAATTCATCTTTCTTCAAAAATGTTGTTAGTGGTGTTGCTATTCTCCCATAATTCTTAAAAAACTTGCGATAATCTCCTGTTAACCTGAAAAATCCTCACAACTGCTTTATGGTTTAGGGGACTTTCCATTCCTTAATGGCTTTAATTTTTTTAGGGTCTACCGTCACACCCTCGTGAGATACAATATGACCCAGATATTCCACCTCTTGTACTCCAAAGAAACATTTGGAGGTTTTTGCATATAGTTATTTCTCCTCAAATAGTTTGAGCACCTCATCAACATATTGAACTTGATCCTTCCAAGACCTTTTGTAGATTAGTATATCATCAAAAAATACTAGCACAAATTTTCTAAGGAAAGGTTTGAAAATGGAATTCATCAACCCTTGAAATGTAGAAGGTGCATTGGTTAGAAATGTTGTTCATAATTACTAAAAATTATAAAAATTCATAATTACCCCCATGAGTTTGAAATGTTGCTTTTGCAATATCTTAAGTCTTCATTCTAATTTGATGATATCCTGAATGAAAATCCAACTTGGTAAAATAAATAGCTCCATGTAATTCATCCAATAATTCATTAATGATAGGAATGGAAAATTTATCCTTAATACTAAGCTTATTGAGCTCCGTGAAATCTAGATAGATGCACTATGATCCATCCTTATCATGCACAAATAATATTGGACAAGAGAAAGAACTTTGACTAGGTTGAATTATACCAACCTCTAACATTTTTGTAGTCATATGTTCAATTTCACCCTTTTGGACATAAGGATATGTGTAAGGATTGATGTTTGGAGGAAAAATTTGTGTAATCAAATGAATAACATGATCTTGATCACGAATAGGTGGGACTCCTTTGGGAGTTTCAAACACCTTGGAATGATTGTCCAAGACTTTTTGGAGATCTTGAGAAATAGATGATTTTGATGTTGGAACTTCTAGTGACCATAATTGTGAAATTACACCTCATTTTTCTTTCTTCAGAAGCTTTGTCATGACATTAGAGCTTATAATATTTCCTGTCTTCCCTGTGATACCCCCTAATTCGACATCTTTTATTTCTGAAAAAAATTCAAGAAGAGTTCTTGAAAATGAAAACCTATTGTCCCCAAAGATTGCAACCATTGTACTCCTTGTACAACATCAACACCTCCCATTGGAATGGAAAGCATTTGACTATTCAATATATATTCCCCCATGGTTATCTTGATATTATCATATTTTCCAGAGAAATTTATAGTTCCTCCATTTTCAGCCATCACTTGACATTCTGGTGTTGGGTATAGAAAGGAGTTTGATTCCTTGGTTACCTTACAATTAATAAAATTATGGGTACTACCCAAATCAATCAGTACTACTACCTTTTTCTTCTTGATATGTCCTTCTATCTTGAGAGATTGAGGAGTGGTAATTCCTACCAATGCATTACATGATATGGTCAGACTCATTTCTTCTTTCTCTATGGCTGGTTCGTGGTGTATATCCTCTTCTTTCGAAGTTTCTTGTTCATTTTCTTCCTCCTCTTCATAATCTATGTAAAATCATTATTCTCAGCACACTTATGACCTTTAGTGTATTTTCTATCACAACTATAGGAAAGCCCTTTTTTCTCTTTTTTCTTGTAATTGTTGTGGTGTCAACCTTGTAGGTTGTGGAACTCTAAAAGTAGCAACACTTCCATCTTTATAGATGTGAGTGGCAGGCTTCCTTGCCGCCATAATTTTACATTCAATTTTTCTTTCCAACCTGAATTACTTATCCAATGAATCAGGTTCGCAAAGGTGAACCTCATGTTCGATGTTATCCTTTAAATTCCCTATGAAGACATCAACATTGTGTTCCTCTGGAATATCATTTACCCTTATATTCAATTTTTGGAAGTCCTCAATGTGCTCCACCATTGAACCCTTTTGTTTGAGATTTATCAATTGGCTAAAGAAGGTGTTGCTCTTTGTATCCTCATAATGTGGTATCATTTCCTCCGTAAAAATTGACCAAGTCACAATTTTTTTATGGGAGAAAAGACATTGAATATACCATACAAATGTTTGAGGGAATATACAGATTATCCATAGTGTTATAAAATTATGGTCGACTTTTTCAATCTCAATGGGGATCCATCTTTAGGATAACCACAAAAGCTTTAAAACCACAATTATTTCCGTACACGGAGGGGAGTCTCGAGAAGTTATTTATATCCCTAAAATAACGATAAGCACAAAATCCTGAAAGCCACAACCATACAAATGTATTTTTCTCTAAATATAAAGTTTCAATGCGTACCTTTGTGTGTTTTGCATATTATTGAGATCAAAATATTGCTCCATCTATAGTATCCATGTTACTAGATCCTTACCATCAAACTTATTCATATCGATCTTTGGAATATGGTGGGGTGGGTCTTCTGTCCAACATTCAAGTTTATGAAATCATGATTAACATTTATTTTTTTGTCATCATGAGTTTCCTCTACTATTTTTTCCCCATTAGGAATCATTTCTTGTATCAAAATTTTCAAGCCTTCCATGTATGCTTTTATATCCTTCTTCATGTGTTCCATTTTTTATTCCATGTATTCCATGCCATTCTTCAAACCATCCATACTATCTTCCATGCCCTTCTTCAAACAATCCATCTTAGCTTCCATGTCTTTATTCAAAACTTCCATTTCATTTTTTTTTCTCTTTAGGAGAGCGAAATTTTGTGGACTTTCTCTTCTAATTTTGATATATAATGTTGGATTGTTTCCTCTTAATGACTCATAGTAGAGTATTTTGAGGGCTTAATAGGTATTGATTTATTTTTAGTAGGCATTATAGAACGTAATACTGATACCTATGCTTCAATATGCCCCCCAAATCGCTTCAAACAAATTTTTCAAACAAGACTTATACAATTTGAAAAACAAAATACACACCTTTTTCTTGCTTTTGAGGAACTCGATATTGAAACTGAATTATCTTTGTGATTTTGAATCTTCAATATCTAAAATTTGGTCCTGTATTATCCCTCTAAATATTCTTTTGAATGCCATAGGTTTGACCTGATTTGAATGCTTCAAGGAAAAGTTATGTCCAATCTCCCACAATGACCTAATTATGGACTAGTTCAGTAGAGCGAACTTGTATGGTGTGACACATGTCACTGTTTCATCCTTCATCTTTGAAATCGATACAGAGGAAACTGAAGTCTGTGTAATTTTTTCTACTTTTTACAAAATTAAAATTTTATGCCCAAAGATAGAGCTATGACTATTTTCCCAAGGTCACCTCTTTTAGATGAAATTTGGGAGCCTGAAAAAACCTTAACTTGCACATATCATATCTCTAAAAATGTTGTGAACCAAGATCTGAAATTTTTACACAAAGTTCCTCATGATTTCAACTTCACGTGGTACAAATTTCAGCTTTTGAAGCTTCGTAGAAAAATGTTTATAGAAAAAATGTCACGATGACCTTTTTGGAGTAGCGAAACCCTAGAATCCAAAGCTCTAATACCAAATGTTATGAAACAAGCACCAAAAATATAAGAAAAGAGAGATCTACACATTAGAAATAATCCGCTTCGAGGGGGAAACCTCCTTTACTTTACATAACTGAAAAATTCTTGGATGATTCAAATGACAAAACCTCCTTCTATATATAGGAGTCCATGGGGTCACAATATAATCCTAGTTGACCTAAAAATAATAATGTAAGGTCACAATAATAAAAATATGGGGGTTATAGGGGTATAAGAATAACAATAAGGGGGCTACACTAACAAAAATAAGGGACTACACTAGTAATATAGGAACGTAACATATAAACTTTCATTTTCAAGAATATTTTATTTTGTTTTTTAAATTTAATGTTTTTATTTTCCAATTTCCAGAAAATTCCCATGCTTTTCTTGAGCATGAGTCAAATGTTTCTCTTGACCAATCTCTTGACAATTTAAACTTCTTCGGAAATAGGCTGTTATGTTCTTTCTTGTGGGTATGAAATTCAAATCTAGTTTGATGAGTAGGAAATGGAATAATCATACAATAAGAGGATGACATTACAAGTGAGCATACACGAGAGAAAAAAGAGGTTGAAAGAATGCTTAGGCATCCATGCTCACCAGGTAGCTCTTTATGCTAAATATATATAAAATTTGAAAAGTTAGTGTTTCTGAAATAAGGTTTTGATACAGATCCTAGTTCAATTCAGGCCTAGGGTTTCTATAGCTAATATACATCATGCTCATGTTCAATTTAGGAGAGGGATAACTATTTTTTTCATTTGTGTGTATTTGTTCCTATCCATCATGAACAAAGAATAGTGAAATTGGAATTTATATTTACATCATTATTAGTTTTAATGATATTTGTTTAAGGAGAAAAATCCCCTCGATCCATTTTCTTATTTATCTTTAAATCACTTACTTTAATTTTATGGTGACACCCTAACCATTTCATAAGGGACGCTAGGCTCAGTCTAAGTCCTCATAATATTTTAACTCTCGCATACATGTGTCACTTTCTTGGGGAGATGGAAAAAGCTTAGCATTTAAACTTTAAACATATCTCTACCACCCTTGTTAGCCACCCATGTTCTCACGGAGGTTTATAGAGTCTGCACCATCAAAATCTCTATCTATCTCAATGTCTTGACAATTAAGGACATTCTTGGAGACTGTTTTCCCATTCATTATGCTCCATTTTTTTCTCTTTATTTTAAGGATCTTTGCACCTCGATTGGTTGTAGGTTTGATGCCTTATTTTTTGCAATCTATTAAAAGTAAGTGAAAAATATCCACCATGGGAAGTTTTTCACCTTTAAAATATCATGAAACTTACCATTAATTGGATGATAAAGAGCCTTGCTTGTACATTTTTATATTTTAGGAACCCTGAAAGGAGTTGTTTTTTTCTTCAAGCTTGTATGTTGTACAAGACTTGCCACTGGAGACCAGACTAAGCATGACAATTCCACAACTACATATCTTGGGTGGTGAAAGAGTTGTTGGTTACAATTTGGTTAGAGGAATTCTCATGATTTCTGGGCTCCAAAAATGAGTATTCGATTTATGAGAGGCCTTGGAGATCACACCTTACAATGCATCAATAATTTTAACTGACGTATATTGGTGTTTTCATGTATCAGACAAGTATTTTTTAGTGTTAGTCTCTAGATACTTTTGGATTTATGGTTTCTTAGACTTAGCTTGCCAATTTTTTATAGTACTGTAATTGTGATGTTGATTTTTATTAGAAGAATTGTAACTTGTTTTCAATAAAAGAACATATTGGTTTTTATACAATACCTGTCATATGTTTATTGTAGATATTTTATCCAAGACCATAGAAGCACTTCAAAATTTGTGTGCAGTGAAAATACCTTCAACATTCTCATTTGAGTCCTAAGAGGGTGATCAAAAGCCTATTTTCCAGGTATTTATATTTTTCTTTGTCGTGGTAATAAATGTTGATTGATGATCTTAGGAACTATAAATATATCATTTTGAAACATTCTAGTGGTGTGAAAATATTGCATCAATTTTACAAGACACTTCTATTTAAGAGAGAAGGGAAAATGATGCAGAAATAAATGGACAGGAAAATTCTTCAGTGTCTGATGCTTCCATTGTTGCTTTGAAGACAACAAATTCTAAGAACAAAAAAATTCAATGCCACAAGTGAAATCCATCTGAAGATGCTTCCAATATGGAACAAATAAGTAGAATAATTACCCCAGATCCACATATTTTCTCCTATTTTCACACGGACTGAAAGGTTATTCTTGAGTTCTTTGTTGTAGGATTTACAATTCTTCTAAGGGGAAGACACAATTAAGTAAAAAAAAATTTTTTTTTATGCACATGTCAACATATTTTTGAGAATTTGGATGGTATAAATAGGAAGGAAAGGAACATACTTTGAGATGATAATGGATGTTTAATGCTAAACTATTAATTTTATTTTCGGTGTCCTGCAAGTTCAAATAACTTAAATCGATGGCATTCAGATGATAAATGTGGTTGGTTTTCCTTCTTGGAGGAACATACTTCAACATCCATACATTGTGAGTTCCTGGCATATGGTCAGAGGGTATTTTGGTGAGACACTTATGTTTTGGGTTGTTTTTAGTTTGTATGGAATACATGAAAGAGTAAAATGAAATGTTAATTCTGAGAATTCTAAGGCATTACGCATTTCTGTATTAGTATCCAGAAAATATTTCATTTTGATTTGCTAGGTTTGGGTTTAACATATTTTAGGAACTACATCATGAAAGATATAAAATTTGTCTATTCAAATCACTCTTTAAAAATAAATCTTCGGTATAAATGCTCACCATGTAGCTCATTATCCTAAATCTAAGTTGTGGGTATATTTTGAACTCTTGCCTACATGTGTCTCCTTTTTAGGGAGATGTAAAAAGGTTAGCATTTAAATTTAAAAATATCTCTACCACCCTTGTTAGCCACCCATGTTCTCATGGAGGTTTGTAGAGTCTATAACACACATGTGGAATGCTTCACGATCCATGCTCATCGGGTAGCTCATTATCCTAAATCTGAGTCCTCACAAGATTTGAACTCTTACATACCTATGTCTCTTTTTTAGAGAGCTAGAAAAATCTAAGCGTTTAAAATTTAAACATATCTCTACCACCCTTATTAGCCACCCATGTTCTCATGGAAGTTTGTATAGTTCGCACCACCAAACTCTCTGCCCATCTCAATGTCTTGACTCTTAAGAACATTCTTGGAGACAATTTTACCATTCGTTGTGCTCCATTGTTTTCTATTTGTTTTAAGGAGATTTTCACCTCTACTGGGTGTAGGTTTCATGCCTAATTTTTTGCAATCTATTAAAAGGAAGTGAAATAGATACACCATGGGAAGTTGTGCACCTTTAAAATATCATGACACTTACCATTGCTTGGAGGATAAAGAGCCTTGGATGACAATTATTTTCTGTTTGTATATTTTCCTGTTCTAGGGAGCTGTGAAAGGAGTTATTTGTTTCTTCAAGCTTGTATGCTATCCAATGAGTCATTCCTTTCACATTTGCAATCCAAGGAACTTTTTGCAGAAAGAAACTATATGCTTCCTTTCCATGATCTGGTATAATACTTTTTTCTTCTTGCAGGAAATCACCCCACAAGACTTGCGACTACAGACCAGGCTAAAAATGAAGATGTCACAACTAAAAAGCTTGGATAGTGAGAGATTTGGTGGTTACAGTTGGTTTGGAGGCTGTTTCGGGGAATTTCACCCTAGAGGTTCGTTGGGTTACAACCTCCACAGAGCAGGGGCATGCTACTTAACAGAGACTCACACAACCATGCACATTCAGAAAACCTAAATAGAGTAGAATGAGAAAGTTACCCGTAGGTCCTACGGTTGAAGAAGATCCCGCAGGGTTCAAACCCCCAGCAACCGTCCTTCCTTCTTAACCTGAAAGACAAGAAGAAACAAGCACAAAGGACTGGTTGTACAGCATATATCTACTCTAAATGTTAGTGAAATTCATATAAAACATCAGATAAATCATAATGAATGCTTAAATAACAAATATTCTCATACATATAAGCATACACTAACACGTATATTTCAGGAACAGCATGGTACTTCTGTATTATAAATAGCATGTACAAAAGTAACGAGTGGAGATATCACCTGATCCTTCCACGGCCTTCGAGCAGACCGTCGTCCGGATCCGTCCAGCCCTTGCCTCGCTAAGACTCCTTCCAAACTGGTGCATACGAGATGACATATAAGGAGATGTGCATCTCAAGGAAACAAGGGTTTCCTATAATGAACTGGGAAAGTGCAGGAGGCATGGGAAATCAGACTTGGATAGGGAATACCAATAGAGTATAATATCAATAATTCTCTCTCTCCCTTAGGCCATACACATGAGGGGTTTTTATACTCCCTCCAAGTAGTTTCAATAGTTGGAAACAGTTGGCCACGTGCTGGGGTGGTTGAACTACCTGAGCAGCCATCAACCCAGCCCGAAAATAGGGAATAATTATATATTTTTTAATTATTTTAATGGCATACGCGGAAAAGTCTAGCTGGACTCGCGTATACACGCGGAAAAGTACGGGCATAGTTGCGTATGGGGATTTTTACACTGTTTTTTAGTGAATTTGTCCAAGTCTGTAGGAATGGGTGCCCAAAACCATCAAAGCAATCGTAAATCATGTGAAGGTGAGAAATGATGCTATAACAGAGGCCTTCTCGTGATTTATGACCTCTGAAAACAACTATTTAGTTTATGAGAGGCTTTAGAGGTCACATCTTACAATGCTTCATAGATTTAGAATAGGTTTATTGGTGTTACGCTATCTCAAATCATGAGTTAGAAAATCAAACCAAACATAAAATAAGGACATATAAAAAAATTACATTCATAGAGATGAACTATTGCAGTAACATTGAAAAAATGCATCTGTTACGATATTTAGAAATATAAAAATTCTGGGATCACCTGTCATATGTTTATTCTAGATATTATCCATCACAATGTAAGCACTTCAAAAGTTATATATCCAACTAAAATACCTTCAAAATTCTCATTTGTGTCCTCATAGGGTGATCAAAAGCCTATTTTCGAGGTCTTATATTTTTGTTTGTCATGGTAAATAATGTTGATTGAGGATCTTGGGAATTTTCAATATATCAGCTTGAAACATTATACTGGTGTGCATAGATTGCATAGATTTTACAAGACACTTCTATTGAAGAGACAAGGGAAAATGATGTATGATTCAATGGACATGAACATTCTTCATTGTATGTTGCTTCCACTAGTGCTATGAATATAACCAATATTAATAACAAAAGAATTCAATGCCATAAGAAAAATTCATCTAAAGATGCTTCCAATATGGAACAACTAAGTAGGATATTTACCCAAAATCCACAAAGTTTTTGTTAGAATGAATTCTTAAGTCAAGTGTACGAAAAGAGATCACTTTAGTTGCACATGACAAACAACCCTAACAACAAATAATGTTGTCTAACTACCTTAAATATGCAATATATAGTCGAAACAAATGCAAAAAAAACCCATATCTATGTTGTAAAAGTAGCTAAATAGTAAAATGAAATAATAGTTTCTCCAAATATCCAATGGAAAAGACAAGATATATAAAGAATTTTATATGTATTAACACCTGGGAAGGGAACAAAGAATGATATTACTAGTCCCCCTCAATGGGATGGGTTCTTGGATTGCCTCAATTCTTCAGATCCAAAGGTTTCTCTCTCTCAATGGTGTAGAAAACCCAAGACATGTTGAACTCTATGGGAGCTCAAGAAGAAAAATTAATAAAAGTGATCAAAGTATGACAATGAAAAAGGATCAATGTTTGACCATGATAAAAGGATCAAAGGTAAATAATGAATGGAAAACCCTCCTATTTATCACAAAATATTGATTTATCATTGATAATGGTTCATAACAAAATATCATTAACCAAGGTCTAGATCTAACAACTTGGAATATTTTAGTATATTTTGTTGGAGGGAAATTGAATTTAAATCGGTTAAATCCCTTCATTTATAAATAATAAACAAATGAATGATTTATTTATCATTTCAAGGATGAGGTTAAGGAATACTTTAACAAATAATGATTTATTTTATTATTCCTAAATTATTTAGTCAAAATTAATAGGGAATATTAATTAAATAATGATTTCGTTAATTATTCCTAGAGAATATTAAGATAAATAATGATTTATCTAATTATTTCACATTAATTGGGTTTAATATGACCAAAAATATTATTTAAATAAGGGTTTAATTAATCATTCCTAGACAAAAATAAAATAAATAAGGATTTATTTAATTGTTCCTCATGGGGTCTCATGTTTGAACCAGAAATAACATAATAAAATATGGTTTATTAAATTATTTCTTATAGTGAGAGCAATTTTACTATGGTAAACTTTGTCTTCCATGTTGTACTTTGATCCATCTAATTGTAAATGGCTAGATGATCATAAATTGGCGCAATATATTCCCCCCTGATGTACGAGTGTTATGAGCTAATCATATGACTGAAGTACATTGTAAAAACACAATCACTAGACATCGAAGGGGAGTCATAAATAGAGAAAGATACATAGACGGAGTGAAGCGAGAGAGGGCAATAACTTGAGGGGGTGAGACCTACAAATGTTATAACTATCCTTTAATGTTTGGGTACCTATTCTTAGTGACGTGGGGGAGGAATAGCAAAGAATAATGGTGCACCCAGAAAATTGGGAATGAGCTATAAAGTACATGATATGCTGGCATGAAATGTGCCAGACAAAAATATAATGGATCCCACGTTCATATTTCACCTGGGAAAATAGCTAGCTCCGAATACAATAATATATGAGTACATGAGATATAATAACAACCAAAGAAACCCTGATAAATAGGAAAGGGCTTTGAAAATATGAATTGATCATCTAAGTGATACTTTCCTACTATAGGCATTGCAAGTGGTTGGAACCGAACCCATAAAATATTCAGAGTTGCATCTCACGTTGTAGCATAAAATAAGGTCATACGGGCATGTGGGGGGCTGTCTAAAGGGCCACCCCCTCATGAGTCCTGAAAAATCTCACACACACCGAGAAATCACTGCAAAAATCTGTTGGATCACCAAAATATAGAGTATATGAATCTAAATCATCCTGAAGTAGCGCGGATGAGAAACAACCAATTCAAAGGGAAATGAGGAGTGCCTTTTCCTGATCAGAGGCACTGAACAAGAATGGAAGCTAGAACCATGGTACACTCCCCTCTAGACCTGTCTTCTGGAATGAATGTACTAATGTTGATAGAAGGAGGTCCGCTATAGGTGAGGCAATGAGGAATCCTCAACTAAGGCATGAGAGATAATAGTAGAGTGATTCATAGACTGGCACTAGGGATGATGATGGAATGGGGGATGTTGAGTAGAAAACATATGACTTCCCTTGTCAGCGCATATAAAGCATGGATGACCTGGCAGCGACTATCTCGACTCTGGAGGGGAAGGGGAAAAATATGACTAAAGGCCAAAATGTGATACATTAGAGATATGCAAGGCAAAAATGGATGGAATACTGTAACAGGAGGAAAAAGGGGACTCGAGACAAACTCCATTAATGTGATGATGACTCAACTCAGATGTTATGATCAAGGGTGGCTCGACGATGCTACCACACAGAATAGGCATGTGGGGACCATAAAATCATGAGACAAAGATGGTTACTCATAATGAAAATTGACACACGCATTAACAAGTATGAAGGCAAAGTGGTGCAAAAAGTGGAAGTGGCTCAAGTGCAGAAATTCGATTTTGAGAGGCAGCGAAGTGACCCTTCTTGGAAAAAAGGCTTCCAGGTGAAGTATCAAATCACACAAAAGAATGATACTCATTTTAGAGCTCGGTGAGAGCTTTCCAACGATGTTGATGGTTCGTCAAACATATCTATGGTTTGGTTTCAATTGGCAAAATAAAAATCAGGGTTTCTGTTTTAACAGG
This sequence comes from Pinus albicaulis, assembly GCA_034641835.2. Lineage (NCBI taxonomy): Eukaryota > Viridiplantae > Streptophyta > Pinopsida > Pinales > Pinaceae > Pinus > Pinus albicaulis. The sequence continues at coordinate 419,202,738 of CM076576.1, read as the reverse complement.
GTGATTTCCCTCTAATTTGACTCATTTGCTAATGGATCTGTGGTGAATGTTGAGAGGAGGAGAAGGCCCTAAATCTTGTGGCATTTGTAGAAAAAAAACACACCTTGGAATTGAGATCCATCAGTTGTAGGTATGTGTACTAAACTTACTGTTCATTTTCAGCAGATTAGAGTTTCAGATTAGGTGCCCAGAGCATGGGAATAGCACTCTGCCCCTCCTCATCGTTGGCTCACAATTCTTGGGCCCTGTCCTACAAGTTGGGTCATAGTTTTCAGAGGGAAAAATAATGACCTTGCAGGTATAGGGCTGGGAAAATGTGAGCTTCCAAAAGGTTTGGTTTTGTCCCCTTTTTTGGCTGTGAACTGGGGCTTGATGGTTTTGATGCAATATTTATTTTTCTTACTGACAAATATGTTGGGTTTGTCTAGGTATGGTATAGTTAAATATCAACTGGATAGAGAGAGATTTGGATGCGCTTTGTTCTGAGATCCAAGGGGATCAAGTGATTAGAGTCATACTAGTGAGGTATGGGGTTCTCATGTTGGTTGAGAGCCCATTAATGAGTCCAGGGGAGCCCTTGCTATCTAGGATATTAACTATTGAGACCCATACGTGGAGGTATTTATAGTGCAGGGGCACTGGATTGAGTTGACTATTGAGGACGTTTATTTCCTTACCGGTCTCCCCCCACTAGTGGTGGTGGGCAATATCCAGCCAATATTACTGTGGGAGTGGAATATATCATAGTTTGTGGAATGCCATTATTGACCAGATTTCCAAGTCAAGGGCACGGCGATACTGATCAAAGATATAAAGAAGCTAGAGACTCAGGTTGGCGCCACTACAGTATTGCAGATCCTCGGCAACCAGGTGTTCCACCACATCACCGGAGGGTAGATGATGTTGTTTGAGAGTGTGCTGAGTGGGACCTACTATGGGCAGGCCTAATTTGTTATTTTGGTATAGTATTGTGCTTGTTCTTCTTCGACAATATCCCTACACTTCAAGCTCATGTACAAATCCAGGATGGCGGCCCACGGGAGCCCAGAATGCACCACTACGAGCAACTACTATGGAGAGGAGGAGGTGGCAGAGTCGGGCGAGTGTTCCAACACAATTTCTTCGCACATTAGGACCAAATGCCACTATATATAGATGACTATACATACAATGGGATGAACTATCAAGGGGACCCGGTCTTGCCACTTTCGCTCGGTCAGGCATGGGGACCAAATGGTAAGTGACAATTTGTTATGTTTTATGGTGCATTTAAAGTTTTTAGAATTATGTATGTTGTACTGATTCCTTAATTTTTGTATCCAGATATATCATAGGTGAATCCAATCGAGTATATGGGACGACCCACAGCGTCAGGGGCTGCAGATTCTAGCATAGCTAGAGGAGATGATAGAGCAGAGTTAGAGGCTCTCCTGGAGGATGTTTTCCATAGATGTGAGTTGTTTATGACCGGGATATCAGAGTGCGAATGGCATGATCTGTATGACCATTAAATTGAGGTATGTTTTGGGCTATTCTTGGAGTGGCGATGTGTCATGCAGCGCACGGCGATGCCAGGCCAGGGTATGCAGGATCTGCGGGCTGCAAGAGCTGAGACATTGGCTCGAGACCCTCCAGATAGTGATTAGATGTAGGGGCATGGTGTTCCCCCAATTTTTATTTTATAACATGCTATGGGCATGTCATATGTATTAGAGTAGATGAGTTCAAAACATTTATGATTTTGCAGACACATATGATGCATATGCATATTTTTATATATGACAAGTATATGGTTTGCCATTTTTTTATGATTATTGTATTTTGTTAAATGCATGTGATAAGTTCCAATCTAGAATATTGTTCCAATGCTATCTACATAGTGATTCTATCCTTGAGGTACATGACTGAATGTAATGGTTTCAAATTTATGTAATAAGAAATTCACGCATAAATATCTTCTAAAAAGGACATGGTTATTTAAACGATATACATCATTCAATTGCATGACAAACAACAGGAAATCTAAATGAACATGAGAATGAAGGATGAAATTCTTAAGGGCATCGACTAACAAAACTATCACTGCATCATACTCAGCCTGATTATTGGTGGCAAATCCAATGCATACATCGCTGGAGAAGACTAACGAATGCATGGGGGTAAATATGGCCAAATCCGTCGAGGCTACATTCCGCGAGTAGCGACTTACACTGTCAGCATAGTTGATATACGGTGTGGATGATGGATCCATATGAAAGGCACCACAAGAAAATGAATAAGATGATGAAGAATAATTCAAGTAACCTGAATGCATGGCAGACATAAAACACACATCTTGATGGGGGATTCTATGGGTAAAATTCCATGCCCCGTACACTTATTAAGGAGATGGTCAATAAATGTTGTCGGGAATTTTTCTTTGGGAAAAGCTTTGGTTAGGTCAACAAAGTCCATACAGACACGGATGGTGCCTATTTTCTTGAGAATGGGATAGGTAAAACCAGTCTACTTGAGATTATCGATTTTGGCTTTGATAGCCTCTCGTCTGGAAGGATTAACTGGTCTCAAATTTTGACGGATAGAATTGGCATCGGTCCATGTATCGATATGGTGTTTGATAATGGTGGGATAAAGTCCAGGAATCTATGAACAGGACCAGGCTAAAAAATCACAAAATTCCTTGAATAACTTAGTGTAAGCTTCAATTTCTTCCATGGTGCAATGTGGCCCCAAGGAATTTTTTTCTTCTATACCTAGTTTATTGGAAATGTTAATTTTAATGGTAGGAGAGATATTGGTCATATTTCCTTCTTCGAAAGCATCGGGTGCCGTAATGGGATTTCTAAACCAATCGGCCTCATCGGAGATGCAAACTTTAGACTCCACAGCATACTGGTTAAGGGACTGTTGCAGAAGGAAGTACACGCGATGGTGCATATCATCCCAAGGAAATTCATGGGTGACCATTGCGTCCATAATGTCTTCACCAGAGTGAAATATGGGAGGACTGGTGGAAGAAATACCACATGAAGTGAAGGGAATACCTGACACATCATCATGAGAGATATGGTTCACATACGCATCACTAAGGAGGGTAGATGAAAAAATAGTAGTTGAAACATCTACCGATGTTGATCCTAAGGTGATCACTGAAGGAGGTTCATTCGAAACATAAGGGCATGCCGGGGAAGGGTTTTCCACCATGGATCTCATGGATGATGACAGATAGAGGATAAGAGCCGATGGTTCCGTCATCTTGACATTGAGGGGAGGTATCACAATGGGTGCAAAAATGTCCTCTGATTCAGTTGAAGGAAAAGTCACGAGTAGAGGAGTAGAGGATCCACTACGTTCAGCCTTGATTCGACAGACAGCCTCAAGGGTGTCATGAAAATTGTTGAGATGGGGAAAAAGGTGAGAATAGTGGCCATAAATATCACACAAAGCACAAGGAGGATTTGTGTGCAATGATTTTAGTTTCTTAGCTAAATCGGGTAAGGTAACATGGACCTCCGGGATATCAAATTCAGGAAACGGCTTGTTGACCACAAGTTTCAGACGAGGATGCTCGGGACAATTTTGAGTAGCATGCCCAACAACATCACACAAAGCGCACACAAGGGACCGCTTTAGAGGCTTAAGAGGAGCAGGAGTTGTTTGGGAATCCTTATCCTTAGGTTCCTTCTTTTTGGCTTTGCCCCCCTCACTAGAGGCTTTTGCAATCAGAGTAGATTCATGTTGAGTAAGGTGGAATATTTAAAGACTCTAGTTGAAGCACTGGTAAGAGGTGTGACTACTTATTTATCAGCCACTGAAGATATGATAGACTCGGGGGAGGTTTGAGACTTCAGTTCGTAATATGTAAACTGATCAATCGTGAAGATCTTTTCATTGTGAGGAAAGCACATCTTATGATGAACCATAAATGCAACATAAGTCATTACATAGGTATAACTATGACCCAAAAGGATATTTTTATCCAAGGGGGCGTCAATGACTTCAATGTTAATACAAATAGTCTTTCTCGCAAGAGTGACAAGACAATTATGGTACATGCTGAGGGTTTGAGAAGGGTGACAGTCCCAAGCACGCAAAGTGATGGTGGATGGGGCTAATTCGGGCGATCAAATTTTATTCCAAATAGAGGCGGACATCACGCAGGTGGATGCGCCCTCGTCAATGATACATCGTGATAAATGGGCAGTACAAATCCTGACTGGTATTTGGAAGGAAATGAATGAAGGTAAGGGGGGATATTTTGACTTTTCAACATCAAGGACAATCAAACGATCATCTGAAGGATCCACAGTGCCCATATCAGATAATATAGCTTTACATTGTGAGGGGCATGACTTGAGGACTTACAGCGTTGACATGGAAACATGAGATTGTGCCAAGTCATCTACTGTGATGTAAGTGTGGGTGGCTTTGGAAAAAGTAACATTTTGGTGTAATGGACCTTTAGGGATCTTGGGAAGAACCTTGTCCCAGGGTTGAGGGAAATGTAAGGGAGCATTGGGTGTCGAAATGGAATATGTGGAAACTTTGGTTTAGAGCTCGGTTGTAGATGAAGCAGGTGGCTTTCCATATTGGCATGACTGAGTCTGAAGGTTGACATCATATATATTAACCTATTCACATTCATCATGAGAATCTAGTACTCAGGGGTACCAGATTGTGAAGGTTGAGGGGAGGCCTAAGCTTGAGGGGTTTGGGTGGACACATATCCTTGTTGATGGAAAGGATTAGTAAGAAAAGCCAGTTGAACTGGCGCAATATTTGGAGGATTTGAAGCAATGGTTTGCTTTCCTCTAGATGTTGCTTCTGCTTCCCACAACTAGTGCATCTTGGGTAGAAGGGGAAAATCATGAGTATAATGGCCATCGACACCACAATAAGAACAAGTATTTTTCGTACGAAGAGGCATGTTCTAATTGGTTTGATCACTGTGTTGCTAGTTCTCAGTATTAGGCTAGTTCCCTTGGGGTGTGTTCGTCTATTTACCTTTCCACCCTTGATTACCTTGCGCTAGTTGATTTTGGTTGCTTTTCCTATTCTTCTTGGAATTAGGAGGATTAGTCACATTTTTCTTTTCATACACCTGACTTTGAGGGGGAGGTGGCTACTACAGCGGAGGTTGAGAAGGAACGGGAGGCTAGGGTGTTGATTCTAGAGGAGCTGGAGCACCAAGCTCTGGATAAGGATAGAGAAGAGGTTGAGAAATATTGGGGTAAATAGGTTGATAAACATCTAGCCCTGGCATTGTTTGATGCAATGGGGAAAATGCATCCAGGAGGGGTATAAGTGCTAGAGGATCTAGCCCCTCCCAAAGGGAAACAATAACCCATGGGAGGATGAGTATACGAATGTGAAAGAGATCCAACGATACCCTCTAGGAAGATCCTGTAAAACGGTATAAACATAACCAGATTGGGCATAGATCAAGTCATATTTCAATGAAACTTGGAGATATTATTCCTCGGTATGAGGAAAGTGAGATGCAACATCTTTACCAATAGAATACAAAATTTTTCTGAGAAACCAATCCATATAGACACTATCATTGAATGTAAGGGCTCGACACAAGCTCCTCCTTCTACGCCATTCTTGGACGTGGTCAAAAAGGCAGGTGGCAGAAGTTTGACGGAATACAGTCAATAACTCAGTACCAGTATTATATTGGAGAGGTATCTGAAAATAGGACAAAAAAAATTTAGCAAGAGTCGCAAAAGTGGAATGTGAGGCAATGGTATGGTCGACATACCATTTTGTAGCTTCTTGAGTGAGTGTATGTTCGAATAACCGAATACAGATGGAGTCATCAGTAATCGAATTGGACAAACACCACATGTGAAAGGAGAAGATGTGATTAATTGGGTTCTCTCTAGTGTTTCCTTAAAACTTAGGGATGTGTGAAGGAAGCTTAGTTGGCATAACAAGCTAACCTGGATTGTGGAGCATAGCATTGTTAATTAACTGGCTAGAATCGGGGAGGCTTAAAGGTGCCATAAAGGTAGAAAAGGAGTAGCTGGAATGGTTCTCATAGTGGTTCCACTAGTATCATCTCCATAATTAGGGTTGGGGCTACCACTAGCTTGAGGACAATCACTTGCATTGGCACCTGACATAGTGACGGAATCAGGAGGAGGACAAACGGGTTTAGAATTAGAGGGAGGGTTTGAAGGACTAGAATTGGAGTCGATATGGGGACTCGGCAGAGGGATAATGTAGACTTTACTCTTTGGCATAAGTCTTCCTAACGAAAACTGAGGATAAAGGGCTAAGAGTCTTCAGGATAAGCGCCTTGGAGGCATTAGGATGGCAAGACACAGATACCCAAAATATGGAAGATTAATAAACAAAGGCTGAGATGGGAAGATAAATTAATTATAATTTTTATGTCTTGGCTTGGCAGTGTAAACCAAGCACTCTTCTCTTTAGGTGTTCATCTGTGCAAGACATGTGCTAATTTTAATTAATCCCATACAGTTGTGTATAAATAAAACTGAAACGATAGTAAAATAAATAGATTAAGATGCATAAATTCAATCCAAAAGAAGGATTCCCAAACAAATTTTCTAAGAGTCGAGCAAAATTGACTCAAAAAACTCAAGATGAAAAAAATACCTAAGGTCTAAGGGATATGGATCTAATGACTCAGATCTGCAGGAAAAGGTGTAGAAAACAACAAGAAACCAGAGGGAAAAGTGTTGTAAAATGGGAGTTGTAATTTTAAAACTCTAAGGGAAACAAGGGAAACCCTAAGGGAGAGACCAAAAAAAACTCAAGAGGGGGTTTTGGATGGAATAATAATTGATCTAAAAGGATTTGAAGGAAGGATATATCAAACACTAAGTAATGGTTGAAAGCAGTGCAAAATTTGAGACTACCTACTCAGCTAAACCCCTCCTAAAAAGGTGACAACTTACTGAAACCCTAAGGGGCTTGGTCCTACTTGAAGTAGACAAACTAAGCATATCCAGGCCTAAGAGGGACTGAGATAGAGGTCAAACAACCATGAACAGTGCTTGTGGAAAACCCTAATAGTCAGAGAAAAATATCGCACAAAGTTGCACCTCACAGGTACTGATATGTTAGTTTTTGAAATCGTAATTTTTAGCCCCACACATGCGACCTGAGCTTGAACTCACAGGTTCTGGGCTAAAAAGTGTGACTTGCAGTTCTAGGATCCTCAGGTGGCAAGTTGCGGAAACAATTTTCGTCTCTGGCGCGACTGATACCTGTTGCTTGCAGAAAACACACATAAGCACCCAGAAGATACAATTTTTACTGTTTTAGGGAATAAAAGGTAAAAAACAACATTAAGAGACTAAAAATAGTTGAAAAAACCCTAGTAACTGAAGTAGTTGGTCACGCAGGAATCTTAATAAAACCCAATGGAGTCGCCAACTGTTAGAATGAATTCTTAACAAAAGTGTATGAAAAGAGATCACTTTAGCTGCACATGAAAAACAACCCTAACAAAAAATATGGTTGTATAACTTCATTAGATCTGCAATACATAGTCGAAAAAAATGCAAAAAAAACCCAGATCTATGTAGTAAAATTAGCTAAACAGTAAAATGAAATCATAGTTTCTCCAAATATCCAATGGACAAGACAAGATATATAAAGAATTTTATATGTATTAACACATGGGAAGGGAACAAATAATGATGTTACTAGTCCCCTTCAATGGGATGGGTTCTTGGCTATACTCAATGCTTCAGATCTAGAAGTTTCTCTCTGTCAATCGCGTAGAACACCCAAGATGTGTTGAACTCTATGGGAGCTCCAAAAGAAAAAATAATAAAAGTGATGAAAGTGTGACAATGAAAAAGGATTAAAGTCTGACCATGATAAAAGGATCAAAGGTAAATAATGAATGGAAAACCCTCCTATTTATAACAAAATATTGAGTTATACTAGATAATGGTGCATAATAAAATATTATTAACCAAGATCTAGATCTAACATCTTGGAATATTTTATTATATTTTGTTGGAGGGAAAAGGAATTTAAATTGGTTAAATCCACTTATTTAGAAATAATAAACAAATAAATGATTTATTTATCATTTCAAGGATAAGGTTAAGGAATAATTTAGCAAATAATGATTTATTTCATTATTCCTAAATGATTTAGTCAAATTTAACAAGGAATATTAATTAAATAATCATTTAACTAATTATTCCTATAGAATAATAAGATAAATAATGATTTATCTAATTATTTCTCATTAATTGGGTTAAATATGACTACGAATATTATTTAAATTGCGGTTTAATTAATTATTCCAATAGGAAAATCAAATAAATAAAGATTTATTTAATTATTCCTCATGGGGTCTCATGTTTGAACCAAAAATAAATTAATAAAATATGGTTTATTAAATTATTTCTTATAGTAAGAGAAATTTTACTATGGTAAAATTGGTCTTACATGGTGTACTTCGATCCATTTAATTGTAATTGGTTAGATGACCAAAAAATTACGTAACAATTTTACCTATTCAAAAAAAAAGGGAAAGTTTGTTCTTAAGTTCTTTTTGGTAGATGTACATTTCTGCTAAGGGAAAACAAAATTAAGAAAAAATTTATTGATTTTGATGTAGATGTCAAAATATTTTTGAAAGGCTAGATGACATAAATAAGAGGGCAATGAACATACTTTGATATGACAATGGATGATGAGTTCCAAAGTGTTAATGGTATTTTTAGTGCCCTCCGAGTTCAAATAACTTAAATCAATGGTATTGAGATGATACATGTCATTGATTTTTCTTCTTGGAGGAAGATGCTTCTACATCCATACATTTTGAGTTCCTAGAATGTGGTTAGAGGGAAGTTTGGTGAGACACTTCTATTGTGGGTTGTTTTTAGTTTGTATGGATTGCATGATAGAGAAAAATAGAATGTTAATTTTGAGAATTTTTATGCATTCATGAAAGATATAAAATCCGTCTATTCAAATCACTCTTTCGAAATCATTAGTAACTTTCTTCTTTAATATGGACAAAATAATGTTATTTTTTTCATAATTCCTAGTGGAGCATGCAATTTTTGGATTCGTGGTGGAATCATATGAGAAGAAAAAAACATGTCCGCATTCCACATATGAAATGTTTGTTCAATTAAATCATGTGGTCTCCACCATGGAAAAGAAACAATCGATTAATGACTTCAACTAAAACAATTTCACGATGTAAAAAATCTTCCATATTTCAAGGCTTTTCAATATTGTTTATTATCTATTCCCTTGAGATGCAATTAAATTAGTAGAATGCCTCATTTTTTCATTATAATTATCTTGAATTTCATCATTCAACACATTTTTTCTTCTTGATTGGTTGAGGAAAACAATCCCAGAAATAATTAAGTGTTTTAGAAGAAAAAAGTTTAACATATGACAACAAATAAAATTTATAGCGACAAAAATTTTCTAAAATTTCATAATTAAACCCTTAAACGTTATTGGAAACATATTTTGCTTTCTTTCCCCTTGCATGTTTTGCAGGCCAAATATGAATCCCTTGTATATTGAACTTTGATTAGTTCATCCACCTTTAACTAGTAAAAATTTAAACTACAATTTAGCATACAAATTATTTTTCTTCTTCAACTTATCAAATGATGTAATTGTAGTTTAACCTGTAGAAAAATTTACTTCTATAATCTTGTTTGTTTTTTGGCTAGCTTGTTTGTTACATATAAGTTTAGAATTTTTTGTGTATTTGAATTTTTTTTTTTTCATTACAATAATTTTGCTATTGTTTAGATTGGTCCATATATTGTTAAGTGGGACACTATTACCTATATTAATGAAACATTTCTTGCTAATTTACTTATGTAGGTAGGGTGCCCCTATCTCCCATCTCCCTATAGAGTACTTTGGTCAATTATTCTTTCGTTTATGCTATTGGTTCCTATGCTACTGTCCTTAGGGTGCTATTTCTAGTTATATTTTTATATTTCAAAACCATCACATTTATAGGAAAAAAAAATGAGTAGAAAAACTACCACATAATGAAAAAATTGAGAGTGAAATTTCCATGAGTAATATTTTTCTTTCCTAAATGTCATATTTTATTCACATTCAAAATAAATTTCATCATGGAACATAAAATCAACACTTTAAAAATCACTATATTTAAATTATGCAGAATATTAATTTGTATCCCCTTAATTTTATCAAACAATGTCTATGTTTAATTTGTATCTCTATAATTTGATCAAACAAAGTCTATGTTAACAATATCATGCGATTTATTCATTCACATATTGAATTTCTACGAAAGCGAACAATTTTTGGATTATATAATCGTTTCACTTTATATCTATTTAAATTATTAATTTAACAAAATCTATGTTAAGACAATAATGCAAGTTATTCATTCATATATAATCCGATGAAAAAAATTAGAGGAGACATTCAACGGAAGAGGGTTTATGCATGCTGACGAAGGCTAGGGTTTGTGCATCATAGTTGCTCGAAAACCCCTAATGGAGGGTTTTTATTAAGTCTTTGTTTTCAACATCCTAAACCCTAATTCCTTCTCTTATTACCACCTATCTTTGGTCTCTACATGGTCCTCGACATACCTTTGATCTGGACTGATCATCTGAATGTATTTTGCAAAAAGCACATAGAATCCTTCGTATCTATGTCACACTATGATAAAACATTGGGACTGATTTCCCGAAAGGTCAAAATGGGGTGGAAATTATCTCAAAGAGATTCCCACCCATCAACAGAAAATCAGTGTCACTCTAACTCTTTCACTGAAGAAAAACTCAATCTGGGTTTCTCACAGGTTCTAGGAGCAGAAGGAGAAGGGTTGTTTCCCAACTATAGTAATGGGAAGGCAAAGAAAAAACGTGTCCAAAAAAATATAAAGGCACTAGTGGCTATGAAATAACTAAGACTAGGGGTGAAAATCAACTTGTATAGAGTGAAATCCCTGTCTAGGAGAGCTTTAATAGATAAACTAAGTTACATCAAAATGATGCATGAGAAACTTCTATCCTGGATCGAAGCGACATGGAAACAACTAGTAGGTTTTAGTTTGATTGTGAGTATGTTGGTTAAAAAATGGATCCACCTTCACTATATGTCATAGGATGATCTTGAACTAATCCTCTATAATCCCTAAGATATAGCCAGGGGTTCTTTCATTATGTCCGACCACTGAAATAGAACCATGAAATCACCTTTGGGTTATCTTTTCGAGCTTCACCCTTGAGCTATGGTCAAAGTAAGTACTCATCAAGGTGGGAAATTTACCTCGATGAAGCTTCTCTCTTGCGGTACATAAATGTATCCAAGGATTACCAAGGTTTCTAAAATTTGTTTGTGACGAGAAGGAGATCATCCGATCACTAGACCACTGGAAGATCCCCTTTAGATGTATTAACTGCAGATATGTTGGCCACCTAGAAAGCTCTTATGTGACTCCTCTACGCCGGGGTTTTGGTACCCATATCCATTAGAAAACCTTGACGAGGTTGTCTCAACAATCGATTCCTCAAAATTTGACTCCTCATACACATTTTTAGGTCTCAAAATAAATGTCAGAGTTAGCCTTGGAGGAGGTAGAGTTTATTTTCAACAAGGTGTCACACCAAAAAATGGGCCTTGATTACTCAATGGGAATGAACCTTTCGATAGATGAACATGTACAATTCTATATAAAACGAATGATACCCAAGGACAGTGCAGACATTGCCTCTGAAAATATCACTAATAAAGTGGTTGAAGACATCTCATATAGTCAGGCACATGAGATTTCTCCTGGGCACAATTACTCTTGCGATACGAATCAAGCTAGTAAGTCTCTCCTTGACCCAAGCTCTCTTATTCAAGATTTGTCTGTTGAAGATTCCCTTCTTATAGATCAGAATGAACTAAATTCACTTAAGTCGACTAACAACCTATATTTTCATTAAAGCACAACAGTAGATTCTTTGAAACATATAACCTCCTCTAGATTCTCTGACAACCAAGATAATCCACATCAAAAATTGACACATATTAATTTGACCCTCAAATTTAATGGACCTCCTTCGAATTATTTATTCAAATATAGGATTCTTGATTCAATAGATGAGCACTCTAGTGCTCCTACCTACCTTTCTATCATAAACACTCTATTTATGCACATGTGCTCTCATATAAAGAAGCTCTAAATAACTCTCCCATCTCCACATTCACATGGGTTATTGTTGTTGAGATATAATACACAGAGCCTAGTAGCTCCTTCCAAAAAATCACTATCAGGAAGAAAAAGAGCAATAAGAAAGATCTAGAAAGAGAAGCCACTTAGCGTGAGCCTATCAAGGTTGGAATCAGTCTCTCCCCACTAGACAAATTGGATTTAAATTTAAAGGTACTTAGAGCACAAACACCCTCTCCTACTCCAAAATAATGATAATTTTGTCTTTGAAGCTTCGATGGGTAGGGGGTCCTTCCAAAATTGCCCCCCTCAAAAGACTTATCAACACCCATCACGGATCCATGATCTACCTTCTAGAAACCATGGTCTTGGGAGAAAAATCCAGAAAGTACTTAAATAAAATAGTCATAAATTTCTACAAATATAATAACCATTTAAATCATTTTAACTATATTTAACAAATAAAGCACAATTTTCTCGTCAAATTCCATCCCATCCCATCCTGTCCTGCCACTCTACCCTAAGAATTTACTAAAACATTTTGTCCTATACCTCCTGATCTTTAGAAATATCAAAAGAGGACTTGGACCAACTCTTAGGAAGTGAGATTTAAAACTTTGCTACCTCTCGATATAGGGTCTCCACTACATAGGAAAATCCTACTGTCCGTAATAAGTGAACCACAACCATGCCCATTAATTCTAAATATATATATATATATATATATATATATATATATATATATATATATATATATATATATATATATATATATATAACAAATACATATTCATGACTATGTGAGAGAGGCAGGCTATTTGTCATTACCTAAGCACGGAATGTATGGTTAGTGTTGTGAACGAATTTGTGCCATTGAGTTAAATAAAAAGGATCCATGCCTCTTATATAAGAGAGAGAGAGAGGTCATTCACAACACTAACCATTCATTACAAAATTAAATCGTGACAACAAATATTACACATCTCTCTCACCATAGTCTCGAATAGGTATATGTTCATCAACACAACAGGGACACACATTCTTCTTTACATTACACACAAATATGCATTCATCATCAAAATAAAAATTTTAAAAATTAAAATAAGTATTCATAGTCTATTCATTTATATAGTGAGTTTCCTTCATTTAGGCTTCACAAAGTTCACACGAAAACTCTAGTATGTACTAGCACACAATTTACCTAGAAATGTTGATATAACACTTGTAACCATTCACACACTTAGTGATGCAGCCAACCTTGCAGCTATTAAGGGAATAATATGCAGCCAAGGTCACAACAATAGGTTTTCCAAACCTTCAATGCTCAATACAACAACTACCTGCATCAACAAGTCATCAAATACTCATATTCTTGTAAATAAATTCAACCATTGGGCACATGGCCATAGAATTATATCTTGGTGGTTGTAGGCTACCAAGAAAGAAACCAATAATCATGTTGCAGAAGAACTAAAGGTTAAGTACATCATGTTAGTAATGATTTTTACCATATGGACATGTTGAAGCCTCAAAAATCACTGGTTCAAACATTGGGGGAAAACCGCCCGGTCTGGACCTTCGGACAACTCCTTTTCCATTTGGTGTGGTGGCTCCGACTGGATTTATAGGACCAGTTTCCTGATAATAAATGGATTGGTGATGGATTTCTTTTGTAAGTGTATAAATGGAACTAACTAACTGAGATAATCTATCTAATTTAATCTATAACTTACAAATCATTCTAAAACTAACCCGGGTATTAAATATGAATACCACTTTAAAGATTGTTTCAATTGAAAAAATAGCCATGAAAATGTATTATTATTCAATAGAAAGATGCAGTATCATATAATGATAACTCTATTTAAGAAATTAAATAGAGTTATAATAGCTTATCGCATTCATAATTCTATATATCATTTGCACATACTATGATAGATGAATATTTCTATATCTTCAGAAATGATATGATAAAGAAATATTTGAGAAACAAGCATATATAAATGATAGAAATTTTTAAAAAGAATACTTCATTACATAAAGAAAATAACAGTAAACTGATAGAAATACTAGATTCATTGAGATATTTTCTTAATGCAATTCAATATCCAGATCGTACGCTTTAACTTAGAACAATATTCAAGGTACAGAAATGCAACTCTCAAAAATAATTCACCATGAAATCACAGGAATCTTGTGTTTTAACTTAGAACAATCCTCAAGGTACATACATGCAACTCTCAAATATAATTCACCATAAAATCATAGAATGTGATCCTTTATAAAAATAATATAGTCAATGGAGTATAGAAATGTATTATCCAGAGCCAAAATATTAAAAATTTGGCACCTGTTTCTAAATGCATGAAAGGGGTTTAAATAGGAAATTAACAAAACAAATTAACTATAACTTATGGTAGAAAATATCATCGTAGATCCGGGAAAAGGATTGCGAGATCAAATAAAACACATTCACTGGATTTCTTTTGTATTTAATGTGTTGAGGTAGCAGATTTTAAGCATATATTTAACTTCGGTTGGATGACTCAGCCTCGAATGCAACTGACTAGTGTATGTTGCATCGGATAGCTCTAGAATGATGTAATTTATAGCATTAGAAAGGAATTTTATTGCCATCTGCTGACTTTGTGGTTTGATCAAATATGTCCATAGGACATCTCATGTAATTTCCTGTATTTTGTCGGTCTTTTGATTCCTGTTGATTATCTCCTGCTTCCATCTGGTATCAGTCTCTTTCATCCTTGGCAATTTACCTGGAGTACAATCTGAAATTAAATAAGTAGCATATAAGCTATCATTTACTAATTATGTCAGATTGTTCATTTTGGCTCTGGCCCTTGATGTAGCACGTTCTTCTTTAATTAACTTTGTATCCCTTTCAACAAACAAAATTTCTTTATGTCTTTCTTCGATCCTGCAAAGATTTGCTTTCTTTCCTTGTTCTGAGTCCTGCCATGAAATAAATTATAAAATCTTATCATCTGCATTCTCAAATTAAATTATGGTACTGACTGATTCATCAATAAGGGAAGATGTTATTTCACATAAAGTTTCAGCTTGTGCAATTTTTGAACACAGGTCATCCATCTGTTCAGACAATAGTTTACTTATTTCCAAAGCTTCTGTTCTAAATTGGTCAATTTTAGGATAATATTTAAATTTATCCAATCTTGCTTGAAATATTTTTTCTTGCTCTGCTTTGGTATTTTTCTCATTTTGCAGCAAGATCTATAGTTTGGACACCTCTTGAGACAATTTCTTTTGTTTATTCAAGGCTTTTTTATCAAGCTTCCTCTTTTCAATACTCATTTGTTCTTCCAATTGTTTGGCTTTGAGTCTTTCTTCTTCCAACTGCTTCTCTAATTGCAATATTCTTTGTTGATCACTTGTTGTTTTCTCCTCTAGCAATGCTATCTGTAAGTATTTTTTATTTCTCATTTGATTGACTTCAACAACTTTATCTATAGTGGCTGCACTGTAGGCCCCTGCATATTGTGATAATTTGGTAAGATCCTCTGAAGGGTTTACCTCAGTATTCTTCCATATCACATTCATTAACTCAACTTGTGAAGTTGCAAATGGTCCTTGATCTACCTTCCTTCTCTTCCTTTGTTTTCTGACAATAGCCCTATGCTTCGGACTGTAAAATATATCCAGAGGAAGAATGTCCTCAACTCTCAACACAATTTCTTTTGATGGATTTTCAGGAATCATCTCCATATCCTTATTATTCAGATTATCAACTTGAGGATTGTTTTTCTCTCCTATTTTCTAAGTGAATTGTTCATACTGTTGAAGCAAATGGGAAGTAATAATCACTTCAGCATAATTTTCCTCTTTCTGTGAGGTCTTTTCTCTTTCAAGTTGATTATCAGGGTTATTGCCTGTATCTTCTTTTTCAGACTGCACATTAGCCTTGCTACCAGTATTCTCCTTTTCTGTCTGTACATCAGGTATATTACCTTTTCTTTCCTTCTGTGTCTGCATATCAATTGTTCTAGCAGACACTTATTTTTCTTTTTTTCTAGCTGCATATTCCTTTTTATTTTGTTCTATTTCCATACTTTCTTTTTCTTGTAAAGGAATCCTCAGCTGGTCAAGGGGAATTTTAAGAAATCTTTGACTTCTGAACTGCATGAATTTGTTCATATCTCCTGCTTGAAACTTGGATTTAGCTAGATCATATACCCGGGAAAACTTCTCAATCAAGACAAATAAATCATCAAAAACATCAGGCTCATGTTCAAATTTAGCAATTTGAACCAAAGTTGTGAAATCAAAAGCCACTTTATTTGGATCATATTGTCTTCCTGGAAGATTTGCAAGCTTAAGATTGCTTATCTTAAGGGTTTATTTTTCAGCATGTTTAAAATCATTAATAGTATAGATGCCAAAATGGAAAGGAAAGTTAGGCCACATCAATTTTTTGGAATTCTTCAAACATATGGACATCCCTCTTTCAGTCAACTCATAAGAAATTTCTTGGGCTAAAAGTTTATCAGGGACATACAGAGGTAAGACATGGGATTCGAAAATGCTTCCAAAAACCCTAATATAAGTAAACTTTTCTTTCCAACCCAGTTGCCTATTAGGGATATATCAAGCTTTTCCTTTTTAGAGAGCCGGGGAGGAAATTGGTTAAAAATGGTTTGATAAATAGGTAACATGAAGCCGTGGAAAATTCTATATACATGGTTTTTGAAATGATCCTTCCACAAATGTTTATGGTAGATGTGAATCCGAACAGGTTCCTGTGGAGTCCATTTCCAACCCAGAATAGGGAATTTGGAATCAAAACACAAAGCATCTAAGGTATAGGCACAAAAATGAAACGGGGGAGTATTTACACTATTTTTATTCTTTCTATAGTCCATAATTATGTTCGCTATCTTATCGGAAAGAATAACTGACCAATCCATAATTTCAGAATTTATAGTAGCATGAATTACGGGTAATATCTGAATTGAAAACCTGGCAGAATTATATTCCCAAAAAGTATACACATCATTGCAACAGTATAGCAATACGGGGGTTCAAGGGACTCTATGGAATACATACCTGAAGTCTCATGCTTATTCTTTTCTGGAGCTCGTCTCCATTCTTTAATTGGGTCTGACTCAATTTCATTACTTGAGGTGAAATTTGCTATGAAAGATTTGTTGTAGAACTTTTCAGGATTTGGAAAATAGTACATCGCTTTGATATCTTCCACTGTAAAAGACCCAAAAATTTTACCCCCAGCTGTCATGAATGTTCTATTTGTTATGGTGGTATTGTTTATCACCCATCGTATTATGTCATAATATGGGAATGTATTTTCCCTAGCTGCAATTCTATGAAGAAAAGAGTTTGTGAGTTCCTTGAGGGTATTGTCATCTGAATCCGATTCTTCATCTAGCACTGTTGCCTTCACTTCTATAACTTTAGGGTCTTGTTTTTCAAGTAGGTTATAAACGTTGTCCCAGGAAAGTTTCTCGAGACCCTGGCATGTAGTATTCGTAACCAACTTGATTTTAGCTAGTTTTTCTTTTGACATTGTGGCAATTGTAACAGTCTTTGTGGTGACAGCAGTTCTTGATTTCTTAAGCTTCTTAGACATTTTCTTCACCTAGTAATGTTTCACTGGTTCAACGATAAAAAGGGTTGGATGTTCTATTATTCTGCAAATGAGACAAACCTTTTAGTCGTGGGAAGAAATGAAGTTAAGAGACAACTTATGTGAAAAGATTTTTATTAATGATCCAAATTGATTAACTCCATATTAAAATTAAATGCCCTCCATGAGAGTCACATTCACACATTCATAAGAATCAATTACCATAATTTGTTTTATTTTCCAATTAATGATATTTGTACAATCGAAGATCGGAGATATTGAAATGTTAATGTAAAACTTTTCCCTTTGAATTTTCTAATTGCGATTCACCGATAAATATATGCACGGCGCAAAATATCAATTAGTAAAGACTAATGATCCATCACATTGGAGTTTTTTGAAAGGGAGACGAAATACCGATCATATTTTGCGCTGATTTTCGATTAGCGATAAAGGTATATCGCATCAGATATTTTCAAAGGAATTGAATTGTTCATGATTTTCACTGAAATGCGATTGTGATTATGGCGGGACCCATCATATTGGAGTTTATGAAATAGACCAAATGAATGATAACCTTTTCGAAATGCATTTTGCGATAAGTTACATCGCATCAGAGTTTTGCAAAAGAAAAGCAAAATCTTAAGACTCTACCGATTTGCGATTGCGATAACTTACATCGCATCGGAGTTTTGCAAAACAAAAGTAAAACCTTGAGACTCTACAGATTTTCGATTGCGATTTACTTTATTGCATTGGGTTTTTAAACATGAATACATTTACACTTTGTGCTGATGTGATATAAGACTTATGATTGATCGGATCGGAATAAATTTAATGTTACTTTTGTTCATTTTCATTTGAAATATGCGATATGGGATGCATTACTTTTAAACAATGAATACTTTATTGTTTTATTTAAAATAATCGGATCTCCTCAAAAAAATTTATTTCTATCTAAAAGAAAGGGGACCTATTTCTAAAATAAAAAAATTTCTAAAATTTTGAAATGGGGAGGGTTGTTGTACCGTATAACAATTGGCGATTCAATGGAAGAAATGGTTATCTCTGAAAAAATAAAATGAACACTATATTTTTAGTAAGTAAAAATTTTTAAAGATAATGAAAACTATCTTAGAGAAATCTAAATAAAATCTAACTCTGAAAAAAGAAATAAAAATCACTTACAATTTCTTTCTAATTTCTCAAGAATAAAAATATTTTGAGTTTTCTCAAGCCTTGATTGGTTGATAATAATAAAGTAAGGGGCCTTTCCAATTTTAGCTTTTGTAATATACTCTATTGTCATAGGCATTTCCTCTGCTACCCGCAAACGTTCAAAGTCTCGATAGGGTTACCTTTTCACCATCAACCATTCATTGTCCCATCCAACTAAGATCATGAGTCTTTAAAAGATAAATTCATAAGACATATTATCTCATGCTTTTCTCTTTTATTTTTTAATTTAAAAGCCATTGTTCTAGTTTGGTAGCTAGTTAATAACAACGCCACTCACTAGTTGTAATTAAACTGAACAAGCTGGCTCGTGATGAGACTCCTTGTCTTATAATTATAAGCCATTACCCTATTTTTGTATGCAGTATTGGTAATGTAAGTTTTATTACTTCTTATGATAATGGTAAGTAGGCTCGTGATGAGACCCCTTATCTCTTAATTTTGACATATAATTTCTTAGAATTACATTCTAAAAAATCACAACCTTAATGGATGGGGTGAACTGATTTTTCTCCTTAAGAATCAATGGATTACAATTTTAAAGTTTTGAATGCCAAAGCTTGAAAAAAGTCTCTACTTTTTATCGATAACCCTTCTCTGCTCAATAAAATTATAATGATTTACAATTTTCTCAAGGTTTTCAAAAGATTTTGTAAATGTTTAAACAAATTTTGAAAGTATAATATTTTATTTTAAACTACCCAAAAATTGAAATCATTTCCTTAAAAATTCTTATTTACATAAAATAAGTATTTATAATATTTTATCGAAGACATTTTCAAATAGAAAAAAGCCAATTGAAGACTATTAACAACCTTATTTGTAAACAAACACACTTGCATAATGGAATATGTACAAGTAAGAAGGGGTTACATTCTTAAAAAAAGAATTTTTTCAAGACAAGCCCATTCATAGGAAGAGATTCTCTCTTTCTTGTTAAATCTTGCAATAGGAACGTTGATGAGCTTATCTTTTCTGCAATCTAAAATGGTCCAAGCAACATTTTTTGAAATTTGGTATGCTTACCCTTATCTTCGTGTGCTTTGTCCCATTTCAGAACAAGATCACCAGTTTGCAAAATTTTGGATCCGATAGAATTTGAATCAAAAGAAGATTTTATGAGTTGTTGATGTTTGGCATAAACACTATTTTCTTTCTCTCTATCTTCTTCTAATTTAAGAATTTGATCAAATATCAATTGAATAGATGATGAAGGATTCTCTTCAATGAATTGAACTAGGGCTAAAGATGGAATTATTGGGTTTGATGGTATTACAACTTCTTTTCCATAGACTAGATTAAAAGGTGAAGTACATATTGAAACCTTATGAGTTATGCGATCAGCCCATAATGCAAAAATTAAGGATTTATGCCAGTTATTTTGACTTTTATCAATTTTTCTTTTGATGATTTTGATAATATTTTTATTTTTTGATTCAGCTAAACCATTACCTTGTGGATAATAATTTGTTGAATATTTCAATTTTAAACCTCTTTTGAATGCAAATTCCATTATACTATTTCTAGAAAAATAAGATGTATTGTCAAAAATAAGAGCGTTAGGTAGACCGAACCTGGTAATGATGAATTGATCAATTAATTCAATGATTGCATTTGAATTGGCTACCTTTAAAGGAATTTCTTCTAACCACTTTGTAAAGTAATCTATTGCTATAAGGATGTCCCTGTGTTGTTTGGAAGAATGTGGAACAATTTCTCCATTAATATGAAGTCTCCATTGTTCAAATGGTTGCTCAATGTTTTCTGGTTGTAAAGGAAAGGCCAGTTTCCTTTGTCTTCCACTAGCAGTTTGAAAAACCTCACATTTCCTTACATAATCATGTGCATCTCTAAACAAGGTAGGGCAATAGTAACAAGCATGGATTATTTTGTGAGCCATGGTATCACCACCAAAATATCCACCTGTTGGTCCATCATGTAATTCCTGCAACACCTTGTGTGCTTCAGATTTTTCAAGAAAGCTTAATAAAATTGAATCATAATTTTTTCTGAATAACACATCATCAATGATTTCAAAGTGTTTGGCTTTTAATCTTAAAGCATGTTTTTTTTTATAGCTGAGATTAGAAGGAGCGTACCCATTTTTCAAATAAAATATCAGATCAACATATTGAAATTCAGAATCTATAATACTTATCTGATTTACTTGAACAATATTATCTTGATCTTGATGCTTTGGTATGTTGAAAGCTCCAGCTAATAATCTGCAAAAACCTTGTCCTCTAACAATTTTAGCTGGCTTAATATCAATATCATACTCTTGTACATCTGTTACCCAATTAGCTCTCTTTTCTCCTACTTCCTTTTGCATTAACAATTGTCTCACTGCAGAGAATGGGACAATAATATTTGTATGTTTTTTAAGGAGAAAGGGTCTAAAACATTTGATTTATTTAAATACAACAAAGGCTTGTTTTTCTTCATCAGATTAGTTGAGTTCGGCTCCTTGCAGATTTGAGCTAAAGAAAGAAATTGGTGCTTCTTATTGTTGATCATTAGTTTGTGTTAAAACAGCAGCATAGGATGTTTCAGTAGCCAAAGTATACAGAATAAAATGTTTAGAAAAATCAGGAGTATTCAATGTAGGTGCATTAATGATTCCTGTTTGATTAAATCAAAGGCTTCTTTTTCTTTATGTAACCATTTGAAAACTAAATTTTTCTTAATCATATTCTGCAAAGGTAAAACTATTTGAGAAAAATAAGCAATAAATATTTTGACAAAATTGATCTGTCCCAAAAAGGATTGCATGGATTTCTTGTTATGTGGTAAAGAAATATCAAAAATTTCTTTTACTCTATCAGGATCAATATATATGCCATCCTTAGACACAACAAATCCTAGGATTTTTCCTTCATTGAGAGCAAAGAAGGATTTCTTTGGATTTAAAGAAATGCCAAATCTTCTACATCCTTCAAATATTTGTTTCAAATCATGCAAATGATTAGATCTTTTATTTGAAAATATGGTTATGTCATCAAGATAAATAACAACTGATCTATTAATCAAACCATTGAATTCTATATCCATAGCTCTCTAGAAAGTAGCTCCTGCATTTATCAAACCAAAAGGAATCTTTTGGTAGGCATAAGTTCCCCATTTGGTTCTGAAAGTAGTTTTCATCCTATCATCTGGATGTACCAATATTTGGTTATGGCCTGAAAAACCATCAAGAAAAGACACGAGTTCAGAACCAGCTACCTTTTGAAGTATTTGTTCCATCGATGGCAATGGGAAGTTGTCCTTTTGACATGATTTATTCAGATTTATAAAATCAATAAAGATTCTAATATCTCTATTCTTCTTCCTTATAGGAACCATGTTTGAGACCCAACTAGAATGTCTTACAGGAAAAATATTTTTTTCTTTCAAAAGTTTTTTCAATTCTGACTTTATTTGTCCTTCCAGATTGGGATGATTTTTTCTTAACTTCTGTTTCACTGGCTTTACATCGGAAATAATTGGAATAGTATGTTGGATAAAAGAGGTATCATAAGTTTTCAAATCCTCATAATTCCAAGAAAAGACATTTTTGTACTTATTCAGAAGTCTCATGAAAGCTTTCCTTTCCTTTGATGTTAACTCGAGACCTAAATTAACATTTTGTGGTTTAGACTCAGTACCAAGATTTACTAATTCAAACTTCAAAGTAGAACTTTGAAGTTTAGCATTAGTAACCTTTTTGAATCTATCTCTGATATCATATAAGTCTTCAAGTTTGACTACAGATCTAGGAATAGGATTTTCATTGTCTTTTGATGTGTTTTGAGGATCATGATCATTTTCATCAATTATTTGGCCATCATAAGATTTTTCTGAAGTCAAGAAATTTAAAATATCTTGATCATGATAAAATACTCTCCAATTGGTAACATTATCTGGCACAGAAGGTCTAAATATTAATTTTACTGAAAACCTATCTGGACTATAATCTTCAGCTGGGAGGAACTTGGAAACAACCTTAGCTAACAAATCGGCTAATGAATTTTGAGCTCTAGGGATAGAAAAGATGTTGAATGCTAAAAATTGAGTGGTAAGATCTTGAACAAGAGATTTGTAATGTTTAAGATTATCTGAAATACAATGGATAGTGTTTCTTACTTGTCTGATAAAACTTTCGGAATCACCATACACTTTCAGGTACTTAACATTCAACCCTATTGCTTTATAAAGCCCTTGGATCAAGGCTTCATATTCTGCAGTGTTATTCATACACTCAAATTCTAATCTACATGATAGCATAGTTTTTTCCACATCTGGATCAACTAAAATGCATCCAGCTCCTGCACCATCATTGGATTTTGATTCTTCAAAATACAAAGACCAAAATGAAGACTTATCTATAGGTTTATCTACAGATTGATCAGAAACATTAACAATTCTTGAAGAATCAGTTTGTGAAAAATTTTCAATTTGCGAAATAAAAGTATTTACAGAAAAGGGTGATTACAGTGCTGTGAAATTTCCAAGAAATGATTCAGCAGAATAACTTCCAAGGATGTTGTTATTAAAAGCTACAGGTTCATTTGCTTGTTCAAATTCTGTTACAGTATGCATCATGTGTTTTTCTCTCTCAACCTTGATTTGATTTGGTTTTCCTTTGTGAGGAAGCCACATGTGAGAATAATCAGTGGTGAAATAACCATTAAGCTTTGCAGACCAATCCCTGCTTAATATTAATCCATAAAACTTAGGAATATTCACAATTAGTATATCAATTATCTAAACTATCCTGGGATCAGAGGCTAACCTAATGGTGACTGACTTAATTTCTCCCACAACTTGCACTTTAGTGCAATCTAATTGAACAATATGAACAATAGATTTCTGGGGTTCGATGTTTAATTTTGAGCAGACTGGAGTAGGAATTATGTTAGATGATGCTCCTGAATGTATTAAGTAGTTATGCAAATACTTGTTATAGATTTCATAAGTCAAAAGAAAAGGAGGTGTCTGAGAATTTGATCTTTCTCCAATAAGAACAGTATCAGTAGCATCTACTTTATCTGGTGGCTTACCTTATCCTTTGGCTACTTTGGCAACTACACCACTTGGTAGAGGAGAAATAGGTGTTGCATTTAATTCTTTTAACAACAAATTCTGTTGATATTTAATTTTGTTGAGTTCATGTAGAGAGATATTCGCTATGGTTTTCTTCATGTCTTCAACAATGTTATAATCCATAGGATTTGATACCACCAGAGTATTAGATATTGTTGTAGGAGGATTAGAAGATGATGGTTGATTTTGAGTAGGAAGAGAGGAAGTTTTCTTTACAGGGGTTTTGTCTTTATTAGTCGAAGTTGAACTTTTCTTTTTGGGAACTGTTTGGATAGGCTCTGCTGTAGATTTACTTCTTGTACTTACTGGCATGGCTTCTTGTTCTTTTTCACTATCTGAATTAGGAAGAATGAAATCCCACATCCCATGTAATTCATTTATTTATTATTCTTCATCTTCTTCCGATAATAGAGATGTATCTTCATCTGGATCAGACTCTGCATTGGATATTGAATTGGGTTGTTTAGATTCATTTTTCTGATTCCTTTTGAAATTTATGAATGGCCTTTTGGTAGAATTTTCTGCCACTTGTTTTTTTATTTCGATTATTTCATTAGACAAAGTCTTTAGAACTTTCTATAAGACTTCTATGTCATAAGGATCTTTAGGTGTTTTCTTCTTTCAATCGTCCTTAAAGCTGACCCTTTTGGATTTTTTGTCTTCAATAGCATTCTTCTTATCTAAAGCAATAATTTGTCTTTCAACTGCAATTTCTTCTTTCATGTTTTCAGCCAAAGTAGGTTTAGTAGCTCTATCTACAAAAATTGCTATATTTGAAGGTAAAGTTGTTATATACCATTCACTTCGGACTTGCTCACTAGGTTTT
The DNA here is from genome assembly GCA_034641835.2 of Pinus albicaulis. Lineage (NCBI taxonomy): Eukaryota > Viridiplantae > Streptophyta > Pinopsida > Pinales > Pinaceae > Pinus > Pinus albicaulis. The sequence goes on along the minus strand of CM076576.1, from coordinate 419,177,805 downwards.
GAGGTTGTCGAAATTTTATTCAAATTTTTTTTGAATTGGGAATTAAAATATTTAATGGGTTCTTTGGGTTCTGCTCTCAAATTGGATAGATCATTAATTAAATTCGTTATTGATCTGTCATCTCCAAATTTGGTTAAAAAATGTTCTTGGAAAATATCCCAACTTGTAATAGATCCTGATGGTAATGAAAAATACCAGGACCTTGGTGCTCCTTGTAAAGTATAAGGGAATAACCTAACCACATCTTCATGTTCTACTACATTGAAATTTACAGACAACATAAAGTTATTAATGTGTTCTTCTTCTTGTATACCAAGGTCAAGACTAAATTTTGGTAGCCACTTTTCAGGATGGTCTGGAAAATCATGCAAAGGTGCAGGCATTTCAACAGCTCCTGGATTAGTCCATGGTTTTTGTGCCATTGTTGGGATAACTATTGAGGGACTTGAAGAGATAATTGGTGTTTGAGTAGAGGTAGTTTGGAATAACTATACTCTTCTGGGTTTGAGTCTAGGAAGGATATGAGTGAGTTTGTGATGAAGAAATAATATCACTACCTGATTTCAACGGTGTTTTTTTGGTTTTAACTCGACTAGGTAAAGGAAAATCCTTTAGAGGAATACCAAGTTTTTCGCTTTGTGACCTAGTGAGAGGTTTGGAAGAAACAAATTGTGAACTAACACTAATTTCAGACTCTTCTAACGATAATTACAACCCTTGGATTTTATGAACTAAAGATTTAATTTTAGGGGACTCAAGAGGTTGATTGTCTAACAGATCTAAAGCCTTGGTAGTGGGTGTATTGATGTTCTTCTCAATTTCTTCAATAGATATTTGAGATGTAGAGGAAATTGCGGAAGGTGATGAGGGTGAATTGCTCTTGGAATGGCTTGTGGATTTGGATTTACTTTCCATTCATAGCTTAGGCCCTCCTTCTAGCATAAAAAATGTTGAAGCCTCGAAAATCACTGCTTCAAACATTGGGGGAAAACCACCCAGTCTGGACCTTGGGATAGCTCCTTTTCCCTTTGGTGTGGTGGCTCCAACTGGATTTATAGGACCAGTTTCCTAATAATAAATGGATTGGTGATGGAGTGGTTGTGTAACTGGATAAACGGAACTAACTAACTAAGCTAATCTATCTAATTTAATCTATAACTTACAAATCATTGTAAAACTAACCCGGGTATTAAATATTAATACGACTTTAAAGATTGTTTCAATTGAAAAAATAACCATGAAAATGTATTATTATTCAATAGGAAGATGCAGTGTCAGATAATGATAACTCTGTTTAGGAAGTTAAACAGAGTTAGAATAGCTTATCTCATTCATAATTCTATATATCATTTGCACATACTATGATAGATGAATATTTCTATATCTTCAGAAATGATATGATAAAGAAATATTTGAGAAACAAGCATATATAAATGATAGAAAATTTTAAAAATAATACTTCATTACATAAAGAAAATAACAATAAACCGATAGAAAAAACAGATTCATTGAGATATTTTCTTGATGCAATTCGATATCCAGATCCTGCGCTTTAACTTAGAACAATCTTCAAGGTACAGAAATGCAACTCTGAAAAATAATTCACCATGAAATCACAGGAATCTTGTGTTTTAACTTAGAACAATCCTCAAGGTACAAAAATGCAACTCTCAAAGATAATTCACCATAAAATCATAAAATGTGATCCTTTATAAAAAATAAGATAGTCAATGGAGTACAGAAATGTATTATCGAGAGCCAAAATATTACAAATTCAGGACCCCTTTCTAAATGCATGAAAGGGGCTTAAATAGGAAATTAAAAAAACAAACTAACTATAACTTATGCTAGAAACTATCATTGGAGATCCGGGAAAAGGCTTGTGATATCAAATAAAATAGATTCACTGAATTTCTTTTGTATTCAATGTGCTGAGGTGGCATATTTTAAGCATATCTTTAACTTCAGTTGGATGACTCAGCCTCGAATGCAACTGACTAGTGTATGTGGCATCGGATAGCTCTGGAATGATGTAATTTATGGCATTAGAAAGGCATTTGATTGCCATCTGCTGACTTTGTGGTTTGATCAAATATGTCCATAGGACATCCCATGTAATTTCCTATATTTTGTTGATCTTTTGATTCGTGTTGATTATTTCCTGCTTACATCTGGTATCAGTCTCTTTCGTCCTTGGCAATTTACGTGGAGTGCAATCTAAAATTAAATTAGTAGCATATAAGCTATCATTTACTAATTGTGTCAGATTGTTCATTATGGCTCTGGCCCTTGATGTAGCATGTTATTCTTTAATTAACTGTGTATCCCATTCAACAAACAAAATTTATTTCTGCCTTTCTTCGATCCTAGGAAGATTTTCTTTCTTTCCTTGTTCTGAGTCCTGCCATGAAATAAATTCTAAAATCTTATCATCTGCATTCTCAAATTCAATTTTGGTACTGACTGATTCTTCAATAAGGGAAGATGTTATTTCACATAAAGGTTCAGCTTGCGCAATTTTTGAACACAGGTCATCCAACTGTTCAGACAATAGTTTACTTATTTCCATAGCTTCTATTCTAAATTGGTCAATTTTAGGATAATCTTTAAATTTATCCAATATTGCTTGAAATATTTTTTCTTGCTCTACTTTGGCAGTTTTCTCATTTTGTAGCAAGATCTGTAGTTTGGACACCTCTTGAGACAATTGTTGTTGTTTATTCAAGGCTTGCTGATCAAGATTCTTCTTTTCAATACTTAGTTGTTCTTCCAATTGTTTGGCTTTGAGTCTTTCTTCTTCCAACAGTTGCTCTAACTCCAATATTCTTTGTTGATCACCTGTTGTTTTCTCCTCTAGCAATGTTTATCTGTAAGTCTTTTTGCTTTATCATTTAATTAACTTCAGTGGATTTATCTATAGTGGCTGCACTGTAGGCACCTACATATTGTGATAATTTGGTAAGATCCTCTGAAGGATTTACCTCAATATTCCTCCATACAACATTCATTAACTCGACTTGTGAAGTTGCAAATGGTCCTTGATCTACCTTCCCTCACTTCCTTTGTTTTCTGACAACAACCCTATGCTTAGGACTATAAAAGATATCCAGAGGAGGAATGTCCTCAACTCTCAACACAATTTGCTCTGATGAATTTTCAGGAATGATCTCCATATCCTTATTATTCATATTATCAACTTGAGGATTGTTTTTCTCTCCTATTTGCCGAGCGAATTGTACATACTATTGTAGCAAATGGGAAGTAATAATCACTTCAACAGAATTTCCCTCTTTCTGTGAGGTATTTTCTCTTTCAAGTTGATTATCGGGCTTATTGCCTATATCTTTTTTTTCAGACTGCACATTAGCCTTGCTGTTAGTATTCTCCTTTTCTGTATGTACATCAGGATTATTACCTTTTCTTTCCTTCTGTGTCTGCATATCAATTTTGCTAGTGGACACTTCTTTTTCTGTTTTTCTAACTGCATCTTCCTTTTTCTTTTGTTCTATTTCCATACTTTCATTTTCTTGTAAAGGAATTCTCAGCTGGTCAAGGGGAATTTTAAGTAATCTCTGACTTCTGAATTGCATGAATTTGTTCATATCTTCTGCTTGAAACTTGGATTTAGCTAGATCATATACTCATTCAAATTTCTCAATCGAGACAAATAAATCATCAAAAACATCAAGCTCATGCTCAAATTTAGAAATTTGAACGAAAGTTGTGAAATCAAAAGCCACTTTATTTGGATCATAATGTCTATTTGGAATAGTCGCAAACTTAAGATTGCTTATCGTAAGGGTTTCTTTTTTAGCATTTTTAAAATCATTAAGAGTATAGATTCCACAATGGAAAGGAAAGGTAGGCCACAACAATTTTTTGGAATTCTTCAAACATCTGGACATCCCTCTTTCGTTCAACTCATAAGAAATTTCTTGGGCTAAAATTTTATCAAGGACATACAGAGGTAAGACATGGGGTTCGACAGTACTTCCAAAAACCCTAATATAAGTAAAATTTTCTTCTCCAAACCAATTGTCGATTAGGGATATATCAAGCTTTTCCTTTTCAGAGAGCCAGGGAGGAAATTGGTTAAAAATGGTTTGATAAATAGGTAACATGAAGCCGTGGCAAATTCTATATACATGGTTTTTGAAATGAGCCTTCCACAAATGTTTATGGTAGATGTGAATCGGAACAGGTTCCTGTGGAGTCCATCTCCAACCCAGAATAGGGATTTCGGAATTAAAACACAGAGCATCTAAGATATAGGCACAAAAATGAAATGGGGGATTATTTACACTATTTTTATTCTTTCTATAGTCTAGAATTATGTTCGTTATCTTATCAGAAATAATAACTGACCAATCCATAATTTCAGAATTTATAGAAGCATGAATTAGGGGTACCATCTGAATTGAAAACCTGGTAGAATTATCATTCTCGAAAAGTCTACACATCATCGCAGCAACATAGTAATACGGGGGTGCAAGGGACTCTATGTAATACATACTTGAAGTCTCATGCTTATGCTTTTCTGGAGCTCATCTCAATTCTTTAATTGGGTCTGACTCAATTTCATTGCTTGAGGTGAAATCTGCTATGAAATCTTTGTTGTAGACCTTTTGAGGATTTGGCAGATGGTACATCGCTTTGATATCTTCCGCTCTAAAATACCCAACCATTTTACCCCCAACTATCATGAATGTTATGTTTGTGATGGTGGTATTGTCTATGACCCATCGTATTATGTCATAATACAGGAATTTATTTGCCTGAGCTACAATTCTATGAAGAAAAGAGTTTGTGAGTTCCTTGAGGGGATTGTCATATAAATCTGATTCTTCATATGGCACTGTTGCCTTCACTTCTGTAACTGTAGGATCTTCTTTTTCAAGCAGGTTATAAACATCTTCCCAAGAAATTTTCCCAATACCCTGGCATGCAGTATCCATAACCAACTTGATTTTAGCTGGTTTTTCTTTCAGCATTGTGACCTTAGCAGCAGTCTTTGCGGTGGCAGCAGTTCTTGATTTCTTAAGCTTCTTAGACATTTTCTTCACCTGGTAACGTTTCACTGGTTCGATGAGAAAAAGGGTTGGATGTTCTATTATTCTGCAACTGAGACAAACCTTTCAGTCGCAGGAAGAAATGAAGTTAAGAGACAGCTTATGCAAAAATATTTTTATTAATGATCCCAATTGATTAACTCTGTATTAAACTTAAATGCCCTCCACGAGAGTCACATTCCTACATTCATAAGAATAAATTACCATAATTCGTTTGATTTTCCAATTAATGATATTCGTACAATCGGAGATCGAAGATATCGAAATGTTAATGTAAAAATTTTCCCTTTGAATTTTCTGATTCTGATTCACCGATAAATATATGTGCAACGCAAAATAGTGATTAGTAAATACTAATGATCCATCACATCGGATTTTTTTGAAACGGAGATGAAAGACCTCTCATATTTTTCATCGATTTGCGGTTAGCGATAAAGGTATATCGCATCGGATATTTTCAAAGGAATTGAATTGTTCATGATTTTCACCGAAATGTGATTATGATTATGGCGGGACCCATCACATCGGAGTTTATGAAATAGACCGAATGAATAATAACCTTTTCAAAATGTGATTTGCGATAAGTTACATCGCATCAGATTTTTGCAAAAGAAAAGAAAAATCTTAAGACTCTACTGATTTTCGATTGCGATAAGTTACATCGCATCGGAGTTTTGCAAAACAAAAGTAAAACCTTGAGACTCTACCGATTTGTGATTGCGATTTACTTTATCGCATCAGATTTTTGCAAAAGAAAAGAAAAATCTTAAGACTCTACTTATTTTCGATTGCGATAAGTTACATCGCATCGGAGTTTTGCAAAACAAAAGTAAAACCTTGAGACTCTACCGATTTGTGATTGCGATTTACTTTATCGCATCGGGTTTTTAAACATGAATACATTTACACTTTGTGCCGATGCGATATAAGACTTATGATTGATCGGATCAGAAAAAATTCAATGTTACTTTTGTTCATTTGCATTTGAAATATGCGATATATGATGCATTACTTTTAAACAATGAATCTTTTTATTGTTTTATTTAAAATAATCATATTTCCTCAAAATCTTTTATTTCTATCTAAAATAAAGGGGACCTATTTCTAAAATAAAATTTGTTCTAAAATTTTGAAATGGGGAGGGTTTTTGTACCGTACAATAGGACATTAATAGCTAATCACCCCTAGCCATATTATGTCTCATGCTTTCCTACTTGAATAGATGGGTGACCGTTCATGGAGTAATTATGATACAAGCATTACAACTAATGGGAACTTATCTAATGTAAAAGAAATCACTCGAAACTGATATTGCCACTTCAACTCTCCACCCAACCTTGGATTAACTGATCTGCAATTTTTTTTGGAGTCAACCACCCCTGAGCCATATTTAGAGCCGAAGGAGGAGTGCTCAAGAGAAAATGACAAAATAGTTTGCTAGCTTAGGGAGTCCAAATATTTCACCATCTCTAATATATGCTAATATATGCAACAATGCCTTTCATTGCTCCACTATAAAACACTCTTCTAGAGCTCTTTGAAAACAACTATTATCCTCGTAATGAGGCATAAAAAAGCACTAAGAACTCTTCTACAACCAGGAATCCAAAGGAAACAGGGTCCCCACCCAAGCTAGGAGAATAAATAACCCATAATCCTTAGCTCGATCTATGCCTCCCTCACTCTACTACATGCATTCATAGTTGTATCTAGGCTTGTGGATTCTGTTCCCTCTCCCATGCTGCAGTAACATATTGTTTATGCTTCTAAGGTGTTTTCCACCACACCTTTGTCTCTCAAAACTTAGCGCTATGTTGAATATTGTCTTCTTTATTCCTCGACAACATTGATCTTGTTTGAATTGATGTCCATCTTAATCACATTAGAGGGCGTCCTTGAAGCACTCTTCAACCTCTAATGTTTCCCACACATCCTCCCTTGAACTTTGCATGCTACCCCCCCCCCCCCCAAATAACATCTCCCCTTTTCCTTTCCTAATGCCTCTTCTCCAACTACTAATCCCATTTGAGGATTGGCTTCTCTCTTAGATTGTTATCTCCTTCCAATTTTTGTGCCCCCCAATGCATACCCCCATGGCTCATCCTTGAATTTCCCCTCTCTATACTTGTTACCCACTCTATCTCATTTTTAATTTTGTTTGAAATGTCTTCCCTACCATCATTTCTTTGACATTTAATGCTTAGTCCTTTTATGCTTGTGGACTTTCCCAAGAGGAGTATGGGCATGTCGTTCCCTGAGGAAGCCCGTACACTTCCTCCAACTCCATAAATATGCATTTAGCTCCATTAAAGGCAAACCAATGAGACCATGATTTTCATTAAATAATAATTTTCTCCAATTTACGAAGTAATCCCTACTTAAATCTCTGAACCTATGTTTTTTTCTCAAAAAGCTAATTGTGTTTAAATTTCCACAAGTGAATTACAAAAAAAAATTATAAATATTTACAAGAGGGATCAATGAAAGGGTTGTCACACAAGCAAAATCAAGCATGGTCAACCACGGACAACTATAGTTAATAATAAATTATTATAGTCTACTATACCGAGATGTGGGGAACCATGGTTAAAACGAGTTAATTGTGTTTACATTTCCATAATTTGATTACAAACAAAATTTATAAATGTTTATAAGAGGGATTAACGAAAGGGTTGTCACACAAGCATAATCAACCATGGAAAACCATAATTAATCATAATATATTATAGTCTAGCATAGTGAGATGTGGACAACTATGGTCATCCATATTCAAGTATATGTTGATCATAATAAACCCTCAAGCATAATTGCACTGTAAGGTGTTCCCTCTAGGAAGAACTCCCCCAGATTCCACTTTGCACGATTTTTCACTATCAGATCCATTGTTAGATGATTGAACACTTAATCATTAAGTATTAAACATTAAAACATTAAAAAAAACAATGTTAATTAATAAAATAGTTATAATATTATTAAATGTAGATTTCCACAAGGAGAATCATAATATTGTAAAGATATTCTCCAGACTTGTGTGTTATGCATGAAGTTATAATATTCAACAATTATTAGTAAGATTAGGCAATGGTATACACTCTCTGATTATGATCCCATAGAAAAAGAATTATGTGAAATGATGGCTACAAATGGCTTCTTTATTTTGCAATCCTTGAGGTATTAAAAGGGTATGGTCTCCTATTTAGTATAAATTTCACTCAAAATTTAAAATTAGACCAAACAAGCCCCTTTTTAATGATTACAAGTAGCATACATGTATTATATTCCTGATTTATTTAGTTTTACAAAGATAGAATTGCTGAAGTTTCACATTCAATGTATGTTTTTGACATTTTTTTTCAATAATGGAGATCTACTTGTAAATGTTCTTTAAAAATCATAAATTTGTTAAATGACACCATAACTTTATTTTATTTTGTGAATTTTAAAGGAATTCTCCAAATAAAACTCGCAACATCAAATAAAATTGGAAATGTGCTTTCAGTGACTCAATTTTATCTCTTCCTCTTGGATATCAATGATTTTAAAAGCCAGTCCTTTTGTTGGAACAATAGACTGATTCTAATACTTATTATCTAAATTAGTTGGTAGTTTTGATTGTGTTCTTACAAAATAAATTTTCAACTTGTTGAATTTTAGCAATTTATCATATGGATTTCACATGGGGCTTGAGGGGCGCATATGTGTATGGTCCATATTTTTCTTGGTGAATCAATGATGATTTCAACTTATTGTTTGGTGATTTTGGATGACCACTACTATTACCCTCGTTTCATTCTAATTTTATTTTGTTGCAATAACTTTGGCCTGAGATAGAAACTCCTTGACGTACAACCCTGGCTTTGTTCATTTCCGCCCCAGAGGTACTCTAGTCCCTTAACACGCCAACCCTCTCTTGTTTCAGGTCATTAGAATTAGGTTTGTACTACACAAGTATTCCCACGTTGAACCTTTTTGGTGATGTATTGCTTAGATTTGTGATCATGTTTGCATTGAAACTTTTCTCTCTCTCTCTTTTTTAACTCATTTGTGTTTTTTTTTGGTAGGTGACTCCTCTACACACCCGGTGAGAGGTCCGTTGGTCATGCCTATTCTAACTTCCTAATTTATTTTGTGTCACTTAATTGTTATATTTAGGTTTCATTATGTTAAGAATGGCTTGTCTTATGCACTATAGCATGAGAAGAATGTTAACCCATTTCGATGTGGTGAGTTTTCCCATAACAAGTAGCATAAATCTATTATATCCCTGATTTATTTAGTGTTACAGGGATAGAATTGTGGAATTTTCACATTCAATGTCCGTTTTTGCCATTTTTTTTTAATAATTGAGTTCTACTTGTAATTTTTATTTAAAACTTATAACTATGTTAAATGACACCATAAGTTTATTTTATTTTATCCATTTTAAGGGAATACTCCAAATAAAACTTGCAACATCAAATAAAACTGGAAATGTGATTTCAGTGACTCAATTTTATCCCTTCCTCTTGGATATAGATGATGTAAAAGCTAGTCCCTTTGTTGGAACAATAGACTGATTCTAATACTTATTATCTAAATCATTTGGTAGTTGTGATTGTGTTCTTACAAGCGATTTTGTCAACCTGTGGAATTTTAGTAGGTTATCTCATGGATTTCACATGGGGCTTATGGGGCCAATATGTGTATGGTCCATATCTATCCTTGTGAATAAATAGTGATTTCATCTTATGGTTTGGTGAGTTTGGGTGACCACCCCTCTTACCCTCATTTCATTCTCATTTGCTTTTTTTGCGGGCACTTTGGCTCGAGATTGAAATTCCTTGGCATATAACCCTACCTTTATGCATTTTCCCACCAGAGGAACTCTAGTCCTTTAACACTCTAACCCTCTCTTGTTTAAGGTCACTAGAATTAGGTTTGGACTACATAAGTATTCCCACGTTGAACCTTTCTGGTGATATCTCACTTAGATTTGTGATCATGTTTGCATTGAGACTTTTCTCTCTCTCTCTTTCTTAACTCATTTGTGTTTTGTTTTTGGTAGGTGACTCCTCTACACACATGGTTAGAGGTCCATTGGCCAAGATTGTTCTAAATTCCTAATTTATTTTACGTCGCTTAATTGTTAGATTCGGGTATCATTATGGCCGGAATAGCTTTTCTCATACACTATAGCATGAGAAGAATGTTATACCATTTGGAAGTCGCGAGTTGTCCCATTTTGTAGATGATAAATTTGATGATAGAAAGGAATTGGACATACAAAGCTCTTCCTTATTGCTCGAAGCTCGCATGATGTTTAGGTCATTCCCATACACTCCTAATTAGTGAGTTGCTTCATCCCCCAATTAAATATAAAGGTAAACCAAACTTCATTTGGAGTTTTGCATGAGTTTCTCAATCCATTTTCCAATTTATAAATTCCCTTAAATTGACGCATTCGATACACATGAATCTAGTACAAATGATGTGTGTGGCCCAGCCCATAATGGATATATTCATGTACGAGTTAAGTTGTGGTTTATTATTTCCAGAGTTGTGTTGTCATGCATATAGACTTGTCTCACGACATGCTGGTTGGTTAAAATGAAAAAATAATGGTAAAAGTAGTAGATATAGAGCTTGGTAGGACTTTTATAGTTCAATTCCTATCAAAATGGATATTCACTAGGTGAGTATTTTCATTATGTTCTTTCTTTTCCAAATTTAATCTCGGGGTTCGTTATTGGCACAATTGTGATGTGATGCACAAAGACTTGCGTCATGACAAGCTAGTGGGTAAAAAAAATTAAAAAAACCTTTTATAATTCAATTCCCGTCGAAATGGATATTCATTGGGTCAGTGTTTTATTGTGTTTTTTTTTCCAAACTTCCTTTGGTGTTTTTTATTAACAATAGCTTTTCTTTTTATCATAAGTTAGCTTTCCATTCAAAATTTTAAATTTGAATGTTTAAATTTCCATTGATTTTCATTTATAAAATCATCAAATAATTTTTTTATAATTCAATTCCTCTTAAAATGGATATTCACAAATTGAGTGTTTTATTTTATTTTATTTTCTTTTACAAATTCCCTTTTGTGTCTTTTATGAACATTAGTTTTTCTCTTTCTCAAAGGTTAGTTTTCCATTCATAATTTTAAATTTGAATGATTAAATTTGCATTTATTTTCATTTATAAAATCATCTTACTTAGAATTGTACTAGAAAGCTTAACTTGAAAGAATCTTGGCAAGATATGGTATGTGAGATTTTCTATTTCATTTATTTTAAGTTGCAAAATTCATTATAACTTGTTGGAAATTGATAGAAACAACGAGCTGAAAATGGATGTAACGATAATTATCCTTTATTGGCAATTGATAGAAAGGACCAGTTGAAAATTGATATAAGGATAATTATCCTTTATTTTTGTTTATTTTTCAAATATAAGTTAATTTAATATCATTTCTTTCTTCTGCAATTCTTAAGGTATGAAAAGGGTATGGTCTCCTTTTCAGTATAAATTTCACTAGAAAATTAAAATAAGGCCTAACAAGCCCCCTTTTAAAAATTGCAAGTAACATAAATCCATTATCTCCCCAATTTATTTAGTTTTACAAGGATAAAATTGTTGTAGCTGCACATTCAGTGTATGTTTTTTCTTTTTTTTTACAATAGTGAAGATTTACTTATAATTGTCTTTAAAAATCATAACTTTGTTAAATGACACCATAAATTTATTTTATTTTGTGCATTTTAAGGGAATTCTCCAAGTAAAACTTGCAGTATCAAATCAAACCGACAATGTGCTTTTAGTAACTCAATCTTATCCCTTCCTCTTGTATATCAATGATTGTAAAATCTAGTCCTTTGAACAACCTCTTGTATATCAATGATTGTAAAATCTAGTCATTATCTGAGTCAGTTGGTTGTTGTGATGGTATGCATACAAATGATTTTGTCAGCATGGGGATTTTTAGAAGGCCATATAAAATTTGATTTAAACTTGATCACCACATGTATTAATAGAACCACTCTGAGCTTATTCGACAAATGTATTTATAGTGCAAGTGCCTAGATATGAAATTTAGGAAACTTATTGAGCTTATTCGACATATGTATTTATAATACCAGTTCCTAGATATGAAATTTAGGAAGCTTATTATGCTTCTCTAGTGAAGCTTTGTGTTTATGTTTTTTGTACATTATAGGCTAGCCTAGCTATTGCAACCTAGTGGATTGGATAATTTGTATTGTTTTGAACGTATGGAGTAGAATGCTTATATTCATTGAGGAATGAGAGGGAAATTTTGACATGGTGTCTGTAACTGCAAGATATCTTTACTATACTGGGATATGTTTAACACATTCTTCAAATGGGTAGTATTGCATACATACAATTATAACCTTAATATAGATTAGGACTTCTATAATTTGTTAAACATATCTTATACTTAAACTCATGGAAAATTTTAGGGGCTAATATTCGCAGGTGAGCTAATTTTCCATGGTTTTTCCAAAAAAAAGGTTCACCAATTTCCATTTTTTTATAAAAATGATTCGCCCAAATTTTAGAATATAAAATTATTTTACCTTAAAAATCGCCAATATTATATAGACAATATATATAATATCATTATAAATTTGAATAATTTTATAGATACATCAATAAACATTTTATAGTTTTCATATTAGGGACTAGTGAGATTCGCCAAATTTTTAAACTTCAAAATAATTTGGCATCCTTAAAATTTTCCCTGCAAGTTGAAATTCTTGTGCATTATCCTCATTCTTTATCAAATGATAAGATATCTTTACTTTATTTGCATATGTTTAACAAGTTCTTCAAATGGGTAGTATTGCCTACATACAATTATAACCTTAATATAGATCAGTACTTCCATACTTTGTTAAACATAGCTTATACTTGAACTTCTTGTGTATTATCCTTATTTTTGTCAAATGAGTGGATCTAACGTGAAAGAGTGCTTGAATTATTCATTGTATTTGGTTTGGTCATTTTTCTATTCTAATTCATTTATTTTTATTGTCACCCTATCCACAATAATCAGGTCCAATGAAGAAGATTGTTTACTTTGTTTCATTGAGATTTGTGGTGATTCTTGTTTATGTAAATTCCAAGCGGTTAGTTAACTTTGTTATCAAATTAAGACATTTAATTAAAATTAAATCACAGTGACATCACTTGAAAAATATGAAGACATTGAATCACTTTACCAATATGGAGTGAATATACAAGGAAGGTGCTTATAAGAATTAATACACACTAATAAAACAACGATATAAACATAGTTTCTTCTTCTTTGTTCCTCGCATGGTGTCTTATTGTATGGTTTCTTCATGTCTTACAATTTGCAGCATGAGATATGATTAAGAAACTATCAGTGATATTCGCCAATGATATGCACTCTCTATTTCTAATCTCGTAGAAAAAGAATAATGTGAAATGATGGCTATACGTGACTTCTTTCTTCTGCAATTATTGAGGTATGAAAATCATATGGTCTCCTTTTTGGTATAAATTTCACTGGAAATTTCAAATAAAACCAAAGAAGGCCCTTTTTAAAGATCACAATTACCATAAATCCATTATATCCATGACTTATTTAGTGCTACAAGGATAGAATTGTTGTAGCTGCACATTAAATGCATGTTTTTGTTGTTTTTTTTCCTAATAATGAATATTTTCTTGTAATATTTCTTTAAAAAGCATACCTCTGTTAAATGAGACCAAAAATTTTCTTTCTTTTGTGCAGTTTAATGGAATACTCCATGGAGTATGGCTCTCGCTTGATTTCCTTGGCTAGCACATATAAATATCCCAAGTATGGGGTCCTTTTCTTATGGATGGAGGGGCTCCCAACAAGCCTCGTATTATTGTTCCCCGTGCTTCTTCATTGATGAATCTTGCTATGTATCCTCATAATTCCATCACAGATCCTCCCGACCTGCCATCCACTTTGCCTCTGACTTCTTCCTCTGATAATTTGTTTGTTGCGCCCTTTTCTGAGGACCCAGATCCTTGTTCTCTGAATTCTGATTTCCCATCCCATACTCTGAGAAATTCAGTTGGCAGTGACCTTGATTTGTTGTGACTAGATCCTGATGCAAACTTGGTCCCTATGCATGTGGATGCAGGTACGCTAACTCCCCCCCCCCCCCTGCATCTTAGTCCTTTCGTCACTACAAATGTCATTATTAGGAGGGGAAAAGGCCGCCCGAGGACAAAGAAAAAGTCCATTTCCTCGTCGGGTTCAGTCATGGTTCTAGATGAAGGAAATTTTCTAGATATTCCAGTAACTTTAGCACTTGATAGGGTACTTAGAGCACTTGATCCCTCTAAGGTTGCTCCATGATCATTTTGGTCTCTATTAACATCAGGGGGTTGGGGGGTAAAGACAAGTCTCTGTCTATGCATGACTTTTTTATAAATATTAATCCTACCTTAATTTTTATTAAAGAGTCCATGAATAATGCTAATAGGTCTATTGCCTATTTCCGTTCGATGTTCCCAACTTGGAACATTGCGGCTCGGGCTGCCTCGGGACTTTCCGGTGGGGAGATTGTGATGTGGAATCCTTTCATGGCCTCCTTCAAGGCCTATGTTTTCTTCGGTGGGATTATTATTTCTGGAAATTTTCGTATTTATAAGCATCAGATTCATCTTATCAACCTTTATGCCCCATATGAGGAGAGGACTTCATTCTAGTGGAGGATGGCTAGTTGTGGCATTCTTTCATTGACCAATTTGATTATTGTTATGGATTTCAATTCTACTCGGCATGATGGGGAGACGTGGGGTTTAAATGGTCGAGATGATCCATTGGCGAGTAATATAGTGAATCTTTCTAATTCTTTCAATCTCTGTGATTTTAGGATGTTGGAGAATTGTCCCACCTAGCTCAATGGCAGGCAGGGCAGTGCTTCGATCTATAAGAAAATTAATCGATTCTTGGTTAATTCTCACATGTTGACGCAGATGGGGAAATGGACAGCTTATATTGGTTATGTTCTATTTTCGGATCACATGCCCATTATATTTCACTGGGATTTTGCAAAGGCTGGTGGTGGTGTTCCATTCAAGTTCAACCGCGTATGGTTGGGGGACCCGAGTTTGAACAATCTAGTGGTGGAGAAATTTAGATTAAATCCACGGGGTGAGGACATCTATGTGATGGATTATCTTATGGACACTCTAAGGGGTCTAAATAAGGAAGTAAAAAGTTGGGAACATGGGAAAAAGCTACAATCAAAAGCTCGTTTCGTGGCATACGAGTTGGAGACTACTCTCCTTTTAAAGGAATTGGAAGAAGATATCCCAAAAGATGGAATTTCGGAAAAAATGAAGGAGGTGGAAAGGGAGAAGAGGAAAATTATTCTCATCGAGGAGCAGTCATGGAGGCTGAAAAGAAGGGTTATTTGTCTTAGTGAAGGTGATAATAACACCAATTATTTTCACGCATATGCAAAAGGGAGAAAAAACTCCAATGCAATCTAGCATATCGAGGAAAATGGAACTTCCTATATTTCCACTGAAAACATACAGGCAACAGCTATCCGACATTTCAAAGACTTGTTTAAAGCTCGAGAGCCAGTTTTCTATGAAGAGCAGCTTTGGGTAGTTGAGAATATTCTTTCCATGTATGATGATAGGATGCTATCATACTTCTACAAGCTGATTAGTGAACCACAGATTTTATTTGTTTTGAAATCTTTGACTGTGGATAAGAGTCTGGGACCAAATGGTTGGACCCGAGATTTTTTCCTCCATTTTATTGATCTTCTTGTCTCCCTTATTACAAAGACGGTTGATGATGTTAGAAAGAATAGGAAGTTTAGCAGGGCTGTAAACTCCACATTTCTTGTTCTAATCCCTAAGAAATTCGGAGCTAAATTTTATAATGATTTCCAACCAATTTCGCTCTGCAATAAACTTTATAAAGTTATCTCAAAAGCCATCGCTGAAAGATTTAAAAGGGTGTTGTCTTGTTACATTTCACCAAAACAGTCTGGTTTTTTAAAGGATAGGTGCATTAATGATCTGGTCGCATCCACTCAAGAAGTTATACATTCCATCCACACTAAGAAAATGTAGGCTATGGTCATGAATATTGACCTCTGTAAGGCGTATGATTGGGTTGATTGGCGGTTATTAAGAATTTTATTATACAAGATTGGACTTGACAAGGCTTTGGTTAAATTTATCATGCGATGTGTGACTAGTTCCTCGATGGCGGTTATTATCAATGGTGTTGAATCGAGTCTTTTCAGATCGGGGCGCCGCTTGAGATAAGGATGCACACTTTCACCACTCCTCTTCATCTTAGTCATGGACACTCTAAGTACCAAAATTAGTAGGGTTGTTTCATTGGGCCACATTAAGGGTATCAAGCTATCTCATTTAAGGGAGATTAGTCACAATTTCTTTGTTGATGATGTCTTAATTTTTGGCATGATCATTAGATCTGTCTGGATAGTTTTTAATGATATTTTTTCCAAATTTTGTGCGCTCGCTGGCATGAAGGCTAACATCAGTAAATCGTGTATCTTCTATGAGGAGGAAGGAAATGATTTGGTTAACGATATTGGTTATTTATTCAATTTTAGCACTGCGCCCTTGAGTTTGGGTTTTAATTTGAAACCAAATAACCATGCTACAAAGAACTGGACCTAGATGGTTGAAAAATATGAGAAGAGGATTAGGGGTTAGTGGTTGTCTATAGGGGGCAGATTTATACTGATCCAAGCAATTTTATAGCAATTAATGGTTTACTGGGCACACATCTATGTCATTCCAAAAAAAAAATTGATTAGCATTACAAGAGTCATGATGCAATTCCTATGCAATGAAAGAGAGAAGAAGGGGAAGTATCATTTAGCAAGTTGGGATCTGATTATGAAGCGCAAGGATTATGGCGGGTGGGGACTGAAGGATTTAGACACCTTTGGGAGGGCACTTCTTATGAAATCCATGTGGAGGGGCCTCATGTCTAAGGGCTTATGGAATGAGATCATTAGGTTCAAGTATTTAAATGCATCAGGATTGGAGGAACTTATATTGTTGGGGTGGAGAAATATTAAGGGGACTTTTATTATTTGGAATGGTTTCAAACTCGTTTGGCCAAGCTTTGCCATGTTCCTGAGGTGGAAGTTTGGGAACGGCGGTAATATTCTAATCGGTCAACCAGGCCTATGGGGTAACTCGAACCTAGTCTCTTACAACATTTAGCTCTTAAGTCACCTAAACGGAAAGCGACTTTTTTATTTAAGCCAAATTGTTCAGGAATAGGTCAAAGATATTCTTTTTTGGTTATCGGTGGAAATCCTTCAGTTACCGGAACATCTTAAAGAGGATTGGGTTGCTTATACTGCGGATTTGAGAATGCAGGGTTTTCTTTGGACTACAGGTGGTGATAACGCGACTTGGAATGGGTCGTTGAAGAACGGTATGCTGATTATGGAAGATTTATATTACAAACTCCAATCCCATACAATCCAAGAGGCTGAGATCAGAATATTCAAGGGTATATGGGAGACTAATGCTCAACTAAAAATGAAGTTGTTCCTATGGCTTGTTCTAATGGATAGAAATATTACATGGGACAACTTGATGAGGAAAGGGAAGATAGGGCCTGGTATTTGTAGTTTATGCATGAAGGAGGGAGAAGACAATCTGCATCTTTTTTACAATTTCTTTTATGCAAGAAAATTTTTATAGGTGTTATGTAAAATTTTTAAGATGCAAATCCCAGATATAGAGAATACTAAAGACTTCATATTATGGGGACTTAAGAAAAGTCACAATCTCGAAATTCTCCTAGCATTGGTCCACTGGATCATATGGTGTGGCCAAAACAAATGGATATTTGAAGAGGTTAGAAGCAATCGAGAGGGGACTGATAATAATATCATTCAACTCTGGGATGAATTGAAAATAGCGCATAGGCCTCTGGTGGATCTATCAAAACATATGCATCCCATTGAAATTCACTATCCATCCGGTTTCTTCGATGGCGCATCACAAGGTTCAAGATGTGGGTGTGGTGCCTGGTTTTTTATATCGCCACTATGTCATTATAAGATCTATTGGTTTGGTGGACTAGGAACTAATATGAGGGCTGAAGTGTTGCCTTTGTGGGGATTATTATGCTTCTCCTCTCAGTTGTGTATCGATAACCTTTCTGTGTTCAGTGATTCGAACGTTCTTATTGAGCATCTCAATAGGGGAATCAATATTTTCCTTGGCCATCTTGTGACTTGGATGGAGCACATTAAAGTCTTAAGGAACACTTTCACTACTATTAAATTTCATCACATCTTCCGGGAGAAGAATTCCAAGGCAGACAGGTTATCAAAGAAAGGGTTGAATGGTGTATTTGGAATTATGCAATATGAACTGGCGGACGTCGAAGGGAAAGTAGAAGTTTCTATGGTGAATTTTTCATGAATCTTATCATGTTTCTTTGTATTATTTTTTGTATTTGACATGTCTATGATTTTCAGTAACCAAAGAGTGATTATTTTCTGGGATCACTTGACATGTTTCTTTTTTTGGAGTCGTCGATCAGCTGTGGATGTAGGACTCTGATCTCCCGTTTAAAGATTATATGCTTTGATAGATTCCCATTGGGGGACTTCAGCAAACGGGGGAATCGTTTTTGCAGGCAATGTTATTCCTAATAGGCTATGACTAGTTTGATCCACTATGGTTTTTACTGTTTTGATATTTTCAAAATGATGACAAACTACTAAAACATTATGTCAGATGAATGAATAGTTATGAATGCATGATTTTTGTTTTCTATACAGAATTATCATTGAAGATCTATGTATGACGGTCACAAGTAAGAAATATGAACTGGAACATAATATAAGCCAGAGTTTTTTCTTTCTAAAAAAAAAAAAAAAAGACTCAATTATAATTCAGGAATATTTTATTAAGCTAGAAAGTCAAATACATGTATTTGCGTTATAGAGGATCCTTAGATGGGAGCTACCTACACTTTCATATTTACATCAAGGAATCATGAAATATCCTAAAAACCAAGCCTTTAGTAGTTGATATAACTACATTAATATCAATAGGCGTCACTTCCTCGAATGGGTTAATATCAATAGGCGTCACTTCCTCGAATGGGTTTTAGGTGTAGGTACTCCAATAAGGCCTAATAAAGTCATAGATACCTTTATTTTTGCACTTTTTAATGAGAACCATAAGCCAGGGTGAACCACTCACAGGAACTTTGGGTTGCTAAACCCAGATATTTCAAAAGTATATGACGTAGATTTGAGTTGTGGTTTTTGTGCATCTCCTTAGCCTCCGGCAAGCCCACCGCCTAGCTCAATTATTTATTTAGTGGAAGTCTTCGTTGTAAACTCACCTTAAACTTATTTCATGAACAAAGCTCTCACAAAACATAAAAGAATTGGTTTTGTAGTTGATTGAAGCACAACTTAATCTCCTCTTTATCTTTTCAATGGAGCTCATGATAACTGATTTCAAATTCTTTCTTAAAAAAAACTAATAAATAAATAAAATTACTTAAAATTTTCACTCTTATTTTCTTTACCACTCTTTTTTTATGGCCAGTTTCAAGGAGTTTTCTTTTTAACATTTGGTAGTTTAAACATTTCTAACCATAGTCAATCATAGTAATCCATGATCTACTAATCTCGATTGACTCATTTTCCACTTTCAATTGATTAATATACATTAACTACATTTACTAATATAATTGTGCTAATGTAATAAATTATTATATTACTAAATCAAACTTATATTTATATAATACCCCACACAGATATTTACTCGCCCGTATTTGCAGACTGGAATTTCTGGATAGCCATTTTCTGCGACGTGTTAGTTTCCATGGAAAAATTAATTTTGACATTTAAAAAAAATTCGAGAACGTTCTTATGCTTCTATTTTCTAATTACCAACTTTTTATTAAACTTTTCCATTTACCAGCATTTTCTTAAACTTGACTCTTCTGAGCAACTGCAACTTGCAAGTCTGTATTCAAACACTAACAGAAAGTTACCCTTATTCGCTCATTCAGAATTGGTAATTTTTTTCTTTTCCGCTACCAATACATGGCCTTCCTTCCAAAATAATAATAATAAAGCTAGAGGTAGGCGAACTTCCAATCTCACATCATTAATGCAGGAAATTTAGATCTTTACTTGTATTAACCACTATAGACACTTCACAGGGTTCAACTTTACTTGTATTAACCACTATAGACACTTCACAGGGTTCAACTTAGGTTTGATACAGCATTGCAGAGCATTGTTCAAGCGTTAGATACTGCAAGCATTTTACCATTGAGCTTAGCGTAGCCTTGATACTCAAGGGTGTTAAATATTGCAAGCATTTTATTAGTGAGCTTCGATAAGACTCGAGGAAACGGGGAAGACAAGTGATGAAATAGTCCAGTTAGATGAAATAGTCTGATTAGCTAAGGCTCAAAACTGTACCATTAACATTTCTCCTCTCAGAGCAGCTACCAGTCTTCCTGAACCACATCTCAGAGCAACTACCAGTCTTCCTAGACCACAACAGTGAAAAGATAGGTGATGTCTATTTTTTACATTCAATTTTAATTATCTAGATAAAATAAGGTGCATTTAATGGTTTCTTTTTTAACTTGGCTGATGACTTTTTCCCTTCATCTAGAGTTTAAAAACCAAACACAGCAATTTTGTTTTTGTTTCATTCATTTAGTTTTTGTTTACACCTCCGTTTTCATATCCACTTTTAGGATTAAAAATAACATTAAAAAAAAAAAAATTTATGTTTTACAATGTTCATTATGCACATAGCCTTGTTTTTGTTTCATTTCAACCAAGAACTGGCTTGTTTTGGTTTTATTGTAAATATAACACCTCTATTTTCAGGGACAAATCCATTTTTAAGATTATAAATAGCATAAACAAATCTATTTTACAATGTCCATTATGCATGTGGCTTTTTTTTTTAAATTGTCCATAATTGTTTATGATTTTACTGTTTTCGTTTCATGTCTTTTCATTTCATTTCAACCAAAAAATCAATTATTATGGTTTTACTATCAATATAACACCTCCATTTTCAACCACAAATCCATTTTTAGGATTAAAAATAGCACAAACAAATCTGTTTTACAATGTCCATTATGCACATTTCTTGCAGAAGCATAATAATCCAAAACGTGAAAAAAAAATTAACCCACATAGTAAAAAAAATATCCAAATTCCAATCCTGCTGAACAGTAGGCGATCTTTCTTTCTAAACATCTATCAACCGAACGCGCCGCTTGAAACGTATCAAATCAGACCAAATAATTCTCCCATCGAATCGGGCTTAAGCGAATTGAATCAACCAAAAACTAGATAATTCGCCATCGAATCGATATTTCGAATTTCCTTTTGTAACAACGAAGTCATTCGGTAGTTATCATTTGTTGATTGATATCTATCTAAATAGATTGGTAGTGTTAAAAAAAATACTAGTCTAATTTTTTATTGGTAGGGTCAAAGAAAATACTAGTCTAATTTTTTATGTTTCCTTTTTTAAATTGATATCAATCTTTCAATTTAATATAGATTGATAGTGTTAAAGAAAGCACTAGTCTACTTGTTTGATTTGATTTTTTATTTTTATTTTTAAAATTTATAATATAATGTTTTATATAATGATAAATTTTAATGGTTGATGAATTTTGATTTGATTTTGATTTTCATCTGAAGACGTGCAGCTAAAGCCACAGTCGAAGCTGCAAAGTAGCATCTTTACCTTTGTCGGTTAAAGAAGATAATTTAAGTCTTCCTCCACACGGCAACGCACCGCACCGCTTGAACTGCAGAAAAGCGAGACAGCTCGACACGCCACAACGAGAGCTATAAATATACCCCCCTCTTTTATTGCAATTCACTTTCAATATATCATCTCATTTCATCTGCAGCTTTTACTACATTCTCATCTCATTCCAATTGTTTATTGATATATATACCTGCTTCTAGTGCTTTATCATATATATACCTGCTTTTAGTGCTTTATCATGGCTCAAAATGTAACACCCGTTCGGCCTGGTGGTGCTCAGGAGCACCAGGACCGTGGCCACACCCATAGTCAAACTCAGGTAGGCCAGACTCAAACTGCGCATTCTAATCCGAATCAGAAGACGGGGCTGATGGATAAAATCAAACAAAAGATTCCCGGAGGCCAGACTCAGACTCAGGCGGGTCATTCTACTTCATCTCAGAAGCCGGGACTGGTGGATAAAATCAAAGCGAAGATTCCCGGAGGGCAGAGCAAGTAATGCGGAAGGTGAAAGGCCAGAGGAATAGCAGAAGGCAAAGACTTATCTAAAATCGAAGAATCAGCATGTGTTAGTATATACTGCCTACATAGAATAGTATATACTGTCTTAGTGTATTAATGAAGCTGTAGCTTCAAAAAAATATTGGTTGCCTTGTCCTGACTCATCCCTCCTTCTCCAATTGACAGAAAATAAGCATCATGATATAGTTTGTGTTAGAATAGCTAGTACAGATACCATGTCGAGAAATTTGTAATTTGTTGATTTCAAAATGTTTTAGTAATCTGATAATAGCTAAGTAACTTATGTTTGGTTATGTTTGGTTATATTTTTGTTTAATTGTATATTTTTGTATATTCATAAGTATATGTTTTACAATTAAATAGATTTTTCACCTGGCTGGAAGTTAAAATAACAATATCTATGGTTATAATAGTGTTATAATAATAATAATATTTATAAAAGAATTATTAATTTTTAATATCATTATCATGAATTTGAATGTAGATAAATGGTGAGATAGTTCAATCATTTTGCCTAACCAATAGTGACAATCCCAAATGGCATTGACATTTTTTTTAAATGTATTTATACTAATAACTACATCAGAAAGTGCAAAGAGAGGTGGATAGGTTTGTTTATTTGGAGAAGTTGTATGAGAAATGTATTTGCAGACATGTATGTCCTATATTTTGCATTTTCCAAAGTAACAAGGTCAATCTTTGAAAATAAAAAAATCATGCACCATATTCCATATTTATTTTGTTTCACAACTTTAATTAAAAATAACAATTACCGACCCCAATTGAAAATTATAAAAAAATATATTTATCAAAAAATATATAAAAATATAATTATGTTTGTTTTAATTCTTTTACATTTTAATTTAAAACCAAAATAGATTCATCTTAAATAGGGATCTAACATATCTAATATGAGCTCACAAGGATCAAATTTATTCACATGTAATTTTTTATAGAGTGCAAAAACATAAAATTTCACTCTGACACTATATTATATTAATAAGAGGATTACATACATATAGTCTCAAGATAGGAAAACTATCTTGGACACACAATAAGGTGGTTGAGAGAATATCTCAACCACACACCAAACTAGGAAAATATAGATTTATCTAAGTCCTATGATATAGGAACAAACTTCTTACATATAGAGTCAACACTATAAACAAGTAGGAATTACATATTTCAACATGAAATAAAATGTGTAATTTAACCAAATAAGTGTTTTAACCATAAAAACTTCTTCCTCCTATATACATGAATATTTTACACAATTTTTCTACTTCTAATTATTGTGCAATATATTCATGTTTTTTATAGACAACATTACTTAGAGCATAATTTATTTTTATTTTAAAGAGGCATGTGTCAACTAGGACAAGACACACAAACTTACACATCAAATGAGCTTCTATGCTCAATAAGGTTATTTTTTGGTGGTACTATAAATTATTTTCTTTTATGTAAAATAATGTACCACCTTCATTCTCTTTTTATTTAAAAGAGATTTTTTTTTCATCTTCTAACTTTCATCATAAAATTTAATTTTTATACTATAATAAATATAAAATATATTTAAGAAAATTAATAATTTAAATATTATTCTTCCAAAAAATTAACCCAACTTTTACCCCAACTTTTTTAGCATGCTTTTTCAAAAGAAATTCAAGATAACATCCTGTTAAACCAAATATGAAATAATAAATATTACCAAACTTTCACAATAACTTCTTCATCGTTATATTTAAAACAAATCTTGAAAAAACAAATAATTTTACGAATCATACCATCTCTAATTTCAGAGTTGCATATTTGGAAATCAAACAAAAGAGAGTCCATCACAATAAAATGTGTGTTGTAGGTGTGTTTTGATCATATGTGTAAATTTGAAATTGAAATAATGAATGGATAAATACCAAAATGAAATTAGTGAGAAAACCTATGTTTTTAAACCAATAGAATAATTTAATAACTGCTTACATAGCCATAATATATTCCAGAAAAGAAAGATAATGGTAATCCAATACTATTGCAAAGTGAAGCCGCATTATAATAATGGTAATCAAATCTTCCATAAAAAGCGCAAGATCTCAAGGCTGTAAATAAAGTGGAAAGACTAAAGTTATTTGGAAACCCTGTTGTTGCTGATATCCAGAACCTTCAAAATTTCAAAACGAATTACGCCATTATAAGCCAAGCTTCCGTTGAGCTAATTGCTACTGAGATTGAGATGCTTAGGAGAATATTTTAGGCCGGACACAATCGGCCACATAGACAACAAGGGTCCAGAGATCTCGTTGCTGCTAAAATCACTGTATTCGAATACAAATCTAGCTGGCGCAACTGTCTAAGCTTTTGGAAACCCTTGGGGATTATGTCTGTCAGATTGGTCGATGACAGGTTCAGATACTTTATTGGAAAAATGGGGAAGTGTAGTTGGATAGATGTAACGGTTACATGAAATATCTTTATAATGGTAGTTGGCCAAATGTCAAGTTTCTATGAAAATGGTAGATTAAAAAATAAGGGGCATTGATTCAAAATAAAGGTTAATTTACTCAATTAACTTTATATAATTATTATTTTTATAACGAATAATAATAATAATTTAAAATAAAACTATAATTTTTTATTTTTATTTTTAATTTTGAAATATTTTAATGTTTATCATAAATTAACATTTATTTATATTTATTGGCAATTTAATTTATATAATTACAATTTATAATATATTTTAATATTTAAAATTAACATTTCAAATTATATATATATATATATATATATATATATATATATATATTAAATAACTATTTAAATGTTAAAGTGTTTTAATTCTTATTATAAATTATTTTTTATTTATATTTATTAACAATTTAATTTATATAACTAAACTATTTATAATACATTTAAATATAACACTTCAAAATATTTAATTAGATATATTTTTCTACATTTATATTTGAACTTTTAAAACATACCTCTAAGATAAAAAAGTTCCCTTTGTGAAAAGAACTTCCCTCCAGCCAACTTGTCATCACTCTGCACTTATGAGAAGAACTTCCCTCCAGCCAACTTGTCTGCACTCTGCACTTTTGTCAACATAGCTTACGATCTCCACCGTAACAAGCTCTACTTTGCTCAGAAAAGTTGTGCTTCAATGTACATCCATCCTATATGATGTAGAAGTGATATATTTCTTGTTTTGCGTTAACAAGTTTCTATTGCTTTCTGGAGTGTAGTAGAGATAATTAGTGTATATCGAGAAGTATAGTTTTTCTGATGGTTTAGTCATATAGATCTTTCATATTCAATTAACTATTTATCTTTCTAAATTAATAAAACTGAAAATACTTTTAGAAAATCTAATGTAAATGTTAATAAAACTTAAAAGATACTTTTAAAAATGTAATGTGAACCATGCGAATGTTAAAACATATTTTAAAATATATGTGTTAAGTTATCTGGATGAATCGGTTATCTTGATTTGATTACTTGTTTTTGTTAGTTATGTTGACTATTTAAGCTTTAGGTTATCTTGAAGATTTTTCTATATTGGTTATCTTAGATTACATGCTTTTATGTTTGGTTTTTTAGTTGTCAATTTTTTTTTGAGTATGGTAAAAAAAATGGTTAATATTTTTTTAAAATAATTGATAGTATGATTTTGATGATAGAATTTACAGATTTTTCAATGCATAAATGGATGGAAAATTATTGAAAATCCATTAAGCACTAGAATTATGTATATTAAACAATTTCAAATCAAGTCTTTAAAAACATTTGTTTTAAAATTAACCAAAAAATTAATTAAAAATTCATGATATTAAAATTTTAAAACTCCACCATTACAACCAACCAAAATTTCAAAAAACTTTCACCAAGTTTTATGAAAAATATTTCATCATTTTTCTTTAAAAAAAAGACCCTGTTTTTCGTGTTAGTGTTTTTCAATCATAATGAAAATATAATCCCCATAATCCATGGAGAGTGAATCGAAATTCTTGCAGAGTGAATGAAAAAGGTACCATGCCGGTCCAATACTAATGCTTCAGCCAATTATGTGAGTGAATAGGAAAAATAGTTGTTATCGAGGAAAAAGAGGAGGAAAGAATGCTTGTGTAACATTTTGCAGGGTAGTTTAGTCCTTTCCAAATGTAACTTGATGAATTTGTAATGGATAGTTTTCCGTTCAGAATGTGAGTTCATGAATTTTGTTATTTTTTAATTTATGGTTTTGAGATGAATTTAAAATAGTTTCAAAAATATAGTTTTGCACAAATGGAAATCACATTTTCAATGATATATTTGCTGTATTTTTTATTCAATCTTTTTAACATACAAAGAGTTTGTTTACTTCTGCATTTGTGAAAAAAGAGAAAGTGTTGGCTAGATAATTTCTGGCCAATTTCTAGGCGTGGGTGCTATTCAATATTTCTATATATAGAGTTTGCTTACATCGCCTTCACTTTTGGAGAAAGTGTTGCACATATCCTTTGTAAACAATTTACAGAACAGCACCAGACCAACAATGTTAGAAACACTTTTCTTTAATACAATTTCTTTTATCTTATCACACACTATCCAGTAATATCAATGATATTTTGCAATTTAAAATATCTACAATCAGCATCTCAACTACTTGAAGTCTTACAATAATTTTCATTATCAACTTTGTATGTGGGCATAGAAAGCATCGATTTTACTATATGTTTTTACTGTTGGTAATCTGAGGTGTTATTGTATGACCCTAGCTATTCGCGCAAACAAGCTTAAAATTGGTTTAGTTGCATAATTAAATAAGTCTCTCATAAATTAAATAAAGCCATTAAACCCTTTTTACCAAAAAAAACAAATAGTTCAAATTTTAGTGTTGATACATTAGATTTGGTGATCAGATCAAAGTTATACCTCATCATCACTCATCAGTGGGTACATTGTAAAGCATAGCGAATGGAATTGTAGATTGTTGTTTCACACCTTTTCCAATATTTATTTCGATCTCATTAAAAGCTTACATATGGTAGAAGTCTTTCCTTTATGAGAATTGCACTCAACAAAGGCATTCTTCTACACGTATATTAAATTTTCCTTTCCAAGAATTGCACTAAACACACCAATCTTCTACCAGGTAAATTAAATTCAAACGCAATGCAACGCACTAATGAAAAGACTATAGCTCACCAAATTGAAGTGGATTTTCGTGGGAAAGTAATGGATTCCATGTAAAATTATAATTAGAATAAAATTCAGATTTTGTGAGCAGGGAGCTTTGTAATATGATAATCATATTTCCAAAATTTCTATATTATAAATCATTATAGATTTATTTTAAATATGGTTTTATCAAGTAATTTATAGATATCAAATCTATTGAGATTCAAATATGTTATCAAATTTTACACTTAAAAAAAAAATTACAGTTTAAGAGATTTCATCCTCTAAGCTTTTGATAGATCTAGATTTAAGATAAATCCAAATTGTTTTAAATTATTTAAATTATTGTTATTTTTTCTTATGATATATTACAATTTGAAAATTTGTATACTTTAATGTGAATTAAATTATGCACCCATATTTTTTACTATAATAAAATTTACCTCAAGCTTATAGCATTATTTTCCATTTAAAATATTATTATCATTAAACATTTTTTGTTACTTTATACAAATGTTTGAAATATATATATATAATTCAAAAATAAAACAAGAATGTAAATTATATATATTAAATACTTCTTAGTTTTTCTTTTATATATATTTGAAATACTTATTAAAATTTACTTAGATAGAGTTTAACTCACAAAAACGTTTGAACTACAATATCAACTTCATTTATATATTTGAAATACTTATTATTTTTTACTTGGATAAATTTTACGTTACACAAGTATATAAAGTATATAAAATACCAAAGGGTGCCACTCTGCACCAAACTCCCCCTAGGCTGCCACTCTCACAATGTTAGACGATTAAATTATTATGTGCCTTTGGAGTTTCAACAGAATGAAAATACGTACATATAACCAGCCTTAGCATTGCATTTGCATTTGAAAAATCTTGTCCTAGGGTTTTTGAGACACTTGGATCCTTCCAAGAAGCTCAGGCAAGGATCCACATATTTTTTATCTATGCCTACCTCAATGTCTTGACTCTTAAGAACATTCTTGGAGGCAATTTTTTCATTCATTGTGCTCCATTGTTTTCTTTTTGTTGTAATGATTTTTTCACCTTTTCTTGGTGTAGGTTTGATGCCTGTTTTTTCTCAGCCCACCTTCAGAAGTTATGAACCTTTAAAATATCACTGATACTTAGCATTAATTGGAGGATAAAAAGCCTTGTAGACAATTATTTGTTTTTTTTTTTTTTTTTTTTTGGTATATTCTGCTATTCTAGGAAGCCCTCAAAGGAGTTGTTTTTTTCCTCAAGCTTGTATATTGTCGAGTAAGTCATTCCTTTCACATTGCTATCCAAGGCATTGTTTGCACAATGAAACTATATGCTTATTTTCCTTGATCTGGTATAATACTTTTTTCCGTCTTAGAGAAAATCACCCCGCATGACTTGTCACTGCAGAACACTTTAAGCATGAACATGACACAACTACATAGCTTGGATAATAAAAGAGTTGGTGGTTATAGTTGAGTTGGAGGCCTACTCATGATTTCCGAGCTCTGAAAACAGGTATTTAGTTTACGAGAGGCCTTAGAGTTCACATATTACGACGCATCATCAAATTGAGATGATGTATAAAGGCATTTCCCAGTATCAAATCATGATTTAGAAAATCAAACCAAACTTACTTTACACTCATAGATGCACTTTGTAGTTGGCGATAATAACAAAGGATGACTAAGAGCCCTAAGTCTGCAATTTTAACATGTAAACGTAATATCAGGTGGTGCAAACCTTTGATATGCTCAAGTTATTTGCACAAAGTTATAAAATCCCCCATTTCATGTGACACTGCCTAATAAACTGCAAAATATGCTCAGTGGTAAATTTTGATAATTTGTCTGAATATTCTCCATTAACACCATTTTCTTTGAAAATATGCATGTAATTTCCAAGGCCAATCTCATCCAGCCATACTCCAACATTCTGAATAAGTCTCCCACATGTTAAATTTGGTTGCTATGCTTAGGAGACTAAAAATGAAGCATGTCATAAATATCTACTATAACCATCAAAGACATTTCAAACTAGGAAAAGCGAGCAAGCCTAACAAAAATCATATCCATCCTCTAAACTTCCCCTTATAATAGCTCATCTATTAATGTAAAGTTATTTATAAAAGAACTTTTACAAGATCCATAAGAATGCCTACATACAATTGAAAAAATGCAACTCTACTATATTTAGAAATAGTGAGCTCTTTTAGTGATCATTATACTTGGGAGCATTTTTTTTCTTAAGATAAAAATATACCAATGCACGCTCACACTTAGGTACCTTTCACTCATGATATCCATTGAAACTCCACCTATATTAAGTGTTTATTATATACCATTCATAAGGTCACTTATCAAGAATTGTAGTTCCTCTCTAAAAATTGTGACATCACTAGTTGGTGGTTACACATGGAAGAGATTATTTGGGCCAAAAACAACCTCCATAATACCTTGGATTTGACTTGGGTTCATGGCCATTCAACATTATTTTTCCTAGGTTAATATGATATTCATCCATAAACTATTTCCTCAAAATATACACTTATGTTATTCAAATTATGTCAGGTGATGGCCATTCAACATTATTTTTCCTAGCTTAATATGATATTTAGCCATAAACTATTTCCTGAAAATATACACTTATTTTATTCAAATTATGTGTTCAGTTATGATTGAGTCTCTGGTATTTTTATACTGTTGGATTTGACTTGAGTTGAAAACATTTCACATACTTTTTTATTGGGCTATGTGATGTTCAACTACAAAAAATTTCCCACTAACATTTACTTTAGTTATTCGAAATGTGTGTTCAGTTCTAACTAAATTCTATGGTATTTCCTTGTTCCTACTATTGGTCATCTCTTCATTGTTAGTTCTCTTAAAAACTATTGACTTTTGGTGCAGTTAGTTTCCTTGTTAATTTTCTAATTTAGGGTTGCTTCAGTATCCAGATTCTCAAATCTATTTCCAAATTTCAAATTTCATAATTTTTAGATTTCAGCTATGTTAGAAGGTTTCAGTAGCTAATAACAATGGAAATAGATCCCCAATTCGTAGTTTACTCCTACCATATTTTTCAGTTACATTTCAAATTATAAAATTAGGTGAATAAGAGCAAGCCAATGTAATTCAATGTTATTTATATGTTTTCCTTCCATAACGTTGGGTCCTTTTATCTAAAACGAAAAAATTGAGAAACATTTATTGCGTTTAAATTAGTACTCCCTCATATGCATTGAAATATAGATTCCAAAACTTTCGTTCAATTTCATTGTATATTATCATTTCCCATGGAGGTCGCAAATGGAGTCTTGATATTACAAGACTCATCAACTTCCAAGTCCAAGTGGACTCTTGAATGTGACTTTGTTATGAAGAAATCAAGTGGATTCATAGCCTCCAATTATTGGACATGCAATTCAAATGAGTCATATTGACTATCTATGTAGACACACAGAAAAAAAGATAAGAGAAAGCACTCATTTTGCTTATTTTCTGAGCTAAATTCCTAGTTTACTGACCAGAATTATCCATTGTCTAAAATCCATGGCGTTTTGTAATAGGTAGTACCATTTATGTTTTTTTTTTTTTAATTATGGAAAAAATAAATCACGTGTACATTATAAACTTTCATATTCAAGAATATTTTGTCTTTTTTTTTTAAAATATAGTGTTTTTATTTTCTAATTTCCTAAAAATTCGCAAGTTTTTCTTAAACACGAGTCAACTCTTTCTGTTTGGCCTCACAAGAATTACAGTTGGACCAATCTCTTGATAAGTTAAACTTCTAGAGAAATTTACTTTTATGCAACTCAAAATAAAATGTCTTAGCTTCACAAAATTAACACTATAACACAAAATATCAAGCATTGCAACATTTGCAAGTAAAAATACCCATTGAGGTTCAAGATGGAAAATAAGAAACTCCTAGAAATATACAGATATATTGAACTTTTTTCACGCAAATCCTGGAAAATATACATATTTATGTATAAATTATACAAACATGTGTATAGCAAAGGATTCAATCCAATCTAACAATGTACTAAATCTAGATACTGAATCACTTCTATAAATCAATTGCAGAAATTAAACACAATCACCAATCACATGAAGCAAAGAAAGAATCAAATCAAACCAAAAAATAGATAATCCTGGGGAAATATTGCTACTAAAAACCCCTCTATCTATATTGTATATTCAACCAAGGAATCATGAAACAATTACAATGCACTCTTCTTATAAGAGTCTACTGCACTCTGTCGATCATCTCACACTGATCCAGAAAAAATCGGGCCAACACTTAGCCAATTATTGGCTTGTCTTCAGCCTGCCTTGCTCATGCAATTCTTGATGGAAGAAACCCCTATTCTTTAGAAATTTCAGCCTTCCTCAACTGCGTTGAGTATCATGCGAAACCTGTGGTGTTTTAATTTCATCTGGGCAATCTACTAATATCACAACTGATAGTTAACTTCCCTTTAACCTTTGTCTCGACTTGGTCTCCACTAGAACTGACATGCATGCAACTATTAATAGTAAATCATCAGTTGCATAGCAGATTAGTAATTGTGAATCAAATAATATTTAACTCATTTGATCTCTCACTAGTGCAACAAACAGTTATAACTAGTGCAACTAAATTTAACTCACTTAACGGATTTAACTGATTTCTCATGCATTAAATTCATCCACTTAACTACAACTTGAACTCTAAAACACATAGAATCACTCAGCATGCCTCACCAATCACCCTCAACTCAAAATTCATGAGCTAACTGAGTTTATCACACTTATTTAACTGTTATAATTGATCATGAGATAAGATTACATTTTATTGTCCAATTTAATTAA
Source organism: Pinus albicaulis (assembly GCA_034641835.2). Lineage (NCBI taxonomy): Eukaryota > Viridiplantae > Streptophyta > Pinopsida > Pinales > Pinaceae > Pinus > Pinus albicaulis. The sequence goes on along the minus strand of CM076576.1, from coordinate 419,145,390 downwards.
GGGATAATTAAATTTGACACACATATAATTTATTAAATAAATTGAATTACACATTAATGTATCACTAGGACCCATCACTACATGATCTGTGATCCCACACTAGTGTAGGTGTTGTCATGTTGTTCCTGGATGTCAATTTCATTGTTACTTGTTGAAAAATTTAACACTACCTCTCAAAAAGAAAGGAATGCCCTTGCATGCGACATGCAATTCTTACATGAAAAAATTCTCTAATGTTTCTTTCACATGCAACTCTTGCATGCAACACTTCTCTAGTGTTTCTTACACATGCAAATTTTGCATGTAACACTTCTCTATTGTTGTTCACACATGCAATATTCTGAAACTGAATAGCCTCCAACAATTGAATCAATATAATGAATCTATCATCAGAGTCTTCTGACTATTGTTAGCTACTGCACATGTCTACTGGACTCTCTGCGCTGTTGACATTTGAATCCATGAACTCTGCACTGTTGCCAACTCTGATCTGTGCTCCAGTATCCGACACCTGTCAGTCTGATTTTTGTCTTCCTGACATCTAACTGCATCAATCTAAGTAATCCTTCCTGCTACTGTTCTATGATGGTCTCCTCGTAGCTAGGTTTAATCCATGAGACACACCATCTCAATGAATCCTACCCAATTTCTTCTTGAGATTAGTTTTTCACATCTCCCCACCTCACACCTTGAGGTATAGCTACATGTAATCCCTCTGCCCTTCTGTCTCAAAATTTCTCCCTCTTGGAGGTCTCTGCTTCACTGGTTTCTTCAACTTCATGATCCTCCACATGTGGTTGCTTGACATATTGAGGTTCATTCTTTGGAACCAAGAGTTCCTCATCTGCATGCAAATCAAGCTCCCTCTCAAGGGACAATTTCATGGCTTTCTCACACTTCCCCATGGCACATCCCTTGCATGTGTATTTTTGTGCAAGAGTACCCTTTGGAAGCTCCATACAAATCTGGTGGGTGACCTTTAAAGCTCTGTGGTGTATATGGCCCAATCTCCTGTGCCATAACTCACCCTCATCTCAACTCACCACTTTTTCTGCCTTACCCATCAATGTTGCACAGTCATCTACATCAAGTTTATAGATATTCCTAACTCAAATCCAAATATTCTTCCCCTGTCCTATTGTTTTGTGTCGCAGCAAATATTTTCCTTCACTGAAAACAACATCATAGCCTCTATCCTCCAACATTGCAACTGAGACTAAATTTTTCTTCAAGCCTCGTACATGAATTACATATTTTAATTGAGAGGGTTTACTTGACTCTCTCTAGAAGGTAATGGTACCAATCCCGGTAGCACTGTACCGCCTATCATCACCCATTTCAATATGCATCTAGAGGTCCTTCTCCTCCAAGCTACTGAAAAGTTCTTTGTCTCCCGTCATGTGAAAGGATACACCACTATCCAAGTACCACACTGATCCCATTACACTTGACACCATGCATGCAATGAGCGATAAGTCAAGCTCAAATTGCGAGGCCAAACCCTCACCAGCTGCAGATCCTAAAGCCTTCCTGTTCCTTTTTTTTGTGGAAAATTAGTGACATAATTCCCATGCTCGTGACAGTGAAAACACTTCACTCTGGACATGTCGCACTTCTTTCCATCTTTACCAGACTCATATTTGGAATGGAATTTCTTTCCTTTCCCCTTCTTCTCTTTGGGAGCCATAGCACAATCTTCTTCATCTTCATTCTTGGATGAAGATCCATCTCTGGTATTCCGCCTGAATTCTTCTTGCACCAAATATAACCAAATTCATTCCCAATCTGGCAGTTTTTCCTTTCCATGGATAGAGTCCTGATAACTATGCCAACTCTTGGGAAGTCCCAGAAGAGATAGGGTCACCAAATCATCATCAGCAACAGTAACGTTGACGCTTTGAAGCTCATCCCGACATTGGATAAACTTTGTTAAATATTTCGGCATGATTTCGCCTTTCTCCATTTTTATCTTCCTAAGTTTATCCTCTAGTGCCAATTTTCTATGATCATAGCTACTCTGAAATAGATCTGTCAAATCTTTCCACATTGCATATGTGGTCACTTTTCCATGGAGACCTGAGATAATGTGGTCTCATACTCCCTCCAATAATATCATCCTCTCCTTTGCAAATTTCTTTTACCAGGCATCAATATTTGCAACATCTGTTACAATGGGTTTGGGAACATCATTGTCAAGGAATTCTTTCAACTTAATGTCCTACAGTACTTCCTCCATCCTTTCTTTCCAAGAAATATAGTTAGATCTGCCCTCAAGTGCATACTCCAATCTCAAGCCATTGAAATCCATTTTGATCCTGAATCACTTATAGCACCAAGAATGTCGTCTGGAAATTTGAATTCTATTCAGTCACAAACTCAACTTCTCCTACACTATAGTGATTTGTTGTGCTCTGATACCATTTATAAATTATACAAACATATGTATATCAATGGATTCAATCCAATCTAACAATGTACTAAAACTAGATACTAAATCACTTCTACAAATCAATTGCGGAAATTAAACACAATTGCCAATCACATGAAGCAAAGAAAGAATCAAATAAAACCACAACACAGATAATTTTTTGGGGAAATATTGCTGCTCAAAACCCCTCTATCTATATTGTATATTCAACAAAGGAATCAGGAAACAATTACAGTTCACTCTTCTCACAAGAGTCCCCTGCACTCTGCCTATCATCTCACACTGATCCAGACAAAATTGGGCCAACACTTAGCCAATTCTAAGCCTATCTTCAGCCTGGCTTGCTCATGCAATTCCTGATGAATGCAATCCCTAGTCTTTATGAATTTCAACCTTCCTCAACTGTGCTGAGTATCATGGGCATCTAGTGGTTTTTTAATTGCATCTGGAAATTCTACAAATATCACAACTGATAATTAACTTTCCTTTAACCTTTGTCTCAACTAGGTCTCCACTGGAATTGACATGCATGCATCTATTAATATTAAATCATCAATTGCATGGTATATCACTGATTTTGAATTAAATAAGATTTAATTCACTTGGTCTCTCACTTGTGCAACAAACAGTTACAACTATTTCAACTGACTTTAACTCACTTAACTCACTTAATGGATTTCTCATGCATTAAACTCATGCACTTAACTGCAACTTGAACTCTAAAACACATAGAATTACTCTGCATGCCTCATCAATCACCCTTAACTCGAAATTCATGATACAACTTATTTTATCACACTCAGTTAACTTTTACAAGTGATCATGAGATAAGATTACATTTTATTGTCCAATTTAATTAAGGGATAATTAAATTTGACACACATCCAATTTATTAAATAAATTGAATTACACACTAATGTATCACTAGGACCCATCACTATGGGACCTGTGGTCCCACACTAGTGTATTTTTTTTCATGTTGTTTCCGGATGCCAATTTCACTCTTTCTTGTTGCAAACTTCAATAATTTATTCAAATTTATGACATGCAGAAAATTTGTATGGTCTTTCTGGCGGAGTATGAAATTTAAATTTAGTTTGATGAGCACAAAATGGAATAATATTTCGTATATTAATGTAAATTTATCTATATATTAAATTTTAAAATATCTTTAAGAATGACTTTTCATATCCATTTTATGCCACGTATAATTGGAAAAATGCATCTCTTATGGTATTTAGAAATAGCCTGCTCTTTTAGTGATCATTATATTTGGCAGCATTTTTTTTCTTAGCATAAAAAGGTATCAATGCATGCTCATAGTTACGTGCCTCTCACTCATGAGATCCATTGCAACTCCACCTATATTCAGTGTCTTCCTGGGCTGTATGATGTTCAACTACAATCCATTTCCCACTAAAATTTACTTTTGTTATTCAAAGCATGTGTTCAGTTCTAACTGAATTCTTGGGTATTTCAATGTCATTACTATAATTCAACTCTTTGATGTTAGTACTCTTAAAAACCATTGAATTTTTTTGCAGTTAGTTGCCTTGTTAATTTCCTAATTTGGGGTTACTTCAGTCTCAAGATTCTCAGATATATTTCTAGATTTCATATTTCATAATTTATATATTTCAATTTTCTTAGTAAGTTTCAGTAGCTAATAACAATGGAAATAGATCCCCAAATGATAGTTGATTCATACTATACTTTTCAATTACAACTCATATTATAAAATTAGGTATACAAGAGAAAAATTCAATTCTATTTCTATGTTTTCTTGCCATGACGTTGGGGATTTTATCTAAAAATAACAATTATAGAAACATTGTTTGTATTAAAATAAATACTTTCTCATATGCATTGAACTATAGAATCCAAAACGTTTGTTCAATTTCACTGTATCTTTTCAATTCCCATAGAAGTCACAAATGGATTCTTGATATTATAAGACTTGTCAACTTCCAAGTCCAAGTCGACTCCTAAATGTGACTTTGTTATGATGAAATCAAGTGGAGCGAGAGCCTCCAAGTAATGGACTTTCAATTCAAACAAATCATATTGACTCATCCAATAAGTCTTGGTCATCTATCTATATAGACCTAAATTCCCAGTCGATAAAGCAGAATTTCAAGTTGTCTAAAATCCATAGCTATTTGTAGCAGGTAGTATCATTTATGTACTTTGATAAAAGAATTTAAAATATGCATCATGTGGACATTATAAAATTTCATGTTCAAGAATAGTTTATTTTGTTTTTTAAATTTAGTATTTTTATTTTCTAATTTCCTAAAAATTCCCAAGTTTTTCTTGAGCATGAGTCAAATGTTTCTCTTCACCTCACAAAAAATTTTAGCTTCCAATCTCTTGACAATTTAAACTTCTCCAGATATAGTCTATTATGTTATTTTTTTTTGGGTATGAAATGTAAATTTAGTTTGATAAGTATGAAATGGAAGAATAATACCATAAGAGAATGAGATTGAAAGTGACCATACGTGATAGAAAAAAGAGGTTGAAAGAATGCTTAGGAATTCATGCTCATCAGGTAGCTCTTTATGCTAAATCTATATACAATTTGAAAAGTTAGTGTTTCTGAAATGAGGTTTTGATACAGATCCCAATTCAATTCAGGCCTAGGGTTCTATAACTAATATACATCATGCCCCTATTCAATTTAGAAGAGGGATAATTTTTTTTTTCATTTGTGTGTATTTGATCCTATCCATCATGAACAAAGAATAATGAAACTGGAATTTAGATTTCCATAACGCTTAGTTCTAATGGTATTTGTTTAAGGAGGAAAATCCCCTCGGTCCATTTTCTTATTTGTATTTAAATCACTTACTTTATTTTTATAGTGACGCCCTAACCACTTCATAAGGAACGTGAGGCTCAGTCTCAGTCCTCATTAGATTTTAAATCTTTCTTACATGTGTCTCTTTTTTAGGGAGATGAAAAAAGCTTAGAATTTAAAATTTAAAAATATCTCTACCACCCTTTTTAGCCACCCATGTTCTCACGGAGGTTTGTAAAGTCTGCATAACCCAACTCTCTATCTATCTCAATGTATTTACTCTTAAGTACATTCTTCGAGAAATTTTTCCCATTCGTTGTGCTCCATTGTTTTCTCTTTATTGTAAGGATCTTTCAACCTTTGCTGGTTGTAGGTTTCATGCCTTATTTTTTGCAATCTATTAAAATTAAGTGAAAAATATCCACCATGGGAAGTTGTGCACCTTTAAAATATCATGAAACTTGCCATTACTTGGAGGATAAATACCCTTGACGACATTTATTTCTGACTTGTACATTCACTAGTACATTTGGGGGAAATTCCAACACTTGGTTCCGACGCTTTTGACCAAATGTTGGAAATTTCCCCAAATTTTTTCAATCCCACCCAAAACCGCCGCTATACCGACGTTTAGAGAAAAGTGTCGCAATACCGACACTTAGACAAATGTCACAATTGCGAAGTTTGGAGGAAGACATCGCAATTGCGACACTATGCCCCAAAGCATCATTATTGCAACGGCTGCCTCCAAACGTTGCAACTGTGACACAATGTCTAAGTGTTGCAATTGCGACGTTTGGAGGCATCCGTCGCAATAGCGACGCTTTGGCCGCCATCGGTATAACGACACTTATATGCGTGCTACATAAAAATGATTTTATTAAAAAATACATTAACATTTGATATCACGCGCGCATTCGCCCTCAGCTCTTGCAGAACAAAATTCTTCCTCAGCATTCGCCCTCAGCTCTTGTAGAACATCATTTGCCCTCAGCATTCGCCCTCAGCTCTTGCAGAAAAACATTCACCCTCAGCATTCGCCCTCAGCTCTTGCAGAACAGCATTCGCCCTCAGCATTCACCCTCATCTCTTGCAGAACAGCATTCGCCCTCAGCTCTTGTAGAACAGCATTCGCCCTCAGCATTCACCCTCAGCTCTTGCAGAACAGCATTCGCCCTCAGCATTCGCCCTCAGCTCTTGCAGAACAGCATTCGCCCTCCGCTCTTGCATAATAGCATTCGCCCTCAGCATTTTCCCTCAGCTCTTGCAGAATAGCATTTTCCCTCAGCTCTTGCAGAACAACATTCTCCCTTAGCTCTTGTAGAACAACATTTTCCCTCAGCATTCGCCCTCAGCTCTTGCAGAACAGCATTCGCCCTCAACTCTTGCAGAACATCATTCACCCTCAGCTCTTGCAAAATGGTAAGTTCTTACTGCAGGCCCTTCCTCCTATAGTAGGTTTGACTCTATTTGGGTTTTTTTGGTCAATTCCATTGGATTGTGTTAGGCTATAGGGTTCTCTCTAGATTTCTTCCAATTTTCTTTCACATGAGTTTCAAAGAGGACGTGTAAGATGTGTTTGTGCTTGCATGAATTTGACTCCACCAGTTTCATGAAGTTTAAGCTATGGATTTTAGTTCGACAAACTCATCCATCTCAACACCCAGTAACGAAATGCCCTTGGTCTGATCTATATTGAAGGTGAAGTGCAAAGTGGTAGAGAATGGGAGATCGAAAGTCATCAACTTTATCACAAGGGTAGTACTCCAGATCAAAAGTGATGAGCTTTAGTTCTCCAGATTTGGGGATTTTCTAATACTTGGGGATTTTTTGATGACATACCAAAGGTCACATCCATACAACCATATCAAGGTCAATGTTGAGATCATTCTCATATAGATATGGGTCACTGATATATAGGGTTAATATCATCATCACTATCCATGGAAACCGAATGGTTACAAAATCTGTGATTGTGGTTGGCTCATTTATAATTATTACCCATTTACAGTAGATCACAGAAACACTAAATATGGTCCGAGTAGAGCCTTTACAATGGGAAATGGAATTGCAGTTGCTTCATCAATAACCAATAGCTCCACTTGAGAAAAAATTTCATAATATTGGGGCTGGATATACTACAGAGTAAACAATTGTGGTTATCATTTGTGCTCCAATAGATTAATATACTTTTTATATTGAACTGAAGAAAGGGAAACAAGAAAATGCTAGCCATCATACAATGCTTTGACATAAGAGTTTTGAGTGACATACTTGAAAAAAAGAACTCATCCACTGATATTTATAATCATTTGAGTTATTCAAGTTAAACACAATGTCAAGAATCAAGATTCAATACCCTCTATTATCTTCATCACCCAATACAAGATTTAAATTTTCCCAAAGAAACGCTTATTAAATTGGCAGCCATTATTTCTCCCTGCTTTAAAAACCCTACATTTAAATGAAAACAAGCATTGCATTTCAACTTCAAAAATCTATTAGTGTTCAAATGTACATGTGTGCATCACTTGTGTAGGGTATTCCTTTTCCACTTTCACATTATCCAAGAATGTGTGCAGTATAGTTCATATTTTTTGTGATTAAGATTATCTTGAAAAAGGAAAGGTAAATTATTTCCCATGGAAAAAGAAGGTTTTCCATTTTTACTACTGGAAATGGTACAACAAAGTTCCATTTCTACCTAAAACTCCTATGAAACAGCAACCAAATAAAGGCCATGTCCTCAATGGATATCATTTGGCTTTGAAAATGGCCATTGCACCCTGTTGTTTCTTATATTACATCACGATAGTTTCTTAGGTCATTTCTTGTTTCTTGAGATGAAAAACAACCAAAGAAATTGCGAAGATCCTTTCAAGAAATAAATTACCATTTATCAATCATATCTCAACTATTTTTTATTTTATTCAGTGGTTGCTTACTTTGAGAGAAATTTGAGACTTTTATAAGGAATATAACATAAAAACACAAAATGGGAAGGAATTGATGAGGTAGATGAACTTTAGTTGTTGTCAATTAAGAATTGATAATACACGATGCATGTTCTGTACTACAAACTAGATTCCTTCCTGGAGTTAGGACACAGAGTATTGAATAAAATTTGTAGTTTCTAACTTCTTGTATTGGTTCATGAATCTTGAAATTCAAACATTGCATGTCTTCATTGCTTCATGTTTGAATAATTTACATTATATCGTACAATAGGAAATTAGGAATTATGATTATTATTACTTTATGGATCTGTTAATTTACTTTTAAGTTTGCATGGTTTAGTGTGAAATTATTCTTGTGTTCCCCTAGGCCCAGGTGAATGAATGCCAAGGACTAAGAACCATAGCTTTTAAATGGTATTTTTTCTTATACCCAAAAACCCCTCAACATCACTTCTTATTAGTTCTTAACAATAGTGTTGTAAACAATTTGAGAATTGATATAGCAAAATCTTGCACTTCTCAAGATAAAGTCCTAAAGCTAAAGTGTGATACCATGTGTAATTCAATAGCCCCATTGTCACCTCACCAACCTCTTTTCAGTTCGGGCTAGCTCTCCTCCAACTCAAGGGGGGTTCTCCCTAGTAGATGTTAGGGATCTAATGGCCCAACCAAACCATGTCAAGAGCCCCCCTAACTCTCTATGTTTACTACTATCAATCAAAATATTGAACAATAGGGTCAGACATGCATCCTGAACATAAAATTGCCAGGGTATTTTTGGGTAATTTCAAAGGGAAAGTCCCCAAACACATATAATCAAGGAATTATAACGTGATTTAAAACATTAAATATCAACAAAATTGTTTAAAGTATATTGAAAGGAAAAAGGTGATGGAAGATAGAAAGTGCCTTACTTAAATGCTCCAAGGATTTTTCAATTGTTGATCCAAAAGCTTCACTTCAAGGCCCTTCAAGATCATCTACAACAATGCTATACCATCAGCTTCAACAATGTTGCTCCAAAAATGTCCTCAGGGTCTTCACAACAATTTTACTAGAATTTGCTCCAACAATATATTCAATAAGGTCTTCATTGTCAACTTGTCTCTTGTTTGGCTGCCTTAATGTGCAATGACATGTTTCCAGGACTGAATTCAATGCAAGGCATATTTGAAACTCTAAATCTGTCTTCTGGTGTCTTATTAGAAATTATTTCAGTTTTTATTTTTTGTTTTCAAGTTTTTACATTTATAATTTTATTGCAATGTGGCAGACTGATCAGGGCAGTACAGGAACAACCCCGAGACGGGATGATCGCGGAAAGAGGCCAGCGGAAGAACATGTAAAGTTCCAACATTGCTCAATGTTTAGGTATTTTAGTTATTTACATAATTGAAATAAAATTAATTTTTTTCAAATATGCAGACACCCAGCCATGGTACGCCTGATGATTCCCTCTATGAGGAAGATATTTCTTCATCCCTATCTCCAGCGCTCTTGTTGCGAAAAAAGGCACGAGATGCAAGGTCAAAATTTAATACTTTGATAGACTCGCCTCAAACACCTGAAATAGAAGAGAGGATAAAACAACTTATGAGCCAACTAGAAACATATTAGGTAATAATAAAAAGTCAAAAGGATATTTTTTTTGTTCTGCATGAGATGAATTGTGATAGTTTGATTTTTAATTTTTACATTGACTAAACTAATAAAAATATCTTTTGTATGTAGCATTTTCTGGCACTTGCTGAACCCGGTGTTGGTGGTAGTGGGACACAAGGGCAAGATATTGCCCAGCAACCCTCTCGTACACCTTCTAATCCTTTAGGTGCCAGCCAAGAAACACACCCTACCCAAGCAGACACCCAGCCAACCGTTGAATGTGTTGGTAGTGATGAGGCTAATATGGCCAACTACATTATTGCGTTTCCTGGAGCTACACGTGTCAGATCCATAGGGACCATTAATGGCACGTTGTTGGTGATCGATGAAGGTGTCCCTATAAAGCACGTATAACTCCCAGGTAAATTTTAATATTTTAACTATTTCATGTACTCGATCTAAAACATATTTATCATGATTTTTATTTTTAAATTAATGATGGAGAGCCATGTGTTGGTAATTTTTGGCCCAACCATACGCAAAAGGTGGAATTCCCGAAATTCCAACCTGAAAAAAGAACTTCTAGATTATCTAGAAGCCCTTTTTGGGGTCAGCACATTTGACAGAAAAATGATGGCTCGGGTAGCCGGCAAATATTTGAAATATACCAGGGACACCTATAGGACACAATTACAATTTAACCCTAGATACGAGCATCCTCTCACAGTTCCAGAGAGTGAGTGGAGAGCACTCATCCATGACGGAAAAGAGAAAAGGGAAAAGAAAGAAGGAAAAATGCCAACTGGACCCGCAAGGTAAATCACAACTTTAATTCAATAGCTTTAATTTTCTCTATGTCTAAAATAAAAGTGTGCTACGTCATATCTGACTTCAATCTTTTGATGCTAGGTTTCCTGACACCTCCAAGGCAACCAAAGCTAGGATTGAAAAAAAGGACCATCACAAGCTAGGCCAGGGCGGCTACTTGAAATTAGCCTCAAGAATTGTAATTAAGTAGCTAAACATCTTATAATTAATTGTATCACCTTCCAACGTTTTTGTAATCCTATCAAATATGATTAAAAATACACAATCATATGTAATGTAGAGTGATGACTTCGGAACAGAAACTACAGAGGAAGGTAAGAATATCGCTTTCCATTTCGGCTATCAAGCCGTAGTTGAATGTTACAGAAGCTTTTGGCAGGTCCCAAGATCCAGAATGCCTGATAAGGTAAAACATTAACCTTTCAATATCTTTTTTTTCGTCCATAAATTTAATGTCTAAAATTTTTTTTTTAATCAAGGGAGCAGCACTACCAACGAGGCAAATAACCCAGTTTTAGAGCCAGATGTAGATGATCCTTACGTGCAACCTGATCATTGTAGTGGGTACCAAGCCGACAATGCTACTATCAGTGAGGGCCGTGACGGTAACTAATTTCCACTTATAATTTTTTATAATTATACCTTGATGGTTTTCCTTATAACGTTTTTTGTTTAAATGACAGAGAATGTTTCCCTTGAGGATCTTACCACCAGAGAGGAAGACAGGGCAACAGTCCCAATGGCGACAACTGGTGCACCAGGTAAATAATCTCATTGCAATTTTTTTTATTAATATTACCGACCTAGTTCAATGATATTTAAAAACTGACAATTAAAATTTAATATATCTGTTTTTGTAGGCGATGCCCCGTCACTGGATGAGACCAGACATCGTGACTACACAACTAGGTCAGCAGTGCGGGTCGAAAGGCATGAAAGAGGAGCAGAGCACGATGATATTGATGATGTAATTAGGAGCTTTAGAAATAGGAAGAAAAAAAATAAAATTTGATAATGTAAAATATTGTATTATTATAAGACAAACATTACCATACTTGGAACGTTTTTTGCGTTATATAAAAAACTCATTTATCATACTATTTTTATGTCAAGCATTAATTTCAATGTTTCCTTGCATACTTTTTGTTGAATTGTTTTTTTATTAGCTATTGAATATTTTTTTTATGCTCATGAAAGTAAAAATTGAAATATAGATTGGGTATTGGGGAATTGAGAGTGATGTGTGGGGCGGGGAGGGGCCATAAGAGCTTCCACCTTCATGTAGTTGGCCATGTTTAGTAGACAATAATTTATTGGAGCGATTTAATCTTAGAGCAAACCTCCCTCGATCCAGCGTAGCAACAAAAAAGTCACTGTTGACTTAGTTGCTACTCTTTCAGATCATGGGAGGCTTGTTCCAAGTTCATGCGACTCCAATAAATTGTTCTTGAAATGAAGAGGAGCTTATTTAGGTATGTTTTGACATTTTCAACATATGTTCTAACATTATCATAAGAATGCATCTTAGAGTAAAAAATACTACATCAATTTCCTGTATTTATTGTAAGATAATGATCGATTTTGATTGACTCTACAGTGCAGGTACAAATCCTATTGCATCATGAGAAATACAACTTGTCAACCAGGGTCATGTCCAGGATATTTTTGCTTGTGTGCTTGACTAGGTTCGTAATGTCACATTTTGTAAGTTCCTTTACAGTTCATAATTCAATATTAAGCTTGTTCATGATTATTATCTAGGTTTTTTGTATGTTTTTTTTCATCTATTTGATTGTAAGCAACTCTGCATGTTTCCTATTGTTCACTGTGATTTCTCCCATTACCACTCCTAGGATGAATCCGACTTTATTTTTACTATGATTTCTCCATCTATGATTTCATAGGTTACATCATGTAAATTTGTCAATCTCAGGTTGGTGATGAGCTTTAGTTCTCTAGATTTGGGGATTTTCTGATATTTTCTCCCTCATGTCATTCCTGCATCACCTCGTTGTTTGAGCATGCCAATTTTCTACCACTTGTACCAATTGGCACATGTCAATCTTTGAGTGGTGCCACATTTCACCTATTTTCGGCCCACTTGACCACCTTAAAAACTCAAATCCCCACACCATGTGTCTTTATCATGGAGTGCCACATGTCTTAGATATTTAGGCCGATAGGCCTTCTGTTATGAAAGAGATCAATTTTTTTTCGTCAACACTTCTTATCGAGGCACGACACTTGTTACTTATTTAATCTGACAGTCACAGTCTCTTGGGTTACCTTCTATGTTTGACATACCACTGGTTTCTGGTATATTTCCGTGGAATCAGTCTAAAAATACCAGCAACAATCCACACACCTGCAACCGTCAACAGACTTGCCATTTTAGTAGCTTCATTTCCGCAACTGCCAATACACCTACTATTTTAGTTGCTGTATTTTGGAAACTACCGATACACCTACTGTTTCATTCTCCTGGACTCTGTGTATGCATATTTTTCATATAATTTTATCATGAAGTTGACTGCAGTGCTTTGACATGACTTTGAATATTTTTTTAGGTTAGAATACATTTCAGGTCGGAGCTATTGAATAGACTTGATGAGATAGTTGTATTTCATTCTCTTTCTCATGATGAGCTCAGAAAATTTGCTAGACTACATATGAAATATGTAGCAATTCGTCTTGCAAAGAGAGGTGTTGCTTTAGGGGTTACAGATGCTGCTCTGGATCTTGTTCTTCAAGAAGCCTATGATCCTGTAATTAATCACTTTGTTTTGCTTTCTTTCTTATTCAGATTCTATCTTGCCAGGGGATGTGCCCATTATGGATTTTTATGAGACTGTTGTCAATCTCATCACCGTCCCTCATAATATGTTTGATTGTGTTTATAAATAATAAACAATTATCACACCAAACAATAAACAATTAACTATACTATGAGTAATATGATATCTTGAAATAATTCTCATTATAATTTCATAACCTCTGCTCTCACTTGGTGGTTTCTATATCACTAAGTGTTTATTATTTAAAATTATAGTTACTGCAGACAATGAACAATCAACTGCATTGTGAGTGATATCTTGTAATAATTCTTATTATAATTTCCTAACCTCTACTCTCACTAGGTGTCTATATCACTAGGTGTATCTATTTTAAAATTATAGTTTCAATGGTAGATAAATTGTTATCTTAAAATTATAGCTTTGATGGTGATACCTTGTGATTGATAATGCAGTTTGAAGCAGCTTTGGCTTCGACTAATATAGTCTCAAGAACCTCTGAGAATACAAAGGTTGTGATTGATTATGGGGCACTGCCTATATTTGTGGAACTTCTTACCTCTGGATATGATAATGTTCGAGAACAGGTAGCACGTTTATTTTAGAGGCATAAAATTATTCTTCCCAACTATCTTTATATGTCTGTAATTTTGGAATTTGATTTAAAAAACTAGTACCCAACTTTGAGTTCAACTGGTGTTCGTGTAAGGATGTTTGGGCTTTGGGAAATATTGCTGGAGACTCTGCAACATTTAGGGATCTTGCCCTCAGTCATGGAGCTCTGAGGCAGGTGCTTACCCAGTTGAATGATACTGCTAGAATTTCAATGATAATAATTGCTACATGGGCTCTGTCAAATTTTTTTCGTGACGTAAACCCCAACCACTATTCGAATAGGTAAGCAGAATACATTTTCTGCCTCTTCTTCTTAGTTCGCAGATACTGTGGATTTTTTTATAAATCTTGGTGCTTGGTAGATTTGGACGTAATATGGACCTAGGCGCTTGTTCATTACAATGACTCTGTCATCAGGTTTTAGAAAATGCTCAGAAATTTGGGTTTCATAAGGGGATTACCCTTGCTTGCAATTATCAATTATCAATCACATTCAAAAAAAGTCTTTTGTAGCATTGCTGAGCTCTTTGTAGGTGAATTTCTGAGGCAATTTCACAATATCTGAACTAAATTTGTCTGTCCTTTTCAATACTCTGCGCTTGTAACAAAACCAGACAAACAATCTAGTGGCCAATGCAACAACAACAACACCTCCTGTTGCAATTATTGCAATTCACCCTCTCTGCACGCATGAATGACTATGGCACCCTCTTTTGTGAACATGTAATGGAGTTGAAGGTACTGGTTTCGATTAGGATCGTGGAATTCAACATCCAAAATAGTATCAAATTCCACTACAATAGTATTCCCCAGCAAGGGCAACAGTTCATTGAGACCTATTGGACTCATCACCCCCAAATAGCCTCCAGGGCTACCCAGAGTTTGATCATCTTTGTTGCTGAGTACATTTTTATTTTTTTAGTGAGATTTTAGGTTTTCTATAACATAGCTTTAGAAATCTGATTCAATGCCTGCTTGAATATCGTCACATAATACTCATGGTTTGGATTGATGAGCATGCTCTGAATGGTTTGTTGATTCATAAGAACCACCCATATAGTCATCTTGAGATATTTCAGAAGTTTTCTCGGGTTTCCTTTTTCACTGTTTCTAGTGGGTGGGATGGTGTGGGGTGATCCATCAATACTGGTGCTCTTGTAGTATGGAATTTATTTTGGGGATATAAAGGAGCATTTGATGTAGATATCCCATTGGATGGATTCATATATGGGCACGAGAGGTCAAGAATTTAAATTAAAAATATGAAACCTCTAGCATGGCAACCTGAAGACCACGAGAGACACTGGTTAAAGATTGTTTTGTGTTGGCCTTAATATAGTAGTGATTTCATTCTATTATCTTAATGCAAATATATAGTTCGGTCTCATTAAAATGAGGATTTTGGTTGTATTTCTCTTTGGTTGTTTCTCTCTTAATGCTCTAGAAGTTGCCAAAAGTTGCGATAGTTGTTTAGTTTGCATGTTACAACTTAAAAGTGGTTTTTAGCAATGGGAGTCATGTTTTTTAAGGTTCATACTAATATGAAGATCTTGTAATTATATATTCAGGATAAGAGAAGATGGCCTCTGCTTTGGGTAGTATGACAACAATTGCCACATCTACCTCATTGGGTAACAATGGAAAGGGGAAGAAGTTGGGTGCAATGTTTGATAATTATGGCAGACAATTTCTCTTTCAGTTTTTTCACCCATTTCCTTTAATCACTCAAGCAGAAGAGGGACTCTGAGATTACGCGACAGAGAGAAGGTAGTTAATACAAGAGATATGGAAAAGGAGTTGTACTTCAACAATGATGGCTTAGTGACAAAAAAATTGCAGGTCAGAGAAAAAATTATGTTTAAAGGAAGGTCAACTGCACGTGAAACTTCACTGGGGTGGATCTTTCATTGTCCACTTATATTCGATTTTAATGTGTTATTTTAATTTTTCATGGAGGGTTGTTTTGGAATATGGTCTGGCATTCAATTGCACACTTACTGAAAGCATTGTCAATTTGTCTTGCAAGCGGTGTGAAAAAACTTGATGATCTTGTTGGAGTCAGCCTTGGGTTGAAGGGAAAAATGTTGTCTTGGAGAGCAAGCATGGTTCTCCAAAAATAGTTAATGATGGTGGGACAGTAGCTAAGGAGGTAATTTGTAAATGTGTGCTCTGGTTTTCTTTTTAACGTTGTATTAGTTCCCCCTCTTAAATGTCTTAGATTCGGTAGACATAATTTGAAAAATCAAAGGTTCAAGGAAACATATTTGTTACCCAGTGGTCTACTTGGCCTATGGACTAGCCACATTAGAGTAATGCATAAAGCTTTTCACAAAAATAAAAGGAAAGGGTTATGGCTGAGTCAAATTTTATTATTATTGACAGTGTAATGAAGTGTATCTCAATGCTATGGTTTTGGCCTTTTTATTGGTTGAATTAAAGGACCCAATTGAAAATATTGGGGCCAAGTTGGTAAGGCGAGCTGTGGCAAGGACAAATGATTTAGCTGGGGATGGAACCACAACATCTGTTGTTCTTGCATAGGGTTTAATAAGTGAGGGTGTAAAGGTAGCTTTTTGTCAATAGTACTGGATTAAGATCATCTGTTCATTTTTGTAGGGTCTTATGATGTTTGGTTTTTTATTTTTGGGTTGGGCTTATTGAGTCTAAGATAGTTTTTGAGTGAAAAATTTGCTATCAGATATTAAAATATTTTGGTTCTTTTGTCAAAATTTATGAGCTTGTTAGGAAATACAAAACTGACAATGGTTGTATCTTAAATTTGTGGAAAACAATTTGAAATGAAACCTTTTTGTTTAGGTTGTTGCAGCAGGTGCAAACCCCGTTCAAATTACTAGGGAAATTGACAAGACAATAAAGGCCGTTTTTTCGGAACTCAAAATTTTTTCAAAGGAGGTAAACTCTTTCCTTTTGAGTAGGCTGGTTTTCCTTTTTGATGATGGTTTGGTGTATCTAATTGAATTAGTTGCCTAAGGTATTTTTGGTTGCAAAATCCTTTTCATTTTTCATACAGTATTGGCCTTGTGGAATACATTTGATTGTGTGGTCTTGTTAGATCTACAACATTTGTAGTTGTTTAGTCTTATGGCCGAAGTGCACTTTTATTATGGAAATAGTTGATGCAATATTGTCATTTAATCCTTACTGCAGGGTAGCATGTTGAGAAGTTTCTTGTGAAACATTTGGTCTTCAAAATGACACTTGATCCTATACAACATCATGCACTTGACTTCAAAATTCATATTCAAAGTGTGCCAGACAATTCTTGCAAAATTTCAAATATTTATGTTGTTTTAAACCATTATCTTTTTCATGTATTGGATGCTGAAAATGAGAAAAAGACTTTGGTATGAAACCAACTGGTGAATAATTTTCAGCAAAACAACCACTTCCAAGACATGATTTAGAAGTAGAAAATATGTACTTATGAAGCATAGAAAGATATCCTTGATGCATTGTCAATGTTTGGCTAGGGTTATTTTTGGAGAAAATAACTCCTTTTTCCTAGAATAGTGATCTTCAATATAAGTAAATGCTAGAGAAGAGAGATCATCGTGTGACATAAAACTATTAATAAAAGTGAACAGGGAATGATTATTAATTATGGCATACTAAGTTGTCAGTGATTTTGACTATTTGTCTTTAACATGTAAAAATGTTAAATTCCAAACTTACATCATCATGGTTTGGCATCATGAGGTTAACTAATTGTCCACCATGCTCATAATTTCATTGTTGTATTCATATCTATAAACAATGTTTCAATAATAATAATAAATTTCTATAAGAAAAATCCAGACCTCCATGCTGCTGCTCCTTGTGAGACAAAGTCAAAATTGCATTACACAATCTGACACATAAGAATCTCCTATATCTCGGTGGTATGTATCCAAATTCTTATAATAGTGTCTTCAAGACTTATGTTCACATTGCCAATGAGATATTTAAGAAATGAAAGATGGAGCCTTCTTCATTGTTGTATATGTAACAGTCTTTTATTAATATAAATATTGATGGTTTTGTCTTTCTAAAAATGAAATGTAGAAATAATTTATTGTGGTCAATTGAAAAGTTTGTTTTTTAAAGCTTTTTCATTATGGAAGGGCGACATAGATATATGCCCTTCTAATTGAAATTCAGACCTACCCTTCAAATTTGATCACTGTGTGAGACCTTAACAAACAATAAAACTATTCTGTCGCGCGTTATATAAAACATATAACAAAACCTTTGTCAAAACTTCAAACGAACCCTTTAGCCGTCGATCCTGCCAGACTTCAAACGGCGATAAATCATAATTCAAACCAAATTCGCATTCCAAAATAGCCTGCTGACGTCGGCCAATTTTGTGACGCGAAAACCAAATGATTTCCGCCCTAATATTTTTCGGGTCTGGATTTCCACTGCGCGAGCGGCCCAAACAAAGATCTACTCCAATCAATTTTTGCCACGTGTCCTCAATCAAAAGTTGCTCTGTTCTTGGATGCGGGTGCATTCGATGGCATTTAAGGCAATGGGACATGGATGTGGTGATTTCATATCAATCGCATTAAGTTTTAACGTTGTTTAATCAACCGATATTTAAGTTCCAAGGTTTTCACATCAAATCGCATTAATTTTTAACGCTATTCAAGATCGGACCTCCACTCCTGTTAGTGATTCTGCATGCTCCAATATGGTCCGGCCTTCGGCTCTCATCAATGAGAGATTTATGACGGGCGTTCTTCGATGCCATTGCATTTGGGTCGATAAAATGGCGTTTCGCTATCGTTTTTCAGACGAGCCGCAACCTTTGAATTGTAGATTCTCTCTGGTTGCTGGGTTACACTGCCTGCTCACTATGACAAGAAGGAGAAGCTAGCTGAACTGCTGCTTAGACCTTTGTGCAAATCTGCATTTCTCTCAGTCTGGTCTGTGTCTGTCTTCCTCGGTTTCTTGGAATCCTTCTTCTCTGTCTCGTCTTGTGCCCACTTCTGAGACTGCACCCATGCCTCGCCTGCATCAAAGGATGCATTGCCGCAGGGGGAGCACTAGAGGTCAACCCCTGCGCACTCCCTCCAGCCCCTCAACCGAGTCATCTTCCTAGTCCAGTGATTATTACGCAGGTCGCTATCCAAACACTAGAAGTGGGCGGGGTCGAGTTCTAGGATCTGGCCACCGTATGGGCTCCCCTGCTCCTCATTTCCCCACCACTTCACCTTCTCCCACGAGGCGCACTACGATTTTTTCCTTTAATTTCTCTCTGAACTGCCCATGAATCACAGCTTCAATCACCGTGGTTTTCCGTGAGGAGGCCCAAGTGGACAAACAATGCACCCGTCCGGCGGGTCTGAGCTCAGAAAAATTCGGCCAGCATTCAGGCCTTTAGGAGGGGAGCGGCGGCATGAATGTGGAGATAGCACCTGGCGATCTGGGACCTTCCGAAGGATGGTTCCGAATCGTTGAAGAACCACCAGAGGAGTAGCTTGTTCTCTTTGGTTAATTTGGTTTTCTTGCTTCACGACCCACTTAATTGGGCATGTTTTTGCTCATATTACGTCTGTGTTGGACCTCTGTAATATTTTTGAATTCTGTAAACGTTCAAGACTAGTTTCCCCATATGAGGGCATTCTTCTTTTTTGATTTTTTGTTGACAAATTTTCCATAAGTCTAGGCAATGTTTTTGACTTCGGTCATACTGTAATTTTATTCCCATTGTTAATAGATTAAATTTACTTAGAAAAAAAAAAATGTTGCCCTGTTTCTATTTTAAACCTGTTTTTTGAAATACAGAGCCATGTTTATATGATTGTTTATAGTCGATGCACTGCGGGGTGGTTTACTATATTAATATTTCACGGTCGAATTATGTTCATAACAATTGGAAACAAAAAATGTTGCCTTGTTTCTATTTTAAACCTGTATTTTAAAATACAGAACCATGTTTATATGATTGCTTATAGTCAAAGTGCTGCAGGGTTGTTTATTATATTAATATTTCACGGTCGAATTATGTTCATAACAATTGGAAAAAAATAATGTTGCCCTGTTTCTATTTTAAACCTGTTTTTTGAAATACAGAGCCACGTTTATATGATTGTTTATAGTCGAAGCACTGCGGGGTGGTTTATTATATTAATATTTCACAGTCCAATTATGTTCATAATAATTGGAAAAAAAAATGTTGCCATGTTTCTATTTTAAACCTGTTTTTTGAAATACAGAGCCATGTTTATATGATTGTTTATAGTCGAAGGGATGCGGGGTGGTTTATAATATTAATATTTCACAGTCGAATGATGTTCATAAAAATTGCAATTCCCACAATTCATAACAAATATTGGAGATTTACTGGTCTGTTTTAAATTTTCATTTTTTTTTTAAATTGAACCCGCCGTCGGTATACCGACGCTTTGTAAGCATCGATCTTCTGATGTTTTGAATGATTTCCATTTTCGTCGGTCTTGTGACATCTGTCGATCTTGTGACAGTTCTTCCTAGTGTCGATATTGCGATGCTTTTGGAATGCGTCGGTATTGCGATGGCTCTGGAAAGCATCAGTCTTGCGACACTTTTGTACGACGTCGGAATTGCGACAACTTAAAAATGTTGGAAGAGCGACAGTATAAAAACTTTAGAAGAGTGACGTTCAAAAAGTCAGACCACATTTCGTCAAAATTGTGACAGTTTACAAACGTCGGAAGAGTGACGTTCAAAACGTTGGACCACATTTCGTCGGAATTGCGACAGTTTACAAACGTCAGAAGAGCGACGGTTTCGGAAACGTCGGAAGAGCGACGCTTGTTTGGAAGTGATGGAAAAAGTGTCGGTATTGCGACACTTTGTCAAGGCGTTGGAAATGCGACGTCATGGTGAACCAGGTTTTTTCCATCCTCAAAGTGTTGCTCTTGTGACGACTATGTGTCGGAATAGCGACAAAGTGGACGTCGGAAATTGGGCCAAATTTTCTAGTGATTTCACTATTTTAGGAACCTTGAAAGGAGTTATTTTCTTCTTCAAGCTTGTATATTGTACAAGACTTGCCACTAGATACCAAACTAAGCATGACCATGTAACAACTACAGAGTTTGGGTAGTGAAAGAGTTGGTGGTTATAATTAGGTTAGAGGCATTCTCATTATTTGTGGGCTCTAAAAATGGGTATTCGATTTACGAGAGGCCTTAGAGCTCACACCTTAGAATGCATCAGCAAATTTAAATGACGTATATTTTTGTTGTCATGTATCAGACAAGTATTTTTTAGTATTAATTTTTATATAATTTTGGAGTTGGTTTCATAGACTTGGCTTGAAAAATTTTTATAGTACTATAATTGTGATGTTGATTTTAATTAGAGCAATTGTAACTTGTTTCCAATAAAAGAACATATTAGTTTTTATACAATACATATCATATGCTTATTACAGATATTATCCAACACCATGGAAGCACTTCAAAAGTCATGTCCAATGAAAATACCTTCAACATTCTCATTTGTGCCCCAATAGGGTGATCAAAAGCCTATTTTCTAAGTATTTATATTGTTCTTTGTCCTGATAATAAATTTTGATTGAATATCCTTGGAATTGTAAAGATATCATTTTGAAACATTTTAATGGTGTGCAAATATTTCATCGATTTTACAAGACACTTATATTGAAGAGAAAAGGGAAAATGATGCAAAATTAAATGGATAGGAACATTCTTCAGTGTCTGATGCTTCCATTTTTCCTTTGAAGAGAACTAATTTTAAGAACCAAAAAAGTCAATGTCACAAGTAAAATCCATCAGAAGATGCTTCCAATTTGGAAAAACTAAGTAGGATACTTACCCCAAATCAACATATTTTCTCCTTTTTACACACATAGTGAAAGATTTTTCTTGAGTTCATTTTTGTAGGATTTACAATTCTTCTAAGGGGAAGACACAATTAAGTAAAATTTTATTGTTTTTGATGCACATGTCAAAATATTTTTGAAAAGATAGATGATATAAACATGAGGGAAAGGAACATACAATGAGATGACATCAGATGATGAATGCTATACTATTAATTATATTTTCAGTGACATGAAAGTTCAAATAACTTAAATTAATGGGATTTAGATGATAAATAGTTGGTTTTCCTTCTTGGAGGAACATAATTCAAAATCCATACATTTTGAGTTCCTGGAATATGGTCAGAGGGTAGTTTGGTGAGACACTTATGTTGTGGGTTCTTTTTAGTTTGTATGAATTGCATGAAAGAGTAAAATAAAATGTTAATTCTTAGAATTCTATGACATTATGCCTTTCTATATTAGTATCTAGAAAATATTTCATTTTGATTCGGTAGGTTTGGTTTTAACATATTTTAGGAACTACATCAAGAAAGATATAAAATTTGTCTATTCAATTCACTCTTTAAAAATAACACTTGGGTATACTTGCTCACCATGTAGCTCATTATCCTAAATCTGAGTCCTAGGAAGATTTTAACTCTTGCCTACATGTGTCTCCTTTTTGGGGAAATGAAAAAGCTTACTGTTTAAACTTTAAAAATATCACTACCACCTTTGTTAGTCACCCCAGTTATCATGGAGGTTTGCAAAGTCTGTACCACCCAACTGGAATTCTTCAATATCCATGCTCAATAGGTACCTCATTATACTAAATACAAGTCCTCACAAGATTTGAACTCTTACATACCTATGTCTCTTTTTTAGGGAGCTAGAAAAATATTTGCGTTTAAAATTTAAACATATCTCTACAACCCTTATTAGCCATCGCTGTTCTCATGGAATTTTGTAGAGTCTACACCACCAAACTATGTTCCCATCACAATGTATTGACTCTTAAGAACATTCTTGGAGACAATTTTACCATTTGTTGTGCCATGTTGTTTTCTCCTTGTTGTAAGGAGCTTTACACCTCTGTTGGGTGTATCTTTTATGCCTACTTCTTGCAATCTATTAAAAGGAAGTGAAACATATAAACCATGGAAAGTTGTGTACCTTTAAAATATCATGACACTTACCATTTCTTGGAGGATAAAAAGCATTGGAGATAGTTATTTTTTGTTTGTATATTTTGTTATTCTAAGGAGCCGTGAAAGGATTTATTTGTTTCTTCAAGCTTGAATAATATCCAACGAGTCATTCCTTTCACATTTTCAATCCAAGGCATTATTTTCAGAAAGAAAATATATGCTTCGTTTCGTTGATCTAGTATAATACGTTTTCCTTCTTGCAGGAAATTGCGCCACAAGACTTGCAACTGCAAACTAGGCTAAGCATGAACATGTCACAACTACAAAGCTTGGATAGTGAAAGAGTTGGGTTAGAGGCCTTCTCTTGATTTATGACCTCTAAAAATAGGTATTTATTTTACCAGAGGCCTTAGAGCTCACACCTTACAATGCATCGTAGATTTAGAATAGGTATATTGGTCTTGCCCTGTATCACATCGTGAGCTAGAAAATCCAACCAAACTTAAAATAAGGACATATAAAAAAAATTACAATCATAGAGATGAAAAATTGTAGAAACATTGAAAAAATGCAACTGTTACGATATTTAGAAATATAAAATTGTGAGATCACCTGTCATATGTTTATTCTAGATATTATCCATCACCATGAAATTAGTTCAAAAGTTATGCCCAACTAAAATATCTTAAAAAATCTCATTTGTGTCCTCATAGGGTGAGTAAAAGCCTATTTTCTAGTTCTTTATATTTTTATTTTTTATGCTAAATAATGTTGATTGAATATCTTGGGAATTTTCAATATATCAGTTTGCAACATTATACTAGTGTGCATAGATTGCATAGATTTTACAAGACACTTGTATTGAAGAGAAAAGGGAAAATGATGTAGGATTTAATGGACATGAACATTCTTCATTGTCTATTTCTTCTAGTTGTGCTATGAAGATAACCAATACTAGTAACGAAAGAAGTCAATTCCACAAGAAAAATCCATCTAAAGCCACTTCCAATATGGAACAACTAAGTAGGATACTTTCCCAAAATCCACAATTTTTTTGTTAGAATGAATTCTTAACACAAGTGTACGAAAAGAGATCACTTTAGTTTCACAAGAAAAACAACCTTAACAACAAAGATGGATGTCTAAATTCCTTACATCTACAATATATAGTCGAAACAAATGCAACAAAAACCTAAATCTATGGAGTAAAAGTAGCTAAACAGTAAAATGAAATAATAGTTTCTCCAAATATCCAACTGACAAGACAAGATGTATAAAGAATTTTATATTTATTAACACCTAGGAAGGGAAAAAAGAATTATGTTACTAGTCCCCCTCAATGTGATGGGTTCTTGGCTTTCCACAATGCTTCAGATCCATAACTTTCTCTCTCTCTCAATGGTGTAGAAATCCCAAGACCTTTTGAACTCTATGGGAGCTCAAGAAGCAAAAATAATAAAACTGATAAAAGATTACAATGAAAAAGGATCAAAGTTCGACCATGATGAAAGTATCAAAGGTAAATAATTAATGGAAAACCCTCCTATTTAAAACAAAATATTGAGTTATCCTTGATAATGGTGCATAAAAAAATATTATTAACCAAGATCTAGATCGAATTGCTTGGAATATTTTATTATATTTTGTTGGAGGGAAAATGAATTTAAATTGGTTAAATCCATTTATTTAGAAATAATAAACAAATAAATGATTTATTTATCATTTCAAGGATGGGGCTAAGGAATAATTTAACAAATAATTATTTATTTTATTATTCCTAAATGATTTAGTCAAATTCAGCAAGGAATATTAATTAAATAATGATTTAATTAATTATTCCAAGGGAATAATAATATAAATAATCATTTATCTAATTATTTCTCATTAATTGGGTTAAATATGATGAGGAATATTATTTAAAATGTGGTTTAATTAATCATTCCTAGAGGAAAATCAAATAAATAAGGATTTATTTAATTATTCCTCATTGGGTTTCCTGTTTGAACCAGAAATAACTTAATAAAATATGGTTTGTTAGATTATTTATTATAGTGAGAGGAATTTCACTATGGTAAAATTGGTCTTACATGGTGTACTTTGATCCATATAATTGTAAATGGCTAGATGATAAAAAATTGGTGTAACGGATTGACCCCCAATGTGCGAGCGTTAGGAGCTAATCGTATGAACGAAGTACGTTGTAAGAACATAATTAAGAGACACCGAAGGGGAGTCATAGAGAGAGAGATACATGGATGAAGTTAAGTGAGAGAGGGCAATAACCTGAGGTGGAAAGACCTACAAATGTTATAAGTCTCCTTTAATGTTTGGGTACCTATTCTCAGTGAGGTGGGGGAGGCGTACCTATGCCCGCCGAGATGACAAAGTATAAAGAATAATGGTAGACCCAGAAAAATGGGATTGAGCTATAAAGTACATGATATTCTTGCATAAAATGGGCCAGAAAAATATATAATGGATCCCACATTCATACTATGCATGCGAGAACAACCAGGTTTGAATATAATAATATATGAGTACATGAGATATAATAAAAACCAAAGAAGCCCTGATAAACAGGAAAGGGCTCTGAAATTATGAATGGATCGTCTGAGTGATACATGCCTGCTATAGGCGCTGCAAGCGGCTGGAACCGAACCCATCAAAAATGTGGAGCTGCATCTAAGGCTATAGCATAAAATGAGGTCATCCGAGCATGTGGGGGGTTGTTTGAAGGGCCACCCCCTCATGAGGTCTGAAACATCTCACACATACCCAAGAATCACTAGAGAAATTTTTTGGATCACCGAACTATCGAGTATACGAATCTCGATCATGCTAAAGTGGCGAGGATGGGAAAAAACCTAGTCAAATGGAAATGAGGAGTCCCTTTAAATGATCTAGGCACCAAATAAGAATGGAATTCAGAACCATGGTACACTACCCTCTAGACCTGTCTTATGGAATGAATGTGTTGATGTCGATAGAAGGAGGACCGCCATAGGTGATGCAATGATGAATCCTCTACTAATGAACGAGAGATCATAGTAGAGCGACCGGTGGACTGAAGCTAGGGATGATGATGGAATGGGGCATTTTGAGTAGAAAACAGATGACTTCCCTTGTCAGAGCATATAAAGCATGGATGACGTAGCAGTGACTGACTCGACTCCGGAGGGGAAGGGGAACAATATGACTGGAGGCCAAAATGGATTACACAAGAGAGAGGCAAGGAACAAATGGATGGAATATTGTAACATAAGGAAAAAAGGGACTCGGGATAGAATCCACGAATGTGATGATGACTCAACTTGGATGCTCTGATCAAGGGTGACTCAATGATGTTTCCACACAGAATAGGCCCTATGGGGACCATAAAAACATGAGCAAAATATGATTACTAATCATGAAAATCGACACATGCATTGAAAAGTATTACAGCAAAGTGGTGCCCCAAATACAAGTGGCACAAGTGAAAAAATTTTATTTTGAGAGGGAATGAAGTGACCCTTCTTGGAAAAAAGGCTTCTGGGTGAAGTATCAAATCACCCAAAAAAAAGATACTAATTTTAGAGCTTGGTGAGAGCTTTCCAACGATGTTCACATTTCATCAAATAGATCTATTGTTTGGTCGCAATTGGTGAAAGAAAAATTAGGGTTTCTCTTTTAATAAGGAGATTTCCCTCCAATTTGGGTCATTTTCTATTAGAGTTGTGGTGAACATGGAGAAGTGGAGAAGGCCCTAAATCTTGTGGCATTCATAGTAGAAAAACCGGCCTTTGGAATCGAGATTCGTGAGTTGCAGGTGCGTGCCCTAACCTTACTCTTCATTTTCAACGGATTAGAATTTCAGATTAGGTGCCCAGAGTCTGGGAATAGAATTATTTCCCTTCTCACAGCTAGATCGCACTTCCTGGGCCTTGTTCTGCGAGTTTGGTCAAAATTTTTAGAGGGAAAAACTATGACCTTGCATGTACAGGGTTGGGAAAATGTGAGCTGCCAAAAAGTTTGGTTTTGTCGTGTTTTTTCCTGCGAACTGGGGCTTGATGGTTTTGATGCCTTTTTTCTTCTTATGACTAAAAAATATGATGGGTTTGTGCAGGTATGCTAGAGTTAAATATCAACTCGATAGAGAGAGATTTGGATGTGATTCGTTCCAAGATCCAGGGGGATCAGGTGGTTAGAGGCACACTAGCGAGGTATGGGGTTATAAAGTTGGTTGAGAACCTATTGAAGAGTGCAGGGGAGCCCTTGCTATCTAGGATATTTAGCTAATGGGACCTGGACCTAAAGGTCTTTATAATGAAAGGGCACCAGATCGAGCTGACTAGTCACAACATCTATTTCCTTACCGGTCTCCCACCACTAGGGGTGGTGGGGAATATCCAGCGAGTATTACCATTGGGGCTAAATATATCAGAGTTTGTGGAATGCCATTACTGACCAGATGTCCATTTCAAAGGCACGACTATACTGATCGAAGATCTATAGAGGATAAAGACTCAGGCTGGAGCCGTAGCAATACTACGGATCCTTGGCAACCAGGCATTCCACCACATCACTGAAGGGTAGATGATGCTGGTTGAGAGTGTGCTGAGTGGGACCTACTATGGGTGGGCACAGATGATTTTAGCGTCATTGAAATGAAATTTGTTGCTATGCAAGAAACAAGTGAACCATGATTGTGCCTTTGGTACAATTTTGTGTTCGTTCTTCTTCGATAAGATCCCTAGACTTCGGCCTCATGTACAAATCCAAGATGGGGGCCCACAACAGCCCAAGATGTGCCGCTGGGGGCATCTATTGCGGAGAGGAGGAGGCAATAGAATTGAATTAGTATTCCTACCCGATTTATTCACACATTGGGACGAGATGTCATTTTATATAGACGACTATCCATATAATGGGATGAAATATCAGGGGGACCTAGACTTGCCACTTTCGCTTGATCGAGCATGGGGACCAGATGATAAGTGACCAATTGTTATATTTTATGGTGCATTTAAAGTTTTTATAATTATGTATGTTGTACTTATTCATTAATTTTGTTATGCATATATAGCACCAGTAAAACTGGGCGGGTATATGGGACGACCCGTAGTGCCAGGGTCTACAGAGTCTATCACAACAAGAGGAGATGATAGAGTAGAATCAGAGGCTCTCCTAGAGGATGTCTACCGTAGATGTGAGTTGTTGATGAACAGGGTATCAGATCCCGACTAGCATGATCTATATGACTGTTACATTGGGGCATGTATCGAGCTAACCTCAAAGTTGCAAGGTTTCATGCAATGCATGGAAATGGCGGGGTAGGGTATGTGGTATTTGTGGGGTACACAAGCCGAGCCATTGACTCAGGACCCTCCAAAGAGTGATTAGATGTAGGGGCATGGGGTGCCCCCAGATTTGATTTTGTAACATGATATGGGCATCTCTTGTGTATTGGAGTAGAGGACTCCAAAACATTTATGATTCTACAGACACATATGATGGATATGCATCTTTTTATATATGACGAGTATATGGTTCACCATTTTTTTATGATTATTGTATGTTGCTAAATGCATGTGATAAGTGCCAACCTCAAATATTGTTTGCAATGTTATCTACATAGTTATTATGGGCTCTATGTACATGAATGAATGTAATGGTTTCAAATTCATGTACTAAGAACTTCACAAATAAATATATTCTAAAAAGGACATGATTATTCACACAATATACACCATTCAATTGCATGACAAGCAGTAGGGAATCTAAACGAACATGAAGATGAAGGATACAATGCTTGATTGCATCGACTAACAAACCTATCACCGCATTATATTTGGACTGATTATCGGTAGTAGATCCAATGCATATGCCATTTGAGATTACTAATGAATGCATGGGGGTAAAAATGGCCCAAGCGGCCGAGGATAGATTTTGCAAGTAGCGACTTGCACCATTGGCATAGTCGATATATGGTATGGATGATGGATCCATCTGAAAGGCGCCATAAGACAACGAATGAGATGATGGTAAACAATGCAAGAAACCTGAATGCATGGCAGAAATAAAACATGCATCTTGATGGGGGATGCCATGGGTAAATTTCCATACCCCATACACTTTTAAGGATATGGTCAATAAACGGTGTCGGGAATTTGTCTTTGGGAAAATCTTTGGTTAGGTCATGAAAGTCCATACAAACACATATGGTGCATGTTTTCTTAAGAATGGGATAGGTAAAACCAATCTTCTTTAGCTTGTCAATTTCGGCTTTGATAGAATCTTGTCTGGAAGGATTAATGGGTCTCAACTTTTGACAAACAGGATTAGCATCCAACCATGTATCGATATGGTGTTCGACAATGGAGGGATCAATTCCAGGCATCTCTGAATAAGACCAGGCAAAAACATCACGAAATTCCTTGAATAACTTAGTGTAAGCCTAAATTTCTTCCCGAGTGAAATGTGCCCCCAAGTCCATTTTTTCTTCTATCCCTTGTTTATTGGAAATGTTAATTTTAATGGTAGGAGAGATATTGGCCATATTTTCTTCTTCAAAAGTATCAGGTGCAGAAATGGGATTTATAAATCAATCAACCTCATTGGAGATGGAATCTTTAGACTCCACAACATTCTCGTCATGGGACCGCTGGAGAAGGAAGTATGCACGGTGGTGCATATCATCCCAAGGTAAGTCAGGGGTGTTCATTGCTTCCATAATGTCTTCATCAGAATAAAATATGGGGGGACTAGTGGAAGAAATACCACATGACGTGACGGGGCTACCTGAAGCATCATCATGAGAGATATGGTTGACATGCACATCACTACAGAGGGTAGATGAAACATCTACCGATGTTGAGCCTAACGTGATTGCCAAAGGAGTTTCAGTCCAAACATAAGGGAATGCCCTGGAGGGGTTTTTCACCATGGATCTCATGGATGATGACATATAGAGGATATCGGCTAAAGGTTCTGTCATCTTGACATTGGGGGGAGGTATCACAATGGGTGCAGAAATGTCCTGTAGTTCTACAAAAGAAAAACTCACGAGTAGAGGAGTAGAGGATCCACTATTTTCGGCCTCGATTCGACAGACATCCTCAAGGGTGTTGCGAAAATCGTCAAGACTGGCAGAAAGGTGAGAATAGTGGCCATAAAAATCACATAAAGAACAATGGTGATTCATGTGCAACGATTTGAGTTTCTTAGCTAAATCAGGTAAGGTAACATGGACCTCTAGGATATCATATTTAGGAAACTCCTCGTTGACCACAAGTTTGAGGTGAGGAAGCTCAGGACAATTTTGAGTAGCATTCCCAACAACACGACACAAAGCGCATGGAGATGACAACTTTGGAGGCTTAGGAGGAGAAGAAGTTGTTTGGGCAGCTTTATCCTTAGGTTCCTTCTTTTTCGCTTCGCCCTGCTCACCAGAGCCTTTCATAATAGGAATAGATTTATGTTGAGGTGGTTGATCCACTGAAGAAAAGGGAGGGGTCATAGCGACCTGTTGGACCAGGGTCAAAGTGGTATAAGATTTAAGCTTACTAAGCAGAGTGTTGGCTGGGGGATCAATGTACAAAATTGGGATCCCCGAGGTCAAATCAGGAAGGATCAACGTAGCCATAACAGGCACCAGAAAGACTCTAGAGGGGGGAACTAGAAACGGTGTATGAGCAGATGGGTAATGGCTTGACAGAATGGCTCCCAAATGGTTAAGGCTAGGAGGAACTATTCCTGGTTGAAAATGGGCAGAGGAGACACCAGTAAAGGGAGAAGGTCTATCAAAAGAAGGTCTTGAAGGCTCCTTCGAGTGGCCACCAGTAGGTTGAAGAGGTGTAGACTACTGGCTAGTTGAACCGGACCGCTTGTGGCTAGTCAAAGACGATTTCATCATGCACACATTCAATGAGATGGGGTCAATGATAAGAGGTGGGAGACAAGGTAATGCACCAAGTAAGGTGGAATCTTTAAGGACTCCATGTGGAACACTGGTAAGAGGTGCGACTACTTTCTTAATGGCCGTGGAAGATATGATAGACTCAAGGGAGGTATAAGACTTTGATTCATAATATGTCAACTGATCGATGGTGAAGATATTTCCATTATGTGGAAATCACATCTTACGATGAAATATAGATGCAAAGTTAGACATCGCATAGGTATAGCTACAACCCAAAAGGATATTGTAATCCAAGCTAGCGTCAATGACTTCAATGTCAATACAAGTAGTCTTTCCTGCAAAAGTGACAAGGCAATTGCAGTACATGCCGAGGGGCTAAGAAGGGTGACTTTCCCAAGCACACAAAGTGATGTTGGATGGGGCTAAGTCGGGTGATCCAAGTTTATTCCAAATAGATGCGGACATCAAGGAGGTGGATGTGCCCTCGTCAATGATACATAGTGATACATGGGCATTACGAATCATGACTGGTATTTCGAAGGAAATGAATGAAGGTAAGGGGGGATGTTCTGACTTGTCAACTTAAAAGATAATCAAATGATCATCTGAAGGATCCACATCGCCCATAGCAGATAATACATATTTTCACTATGATGGGCATGACTGGATGACATCAATCGTTGACATGGTAGCAAGAGATTGTGCCAAGTCATATACTATGATGTAAGTGTGGGCGGCTTTAGAAAAATCATAATTTTGGTGTAGGGGACCTTGGAAATAACCTCATCCTAGGCCTGAGGGATGTGTAAGGGAGACTTAGGTGTTGAAATGGACTCTATGGAAACTTTGGTTTGGAGTGTGGTTGTAGACAAAGCAGGTGGATTGCCATATTGGTGCAACTAAGTCTAAAGGTGGACATCAATGGTATTGACCTATTTAGAATTCATAATGAGACTCTGGTATTTAGGGGTACCAGATTGTAAAGTTTGAGGGGCATCCTGACCTTGAGGGGGTTGGGCAGTCACATATCCTTGTTGAGGGAAAGGATTATTGAAAACAACCAGCTGAACTGGCGCAGTATTTGGAGGAGCTTAAGCAATTTCTTCTTGTCCTCTAAATGTTGCTTATGTTTCCCACAATTGGTGCATCTGGGATAGAATGGGAAAATCATGAGTATAATGGCCATGGACACCACAATAAGAAAAATGTTTTTTCGTATGAAGAGGCATGTTCTGCTTGGGTTGATCACCCTGTTCCTGGTTTTTAGTGTTAGATTAGTTCCCTTGGGGTGTGTTCAATTGGTTACCTTGGTGCCCTTGATTATGTTATGCTTGTTGATTCTGGTTTCCTTTCCTCTTCTTCCTGGAAATAGGAGGATTAGTCGCACTCTATTGTTCATACACCTGAATTTGAGGGGGAGGTGGCTACTATGTCAGAGGTTGAGAAGGAATGGGAGGCTGGGGTGTTCAAGTCGGAGGAGATGAAGCACCATGATGTGGATAAGTATAGAAAGGAGGTTGAGCAACATTGGATTAAACATGTTGAGCAACATCTGGCCTTGGCATTGGTTGATGCAATGGGGAAAATTCATAAGGTGTGCTTTGTCTTGGATACATGCTGTCGGGAGGGGGATAAGTGCTAGAGGAGTTGGCCCCTCACTTAGGGAAACCATAACCCATGGGAGGATGAGTATACAGATGTGAAAGAGATCCAATGATACCTTCGGTGGCGTGAGATGCCCCCGGTGAATTAAAACCACTAGGTCTAGGAAGATCCTATAAACAGTATAAACATAACCAGATTGGGTGTAGATCAAGTCATGTTTAAGCACGACTTGGAGAGATTATTCCTCGGTATGAGGAAAGTGACACGTGACATCTTTACAAATAGAAGGAAAAAGCATTATGAGAAAAAAATCCATATAGACACGATCGTCAAATTTAAGGGCTCGACACAAGCTCCTCCTTCTATGCCATTCGTGGACATGGTCAGAAAGGCGGGTGGTAGAAGTTTGACTAAATGCAATCAACAACTCGATACTGGTATCATATTGGAGAGGTAGCTGGAAATAGGGTAGAAATGCTTTAGCAAGAGTCGTAAAAGTGGAATTTGAGACAGTGGTCTGGTCGACATACCACTTTGCAGCTTCTCCTGTGAGTGTACGTTGGAATAAGCGAATATAGATGGATTCATCAGTAATATAATTGGACAAACACCACATGTGAAAGGAGTGAATGTGATTAGTGGGGTCCTCTCCACTGTTTCCTTTGAACTTAGGGATGTCTGAAGTAATCTTAGTTGGCATAACAGGACAACCTGGATTGTGGAGTATAGGGTCGTTAATTATTTGGCTGAAATAAGGGAAGCTTAAACCTACCATAAAACATAATAAAGGAGTAGTTGGAACGGTTCTGGCATGGTTCCACCAGTAGCAGCTCCAAGATTAGGACTGGGGCTACCACCAGCTTGAGGACCAACACCTGCATTAGCACCTGACATAGTGATGGAATGAGGTGAAGGATAAACAGGTTCAGAATCGGAGGGAGGGCTCGATGGACCAGAATTAGAGTTGGTATGGGGACTCGACAGAGGGGTAACTCAGATCAAGTCATGTTAGATCAAGTCATGTTAGATCAAGTCATGTTTAGGGTGTAGATCAAGACTTCCTAATGAAAACTTCAAACTGATGATGAAGGCCTAGGAGTCTCCGAGATAAGCACCTTGGGGGCACTATGATAGCAAGAAACAAATACCCAAAAGATGGAAGAGTAATAAACAAAGGCTCAGAGGGGCAGATAAATTAATTATGATGTTTATGTCTCTGCTTCGTGGTGTAAACCAAGTTCTCTTCACTTTAGGTGTGTGTGTGTGTGTGTGTGTGTGTGCAAGCCATGTGTTAATTTTAATTAAGCTGAGACATTCATGTATAAAGAAAAATAAAAAATATTGAATAGATGTAAATAAAACTGAAATGACTATAAAATAAATAGCTAAATATGCATAAATTCAACCCAAAAGAAGGCTTCACAAACAACTTTCTAAGAGGAGGGAGAAATTGACTCAAAACACACAATACGGTAAAAATATCTAAGGTCTAAGGACCATGGATCTAATGTCTCCGATCTGCTGGAAAAGGGGTAGAAAACAACAAGAAACTATAGGGGAAACTGTTGTAAAATGTGAGGCGAAAGGTTAAAACCTTGAGGGAAACAAGGGGAACCCTAAGGGAGATACCAAAACAAAATAAAGAAGGGGTTTTGGATGGAATAATAATTGAACTAAAAGGATCTAAAAGAAGGATAGATCAGACCCTAAACAATGGTTGAAAATGTTGCAAAATCTCAGACTACCTGCTCATCTAAACCCCTCCTAAAAAGATGGAAGCTTACTAAAACCCTAACGGGCTTGGTCTTACTTCAAGGAGACAAACTGAAGATATCCAAGCCTAAGACGGCCTATGAGAGAGGTCAAACAACCCTGAACAGTGCTTGGGACAAACCCTGATAGTCACAAAAAAATTCCCGCGAAAAGTTGCACCTCGCACGTACTGACATGTTATCTATTGAAATAGCAATTCCTGGCCCCACACATATGACCTGAGCTTAAAATCACAGTTTCTGGGCTGAAAAGTGTGAGCTTCAGTTCCGAGATCCTCGGGTGGGAGGTTGTGGAAAATAATTGTCATCTCTGGCACGACTGATACCTATTACCTACAGAAAACACCCATAAACACCCGAAAGTTAGAATTTTTACTGTTATATGGCATAAAAGGTAAAAAAAACATTAAGAGACTAAAAATAGATGAAAAGAAACCCTAGTTACTGAAGCAGCTAGTTATGCAGGAATCTTAATAAAACCCAGTGGAGTCGCCAATTGTTAAAATGAATTCTTAACGCAAGTATACGAAAAGAGATCACTTTAGTTGCACATGAAAAAAAACCCTAACAACAAATGTGGTTATCTAACTTCCTTATATCTGCAATAGATATTATAAACAAATGCAACAAAAACCTAGATCTATCCAGTAAAATGAAATAAGAGTTTTTTCAAATATCCAATGGATAAGATAAGATATATAAAGAATTTATATGTTTTAACACCTGGGAAGGGAACAAAGAATAACATTACCAATTCCAATCAATGGGATGGGTTCTTGGCTATCCTCAATGCTTTAGATCTAGGAGTTTCTCTCTCTCGATGGCGTAGAACAGCCAATACCTTTTGAACTCTATGGGAGCTCAAGAAGCAAAAATAATAAAGGTGATCAAAGTATGAAAATGACAAAGGATAAAAGTCTGACCATCATAAAAGGATCAAAGGTAAATAATGAGTGGAAAAACCTCCTATTTATAACAAAATATTGAGTTATCCCTGATAATGGTACATACTAGAATATTATTAACCAATATCTAGATCTAACTGCTTAGAATATTTTATTATATTTTTTTCGAGGCAAAAGGAATTTAAATTGGTTAAATACATTTATTTTGAAATAATAATAAAATAAATGATTTATTTATAATTTCAATGATGATGTTAATGAATAATTTAACAAATAATGATTTATTTTATTATTCCTAAATGATTTAGTCAAATTTAACAATAAATATTAATTAAATAATGATTTAATTAATTATTCATATAGAATAATAAGATAAATAATCATTTATCTAATTATTTCTCATGAAATGGGTTAAATATGACCAGGACTATTATTTAAACAATGGTTTAATTAATTATTCCTAGAGGAAAATCAAATAAATAAGGATTTATTTAATTCTTCCTCATGAGGTTTCTTGTTTGAACCAAAAATAACTTAATAAAATATGGTTTATTAAATTATTTATTATAGCGAGAGAAATTTTATTATGGTAAAATTTTTCTTACATGGCATACTTCGATTCATCTAATTGTAAATGGTTAGATGACCAAAAATTTGTGTAACAATTTTACCTATTCAAAAACAAAGTGAAAGGATGTTCTTAAGTTCTTTTTTGCAGGATGTACATCCTGCTGAGGGAAAAGAGAATTAAGCAAAAAATTATTGATTTTGATACACATGTCAAAATATTTTTGAAACACTCGATGATATATATAGGAGGGTAATGAACATACTTTGATATGACAATGGATGATGAGTTCCAAAGTGTTAATGGTATTTTTAGTGTCTTGCGAGTTTAAATAACTTAAATCAATGGTATTGAGATGATAAATGTCATTGATTTGTCTTCTTCGAGGAACATGCTTCTACATCCATACATTTTGAGTTTCTGGAATATGGTCAAAGGGTATTTTGGTGAGACACTTCTATTGTGGGTTGTTTTTAGTTTGTATGGATTGCATGATAGAGCAAAATAGAATGTTAATTTTGAGAATTTTGAGGCATTCTTGAAAATTTAAGATGTGAAATGAAATGTATTCCTTTCTTTGTTAGTATCCAGAAAATATTTCATTTTGATTCGGTTATTGAGGTTTATCATATTGTATGCACTACATCATGAAAGATATAAAATTCATCTATTTAAATTACTCTTTTGAAATTATTAGTAACTTTATTCTTGAATATGGACACAATAATGTTATTTTTTCGTAATTCCTAGTGGTGCATGCAATTTATGTATTCGTGGTGGAATCATATGACAAGAAAAAACAAGTCCGCATTCCACAAATGAAATATGTATTCAGTTCAATCATGTGGTCTCCACCATGGAAAATAAACCATTGTTTAATGACTTCAACTAAAACAATTTTGCGATGTAAAAAAGCTTCCATATTTCAAGGCTTTTCAATATTGTTTATTATCTATGCACTTGAGATGAAATTAAATTTGTAGAATGCCTCATTTTTTCATTATAATTATCTTCACTGTAATAATTCAACACATTTTTGCTTCTTGATTGGTCGAGGAAAATAATCTGAGAAATAATTAAGTGTTTTAGAAGAAAAGAGTTTAACATATGAAAACCAATAAAATTTATAGCTACACAAATTTTCTAAAATTTCACAATTAAACTCTTAAAATTTGTTGGAAACCTATTTTTCTTTCTTTCCCCTTGCATTTTTTTAACACCAAATATGAATCCCTTGTAGATTGAGTTTTGATCAATTCGTCCACCTTTAACTAATAAAAAATGAAACTACATTTTAGCATACAAATTATTTTGCTTCTTCAACTTATCAAATCTTGTAAGTGTAGTTTAACCTCTAGAAAATTTTACTTATGTAATCTAGCTTGTTTGTTTGTTACCTAGCTTGTTTGTTAAATATAAGTTTAGAAGTTTTTATGTATTCCAAATATTTATTTTTTACATTACAATGATGTTGCTATTGTTTAGATTGGTCCATATCTTGTTAAGTTGGACACTATTACCTATATTAATGAAACATTTATTGCTAATTTACTTAGGTAGATAGGGTGCCCCTATCTCTCATGTCCCTATAGAGTACTTTGGTCACATCTTCTTTCTTTATGCTATTGATTCCTATGCTACCACTTTATTATGTTTAGGGTGTAATTACTAGTTATATTTTTATATTTCAAAAACGTCACATTTATAATAAAAAAAAGAGAAGAATAAAAATACAAAAACTACCACATAACGAAAAAATTGAGAGTAAAATTGCCATGAGTAATGTTTGTCTTTCTTAAATGTCATATTTTATTCACATTCAAGATAAATTTCATCGTGCAACATAAAATCAACATATTTGAAGATCACTATATTTAAATATATTAATTTGTATCTCTTTAATTTGATCAAAAAAAGTCTATGTTTAATTTGTACCTTGATAATTTGATCAAACAAAGTCTATGTTTACGCATGCTGACGAAGGCTAGGTTTTGCGCATCATAGTTGCTGGAAAAACCTAATGAAGGGTTTGTCTTAATACTTTGTTTTCAACGTCCTAGACCCTAATTCCTTCTCTTATTACCACCTATTTTTCGTCTCCACATGTTCCTCGAATAAAGTCTATGTTAACAATATCATGCTAGTTATTCATTCATATATTGAATTTATTCGAAAGCGAACCATTTTTGGACTATATGATCGTTTCATTTATATCGATTTAAATTATTAATTTAACAAACTCTATTTTAAGAAGATAATGCAAGTTATTCATTCATATAGAATCCAACGAAAAAAATTAGATACACAGTCAATGACCGAGGGTCTTGGGTTTACGCATGCTGACGGAGGATAGGGTTTGCGCATCATAGTTGTTGGAAAAACCCTAATTGAGGGTTTTTCTTAAGGCTTTGTTTTCAATGTCCTAAACCCTAATTCCTTCTCTTATTATGACCTACCTTTGGTCTCTACATATTCCTCGACCTACCTTTGGTTTGGACCGATCATCTAAATGGATATTGCAAAAAGCACAGAGAATACCTACTTGAAACTTTGACAAAACGTTGGGACCAATTTCCCCCATGGTCAAAATGGGGTGGACAATATCTTAGAGAGATTCTCACCCATCAACAGAAAATCAGTGTCACTCAGACTTTCTCACTGAAGAACAACTCAGTCTGGGTTTCTCACAGGTTCTAGGAGCAGGAGGAGAAGGGTTGTTTCCCAACTATGGTAATGGGAAGGCAAAGCAAAAACGCGTCCAAAAACATGTAAAGGAGCTAGTGGCTATGAAATAACTAACCCTAGGGGCGGGGACATCAACTTGGATAGAGTGGAATCCCTGTCTAGGAGAGCTTTAATCGATAAACTAAGTTACATCAAAGTGACGCACAAACAGCTTGATCAGAGCGACATGGAAACAAGTAGTATGTTATACTCTGATTGTGAGTATATTGGTTAAAAAATGTATCCATTTTCACTTTATGTCAGAGGATGATCTTGAAATAATCCTTTGTAATCTATAGGATTGAAAAGAATTGAGAAACTGAAACGTAAACTGGAGAAGAGAGTTGCTCTTCACAATATTACGAATAGATTAAATAGATTACATTGGAAACATCAGCAATAAATAACTGGAGATAAATTTGACTAAACTGGACTCACTCAAACTGACCTATGACACTTGGACTGATGGTTTCAACACCTAGCAGGTGGTTGAGATTACGTTCTTTAACACTCACCTTTAATTTCAACCACATAAAAATTTAATTAAGATACATGCTGATCTATGTCTCAGCGAGGCTTACAATTTAAGAAAAACTTGACTTCAGCTAGATTTGGTTTTCTTCTTCTCTTCTTCCAAATTCTGTAGCCTCTAAATTGTTTCAAATTTTTCATCTCATTGTATTCTTCAAAATGAGTCTGTTGAGTTGAAATGAATGCAAACATATTCTGTTGTTCAGATTCATGCTCCTGCTCATATATCTCTCTGATACTTCTTGTTTTCTTTCCCTCTTCTGAAGATTTTTGATCACTGGCTAAATCAGTGCTTGATGATGTTCCATTCTCAGAATGTTCTGGTTGTTCTTGAACCTGCAATCTTGGAGACTGTGGTGGATAAAAGGCTGATTTGAAGTTTCATCTACATGGTCAAACCAAGATTTATTTTCGAAAAATTTCACATCTCTACTTATAATGAACTTTCTGGTAATGGGGTTATAAAGTCTGTAGGCTTTCAACTACTCACTGTAACCTACAAATATGCATTTCTCACTTCTATCATCAAGATTTTTTCTTAGTTTTTCAGGAACATGAGAAAAAGCTACTGATCCAAAGATTCTAAAGTGTGACACATTTACCTTGTTTCCATCCCATACTTCTTGAGGTATTTTATCTTGTAGGCTAGATGTTGGAGATCTGTTAAGAACATACACTGTTGTCGACACTGCTTCAGCCCAATAGTTATTTGTCAACTTCTTCTCCCGTAGCATGCATCTCACCATGTTCATGATTGACTGATTCTTTCTTTCTGCTACTCCATTTTGCTGTGGAGTGTCAATTTTTTTAAAATTGTAAGCCTCCCTGAGACATAGACCAACAGGTATCTTAATTAAATTTTTATGTGGTTGAAATTAAAGGGGAGTGTTAAAGAATGTAATCTCAACCACATGCTAGGTGTTGAAACCATGAGTCCAAGTGCCATAGGTCAGTTTGAGTGAGTCCAGTTTAGTCGAGTTTATCTCCAGTTATTTATTGCTGATGTTTCCAATGTAATATATTTAATCTATTCGTAATATTGTGAAGAGCAACTCTCTGCTCCAGTTTACATTTCAGTTTCTCAATTCTTTTCATGGTATTAGAGCTAGCTTGCATAAGCCTCCCTGGAGAGCAGCAACAGAGCCAAGAAGGAGCAGTAGAAAGGAGAAGCGAGCTTGCATCAGACTCATTAAAGAGCAGCAAAATTTTTGAAGAAAAAGACTCCTGTGAATTACAAAATGGTTGTTCGAAGACAACCGAAGAATTTTTTATGGTTGGCGCAACTATTAAGCCAATACTCGCGCAAACGCGCTAAAACAAAAGACTGGAGTGAGAATACAAGGCATACCCACACCAGTTTTCTGCCTTGCATCGTTTTGTTTTTGGTCGTGGCTGTTTAAGTCGAGACCATGCAAGTCTGCAAAGGAAAAAATGAGCAAATGCGTTAAGGTAATTTTTTCCACAAATCCAAATCCGTGACAGTGAAATTGCGTTAAGAATTTTTAAAGGTTTTATCTTAAAAAAATGCATTCAACGTGAAAGTCAAACACATTTGAAGGATTTAAATGCATGAAGGCATTTTTTTTCTTTCAAAGGAATTCAACGTGAGCATTCAACGGATTTTTTAAGATTTTATCTTAAGATATTTAAAAAAGAGGAAGCCCTTTATATGAATGAATTTTTTTTTAAAGTTTTTTTTTAAACAAAACTTCATAATTTGCAAAGAATTTATCAAAAGAAAAAGGGCTCGTAAAGGATTTTAAGAATTTTTTTTTAAGGTCTTTTAAAAGGGAGCGAGCCCATTCTTTAAAAAGGCAAATGGGAATATTTTTTTTAAAAGTTAAAAAAAAAAAACAAAGGCTTCAAGGTATATTTAAAAAGGAAAGAAATTTGTTTTCTGAAGTTTAAAAATAAAAAACTTAAAATTGTGAGTGTGAAAGCCTTGTAAAAGTGGATCTGTGGAAAGATGTTTTTTTGAGGAAGATAATTTTTTAGAAACAAGGTATTTGAAGCATATGTAGACTCATCTGTTTGTGGAAGCCAAGCAACGAGGTTATGGGAAAAGCCAAGAGGCTAAAGCAGAAACAGAAGATGTTCGAGATCTTTTTAGATCTGGAAGTAAAGAGGAAAAAAGACCAGAACAAAAGTCACTCTGAAAATAATTTTTATTCTAACATTGATTTCAAGTGTGCAGGTACACAGATTGATTATGAAGAAGAGTTAAAGTTTATTGAAAGGTGGCTTGCAACACCATGTCTGGATGAAATCTACACAGAAGATGTAGATATGAATGATAAAGATGACATGCATGATGAACATGTCAACGAAATTTTTAGTTATTGGAGTTATAAAGAGATAAGATATTGTTCTAATCTTATGTTGCAGCAGATTGATGATGAAAAGCGCACTGCAGAAGATAATATGTGGTAGCAACCCACATACAAGTCAATTTTTGAAGAAGTCCAGGACATGCTTCGACAGTCTGGAACAATAGCAGACCTGCACCAACAAATGAAGAATTTGAGGTTTGAAGAATACAATGAGACGAAAAATTTGAAACAATTTAGAAGCTACAGAATTTGGAAGAAGAGAAAAAGAAAACCAAATCTAGTTGAAGTCAATTTTTTTTTAAATTGTAAGCCTCGCTGAAACACACAGGTATCTTAATTAAATTTTTATGTAGCTGAAATTAAAGGGGAATGTTAAAGAACGTAATCTCAACCTCCTGCTAAGTGTTGAAACTGTCATTCCAAGTGTCATAGGTCAGTCAAAAACTGACCTATGACACTTGGACTGATGGTTTCGACACCTAGCACGTGATTGAGATTACGTTCTTTAACAAAGATATAGACAGGGGTTCATTAAAGATATAGACAGGGGTTCATTGTGGCTGTAAAAATGGCATCCTGCATTCTGTATTAGCACTGAAAATCAACCTCGAAATCACCTTTGGGTTATGTTTTCGAGCTTCCCTCTTGAGCTACGGCCAAAGGAGGTACTCATCAAGGTGGAAAATTCACTGGGAAGGTTCATTTACCTCGACGAAGCTTCTCTCTTGGCGGCACATAAATGTATGGCATGAGCACTGGTCTAGATGGAGACTATAGAAGGATTACCAAGGTTTTTAAAATTCCTTTGGGGCGAGAAGGAGATCATACAGTCGCTAGAATACTGGAAGATCCCCTATAGACGTATTAACTTCAGAGATGTTGGCCACCTAGAAAAGCTCTTGTGTGGCTCCTCTGCGTCGGGGTTTAGGTACACTACTCGGCCTGCTACACTACCCTGAGAATTTACTCTTCCACAAGGAGGATACAGGCAAGGATAAAATTGATTACTATCATCTCAAGACGTGCAGCTAAAGCCACAGCAGTCCAAGATGCAAAGTAGCATCTTTACTTTTGTCGGTTAATGAAGATAATTTATGTCTTCCTCCACACGGCAACGCACCGCACCGCTTGAACTGCTTTAAAGCGAGACAACTCGGCACGCCACAACGAGAGATATAAATCTACCCCCTGTATTATTGCCATTCACTTTCAATATATCATCTCATTTCATTTGGAGCTTTTACTACATTCTCATCTCATTACAATGGTTTATTGATATATATACCTGTTTTATCATATATACCTGCTTCTAGTGCTTTATCATGGCTCAAAATGTAGCACCCGTTCGGGCTGGTGGTGCTCGGGAGCACCAGGACCGTGGCCACACCCATAGTCACACTCAGGCAGGTCAGCCTAATCCAGATCAGAAGGGCGCAGGGCTGGTGGATAAAATCAAAGAGATGCTTCCCAGAGGCCAGACTCAAACCGCGCATTCTAATCCGAATCAGAAGCCGGGGCTGCTGGATAAAATCAAACAGATGATTCCCGGAGGCCAGACTCAGACGGCTCATTCTACTTCATCTCAGAAGCCGGGACTGGTGGATAAGTTCAAAGACATGCTTCCCGGGAGACAGACTGAAACTGCTCATTCCAGTCCAAATCAGAAGCCGGGATTGGTGGATAGAGTCAAAGCGAAGATTCCCGGAGGGCAGAGAAGGGACAGAAGAATACTAGAAGGCAAAGACTTAATCTAAAATAAAAGAATCAACAACATGGATTAGTTTATACTGTTTTAGTGCATTAATGAAGCTATAGTTTCAAAAATTTATTGGTTGCTTTGTCTTTTACATATCTTTTTATGTTAACATTTCCATTTTTTTTTTTTTTCGCTAATTGACAGACAATAAATATCATGATATGAATAGTTTGTGTCAGAATAGCTAATAAGAATACCAAGTAGGATGTAGATTTCATAATGTTTTAGTAATAGAGGTAACAAAGGTTTTAATTTTGTTTAATGGTATATTTTTGTGTATTCATAAGTATATGTTTCCTAAGTAACATTTATAGTCATAATGATATTACAATAATAATATTTTTCTACATATATATTTATATTTTAATGTTTCAAAACCATCACATCTATTAAAAAAAAAATAGATAGAGTATATAAATTGCCACGTAATGAAAAGATTAAGAGTAAAATTGCCACGAGTAATATTTTGTCTTTCCTAAATGTCATATTTTAGTCACGTTCAAAATAAATTCTATCGTGCAACATACATTCAACATCTTTAAAATTCGGTGTTATACTAAAATAATGCAATATATTAAATTCGTGCTATATTTAGATATACAGATTATTAATTTTTATCTCCATAATTTCATCAAACAAAGTCTATGTTAACAATATCATGCGAGCTATTCATATATCGACAATTTTTGGACTATATAATCATTTCACATTATATCGATTTAAATTATTAATTTATATATCTATTATTTCATTAAACAAATTCTATGCTAAGAATATCATGCAAGTTATCATTTATATAGAATGCAACCAAAAAAACTAGATAGACATTCAATAGCAATAGCGGAGGGTTTTGTTGAAATATTGAATCCCAACTACAACTGCCGCAAAAGATAGCAGGAGCAGTTTATTTTTTGTTTTGTTTTGTTTGTACGCCATCGTGCATTAAAGGGCCGTCTTTAAAGCCTGCAAAACGGTTTCTTTTGATAATGGCCATAGCCATACCTCTCTCCAAATGAAACTTGCTATCAAACGATGCCATACCGCCATTAAAAGCCTGCATTAACACCACACCAACCATAGTTTTGATCTCCCGCCGTTTGCTTTTTATTTATGTTTAAATGGGCCACGTCAGTTGAGGTGGAGCCCATGGTCCACAACATAATCTCATCGACCAATCCGGTGTCTATCGCATAGAATGGAGCTGACGTAGACAGCTCCATAAATGGATGTGATAAGGCTTTGTCAAATACGCTTGAAGATTGTTTGAAGTTTATCGGGCTCCACCTCCAGCTAATGAGGGAGCGATCACAAGCTCTCATTGTCCAGTCAACAGGGAAAAAGATGGATGCGATAAATATCGCTTAACAGTTTTGTATAAAAACTACTGAAATCCGCGAAAAGCAATTTTATAAAGTTTTTAAACGATAAGTTAATGTTTCACGTTCGTGCGATGTATTAAGGATTCAAAACTTTGTATAAAAGCTTATTTGCCGTGAATATTTTAGTTTTAAAAACATTAAAGATTTACGATATATATTATATATTGTAAATATATATATATATATATATATATATAGTAAGTAGTGTCTTGAGAGCATGTAGTGTTGAAAAAATATCCTGGCAAAAAGAAAATCCACTGTGTATTTGTTTTCAAAAAGAGAGTGTGTGGAAATACAGAGTATGACTATGTATTAAAAAAAAAGAAAGACAAAGAGCATAGTTTTTAGAGAGCACTGTGTGTGCAAAATGTGTTTGCAGCAGTCAAGAAGTGTAATTTTTGTGTAAATCCAG
This sequence comes from Pinus albicaulis, assembly GCA_034641835.2. Lineage (NCBI taxonomy): Eukaryota > Viridiplantae > Streptophyta > Pinopsida > Pinales > Pinaceae > Pinus > Pinus albicaulis. Next base: position 419,100,525 of record CM076576.1, on the reverse strand, counting down.
AACTGAAGTCCTAATGAAGAAAACTTTAATTTGTAATAGATTTCCTATGTGTTATCACCCAAAAAAAATTCAAAACATCATTGTGTCATGTTTGTTTTTGGTCATGGTTCAAATTAGGTTTAGAAGTCAATTTAGGATTTCGTTAAGGGTAGGTTAGATTTTTATAAGTTCAAAGGTCATCATTGAGTTCAAATAAAGTCTTTTAAAGGCCCATTCATTGTCAAAATATCCGTAATTTCCATTTGGGAGTCATTCCATAAAGTTTTGGGTCAAAACTGTGCAATTAGCCAAGAATCCACGTTTTCGTAGCGCCACTAGTTCAAAAAATTTGATTTACACTATGAAAGCGCTAATAGTTTCGTAGCGCAAACTAGGAAAAATACACTACTAGCGCAACGAAAACGCGATTTCTTAACTGTCTTGTCATTCGAGCTGAAATTTGTCAGAATCTGTTGGGAAATGATAGGTTAGTGGTATGATGAGTCAGTTAGTGATGAGATTCAAATGTACTTACCCATCTTGCAGTCATCATTTTCATGATAAGGTATGAATGAGGCATCATTCAGTTATGAGATGACATTTCAAATTCAAAATCTTGCCTAATTTGGTCATTCTCGTTTCATTTGCCTCCATACGAGTCTCTGAGCTCTGAAGTAGTCAAGCCAAACCTGTGGTTGTTCCATACAAATTTTATCTTCATCCTAATCAAGCGAGGCGGATATAAAATATTCAAGCGAGGCTGTTTCATATATTCAAGCGAGGTTGTTTCATATATTCAAGTGAAGCTGACAAGTTTTTCTGAGAAGCATGGTAGAGGAAAAGAAAGTCAACAGAGGGGGACATTGCTTAAGATATGAGCCTAAAAATATGAAGGCCATAATTGAAGACCCACCAGTGATGGAGGCATTCAGCAGAGAAGGTTGTCTTCGGTTTTGTGAAAAGTTGCAGGGTTGCCACACACAGGTTTCCAAAGAATTTTCCTTACACTTCAATGGAAACTACCAAGGTTGGGATGCTAAGTGTCCCAATTACACCAGAGATTATTGTTGTTGTGATAGAGATATCAAGGGGTCAAGAAACTTGGTTTGAAGGTTTCAAATTTGATATGGAGCCATGCAAGGAATTCATGAAACCTGGGTATGCAGATATGGACCTCAATAATGCAATCCTTAGAAGATGCATCAAAGACACTTATCCAAAGCTATGACTCAACATTCAGAGGTATTTTACATGTGAAAGCAGATATCATAAGGTCTACACATATCATTTCAAGCTCCTTCTGCATTTCACTGGTAAGGTTTCACTTGATTTTCCCTTTTATTTGCCAAAATGGCTGATAAAGTACAAGCCAAATCTGAAGGTTGTGAAACATCCTTGTTTCATCATGGTTTCATGAAGTTGTTGATTTTTAATGAGCTTCAGAAGATAGGCACGGATTGGTCATCCTTTTTGTTTATGAATGGTTTTGAGTTGGAAACCCTAACTCCTGCTAGAAACCCTAAAACTAAAGGAACTCCTTCACCACCAGTAGCAGAGTCTAGTCAACCTATGGTTGCAAAACCAAAGGAATTTGTAAAACTGAAGCCAAGGAAAAAAGTTGAGAAAAGGACAGAGCAGACACAAATGATTGACACATCAACTCCATCCCCTGAAAAACAAAAGTCAAAGTGTGTCAAAGAGGCAAAACAAAAACAAGTTTCCAGCAAGCAGGAAATCAAAAGAGTGACAAGAAGCCAAACAGTGGCATAAAAAGGAAAGACAGTTTTTTCAGTTTGAGAGGACAGCCTAGTAATTAAGGGAAATTTAGATGACATCATTCATGCAATTGATATAAAGGAGACACCCATTGTACATGCTGACATCATTGGAGAAGATGAACACAAACAGAAAAAGACTAAGTCTGCAAAGAAGCTTGAGTTTGAGGGTGAAAATGCAGCCTTCATCTTTCAAGAAAGGAAACCTTTAACTAGGCATGCTAAGAAACTCAAGGAAGGCAGCAAGGAAGTTCAAGAAACTATTTAAATAGCTAAATCCCCTGAAGAAGTGGTTGATCTCTCCTCACCTACAATAGAACATGTAGCCAGCAAAACAAAGAAGGGAAAAGAAGAAATGGCAGACTGTCAACATCTTGAAGAGAAATTGAGGTTAGCAAACCAAGAAATTTTTGTGATGAGAAAGAGGGACAGAAAGCATAGTATTGAGAAAGAAGAGTTCAAAATAATGAAGGCACTATGGGAAGGTCAAACTGGTTATATTTCTGAAACTCCAAGCAGTGTAGAACAGTTTTTCACATGGATAGTTCCAGCCATCAAAGAAGCTAAATTTGTCAGAGTAATAAATACTCACTTGAGAGCCAGTAATAGAAGACTTAGAGATCAAGTGGATGACTTGGAGCAGCAGTTGAAATTGACTCAGGATGAGTTAAAGAACAAAGGTGTAGAATGACAATCATTAAAAAGTCAAAAGCTAAATCAAGTGAAAATTAAGAAGGAACCTCTTGAAAACTGTGTTTTTCAGTTCATATGGCTTTTTGATTTGATGAAATCAATGTTATTTTAAGTTTTGGCACATTTATAGTTTTCACTTTCAAAAAATTTGGACAAAACTGCTCACTCAGCAGTTTCGTAGCGCAAACAGTGTAAAAAGAGTGAAAAGCGCTACGAAACTGCTGTAGCAGCTTTTTTCACTCTTTCTCATAAATTTTTGAAGGGAAAAAGTATGAATTATGACCTAAAATTTCTAGGGAGGATGTACTAAATGATAATGGAGATAATCCTGGAGGAAAGAAATCAAAATTTTGAAGGAAAAAAGGTAAAAGAGCTGCACTACAAAAAGCGCTACGAAATTGTGTTGTTTTCATCGCGCAGGTCTATTTCAACTCATTTGAACAGTTTGATGATGGTTTTGGACAGTTGGAACTTAGGGAGAATTTTGGGCAGGTGTTACCTCAGTTTCTAGTAGCAAATAATCTCGAAATGATGAGTTCATGATGGTCAGACTGTCTCAAGAGTGCAAAGGACCCTATGCCTAGAAAACAGGGGACTGTTTCCTACTTTAATGGAGGTCAGCATTATGGTCATAAATATTTGAGGCCTATCATCTAAATTCGACCATATGTGAATACACTTGGAAAATGATGTAATTTAGTTTAGATAAGGTTGTTATGAAAAGAGATAAGGAGTTTGAATCCTATTTGTAATAGGATTGTTTATTAGATTAACTATCTTTTTGTAATAAATACCATGTCATATGATTAGGCAAGGTGTCAAGAGTCAAGAGTTAGATGTATCTAGCATCAAATAAGGTTATCTTACATTGTAGATGATCTATAAAAGATCAAGAAGTCGAATATGATAAGGGTTGGACATTTTTAGCAAAAGACTGTGTTTATTGTACGTGACTGGTTTTCAGCTTAATACAGATATTTCTACTTAGCCAACTTGAGATTTATAAATATTTCTAGTGTGTTCTTGTTCTAATTTCATCTTTTTACTATCCTATGGCATTGGTGTTTGTTTATGTTACTCAGAATTGATCTTTGATGCTCTGACTTCCTATATAGACAAACTGACAGTGTTTTTTACAGTTTCACATGTGTGTCTCTTGACTAAAACTCTGATATGCCTCAACTTCCATGCTAAGTAGATTGATTGGTTTTACTGAAACTATTTTGACTCCATAAGCCCAATGTGCACTTGCTGATGTGATTTACAACCAATATCTATCATTTATATGCTTATTACCCCGCATAGAGTTAGCCATCTATACTTTTATCCAAATCATTAACCCTTGAGAGAGCCCTCTCAGGTGGAGGAGGTTAAGCCTCAATCAAAATATTGGTTTGAAACAGTTGCATGAGATTTATTTGATTAGCAGCCTATCAGGTCTAATTTTGTGATAACATTTTGGTGCGTCTTCTGGGAATCTGAAGATTATACTTTCCCAAGATTTTGAAGCTGAACTTCTGAAGGTAGCAGGAGCTCAGAAGGTTTTCTGAGGCTGCATCTACCTTGGTGACTCCATTCAATTTTATATGATTAAAGGTGGCTTCGAGAAGGAGATATACGAGGAGTAATCCTGACCCAGATCCACCTACCATCATGGACAATCCAAACACCATTTCAAGAGGAAGTCAAGGCTTTTCTGAAATATCAAGTACTCCATCACATTCGAAATCCTTGTCCTCTGAAATTTTAAGAAGTCCTGAAGACAAAAGAGTTGATGATAAAATTGATGAGGTTTTGTTTAGATCAGAAAGTGAAAAAGAAATAACTGAAATTTTCTTAGACTTGCATAAGAGAGGAATTGATACCTCAGCTCTAGAAACACAAGAAGACAAAGGGGAGTTTTGGGAAGTTGTTACTTCTGATTTGTTGTTGGAAAAAGAGTCTTTAGATAAATTCAAAGAGCTTGATCCTTTTGAAGTATTGTTGAAAAGTAAAGCTGGTTTACCTCTTCCAAATTGGGGTTCAATTGTTAGTGGACCATAAAGACCAAACAATCCTCCTCATAGCAGTTTTTCATCGTCTATTTCTGCCATCCTTAAAGCTACTACATTCCCTCTAACCATGGCTGGAAATCCACTAGTTTCACCTGCTAGATATGCCCCTCTTGTTCTTCCAGCTGTTTTACATGACAACCCTAGAAAATATGCTACTAGAATAAAAACTTGGGGAAGTGATGAAGACATTACAGCAGAATAACATGTGGATCAATTTAACAATTTTATAGATAGGGAGGAGGTTGATGATGAAGATGTTAAGTTGACATTGTTTGCTCAGAGTTTTACTGGTGAGGTTAGAAAGTGGTATAAAGCCCTTACTCCTGGAAGTATTCATAATTGGAATGAGTTTTAAGATACTTTCCTGAGAAAATGGGGAAACAAAACTAATCCAGTACAAGCTCTCACTGAGTATAGAACTTTGAAGAGAGTTGTTGATGAATTTGTTCAAAAAATTTCAAAAAGGTTTAATAAGGTGTATGACTCTATTCCTGCCCATTTGAGACCACCACAAGCCTTAGCTCAGAGGAGATATGCTGAAGCTTTTGACTATGAATTTTCTATACTGCTGAGAGAAAGAGAATCTCCTTCACTTGCTGAAATGCAAAGTGATGCAATGAAGGTGGAGGTTAATTTGATAGCAGCTAAAATTCAAAAATGGGTAAGACTAAGTTGAAAGAAGAAGATAAGCCTTCCTCCTCTACCTCCCAAGATAAGCTGGATTCAATTATGAAAACAATGGAAAAGTTGACGGATAGGTTGGCCCTCGAGAATACCTCTGCTCCTCCTGCACAACATGAAACTCAATTTAGAAACCCTCAGTTCAGGAGACCTCAGAATTAGCAAAGGCCAAGGGAGAATAGAAACCAACAGCCTGATCCTCTAGTGAGACCTCCTTTCCAACAGAATTTGATTAATGAAGAAGATGATCCTGAAATTCCCGAAGAGTCTATCCACTATGTTTATGAAGAAATGTCTGGAATTTTCTTGAATAAAGAAGAACATGATCAATCAGACCAAAGTAATCATGGAGAGGAAACATCATATTATCTAAAGGGGTATCAACATGCTATTTTTGAGATGCAAAAACAATACAATCTTAGAAATATAAATGTACCTATCATTGCTAACAAAACGCATCCTAAGAGAGATACACCTAGGTTGTTGATGGCAGGAAATATGCTCCTAAGGTCACTGAAGGTAAGAAATATACACCAATTGTTCCTCCTATCAAAGAAGCTGAAAAATCTGTTTCTGTTTTCAGCCTTGAGAATGACATTTCTAAGATTAAAATATTAGTCCCTTTTGGTGAGATTCTCAAGGTAAATGAATATAGAATCAGGATTGTTAATATGTTGAATTCACAACCAGAAGCTACTAATATCTTAAATGTACTAGAAGTTCATCCAACCATATAGTTGGGTCCAAGACTAGAAGATGAACAGAATGAGGAGGTGCCTCCTTTTTATGTGAGCCTTAGTATTCACGACATGACATTGCATAATTCTATGTTAGATTCAGGGGCCTCTCACAATATTATGCCCAAATTAATCATGGAAAGAATGGGGTTAGAAATAACTAGGCCATATAAAGACTTGTTTTATTTTGATTCGAAAACAGTTCAATGCATTGGTTTAATTAAGGATGTTGTTGTTTGTCTAACACAAGTTCCTGCTAAGACTTTGGTCATGGATATCGTGGTAGCAGACATTCCACCGAAGTTTGGTATACTGTTTTCAAGGTCATGAGCTACAAAAATCAAAGGTACAATGCATATGGACCTTACTTATGCTACCATTCCTATTTTTGGTGAGCAAAGAAGACTATATCGAGAGACAAGAATGGCCTACGTGGTGAGTAGTAAAGACAAACCCCAAAATTTTCTAATTTATGCTCTTGATACTGAACTTGGTTCTGCTATTCTTTTCAAAGAGTTGACCAATGAAGTGGAAAATGAGAAGAAAGCAGAAAATCAGAGTTTTGAAATTCAGCAGTCTGAAAATCAGCAAACAGAAGATCAGTAAGTCAGCGATAAGGAGGCGAAAGGATGGTGGTCATTGCATTTCGATGGATCAGCAGGAAGAGAAGGGGCAGGAGCAGGGATTTGGATCACAAGTCCAAGTGATGAGAGTAAGTTCTTTTCCTATAAATTGAACTTTGATTGCACGAATAACATGGTTGAGTATGAATCCTTGATTTTGGGCCTAGAGGTTTTGAAAAGAATGAATGCTCAAAACATTTATGTTTTTTGGAGATTCAGAGTTAGTCATTAAACAAGTTGAAGGTGTTTATCAAAAAAAAGATATAAGGATGAGAGCATATTGGAACTTAGTTTTGGACATGTTGGAAAAATTTCAAGCTTATTCATTCATGGTCAAAACTAGAGAACAAAACTCCATTGTTGATTCTCTTGCTATCTCTGCAAGTCTTTTCATTATTCCTATGCATTCCACAGAAAAATATGAGGTTGATATTTGCTATAGACCAGCTATCCTTGATAATATTACTCATTGGCAAGTTTTTGAGGATGATCAAAAAGTGAAGAACTTTATTGAGCTGAAAGAAGAGTTTGAGAACATACAAGTAGAGTAGCAAAATATGCTTGCTGAATCTAAAGGGAATTCTGAGATTTTAAAACTAAAGAATAATTCCATACCAAAGGGACACATACCTCTTGAAATTTTTTTTGATCAGAATGATGTTTTTAAATCCCCTAAGATACAAGCTAATGATGATTAAGTTGAGAGTTGTAACCTTGGTACAATAGCTATGCCAAAAATGATTAAACTTTGAAAGTTTCTTTCATCTGATATGAAGTTTAAGTATGTTGAAATGATGAAGAGATTCATAGATTTCTTTGCTTGGAACTATGCTGATTTGAAAGAATATGACCCCACGATTATTCAGCATACTATTCCCATAAAAGAAAATGAAAAACCCTTCAAGCAGAAGTTGAGGATCAATCCAATTCTCATGCCATTAATTGAGAAGGAGGTCAAAAAAATCTTTGATGCCAAAATCATTGTCCCAATCAGATTTTCAAATTGGATTGCATATTTGGTTCCAGTTAGGAAAAAGAGTGGAGAAATTAGAATATGTATTGACTTCAGAAATTTGAATAAGGCCTCTCTAACAGACGATTATCCACTTCCCAAAGATGGACCAAATTTTGTAAACTATTGTTGGTTCTTAGAGAATGTCTATGCTTGATGGTTTTTCAGGTTATAATCAGATTCATGTGCATCCTAATGATTAGGAAAAAATAGCCTTTACTACACCATGGGGCACTTTCATGTACGCCAAGATGCCATTTGGTCTCATGAATGTAGGAGCTACCTTTCAGAGGGAAATGGATATTGCTTTTTCTGAAGAGAAGGACAAGATGGTGGTTGTTTATCTTGATGACATAAGAGTCTTCTCAAGGAGGGAAGAAGATCACTTGAAACACCTAGAAAAAATTCTGCTGAAATGTAGAAGGTTTGGCATCTCTCTAAATCCCACCAAAAGTATTTTTACTTTAACTTCAGGCAAATTACTTGGACACATCATTTCTAAAGATGGGATTAATATTGATCCAAACAGGGTCAATGCAATTCAGAAGGTGGATTTTCCAAGAAGCAGGAAGGAGATTCAATGTTTCCTTGGAAAGGTAAATTTTGTAAGGAGATAATTGCTAATTTCGTTGATATTATGGAGGATATGACAAGGATGCTGAAGAAGGGAGTTGACATTAAGTGGACAAGAGAAGCAAGACACTAATTTGAGGAAATCAAAAGGGAACTCACACAAGAACCGGTATTGATCAGTCCAGATTTCTCAAAAGAATTTCTAGTTTTTACTTTCGCATCAAAGAATACTATCGCTGGAGTTCTGCTACAAAAGGGACAACACGGTATTGAGCAACCTATTTCTTTCTTTAGTAGGACATTGGCCAAATCTATGCTAAAATATAATATCTTAGAGAAGCAGGCCTATGCCTTGGTGAAGGCTATCAAATATTGTAGAATTTATATTCTGCATTCTCATATTGTGGCTTTTGTTCCTAATACTGTTGTGAAAGACATCCTCACTCAAGCCGATCTTGATGGTAAGAGGGGGAAATGGACTGCTAAATTGCTAGAGTATGACATAGATATTAAGCCAACAAAGTTGGTCAAGGCGCAAGGCCTAGAAAATCTGATGGTGCAGTCAAACTTTGATTGTCTTGATATAAACTTAATTGCAGAAATATCAAAAATTTCAGATGAGGAAGAAGAACTAGTTCCTATTGAAGAAAAATACATCACTTCAGATTGGTACAAGGAGGTTGTTTTTGTCCTACAACATCATAAAGAACCTGCTGATCTAACAAAGTCCAAAGCAAGGTATGTTAAGCTAAAATCCTTGAGATATTTTATTTTTGACAGAAATCTGTTTTGGAAGGATATTGGCAGAATTTTGTTGAATTGTTTGCTGGAAGAATAGTCTGATAAAGTAATTGAGGAGCTCCACAAAGGAGATTGTGGAGGTCACCATTATTGGAAGGCCACAGTGAACAAGATTCTAAGAGCAGGGTATTATTGGCCTACAATGTTTAAGGATGTCTACAAAAAGGTTGTTGCCTTCCATGAATGCTATATTTTCGAGGGTAAGAAGAAGCTTGTACCTTTACCTTTAGTGCCTATCTATGTGGAAGTGCCATTTCAGCAGTGGGGGCTAGATGTTATCGGAGACATTCATCTATCATCATCAGGTCAGCATCGCAGGATTCTTACAACAACTAATTACTTCACCAAATGGATTGAAGCAATCCCAACTAGGCAAGAAAATGATTTTGTGATTATTTCATTCTTAGAAAATAATATCTTGTCTAGGTTTGGTTGCCCCATAAAGATCATATCTGATAATGCACAGACATTTAATTCTAATAAGCTGATTAATTTCTGTCATCAATATCATATTACTGTGGGGAATTCTACTGCATACTATCCGCAAGGGAATGGTCTTGCTGAATCTTCAAACAAGAGAATTGTGAGGATCATCAAAAAGATGTTGCAGGAGAATAAGAAGGCTTGGAATTTGAAGCTGAAGTATGCCTTATGGGTTGATAGGATATGCACAAAAAGGTCAATTGGAACCTCACCATATGAGCTGGTATATGGGGCTGAGGCCATTTTTCCCACATCTCTTGGGGTACCTATCATGAAGTTGATTCAAGGGCTAGAAGAGGAACCAAATGAAGTCCAGAGGGGAATCAATCTGCTGATAGCTCTGCAAGAGAAGAGGAATGAAGTTTATAACAACAATCAACAATCTCAAAACAGAATCAAGAGGACATTTGATAAGAAGATCAAGGAAGAAAGTTTTCAAATTCAAGATGAAGTACTGAAATGGGAGGCGAGAATTGAAGAGAAAGGAAAACATGGTAAGTTTGAGAACTTATGGAAAGGTCCTTTCAAGATATCTTCTTTCCATGGAAACAATACTTACATACCGCAGGAGATGGATGGAAAATCATATGTTGGAGGACTTGTCAATGGCATGTTCTTAAAGCATTACTCTTCTTGAAATATGATTGATCATTCATGTCATTGTACATATTCCACTTTATGAGTTTTTTTTGCTAATAATGACAAGCTAAATCAACAAGCTTGAGCCTGAGGTGAAGGCCATTAGAGCTTGAAGATAAATCTTGGTAATTTCAAAGTTTTTTTTGTTTTGGTCAAGAAAATGGATAGCAGCACTGGAACTATTGGTTCTTAGTGTACCACAGGGACACACTATCCCAAGTGGAGCCATTGTTATCACCCAAAAAAATTTCAAAACATCATTGTGTCATGTTTGTTTCTGGTTATGGTTCAAATTAGGTTTAGAAGTCAATTTAGGATTTGGTTAAGGGTAGGTTAGATTTTTATAAGTTCAAAGGTCATCATTGAGTTCAAATAAAATATTTTAAAGGTACATTCATTGTCAAAATATCCATAATTTCCATTTGGCAATCATTCCATAAAGTTTTGGGTCAAAACTGTGCAATTAGCCAAGAATCCACGTTTTCATAGCGCCACTAGTTCAAAAAAGTTGATTTGCGCTATGAAATCGCTAACAGTTTCGTACTGTAAACTAGGAAAAATACACTACCGGCACTATGAAAGCGTGGTTTCTTAACTGTCTTGTCATTCGAGCTGAAATTTGTCAGAATCCGTTGGGAAATGATAGGTTAGTGGTATGACGAGTCATTTAGTGATGAGATTCAAATTTACTTACTCATCTTGCAGTCATCATTGTCATGATAGGGTATGAATGAGGCATCATTAAGTTATGAGATGGCATTTCAAATTCAACATCTTGCCTAATTTGGTCATTCCCATTTCATTTTCCTCGATACGAGTGTCTGAGCTCTGAAGTAGTCAAGCCAAACCTCTGGTTGTTTCCTACAAAGGTTACCTTCATCCTAATCAAGCTAGGCAGATATAAACTATTCAAGCGAGGTTGTTTCATATATTCAAGTGAAGCTGACAGAATTTTCTAAGAAGCATGGCATAGGAAAAGAAATTCCACAGAGGGGGACATTGTTTAAGATATGAGCCTAAAAATGTGAAGGCCATAATTTAAGACCCAGCAGTGATGAAGGCATTCAACAAAGTAGGTTGTCTTCGGTTTTGTGAAAATTTGTAGGGTTGCCACACAGGTTTCCAAAGAATTTGCCTTGCACTTCAATGGAACAACTACCAAGGTTGGGATGCTAAGTGTGCAAATTACACCAGAGATTATTGATGTTGTGACAGAGATACTGAGGGGTCAAGAAACTTGGTTCAAAGTTTTCAAATTTGATATGGAGCCATTCAAGGAATTCATGAAACCTGAGTATGCAGATATGGACCTCAATAATGCAATCCCTAGAAGCTGCATCAAAGACACTTATGCAAAGCTACTGCTCAACATTCAGAGGTATTTTACATGTGAAGGAATATATCATAAGGTCTACACATATCATTTCAAGCTACTTCTGCATTTCACTGGTAAGGTTTCACTTGATTTTCCCTTTTATTTGCATAGGAGTCTTGCCAAAATGGCTGATAAAGTACAAGCCAAATCTGAAGGTTGCGAAACATCCTTGTTTCATCATGGTTTTATGATGTTGTTGATTTTTAATGAACATCAGAAGATAGGCAGGTATTGGTCATCCTTTTTGTTTATGAATGGTTTTGAGTTAGAAACCCTAACTCCTGCTAGAAACCCTAAAACCAAAGGAACTCCTTCACCACCAGTAGCAGAGTCTAGTTAACCTATGGTTGCAAAACCAAAGGAATTTGTAAAAATGAAGCCAAGGAAACAAGTTGAGAAAAGGATAGAGCAGAAAAAAATGATTGGCACATCAACTCCATCACGTACAAAACAGAAGTCAAAGAGTGTCAAAGAGGCAAAATAGAAACAACTTTCCAACAAGCAGGAAATCAAAAGAGTGACAAGAAGCTAAACAATGGCATCAAAAGGAAAGACAGTTGTTTCAGTTTCAGAGGACTGCCCAGTAATTAAGGGAAATTTAGATGACATCCTTCATGCAATTTATATAGAGGAGACACCCATTGTGCAAGCTAAATTCATTAGAGAAGATGAACACAAACATAAAAAGACTAAGTCTGCAAAGAAGCTTGAGTTTGAGGGTGAAAATGCAGCCTTCATCTTTCAAACAAGGAAACCTTTAACTAGGCATGCGAAGAAACTCAAGGAAGGCAGCAAGGAAGTTCAAGAAACTATTGAAACAACTAAATCCCCTGAATAAGTGGTTGATCTCTCCTCACCTACAGTAGAGCATGCAACCAGAAAAACAAAGAAGGGAAAAGAAGAAATGAGAGAGTGTCAACATTCTGAAGAAAAATTGAGGTTAGAAAACCAAGAAATTGCTGTGATGAGAAAGAGGGCCAGAAAGCACAATATTGAGAAAGCAGAGTTCAAAAGAATGAAGGCATTATGGGAAGGTCAAACTGGTTCTATTTCTGAAACTCCAATCAGTGTAGAACAGTTTTTCACATGGACAGTTCCAGCCATCAAGGAAGCTAAATTTGTCAGAGTAATAAATACTCACTTGAGAGCCAGTAATAGAAGGCTTAGAGATCAAGTGGAGGACTTGGAGCAGTAGTTGAAATTGACTCAGAATGAGTTAAAGAAAAAAGGTGTAGAATGAAAATCATTAAAACGTCAAAAGCTAAATCAAGTGAAAATTAAGAAGGAACCTCATGAAAACTGTATTTTTCAATTTATATGGCTTTTTCATTTGATGAAATCAGCGTTATTTTGAATTTTGGCACATTTATAGTTTTCACTTTGAAAAAATTTGGACAAAACTTCTCACTCAGCAGTTTCGTAGCCCAAACAGTGTAAAAAGAGTGAAAGGCGCTATGACACTGCTGTAGCAGCTTTTTTCACTCTTTCTCATAAATTTTTGAAGGGAAAAAGTATGAATTATGACCTGAAATTGCTAGGGAGGATGTATTAAATGATAATGGAGATAATCCTGGAGGAAAGAAATGAAAATTTTGAAGGAAAAAAGGTAAAAGAGATGTGCTACGAAAAGCGCTATGAAACTGTATTGCTTTCGTAGCGCAGGTCTATTTCAGCTCATTTAAACAGTTTGATGATGGTTTTGGACAGCTGGAACTTAGGGAAGATTTTGGGTTGGTGTTACTTCAGTTTCTAACAGAAAATAATCTCGAAATGATGAGTTCATCATGGTCAGAGTGTCTTAAGAGTGCAAAGGACCTTATGCCTAGAAAATAGGGGATTGTTTCCTACTTTAATGGAGGTAAGCATTATGGTCATAAATATTTGAAGCCTATCATATAAGTTAGACCATATGTGAATACACTTGGCAAATGATGTATTCTAGTTTAGATAAGGTTGTTATGAAAAGAGATAAGGAGTTTGAATCCTATTTGTAATAGGTTTGTTTATTAGATTAGCTGTCTTTTTGTAATAAATACCATGTCATATAGCTAGGCAAGGTGTCAAGAGTCAAGAGTTCGATGTATCTAGCATCAGATAAGGTTATCTTATGTTTTAAATGATCTATAAAAGATCAAGAATTCGAATATGATAAGGGTTGGACATTTTTAGCAAAACACTGTGTTTATTGTAAGTGACTAGTTTTCAGCTTAATACAGAGATTTCTTTAGCCAACTTGAGATTCATAAAGAGTTCTAGTGTGTTCTTGTTCTAATTTCATCTTTTTACTATCCTATGGAAGTGGTGTTTGTTTATGTTACTCAGAATTCATATTTTATGCTCTGACTTCCTATATAGACAAACTGACTGTGTTTTTACAGTTTCACATGTGTATCTCTTGACTAAAACTCTGATATGCCTCAACTTCCATGCTAAGTAGATTGATTGGTTTTTCTGAAACTATTTTGACTTCATAATCCCAATGTGCACTTGATGATGTGATTTACAACCAATATCTATCATTTATCTGCTTATTACCCCACATAGTGTTAGCCATCTATATTTTTATCCAAATCATTAGCCCTTGAGAGAGCCCTCTCAGGTGGAGGAGGCTAAGCCTCCATCAAAATATTGGTTTGAAACAATTGCATGAGATTGATTTGATTAGCAGCCTATCGGGTCTAATTTTGTGATAACACTATGCTTAATGAAATAGAAGTTTTATGCATCTTTGTCCATTTTTTTTAATCTCTGTGTTGAGTTGAGGAATTGTTTTATTCCTCTATGTGTTTGGAATACTCAGAAATTGCAACATGGTATCAGAGCTAGTCGAGGCTCTTTGAAATTTGTCAAAGAAGATGAAGGAAGAAGAAGGAGTTTGTTGAAGCAGTTCTCCAGTAGAGTGAAGATTCAACAAAGTCAAGGTATTTACAAAACAAAGTTTTGAGTTTGTTTGGAAACACAGTCAAGGTTTTTTTAGCATAGTTTAGTAAGCTAGCCATGGCAGGAGCCAGCACAAGCACGAGTACAGGAAATACTCAACTCCCACAGTTCAATGGGAAGAACTATGACTATTGGGAAATCACAATGACAGCCCTGTTTGCCTCTCACGATTTATGGGAGCTAGTTGAAGATGGTCTAGAAGAACCAACAGATGAAAATGCATTTAATTCCTTAACACAGGCATAGAAGGATTTGCTAAAGAGTAATAGGAAGAAGGACTCAAAATCCCTCTTCTATCTCTATCAAGTAGTGCATTAAAGTGTATTTCCAAGGATTGTAGTATCCAAGAGGTCCAAGGATGCATGGGATCCTCTCCAGATAGCCTACCAAGGTATGAAGAAGGTAAAGACAACAAAGCTTCAATTAATGAGAAGGGATTTTGAAGTTATTTGCATGAAAAATTCTGATAAAATAGACTCATTCTTCACATTGTTGATTGGGTTGGTTACCCAAATGATATCTCATAGAAAGACAGTAGAAGAGAGAAGAATAGTGGAGAAAGTATTAAGGAGCTTACCCTCAAGATTTGATGTGATAGTCACAACCATTAAAGAGACAAAGGATCTCTCAAAGTTTATAGTTGATGAGCTTCGTGCATCATTGACGAAACATGAATAAAGATTGGGTAGAATAGAAAACTCACCTTTGGAGCATGCCTTCAAGACCAAAATGTCCTTTGGGAGAGGAAGAGGTAAAGGTAGAGGAAACTACAGAGGAAAAGGAAGAGGCAGAAACCAAAACATAGGAAGAAACAACCCTGCAAATACTAGTGGAAGGGGCAGCAACCAAAATCAGAACCAAGGCCAAGGCAACAACCAGCAAGGTGCACAAAATCAATCACATGGAAAAAGGTATGATAAATCGCATGTCCAATTTCATTACTGTCAGAAGTATGGGAACTATGCCAATGAATGTAGGAAGAAATAGAGTGACATGGGTAATAGAACCAGTACTAATTTTACTAAAGAAAATCTCAATCAAGAGAACTTGTTTTTAGCATGTAATATGGCTGAAGAAAAAAATGAAGATATATGGTTTCTAGATTCAGGATGTTGCAACCATATGACTGGAAACATTTATATGTTTTCCATGATTGATGAAAATGTAAAGTCTCAAGTAACATTGGGGACAGACAGTAAGGTCTATGTCATGGGAAAAGACAGAGTAAGTGTTTTGACAAAGAAGGGAGAAAGAAAAACCATATCATATGTTTACTATGTACCTGGTATGAAGTGTAACCTTTTGAGAATTGGACAGCTCATTCAGAAAGGCTACAACATTTTCTTTGAATATGATGTATGCACCATCATGGATAAACCACCAAGAAAACAATGCATTGCACAAGTGAAGATGACAAGGAAAAAAATGTTCCCTCTCAAGATGAGAGTATATTTGAAGGAGCTGCAATGGTAGCAGTGACACAAGAGACATTCCAAAGAGAAGCAAAGGATGAAAACTGGTTATGGCATTTGAGATTTGGACATATCAACTTTGGAGGTCTGAATTTGTTACATAAGAAAGAAATGGTAAAGGTATTACCATTGATTGAGAAAGCCTATGTCAAGGCTGCATCTTAGGCAAACAACACAAAGAAATATTTCCATCAGGAAAGAGCATAAGGGAAAAATCACCCTTAGAAATAGTGCATTTGGATTTGTGTGGACCAATGCAAACACCATCATTAGCAGGTAGCCACTATATGCTGACCTTTATTGATGATTACACAAGAAAAACTTGGGTTTATTTCTTGAAATTTAAAAGTGAAGTGCTTGAGAAATTCTCCCACTTTAAATCTCTTGTTGAGAATCATATAAGGTCTTAAGGACATACAGAGGAGGAGAATATATCTCCAAATAATTTCTGCATTTTTCAGAGAAAATGGAATTCACAAGCAATTTACATCAAGGTATACACCACAGAAAAATGGAGTTGTTGAAAGGAAAAATAGAACCATCATGGACATGGTAAGAAGTATGGTGAAGGAAAAGCATTTTCCAAATGAATATTGGCTGAAGCTGTACATTATGCAGCATATCTCTTGAATATATGCCTAATAAGAGTGTTATGAACAAAGTTTCGGAAGAAGCATGGAGTGGCATAAAACAGTTTGTCACCCACATGAGAGTTTTTGGTTGTGTGTCTTATGCACACATTCCATACCATCTAAGGAATAACTTGGATATTAAGGGGGAGAAGTGCATATTTTTTGGATACAGTGAAGAATCCAAAGCATACAAATTGTATAACCCATCCACCAAGAAGTTTAGGATAAGAAGAGATGTACAATTTATTGAGGAACAAGCTTGGGATGGAAGCATTGACAAAACAGTGAATGTGAAAAGTTGTTTGTCTCATGATGAGGATGAGAAAGAAATGGTTGAAAGGCATCCCTCATTAGTAGCACCACCTCCACCAACATAAGGACAACAAGGGACACCAGAAGCAGATATGAGAACACCCTTGAGAAGTGATGACAGTGCTTCTCCAAGCACATCACAAGGAGTAGATTTGAGTGCTTCTACAAGCACAAGTACACCAAGCGAAAGAGGAAATAGATTCAGAAGTCGGAATGAGATTTATGAGCACGAGGCAGCAAATGAAGGTATGAACTCTTTATTTTCATTATATTGTCATGTAGAAGATCCTATTCATTTTGAAGAACTTGTGAGAGATAAAAAATGGATAGATGTTATGGATGAAGAGATAAATTCCATAGATGAAAATAAGACATGGGAATTGGTTGATCTCCCAAAAGGAAAAGAAGTTATTGGAGTAAAATGGGTTTACAAAACAAAGAGCAATGTTGGAGGTAAGATTGAAAGGCAGAAGGCTAGACTTGTTGTCAAAGGCTACAAGCAGCAACAAGGAAGAGACTATGAAGAAACTTTTGCACTGTTTGCAAGAATGGAAACAATAAGAGCAGTGGTGTCCATAGCAGCACAACATAAGTGGAAATTTTACCAACTGGATGTGAAATCCACATTCCTAAATGGAGTATTGATGGAAGAGGTATATGTTGAACAACCTCTAGGATATAAGAAAGCAAGCCAAGAGCACAAGGTATTAAAATTGAAGAAGGCTCTGTATGGGCTGAAACAAGCACCAAGAGCATGGTACAATAGGATAGATGCCTATCTACTGGAAAATGGGTTTGAAAAATGTGAAGGAGAAACCACATTATACATCAAAGAGAAAGATGGTAATATGCTGATTGTTGTTTTGTATGTTGATGATGTGATATTCACAGGTAATTATGCTTAGCTCATTGAGAATTTTAAGACAGTAATGAAAGAAGAATTTGAGATGACTAATATGGGATTGCTGAGATACTTCTTAGGAATAGAAGTAGAGAAAAATGAAAATAATATTTTTATTTCTCAAGATAAATATGTGAATGAAGTTTTGGAAATATTTAATATGCAGGATTGCAAAGGAGCAATTACTCCTACAGTGATGGGATTGAAGTTAAGCAAAGAATAAATCAGCAAGGATTTTGATCCAAGTTTGTACAAGAGAATAGTTGGCAGCCTTATGTACTTGACTGCAACTAGGCCAGATATTATGCATGCTCTGAGTTTAATTTCCAAATTCGTGGAAAGGCCAAAGGAGGCACATTGGCAAGAAGTAAAAAGAATTCTGAGGTATGTGAAAGGAACAAAGAGGTATGGTATTTTATACACCACTTCAGAAAATTTGAATTAATTGGATATACTGACAGTGATTGGGCTGGAAGTATAGATGACAGGAAAAGACCTCTGGATATTTTTTTCATATGGGATCATGATCCATTTCATGGGCTCCTAAGAAGCAGCCAATTGTGGCTTTATCAACAACAGAGGCAGAGTATGTGGCAGCTACAGCAGCATCATGTCAAGAAGTTTGGATGAGGAGAATTTTGAGAAGTTTGTGTCATGAATAGGTAAAAGATGCAACAATTTATTGTGATAATAGCTCAGCAACAAAATTATCAAATAATTCAGTGTTTCATAAGAGAACGAAACACATTGATGCCAAGTATCACTACATCAGAGAGCTAGTGAACAATGGGGAAATTTTTTTGAAACATTGCAGAACAAAAAAATCAGTTTGCTGATATACTGACAAAACCATTGGGGCACAAAAGTTTTAATTATTTGAGAAATTGTTTGGTTATGGAAGAAAACAACATTTTTTTTTAAGGGGGGGTGCTGAAATATTAAACCCCAACTGCAACTACGGCAAAGGACAACAGGAGAAGTTTATTTTTTGTTTTGTCTGCACGCCACCGTGCATTTAAGGGTCATCTTTAAATCTTGCAAAACCATTTCTTTTGATAATGTTCGTAGCCATACCTCTCTACAAATGAAACCTGCTATAAAACCATGCCATGCCGCCATTAAAACTCTCCATCAACTTGTATTAACACCACACCAACCACAGGTTTGATCTCCCGCAGTTTGTTTTTTATTTATGTTTGAATGGGCCACGTCAGTTGAAGTGGAGCCCATGGTCCACATCAGAATCTCATCGACTAATCCGGTGTCGATTGCATAGAATGGAGCTGATGTAGATAGCCCCAGAAATGGATGCTATAAGGTTTTGTCAAATACACTTGAAGATTGTTTGAAGTCTGCCAGGCTCCACCTCTAGCCAATGAGGGAGTGATCACAAGCTCTCATTGTCTAGTCAGCAGGGAAAAATATGGATGTGATAAATATTGCTTAACAGTTTTGTATAAAAACACTTGAAATCCGCGAAAAGAAATTTTATAAGGTTTTTAAACCATAAGTTAATGTTTGACATTCGTGCGATGTATTAAGGATTCCAGACTTTGTATAAAAGTTTATTTGTCGCGAATATTTTAGTTTTAAAAACCTTAAAGATTTAAGATATATATTATATATTGTAAATATTTAATATTTACAATATATATACATATATATAAACTTTGTAATAAATAGTAAGTAGTGTATTCAGAGTGTGTAGTGTTGAAAAGAAGGCCTGAAGGAAAAAAGAAAAGCCATTTTATATATTTTTTTTAAAGGACAGTGTGTGGAAATAAGAGTATGACTCTCTATTGAAACAAAAAGACAGAAAGCATAGTTTTTAGAGAAAACTGTGTGTGCATTATTGACTATGTGAGTGTGAGAGACAGAGAACAGAATTGAAAATAAGGCACTGTGTTTGCAGCAGTCAAGAAGTGCAATTTTTGTGTAAATCCAGAACTGAAGTTCTGAGGAAGAAAAAATTATTTTGTAATAGATTTCCTATGCTTAATGAAATATAAGTTTTATGCATCTCTGTCCATTTATTTTAATCTCTATGTTGAGTTGAGGAATTTTTGTATTCCTCTGTGTGTTTGGAATACTTAGAAATTTCAACAGGTTTGTGCGTCTTGGTGGAGGCTAGGGTTTGTGCATCATAGTTGATGGAAAAACCCTAATGGAGGCTACGGTTTTTCTTAAGGCTTTGATTCCATCGTCCTAAACCCTAATTATTTCTCTTATTACCACATAACTTTTGTCTCTATGACACACTATGACAAAACGTTGGGACATAGAATCCTTCACATCTACCTCACACTATGACAAAACGTTGGGACATATTTCCCTAATGGTAAAAATGGGGTGGTCATTATCTCAGAGAGATTCCCATCAGTCAACAGAAAAGTAGCGTCGTTATCACTTTGTCACTGAAGAACAACTCGGTCTGGGTTTCTCATAGGTTCCAGGAGCAGGAAGACAAGGGTTGTTTTCCAACTAAGGTAATGGGAAGGCAAAGTAAAAACACATCCAAAAACATGTAAAGAACAACTCGGTCTGGGTTTCTCATAGGTTCCAGGAGAAGGAAGAAAAGGGTTGTTTCCCAACTAAGGTAATGGGAAGGCAAAGTAAAAACACGTCCAAAAACATGTAAAGGCCCTAGTGACTATGAAAGAACTAACCCTAGGGGAAGACATCAACTTGGATAGAGTGGAATCCCTATCTAGGAGATATTTAGTCGACAAAATAAGTTACATCAAAATGACGCATGAAACCAGTAGCATGTTATACTCTGATTGTGAGTATATTAGTTAAAAATGGATCCACTTTCAGTTTTTGTCATAGGATGACCTTGAACTAATCCGCTGTAATCCCTAGGATATAACCATGGGCTCATTGTGGCTGCAACAATGGAATCTTGAATTCTATATGAGCATTGAAAAAAAAACTGCAAAAGCACCTTTGGGTTATGTTGTCGAGGTTCCCTCTTGAGCTATGGTTAAAGGAGGTAATCATCAAGGTGGAACATTCACTACGAAGGTTCATTTAATCTCTGTGTTGAGTTGAGGAATTGTTTTATTCCTCTGTGTGTTTGGAATACTTAGAAATTT
Organism: Pinus albicaulis; assembly: GCA_034641835.2. NCBI lineage: Eukaryota > Viridiplantae > Streptophyta > Pinopsida > Pinales > Pinaceae > Pinus > Pinus albicaulis. The sequence continues at coordinate 419,079,748 of CM076576.1, read as the reverse complement.
CAACAAGTTTGCGCGTCTTGGTGGAGGCTAGGGTTTGTGCGTCATAGTTGCTGGAAAAACCCTAATGGAGGCTATGGTTTTTCTTAAGGCTTTGATTCCATCATCCTAAACCCTAATTATTTCTCTTATTACCACATAAATTTGGTCTCTACATGTTCCTCCACCTACCATTGGTCTAGATTGGTCATATGAATCGATCCTGCAAAAAGCACAGAGAATCCTTCGTATCTACCTCACACTATGACAAAACTTTGGGACATATTTCCCTAATGGTCAAAATGGGGTGGTCATTATCTCAGAGAGATTCCCACTGGTCAACAGAAAATTAGCGTCGCTATCACTTTGTCACTAAAGAACAACTCGGTCTCGGTTTCTCATAGGTTCCAGGAGCAGGAAGAGAAGGGTTGTTTCCCAACTAGGGTAATGGGAAGGCAAAGTAGAAACACGTCCAAAAACATGTATAGTCCCTAGTGGCTATGAAAGAACTAACCCTAGCGGAAGACATCAACTTGGATAGAGTGGAATCCCTATCTAGGAGATATTTAGTCGACAAAATAAGTTACATCAAAATGACGCATGAGCAGCTTCTATCCTCGATCAGATTGACATGGAAACCACTAGCATGTTATACTCTGATTGTGAGTATATTAGTTAAAAATGGATCCAATTTCGACTTTTGTCATAGGATGACCTTGAACTAATCCTCTGTAATCCCTAGGATATAGCCATGGGATCATTGTGGCTACAACAATGGAATCTTGAAGTCTATATGAGCACTAAAAAACAACTGCAAAAGCACCTTTGGGTTATGTTGTCAAGGTTCCCTCTTGAGCTATGGTCAAATGAGGTAATCATCAAGGTGGAACATTCACTACGAAGGTTCATTTACCTGTATGAAGCTTCTCTCATGGCAGCACATAAATTTATGGCATGGGTCTTGGTCAAGTTGGAGACTACAAAAAGATTATCAAGGTTTCTAAAATTATTTTTGGGCGAGAAGGAGATCAACCAGTTGTAAGACTACTGGAAAACCCCCTTTAGATGTATTAACTGTAGAGATGATGTCCACCAAGAAAGATCTTGTGTGGCTCCTCTACGTTGAGGTTTTGGTACCCATGTCAATTAGAAAACCAGAACGAGGTCAACTCTACAGCCGATTCCTCAAAACTAGACTCCTCATACACCTTTGCAGGTCTCAAAATAAAGGTTAGAGTATTCCTTCGAGGAGGTAAAGGAGTTTATTTTCAACAAGGTGTCACACCAACAATTGGGCCTTGATTACTCAAAGGGAATGAACGTTCTGATAGATGACCATGTACACGGCTATATAAAACGAACGATACTTGAGGACAGTGCATACGTTGCCTCTGAAAATATCGCTAATTAAGTGGTGGAAGACATATCATACAGTCGGGTACATGATATTTCTCTTGGGTATGGTTACTCTTGCAATACGAATCAAGCCCAAGCTCTCTTATTCAACATCTGTCTGTTGAAGAATCCCTTCTTATAGATCTGATTGAATTGAATGCCCTTAATTCTATTAACAACCAATATTTTCCTCAAAGCACAAAAGTATATTCCTTGAAACATATAACCTCCTCCATATTCTTTGACAACCACGATAAGCCACATCAACAATCGACGTATATTAATTTAACCCTAAAATTTAATGGATGTCCTTCGAATTCCCTATTCAAACCTTGGATTTCGGATTCAATACGAGAGCACTTTGGTGCGCCTACCTCTCTTTCTATCCTAAAAACTCTTGTTATTCATCTGTGCTCTCATATAAAGAAGCTCTGAATATTTCTCCCATCTCTACATTCATAGGGGTTACTTCTATTGACAAATATTAGACAAATCCTAGTTACTCCTTTAAAAACATCACTATCATGAAGAAAAATAACAACAAAAAAGCTCTGGAAAGAGAAGCCAATTATCCTGAGCCTATCCAAGATGGAATCAACCTCTCCCCACTACATGAATTCACTTTAAATTTAAGGGTCCTTAGAGCACAAACAGCCTCTCCTACTCCTAAATAATGATAATTTTTCCTGTCAACATCCAAGGGGTTGGGGATCCTTCCAAATTTTCCTCCCTCAAAAGACTTATCAACATCCATCGCCCATCCATCATCTTCCTTCAATAAACTAAGGTCTTCAGAAGAAAATCCAAAAAGTACTTATGAAAGCTTTGACCGGGTTAGTTTTCATGTGCTTTCGATTGAAATGGATTTTCAGGTTGGCTAATCACTATATGAGACCTAAAAAATTCATCACTTCAAGCTTATTATTCCTCATTAGGTATCATTCTTGAAGGATCCCTAAGAGGATGTTTTTGTCCCAAAAAATTGATCAATTTTTATGGACCATGCATTGAAATTCTAGATTTATAGGACTCAGTACAAGCTAAAAAACTTATCTAGGATCAAGCCCTCATCATGACAGGATACTTAAAATTCACTATTTCTACAAGGGATACTTGGGGTCTTCGGTCTCGACCAGATCCTCTGTGCTCCTACATTTTGATGATGTTGCAGAATCATATACTTTTTGACATAGCTCCCTTCTCCTAAACCACTACTTGTAGAAATGGGTGGACAAGTGAGGAAGGGATATCCAAAGGAAAGGATAGGTTCTTAATGGCCAACTAGTTGGCATGAATATTAGGGAGACTTAGATCATGGAAAACAAAAGAAAATTTGTTGGATCATGTGCCCATTTTCCTCGAGTTGGAGTTTGATCCTATCAAAAATAAATATCCCTTTAAATTCAACCACTCATGGTTGGAAGAAGAGTCTTTTATATTGTTGGTAAAGGAAATATGGAAGAGAAACCCAGTCTTAAACTGCTCATCAACAATGGCTAATTTGGAAAGAAATATCATGGAGCTAAAGAAGGAAATTTTGGTCTCGAAGAGAAACAGGAAAACATAACATGAACAAGAGCTTGCAAAAATAGAATATGAATATGATTTCTTTTCTCAGACTTTATCCTCATCCTTCTTGGTTGAAATAGCCCAAAAAATGAGCTCTCTGGAAGCTAGGAAATCTCAAATACTAAAGATGCAAGAAGAGGCATGAAGACTAAAATTAGGGCTAAATGGATAAAAAAGGGAGATTACAATACTAAATTTATACATAGTTATGCCAGCCATGGAAGGAACATAAATACTATATGGTAGCTAGAGGTAAAAGATGGGAAAATGGTCTCTTCCACTAAAGATTTAAAAATTGCATCCTCCTATTTCTAGTCTCTCTTCAAATATCTAGGGTCATCAAACATCAACACACAGCTGCCACAAGAGGATTAAAATTTTATTGGTAGCCTTGTCACTCTAGAGGAAATTGAAGGATTTTTGAAAAAAATTCTAAATACAAAAGTCGAGGACCAGATGGATAGACTGTGGAAATTTTTATCTCCTTTTTTTTATATTATGGGATCAGATCTATCCACGATGGTATGGGAATCTAGATGATTAGGGAAAGTGTCATTAGAAATAAATGCTACATACATAGCCTTGATTCCAAAATGCTCAAAGCCCAAGTCTTTTTTGTAATCAAGGCCCATTTCCCTATGCAACCTAGTATATAAAACTATCTCTAAGGTACTCTCAGACAATATCAAGAGGATGCTGGCAGGAAAACGGTCTCCAAGCCAATTTCTCTTCCTAGTTAATAGGCAGATCCATGATGCCAGAGGCATTGCTCAAGAAGCCGTCCATTCTATTAAGACCCAAAACCAAAAATCTCTTGTTCTTAAAATGGACCTTAATAAATATTTTGATAAAGTCAATTGGAATTTCCTCATACTTGTTCTCCTTCAAGTCGATTTGAGTCTGGAGGTTACAAATTGGATCATGGGTTGTGTTTCCTCAACCACCTTCTCTGTCCTTATTAATGTCTCCTTCTAGAAAATTGATCGGCTATCGGGGACTTAGGAATGGATTCCCTTTGTCTTTGTTTTTGTTTTTAATTGTGATGGAAGGTCTAAGCTTCCTTCTACTGAAATAAAAACAATATGGAAATATAAAGGGCATAAAGGGCATAAAAATCTCCAAAAATCAATTCATCACCCATCTCTTTGTGGATGAGGTACTTCTTTTGGGTTTTGAAATTGTTGCAGAATGAAAGACAATCCACAAAATCATAAAACTCTTTTGCAGTGCCACTGGAATGGATATCAACCTTAATAAATCCTCCTTTCATCAATTTGTAGCTATTCGAGATACTCTCACGGAGATTAAATCCTTCTTACCATTGCATAGTGCCACAATAGAAAATGGTATCAAGTATATGGTTTTTTTTCTTAAACCAAAAAAACTACCATAAAGATGACTGGAAGTGGATGATAAGAATAGTGGAACAAAAGATTAATTTATGGTGCAACAATTGGTTGTCTCTTGGGGGTAGATTGATTGTGGATAAAACTGTATTGGAAAACATTCCAGTATATTGGTTGTATTTAGATAAAATCCCCTCTATTATCCTGAAACCAATCATACAATTGACCTTCAACTTCTTGTGGGTTGGAAAATCCAGTAAAGAAGGTATCCATTAGGAAAAGTGGTACTCTCTATCTATTCCAAAAAGTATAGGAGGTTGAGGTATTAAAAACATGACATGGTTTTCCAAGGCTCTAACATTAAAAAACCAGAGAAGATGTCCAATTGGGGAGTGAGTCTGGAGTAAAATTATCAAGGAAAATTATTTTAGCTTATCAGTGGTGGAATGGATTAGAGGACAATATTTTAAACGTGCCAAAAGAGGCTCCATAGTCTAGAAAGCGCTCATGGCTACTTTCCCGACACTGTACAAATGGCTAGTGTGGAAAGTTAGAGATGGAAAGTAATTCATCCTTGGCAAGGATCCATTTATAGGTGGTGGAAGAGTATACAGTTTTTCCATTGAACTAAGACAATATTTAGATTCTAAACGACTATACTACTTGTACAACATTAGGAAAGAAACACCATCCCATCCATCCAAAAACTATTCGTTATCCTCAATTGAACTTGGGTTTACTGGAACACTTGATATGGAATGGAATTATTTCACTAAAGAGTTTAACCTCAATGGGGTGAGAAGTATCAAGTCTAGGGATTCTCTGGTCTAGAGTTGGGAATTCTTTACACGGAAGATCAAAGCGTGTTTTCCTATGAAGAAATAAACCATACTGAGATAAGAAAAAATGATAGATTATAGAATAACCTTATCTGGAAATGGCCTATACCCATTAAATTAAAATTCTTTTCTTGGTTGGTCCTTCATAACAAGATTTTTACTTGGGACAACCTCCTAAAATGGGGATTTGTTGGTCTAAATGGATACATTTTTTGCAGGTAGAAAGAAGAATCAATAGACCATTTACTAAAAACTTTCTTGCTTCCCAGAATGTTTGGAAGATGGTCTTACAGATACTGAGTATCAAAGTAAACTTGAACGAGACCTCCTTTGAAGAAATTCTATTTTTTGGGGTAAATAAATTCAAACACCTCATAGCCTTGCCTATTTTTGTAGCATGTGGTATCTCTCTCCTAAGAAACAAGCTTATTTTCAACAATAAAAATAAATGTATTATTATACAATCCACAAAGATCATAGTCCTCTTTAGGGAATGTCTTACACATCAGAGATTAAAAAGTCAGAGAAGAGCCCAATTTCCCATCATCTACCGGGAGCTCCCCATTGGTTTCTTTGATGGAGCTGCTCAAGGGAATGTCTATGCTGGAGGGGGTATGATAAAAATAAATTCTAACATATTTTTCCACTTCAAAATAGGCCTTCGTACTGGGAAAAATACTAAATCCAAGTTGATTGCAATATGGGCCCTCATGTCGCTTGCTAAGATCTACAATATTAAAAATATTCAAATTATTGGAGATTCTAGATGTTCCATAGACTGGTTGACAGGTAATGCTCATTTAGAGGTCTTGAATATTGAAGCCTAGAAACTTATAATTGAAGAAACAAAATCCTTTTTTCAGTTAATTAGATACCAACATATATACATGGAGTACAATAGAACAATAGAAAAGCTATCCAAAACCACTTTATATTTGGATCTGGTGAACATTATATATGAAGAATACATAGAAAACAAAATTTAGATCATCAAATCCATCCCCATTTTACACATGAATTAAATTGAGCTTCAACATTTGCAGTGGAAACAATTAGCAATTTAGAAATCATTTCTGAAGATTCACCTCATATTTTGAATGGATCAAACTCCGAGATCTCCTTGTTATTTTTTTGCTCTGTTGTTGTTCAACTTTTTCCTTGTTCACAATTTTTCAATTCACTCAGTTTTTTGTTGCTTTTATGTATGTATCAGGCAGTTGCATTAGTATTAATGTTTTTTTTTGTTATTGCAGACATATTGTAATTCAGAAATTCATCCAGTTGCTGCAGTTTTTGTTCATAGCTCGCAGCCAGGTCTCATGGTACAAGTATTTATTTTTTCATCTCTTCAGTGATTACTTGATAAATAGTTTCTTCCAACACTTAGCTCTATAATTTTTTTTATTCATAGGAATAACAACAAAGCATTTTAACAGTGAAAAAAAATTTATTCATTCATATATCAAATTTCTTCAAAAGTGATAAATTTTTGTTGGACTATATACTCGTTTCAATTTATATCAATTCAATATAAGAGAAAATGAAAATTTTAAAGTGATATAATTTTGAAAAAATTAATTTAATTTTTGTTATAAAATATTTGTATGGATATGTTGTCACTGTGACAAATACCCTCCAAAATTTTTCCCACACTCGAATTTTGGAGCCTACTATGGATCTTGTGATCGGTTGTTCCATAGTCACTTCTTGGATAGTTGATGCTTTTGACCTCTCTTCTTGGATTGGAAGTATTCAAGTCACTTGCTCACACATGCTCAGTCTAGAAAAAGTCCATGAGTGTATTCTTTTACGCAATTCTGGACGAGCATAGCACGGTCCATCAAGATTGTGCATGTGCGATGTCCAATCCTTGTCGACAGACAGTGGACACTAACATTGATAGTCCCTCACTTTGTTTTCGATCGTACTTTAGTTTTGGTGAGCTTCTCTAACTATCACTTTTCTCACTTTTGTAACAACCCCGATTAAAAATCCATGTAAAAAAATATATAAGCCCAAGGTTATGGGACACTTAATCCAAGTTGAATGTTGGGAAAAACATCGTAGTGGGTGTTCATTTTGGTTTATTATGGCTAAAGGAAATTTGCAAAGGCATTGGAAAGGCAAGAGGCATTAATTGACATTTTATTTATGAAAATAATGGAAATTAGGAGAAAAGGAAGGTGAAAGGTCATAGGTTTCATGTGAGGTAGAAAATGAAGGAAAATAATGGAAAATTAAGAAAATAGAGGCCCCATTGATGAAAATTCTTTTGAGGATCAGTTCGTACACTTTTCTGAGTTTAGTTTTGGATCTCTCTCTATATTCTCTCTCTCTCACACTCTTGGACACTTATATTTTTCTTGGAGCACCACAACATTGGATCAAGAAAGGCAATGAAGGAAAACAAGAACAAACTATCAAGCAAGGAAGAGTAGGATCAAGCAACTACAATGGGTTTACTTGCAGATATAGATTTTCATGTGTGATTTACTTACTAGATTTTGCATGCATGTTTATGTGTTTTTGTTCTTGGTTCTCTTGATGTCATTGGCATGGGTTTTTCAAGGTGTGACAGTGTTTTTCATCCTATTCTTGCCATTTCGGGATAGCCATGGTGCGTTGGAGTTCTCATGTTTTGGTTGAGTTGGATTGTTGGATGGATTCCAAACTAAGTGAGGTGGATCTCTAAATGAAATAACAAATGGAATAGTGATCCCTAAACTAGATTTTGGATTGCGGTAAATCCATTGGCCTAGTAACCCTTGAAACAGACTATGGGTTATAGGACCTTCAAGAACTACCCCGCCTTTCTAGGTGACCAAACCCAGAGAAAAGTCAACAAATCAAGGACCTAGAGCCCCAATCACTCCCTTTCCAATCCATCAAATCGACTGTGGGCCCCAGTTTCTCCCATGAGAATGCATGAGTGTTTCAGTAGTATTTTTGTTCTAGTGTTGTGCCAACAACTGTGGGATTTAAGGCTAAATTTCAGGGCTAACACCCAATCATTGCCCAAAAATTCATGAAATTTATAGGAATGAATTGAAACATAGATACAATTATGCCAGTGTAAATTATTGAACATAAAATTCACCAGACACCTACTAGCCATGAAAAACATTTCATCAAACATATCAAAAACATGCATTCTATAGGTTTAAACAAAAAATATGAGCATATGAGCCTCATACTTATCTTAAAATCACTAAGAGGCACTGATGCCTTATATCATTAGATGTATTATCATCTATTAGGTCATATATTCATTTCTCATTCATTTACAAATCAAAACATGATGAGAAGTATACATTTTCACTGTCATAAAACACATTCATAACCATCATATAAACAACATAAATAAATAGGATACAACAACCATAAATGCTACATAGAATCAAATAAATTTACACATAAAATACCAAGTAAATGAACTGTTATTAATGAATGCAAAAGGAAACCCAGTATGGGACTACCACTTTCCACATGAAAATAGATTGGATAAGCCAAATCTCTCTTCAGGAAATCACCCCCATGCCATATTCCAAGCACGAATGTGGGACTCAAACCAAAATAATCATCCAGGGATTCCCGAGGCTAAATCACCTCACCCTTATCAATATAACTAGGTATTATTGCAATCCTCACCAGATAACTAGGCCATAAACATTCATGGATGCCACCAAATTTATCCACCTACACTGTGAGGAGTTTTCTTGTTTGCTAGTCTCTAGGCTTTACCGCAATCCACAGTCCGATCGAAGGATCACTAGGTCGTAACCAAGATACGACCCTTCATGATTTACCATATATCCCACCATTCATAGACAATGATTCCTAGGCCTGATCAAGGAATACCACCTCTATGATTTTCCGTACATCCTGCCATTCACTGGTCGAGGATTCCTAGGTCGACCAAGGAACACGATACCTATCTTTGGTTATATTTTGCCAGTTCCACTTCCTTAAGGTGACTTGGGAAGTTGAATCATATCATAGTAGCCTCTCGTCACATGTATACCCCAATGGATCGGGTTAACTTGGTTGATTGTGGGAGGAGGGTGTTACGGATTGGTTTTAGATCATTGTTCAACACTTGGACTAGATGGGCAAAATGTGTTTGTCATGCATACATGTTAGTTACATATTTGTTCTTCATTTTTTCGGAATATGTGCTTGTTGTGAATGTATGGTGGTGGTCATTGTTGTAGTTGTGTTTCCATGTGGAATTTTATGGTGTTGTTGTTGGATGTGATAGTCATGAGTGCTTGTAGGTTATCCATTTTTTATGCATATCAGTCTCTATATGTTGTTATGCAACCATTTTCATGGTTAAGGTTGTTGTCCATGAGGTCATTGTAGGAATTTTAGGTCATAATTATGTTTTTGATATGTTATGAATTTGACGTGCTAGTTGAGATATAGAAGGAGCTACAAATCATCAAAGTAAAGCTGTGACACTATGCCTTACGGTGAGAGCATATCGTTATATAGGTTTCTATGTTTGGCATGCATGTATGTGGTTAATGGTTGTTATAAGAATTACAGTTACTTATATACTTGTCATTTTATTTTTGTTATGGTTACATGGATGGTAGATGTTAGGGAATCAGTGTCATCAAATGCACATGTGTCGAATAGTCGTGAACTATATTAACCTGTTGCTATATGCATTGTTGTTGTTGTTTTATGTTAGTTAACTTGATTATTATGTTATAAGTTGCTGATGAGTATCTTATATGTTATTTAACTTGATGATTAGGGTTATTTCATTTAATATCTTGATATGTATCATTCTAATGTAAACTGACTTTGCATATGTGATTGTTATGCTAGAATGACAGTTGCTTGTGAACTTGTGATGTGAACATGTTAGCTAGTTACTTATATGGCTATCATGACCTTATTTATCTTGATTTGAGGTGTTGTGAAGTTATATTGTGTTAATATAGATTGATTGTGCAGACAAGATAGCCTCCCTGAGATACATTAAGGTATGAGTTTATTATGTCATCTATTTGGTGTTTGAATGTTTGATTTTATCGTTTATTTGGTGTTTGAGTGTTTGGTATCTATTTTGTCATCTATATGTTGCCTTATTTTGTCATCTATATGTTTCTTGAAGGTTTGATTTATTTCATGATATGAGTATATGTTTATATGATTGCATGAAGGAATGATTTTTTTTCAAGATGGTTGTACAAACACATTATGTGTTGAGACAACTGATTTGTACTTGAGTGTAAGTAGGTACTTTGTAGTATTATGATTAATGACTATTATTTGATTATTATATGACTGTTAGTCTTGATGAAAGTTGTTTTCAAATTAATAAAAATGATTTCTTGATCTTTGGAATGTGTGACTGACATATGTGAATAGTTGTAGTGCAACATGTTTGGTATTAACATGGCAAGGTAATATTTGAATTTCGTATATAAATAAGAGTTGGGTAATGTGATAGTACATAGTAAGAGTTCATTGCGCCAAGGTAAATGGTAAAAGAAAGGAATTGTGTGAGAATTTCTTTGGCTATGTTTGGAAACCACAATTACAAAATAATGAGTGCTTGCATACATGAAGTATTATTAAACTAGATTTGGTCTAACATTATGTGGATATGTGCTATATTTATGAACATGTACTTGACAGGTTTGATAATTGGTTTCTAGTTATGGCAAGATTAATTCAGGAAATAGAGTCCCTTGGGAGATGATATATGTGTGTGTTCAGTTGTAGGGCACGTGCTTGTCTCAACAAGGTAAGGTAACTAGTGTATTGTTATATTTTTTTATACACTAACAGTTACATGCTTATGGAAGTATGATGCAAGGATTGCATGGAAAAATAGTTTTCCATGAAATATTTAAGGACCAGGTTGACCTTTTCCTTGGAAGCATTGGGAACCCATGGGGATTCATTCATGGTGTTTTTTCTAGTCTCGTACTTTTCGAATTTTTTGATTTTCCGCACTTGATTTCAGTTTTGTTTATGTCTGGTGCAAGGCCTTTCCACTTTGTTTGTCCTATCATATTGTTATTGGTTTTTATGGTTTTTCTTCTTGTTTGATTTTTTTCTTACCTTTTACGTTTCGATATTCTTTAGAATTGGTTTGGGAAAGAGAGAAGTTAACGAAGCTTGGGAAGGGTTAAATGGAACCTGATAGGTAATGTAAGGCTCGGATGAAGTGTGGTGCATGTATAAGAGCATCAGAAGGTAAGAATGTGACAGTCGGTTGGAATAGTTGGTTCCATTGTGGTAAATGGAAGGTGGCAGTAGAAACATTAGAAAGGTAACCAGAAAGGTAAAGTAAATGGATTTGAGGCATTAGATGTTTTGGCTATGTTGGGAACTCTTGTTCTTAATGTTGTGCATGATGTGCATGGACAAAGGGAATTCTCTTAACCTTGACCTAATTATATCTGGTAGTTATGTTTAGATCAATGATTATGCTGATGTCTATATATGTATACATGTATGTATCTATGTATGTTGTGTCTGAAAAGGTCATCATGAATCATGATTGTTTAATGCTAATGTTTATATGTATATATATATATATATGTTGGTGTCTAACAATATCATGATAATTTTATGCTAATGTTTATATATGTATGTATCTATGTCACTGCCGGACAGGGTTTCCAAAGACCATTATTGTGGAGGAATGACTGCTTATGCAGGGGAATGGAATGAAATAGGTTCCTGGTATTATGAGGAATCAAGTGGGAAGAGTAGTCCTGACAAATCTATGAGGTCAGTGTCATGTAAATATTAATTGATATTATGTTTTAATACTATCCCTATATTTACATTATGGATAGGTAGAACTGAGAGATACATCAGCAGAATGAAAGCAGTGTGAACAAAAAAATGTTGGAACATGCATGAATAGTGGAAAGACACTAGAAGTAAGGTTTCTTGGTAGAGTCAATGTGCGGTCTATGGATGTGCAATATTATTTTTGTGTATGTGTTGTACATGTTGTACTTGTGATGTTGTGTACATGTTGTACTTGTGATGCTATGTACATGTTGGTTTGTGTATATACAGTATTGTGTATATGTTTTTTATGCAATGCTATGTAAATATGGCATTGTGTACATGTTGTTTATGCAATGATATGAATATATGTCATTGTGTACATGTTTTTTATGCAATATTATGTATAGTTGGTGTTGTGAACATGTTGTTTATGCAGTGTTGGGTATAGATAGTGCTATGTACATGTTGGATATGTGGTATTGTGTGCATATGGTGCTATGTACATTGTGGATATGCGGTGCTACGTACATATGGTGCTTTGTGCATGTTGCATATGAGGTGTTGTGTACATATGGCGTGGTGTGCATCTTGTGCATGTGGTATTGTTTGTATGATTGTACACGTGGTGTTGTGTCCATGTGGTGTCATGTACATGTTGTACATGGGGTGCTATGTGAAAGTGGTGCTATGTACATGGCGTGCATGTGGTGTTGTGTACACATCGTGCATATGGTGTTGTGTACATGTGGTCTTGTGTACAACTCATGTAGGTGGTGTTGTGTACCGGTGGTACTGTGTACATGTTGTACATGTGGCATTGTTGTGCATGGGGTATTGTGTTCATGTAGTACATGTTCTGTTATTCACATGTGGTATTGTGTGCATGTTGTACATGTTGTGTTTTGTACATGCGGTACTACATATATGCATTGTGTAGTTGTGGTATCATGACATGTGTATTCTTTACGTTGTACTCTGTGTATGTACTGTATTGTGTTGTACATTGGATGTGGGTGATTGTGTTGTATCGTACACTGGATGTAGGTTTATGTGTTTCATTGTACACTAGGTTTAGGTGTATCTATTATGTGGTGTTGTACATGGGGTGCATGTCTATTTGTTGTGTTGTACATCGAGTGTAGGTGTATGTGTTGTATGTTAGGTGTTGGTGTATGTATTGTATGGTGTTGTATGTTGTGTGTTGATGTACATTGTGTGTATGTGTACGTGATTGAAGAGAAGCAAAGGAACTGGGTGCTTGACAGGTGTGCCAACCGATCCGATGTGTGTACAGAAAGAATGAAGGTAGAAGTAAGGACCGATGAAGGATAAATATTGGTATTTTATTTCATTTTAAATTATGCACATGATATATGATTCTAGTTTATGATGGTTACATGTGATCTATAATTTTGGTTTTTGATGATTGCATGTGATTCATAATTTTGATCTATGATGGTTTTTTTTTTAGCTAACATGATGTAATATGTTTGTACATGATGATTTGGTCAAATATTTGGTTTGAATTGTTGTGACAAGAAGTAAACAGGTTTTCAGGTGCACCTTGTTGACGAGCCACCGATGAGGTATGATGTGAATCTATTTAAATTTTCTTTGAATCTAATGGAAGTTATGTGCTTGGTAAGGTAATTCATAAACATGTCTAGTTGAGTGGTTGAAACTGACTACAAGGATTAGCAACAGCAACAAAAATGAATTGGAACATGCAACAATATGATGGTGAAGCATTTCAGGAGCAGGGTGTTGGGCTAGTGTCCCCTATGTCAAGTCTTATGTAAATTTTGTTAACTTTGATGGAAAAGCACAGAGCGCAGAAGGTCAAGGGGCTTGTTGGAATAGGGTCTCCTACGAGCTGCGAAACTGGTCCATTTTGAATACCTTTGATTAGATTTAATCTAGCGCAGGGGTTTTGGGGTGGGTCAAAGCCCCGAAAGCATTGTAATGGGTAAAAGGGTAAACCAGGGGTCCGAAAACTATGGTTTGCAGACCATAGGAAAGTCTAGGCTAGATTATTATAAATAGAGGAACATTTTGTATTGTAAGGTAGAAGAGAATGAAGAGCTACTGATGCGAATTGTGGTTTAAGTTATCTGTTTGAGTTTTTGGGGAAAGGACTCCTACTGGCTATGTGCGCGGAGCTCCAAGTCCAGCTGTGTTATTGTGTCCTAAATTGCTACATTTAATTTGTCAATCCAGGATTCATAAGCTGACGAAGTGTGGCGCACTATATGTGCAAGATAACCTATTTCTTAACTTTTTGTCATTTTTGGTTTTCTAATGTGAGATGGAAATTCTAAAAAAAAAAAAAAAAGTATGGTTATCATTGTTCAAGGAAATGATATCCTCTATAATGATTTACCAACTTGAAACTTAAAAAGGAATTTGAAACATACAATGACAAAACTTGAAAGGAAATGAAAATGTGCTGCTGAAATGAAAATGTGCTACTAGTCTAATAAATCAAACAATGAACTATTGAGCATGAAAACCAAACTATCCTTGCTGCTGTCTAAACACAAAAGAAACTATACTGAAAGAAATCCAAAAGTTGCAACAAAGTAAATCTAAATCAAACTACATCAACTTATCTTCTGATCCCTCATCATTAGTCCAGCTATGATTTTCGGAGGTAACCATAAACAACTTGAGTAACCTAATATTTAACTTGCAGAAAGTAAACTAATATCAAACTACACATTCATAATTCAGTCCCTCACCATCAGTCCAGCTGTGGCTTTCGGAGGTAACTGAAGATGTCATGAGCAATTTAATATATCTAACTTGCAGAAAGGAAACTAATATCAAACTACACATTCATAATTCAATCTCTCACCATCAGTCCAGCTGTGGCTTTCGGAGGTAACTGAAGATGTCATGAGAAATTTAATATATTTAACTTGCAGAAAGGAAACTAATATCAAACTACACATTCATAATTCAATCCCTCACCATCAGTCCAGCTGTGGCTTTCGGAGGCAACTGAAAATGTTATGAGCAATTTAATATATCTAAATCTAACTACTGAAGCAAATGAGCAAAACTGAAATAAACAAAGCAGTACTGAAATTAAACAAAAACTAAGAAAAGAAAATTAGTAGTAGAACAGTATTAATTCCATGTCATTAGTCAAAAAGTTATGCAAATGCCCGGGCTACCTATTTATAACCTGAAACAAGAACACTGATCAGTTTAACAATAACATAAAACATGAAAGACAGAAGTAAAATGTAAAGCATAAAAGATTATAAACAGAAATGAAGCATATATACCATGTAAGATGCAATGTATAAACATGTGAATGGATTATGGCACAATGAGCTTAAAGAAATAAAACAAGAACTATACAATAATGCACAAAACCTCAGCGTGTGCAGGGGCCCTCTACACCAGCCTTGGCAACAGACTTCAAGTATGAATTACGCTTGGAAACAGAGTCTTCTTATATATTAAAATGCAGTCATAACAGAAAGGTGATATTACGGCACAGTGGCAACGTAATCACATTACAGAGCAGAATAATAAAAACTAACAGAGACTAATCTAATATGCGTATCCAAACGCATTATTTATAACAAAGGAAATGTAACTAATTTCCTAAAGTTTATGCTGATGGAGAACACGTAAACCATTACGTCCAAAGATCTAGGATCATGGCCGCGATGGAGAGTAAATCTATGAGGAGTGGATGCTTGAATTCGGCTTATGGAGCCATGTACAGGTGTTGATTTGCCTTCCGCAATTCAGAAACGGCCATATCCATCTCCACGTGACGAGAAACAGAGTCCTGTCACCGTGGGACTCTATGGTTGACTTCCACTTGGCCACCTTTGACCGTAGCCTCCTTAGATGAATTTGCTCAAGCCAATAGGACACGATCCATGTCCACATCATTTCTGACTTGCCCATGTGGCTCGTTTTTCCTGAAGACACCTGTAACATAGAGTTTCACAAAATGGCTGCGGAAAGTTGCAGCAGCTGCGGAAAGTGGCAAGATTCCGCAGCTAAATGAGCAAAATCTAAATCAAACAGCAGACACAAAAATATAATTAAAAAACATGTTAGATGATCTTTTGCAATTAATATACAATGATATTGACAACTTGGAAGGTTCAGGTGGATGAAAAAGGTCTAGAAAGATGTATGGAAAAGATGCAGATTTGAGACTCAACAGTAAGGTAGAAGAGAATGAAGAGCTATTGATGTGAATTGTGGTTTAAGTTATCTGTTTGGGTTTTTGGGGAAAGGACTCCTGCTGGCTATGTGCGCGGAGCTCCAAGTCCAGCTGTGTGCGGACCCTGCTGCTGTGTGCGTAGGCTAGGAAGGGAATTTTAAGAAGGAATTGATGAATTGATGAATAAGAAAGATTGATAGAGAACTGAATTTGTGAGTAATCTTTGTGTGAATCATTGGTAGTTACTGCATTATGCGTTTTCTGTATTTAAGCTGCGAAGGTCTGTGTAAGTGTGTTTTCTGTATCTAGATCTGTTCTGTTCTGTTTATGCAAGCTGTGTTACTGTCATAAAAGCATATAATTATAGATCTAGTGCACATGGATGCGAACAGAGACCCACTTGGCCCTGCGAAGAACATGATGATCTAGGTATCTCAGGGCCAAACGCAGCTCTGCTTGCCTTACCGATCCTTTCTTAGGGTGCGGAAACCTGGTTCCAGCACCCACCCATGCTACTCCGGGTGAGACTTTGACCTGCGCAAGTAGGTCATTTCCAAAAGGGCCAGTAGTATAGGGGTTTGTTGGCAAACCTTGAGCTCTGAACCTGGGTCAGGACCCCTCAAGCCAACAAATGGTTCCGTTGCCGAGACCAAGAATTCTGAGAAAGGGGTAGGGTACTAACAAGAGAATACGGGAAACCTATCAAGAAGGAGACATGTCAGCACATTTGAAATTACCTACCTTTAAAGGCACGACCGATGAAGATATGGATTGGTTCTGGTTTGTGGCAGATTCGATATGAGCTGCGCAAGGCATGGTGAGCGATACTGTGAAGAAAGCTCAGCTATCCCTAGCCTTTGAAGAGGGAGCACTGGACTGGTATATGAAGTACATATCTCAGAATGGGAACGCATCTATTCAGGATATTAAGGATGCCCTGAAACAAAAATTTCGAAAACCTAAGTCCTACTATCGGGCTGTAGCAGAGGTAAAGGATTTCAAGCAGGGAGCAATCGAGTCTGTGTGGGAAGCGGATCAATGCCTAAAAAAAGCTATTAGAGAAGGAGAATTTAGGTATGATGACAAGAAGCTTACATAATGGTTCATCTCCATGCTGCTCCCTCACCTACGCATACCTATGGGTCACCAGAATTTTGACTCACAGGATAAAGCTTTGGAAGCCGCTATGAAATTAGAAGCTATGCCCAGGAAGGATGCTTCATTGAAGGTCCAGCAGATCCAAGCGCAGCTTGGGGCTATGCACCTGGAGATTTAGGACCTACAACGGGAAAGAGAAAGAGAGGCTAGCACAGAACTGGGGCGAATGGAGGACCTGCGCCCGGGCCAACCACGAATAGGAGAACCTAGTCTAGGGCACCCGAGATCAGGGGGCCTAGCCCTGGACGACGAAGCCTGAGTGGACCTACATCTTGGTACGATGATGGCCGCGTAGATGGGCTGCATAATGGCGGATGCTACCCTTACCCGGGCGCCAACATTCGAGGGCAGAAGCAACACTGGTGCGGGTTATACCGATCGGTGGGCCATGAGGAGCAGGACTGCCAAATTCATAATCTAGTGATAGGTTGGGGAAGTTTGCTGGATGCACAGTCAGACCCGGCCTCACCAAAAACCCCCGCGGACAGGAATGGCTGCCCCTCCGGAAGTAGGGACGGGGCCCGAAGTGGAAGCGCGGGTCGGGGCCAGGTCCAGTTGATCTGCTATAACTGTGGGCACATGGGGCATTTTGCGAAGGATTTCTTGAACCTCGTGCAACAGTCTTGTAGGTATTGTAGACATTTGAATCATATGCTGGAAGATTTTCCAGATCAAGAACCAAGCTGCGAGAGAAGCAACTCCCACCTATGAAAAGGGTGTGGAGGGTCCAGACTGAGCTAAGGGGTAAGGGCCCGAATGTAAACGTGGTAACACGCAGTGGATTGACAATTAGGGGAATGGAGGAGTAGGTTGGAAATGAAACACTGATCCGCAAAGCAGTTAGCAAACAAGAAGGGTTGGACCTGGACAAAGCAAGGGAAACATTTATGGAAGCTTGAAGGGACTTCCTCAAGACTGAGGCACCTACGTCCCTACGCCCTGGGGATGTGAAAATAGTTGAGGAGGTAAAACCTTTCCTATACGCATGTATGAGACTGCTGCGCAACCCCCAAGAAGTACAAAATATGCAGGCTTTACTAGAGAGATGCGCAACACGCACCGCCTTGTCATCCGACATTAAGGATGTGCACAAATTATACAGGTATCAAAGATGCACAGGCAAGGAGATGCGGTTGACAGTCCAGATTAGTGACTATGAGATGAATCAAGTTATCTTACATCTTGGATCGGATGCAAACATATTACCAAAGCAGACATGGCAACGAATGGAAGAACCTAAATTGGAATGGTCCACCATCCAGCTGCCAATGGAAAATAAAAAAAAAATCATACCTTTGGGGAGGCTCTCTAGGATTGTGGTAGATATCGCGGGAGTAAAAGTCCGGGCTGACTTCGAAGTCATTCAAATCGCTGAGGATGCGGACCCCTACCCTGCGCTACTAGGATTGGATTAGGCCATCAACATGGGTGGTATCATTAACTTAAAAAATCGAAGCATGGTGTTTGAAAATAATGGCACAAGGGTAGTTGTGCCATTAGACCCTGTGGAAGGTAAACATTACATAGAACCCATGCCGAAGGGGAAATATTTGGAGTATATCTATAAGTTGACTACGCGAGATGCGGACAACCCAGCCAAGGGTGAAGTACTTTGCTCCGAGGAGGATATTGAGGGCTTGTCTGATATCGATAAGGAAATAGAGATTTGGCAGAACCGGTTACATAATGTCTCCACGCTACGTTGTCTTTGTATCACAAAAGACTTCTTGGTCCCAGAGGTAAGGACCCAGACGGAGCGATGCTTGATCAACTACTACAAAATCACCCCGGGAAAAGATCAGGCTGACCCACAAATAGGTGACAGTCTCCCTACAACAGCTGTAGGCTCAGCAGGTAGGGCCCCCATGCATCAGGCCACCTCTACAGTGAAAAAATAACTGCGGGTTAGGCGATATGCTCTAGTAACAGCCCCCCTTAGAGCTTCAGTTGCACAGAAGATAAGGTTCTCTTGGTCATGGGTCATGAGTTGCCTAGGACGCAAGCCTGTGTTGGGGGAGGACATGCAGCTGTCACAAATGGGTAACCCTAGCATGACAAGTAAGTCAAGGCCACTAGGGACACGAAAACTAGCCGTTAGGGAAGTACCTGCGGGTAAAGAGCAGAAGTTACCGTTGGGAGAAGCGGCCCCCGAGCCTCTAATAAAACGAATTATGGAAAATTTTTACCGTTCCTTGGGGAACTTTCCCCGTGTCAAGTTTACCTCTCCATCACGCGTATGGAAGTGCTTTAAAAAGGACAGGATGGTCCAGCTAGAGGTATTGTCTCACTTATACCACTGGCCTGCCTCAAGCGTCTTGTGGAAGCACTGGAGCAACAAGAGTTTTCTTAGCCGCAGTGTCCCTCTCATCTCTAGTCAACCTACTCCATCTGATAGTAGACACCCGAGGATGGGGTTCATTTTTCGCGTGAGGATGCCGGCTACTACCCCTGCCACACCCTCAGCCCCGACGAAGCCTGATGTTGAAGAAGTCCTGGAGGTTGAGTCTTAATTGGAAGAGGTTCCCCCCACACTGATCATAAGGAAAGGAAAGGAAAAAGCACAAGGATTGGGGAAGCCCTCGAAAGTAGCCAGAAAGCCTCGGAGTTCCACAAGACATGCCAAGCCTCCACTAGTATCACCCTATGAACAGGATGAAAAGGAGGGTGCTCTGTCGACTAACCCGATCAATTGGTTACCCCCCTTTGTTCTCCCACGAAGGCCGTCTAAATGAACGCCAAAAAGCTTGGATGGCCTAGTCACCTATCTACAAACACCCCTCACCCCAGGAGAAGTCCCCATCCTCAGTGATCCTTGCGGCCGCCTCCATGAAGTCAAGTTCGATGATCATGATTTGGCAGACTATGACACCCTCCCGGAATTTGTCGCCGCATTATACTTTGATACAATCCATAGGGATGATGGAGTCATGGTAGTACCTCTGTGCTGGGTATGTGGCTTGGCAGGATCCGGACTTCTGAATCTGCTTTGAATGCCCCACTTTGGCCATTACAATGTCACAGATCAGTTAGCTCGCCAATTACTCGCCTTCATCCATGATGGTTGCCTATGGGTTCGCGAGAGGGTCCCTATTGATGCTGCGTTGATCCACAAGATTACAGGCCTTCCGATGCAAGGGCTGCACTTGCTAGCGCAGGTCAGAAAGAAGTACGAAGCAGCCACCACTATGTTTGTATGGGAGACCTACATGGTCCGACGAAATCAGCGCGGCTTCATGATCCAGACTATCAACGACCCGGCCACGCAAATGGGTACTCGGCTCTTAGCCTGCAAGCTAATGAGGAAATGCCAGGTTGCAACTGTCCTTGCCTATGTGATCCAGCTAGCTGGACAATGCGCGAAGTGTGTTTTTTTCAATTGGGCTCAATACTTGTGCGAAGAATTTCTAGCTAATGTCCGTGAATCCCAGGAGCAAGGGACATATTTCTTCTATTCATGGTTATTATTCCTAATAGCACTAGTCGCCTGGGACAAACCCGAGGAGTCAGTCCTTCCTGAACTCCCCCCTGGGATGTGCGAAGGTGCTCGGTATGCTCACTTATGGGACTCTAAGGATAAGCACTGCATTGAGGATAATAAGGTTTTTTGGATCCTCTTCCAGAGAAGTGTCGCAGCTGCCATAAACTCCCGACCCCAGCTGTCCCTGACCATATACAAAAAATACAAGAGTGTTGCCACATTCCAAATTACCATGCACCATGTCTGGATTCGGAGCCTCAACCATACGACGTGGATGGCACTCCCTTATGTGGTAGCAGATGAAGAAATTGACCTGCTAATCTTGCTATGGCCCCCTGCCTGGAAAACGGGACTCACCGACACCCCTGGGGAGACCGAGGCGCCCCACCAACAGGCCTCAGATGCCACCGAGCACCAGGGTAACCCGCCATAGCTCAGGCCTAGGTAGGATCTAACAGAACTACTACTCCTCCCCCAGGCACTAAGAGGACAGGGGACTCGGCTCCAGGATCCAGAAAGAAACAGCATGCCCACTGCATGCAATACGATGCGACAGTCACCCTAACGGACGGTGACCTTGATAAAATCGCGGACATAGTCGCCTTGGCTACGGAAGATAAGTGGGCATTTGTTGAGGCCCAGCGGCAGGTCGGGGTTGACTCTCTCCAAGCCGAACTATGAGCTCTCCGGATCAAGATTGATAAACTCCCAACCAACGTTGTCCAGGCACACCCCCTGTCAGTTGATAGCAGCTCAGCGCCACTCGGTGAGGCCAATCATCTCTGGGATATACCTAGCGGTGCCTTGGTAGGAACGTAGCCCCCGGAAGCCATAGGAACTTAGCTGGACCTGGCTAAGCTGCCCCACGCAGCCTTACAAGGCCTTCATCACCTTGTCTTCCAGGAGTTTCGCTACCGTGATCAGCTAGTACACCAATAGATTAGTATAGCGGAGCACACCATTACGCAGTAGGCTACTGATTTGCTTTTGGCTATGTCCCAACAGGAAGAGCTTGAAGCTATGATCCACTAGCTCCGCACAGAGGTTACAGATGAGATCCCAGCTACAGACACGCCTCAGGATAAGGTGGAAAAATTGGTTAAATCCCTCAAAGCATCGCGGCTGGAAATACACACCGTCAAGACACATCTGGAACAACAAATCTATGACTTACAGGCCAGACTGCAACCTGAAACGCCCCCGGAAGTCCGCACCCAGCATACCGCCCTAGTCACTGACGTGAAAACTGTAATTTCGGAGCAAATTGCTCAAGGTGCCAAGCTGCTAGAGTCAGCCATACAACTCTGGACTAAGGTCCAACACTATCCAGTCCTTCAAAAATCAATCAGGAATTACGACAAAAATAAGAAGCCATCGAATAGATCAATGCTATGCTACCTACTTTGGTACCTACCCAGCGCTTGGCACGGTTAAAAACTAGCAATGATCTCCAGAACGAGAACGAGAAACTCCAGCATAAACAACACACCATGGCAGAAATTCTAAAGCCTTGGACTGCCACAACCCTCCGACTATCCCAAGACATTGATGGCGCGACCAAGCGACTTAATTAGATTCTTGAAAGCATTACCATGAAAACTGAAGGACCAACTTCCCATAAGCTGGTAGATCTTGCGAAGAATGCTATTGCCCAAAGTCAAGAAGTGCTCCCTCCTCTCAACAGTTCTCTTGATACCTTGTGTGCGCATATCAAGGCCGCACCACCCCAGTGACTCAGGACGAGTTACAAGATTGTGTTGGGGGACTCTTGGAACAGGGTCCCCTACGAGTTGCGAAACTGGTCCATTTTGAATAATTTTGATTAGATTTAATCTAGCGCAATGGTTTTGGGGTGTGTCAAAGCCCCAAAATTATTGTAATGGGTAAAAGGGTAAACGAGGGGTCTGAAAACCACAGTTTCCAGACCATAGGAAAGTCTAGGCTAGATTATTATAAATAGAGGAACATTTTGTATTTTAAGGTAGAATACAATGAATAGCTATTGATGCAAATTGTGGTTTAAGTTATCTTTTTGGGTTTTTGGGGAAAGGACTCCTGTTGGCTATGTGCACGGAGCTCCAAGTCCAGCTGTGTGCGGGCCCTGTTGCTGTGTGTGCAGGCTGGGAAGGGAATTGTAAGAAGGAATTGATGAATTGATGAATAATAAAGGTTGATAGAGAACTAAATCTGTGAGTAATCTTTGTGTGAATCATTGGTAGTTACTGCATTATGCGTTTTATGTATTTAAGCTGCGAAGATCTGTGTAAGTGTGTTTTCTGTATCTAGATCTTTTCTGTTCTGTTTATCCAAGCTGTGCTATTGTCATAAGAGCATATAATTATAGATCTAGCGCATGTGGATGTGAATAGAGACCCACTTGGCCCTGCAAAGAACACGATGATCTAGGTATCTCAGGGCCAAGCATAGCTCTGCTTGCCTTACCGATCCTTTCTCAGGGTGCGGAAACCTGGTTCCAGCACCCACCCATACTACTTCGGGTGAGACTTTGACCTGCGCAAGTAGGTCATTGCCGAAAGGGCCAATAGTATAGGGGTTTGTTGGCAAACCTTGAGCTCTGAACTTGGGTCAGGACCCCTCGAGCCAACAAGGCTTTGGGGCGGGTCAAAGCTCCTTCATTTTTTAACAGGTAAAGGGGTAAAAAAAGGGGCTCAAACCATGGTTTTGGACCATGGTTTTTGCGCATCTAAGTAATATAAATATGCATGTATGAGTCGAGTCAAGATATACCTATGCTAGAAATATCTCATGATTATGTAAAGTGGATGTGATTTGGGCAAGTAATTGGTGATTTGTATGAGTAAGACATAGGCTCCTGTAGTTATGTGTGCAGAGACCTAAGGAAAGTTATGAGCTATGTGTGAGGACTCTGCAGCTATGTGTGCAGAAGAAAGAAGTGCATTCATTGAAGATTTAATTAATAAATAGAAGTTTTAGAAAATTCGTTGGTTTACTTGCATGAATTTTTTTTATTATGTGTTGATGCGTTGATATTTATAAGTTAATGATTTTCTTATAGATGGGTTGTGTAGGTTATGTTATTTGATGCACATTTGTCTGGGTTAATCACATATTAGTAGAGATTTGTGTTTGCGCAATAACTATATCGGTGATAAGGGTTTTTGTTAAGTTTAGATTTGAATTGGGTTTAAAAGCAATAGTGCAGGGCAACGGTAATAACAATAGATGATAAAGGGTTAGATCCACATCATATTCCCCCTTTGGGTGCATAAAACTAGTTCCACCATCCCCCCATGCTACTTCAGGTAAGACTTTGATCTGTGCAAGTGGATCACTGCCAAAAGGGCTAGTAGTTGGAGGGTTTTGTTGGTTGCGAAGTACACTCTAAACCTAGGCGAGCACTTCTTGTTAGGTCTCTATATTACTAGTATAGTCCCTTACTGTTGTTAGTATAACCCCCATATAGTTATTGTTGTACCCCTGTAACCCCCATATTGTTATTATTGTGCCCCTAAATTATTATTTTTAGGTCGCCTAGGATTACATTGTGGCCCCATGGACTCCTATATATAGAAAGGAGGTTTTTTAATTTGTATCATCCAAGAATTGTTCATTTATGTAATGCATTGGAGGTTTCCCCCTCGAAGTGGCTGATTTCTAAGGTGTTGATCTCTCTTTTCTTCTATTTTTGGAGCTGGTTTCACAACATTTGGTATAAGAGCTTTGGATTCTAGGGTTTTTCTGCTCCAAATAGGTCATGATGGAATTTTCGCTATAACTTCTTTTTTGCGAAGTTTCAAAAGCTAAAATATTTATAGAGCGAAACCGAAATCCTGACGAACATTGTCCCAAAATATCAGAGCTTCGTTCACAATATTTTCATAGATATGATCTATGGAAGTTAGGGATTTTTTAGGCTCCCGAATTTCATCTCAAAGAGGTGATCATGGGAAAATCTCCATAACTCCCGCTTTGAGCATCAGATTGGAATGCTGTAAAAAGTGGCCATAATTACATGGATTGCAGTTTCTTTTCTATCAATTTCAGAGCCGAAGGAGGAAACAGTGACACATGGAACTTCATACAAGTTCGCTCTACTGAACCAATCCATAATTAGGTCATTATTGGAGATTGGACATAACTTTGCCTTGAAGAATCAAAATCAGGTTAGAGTTGTGGCATTCAAAAGAGGATTCAGAGGGCTACCTTAGGGCCAAATTATAGATATTGAAGATCCGATATCACAGAGATAATTAAGTTTTAATATCGAGCTCCTCAAAGCAAGAAAAAGGTGTGTATTTGTTTCCGAATTGCATAAGTCTTGTGTAAAAAATTAGTTTGAAGTGATTCCAAGGGCCTATTGAACATATATTTCAGTATTGGGTTCTGGAATTCCTCCTAAAAAGAATTCAACACCCATTAAGCCCTCAGAATACTCTACTATGACTCTTGAAGATGAAGAATTGCAACATGATCTATCAAAATTACAAGAGCAAGTGCACCAAATTTCACTCTTGCAAAGAGCAGCATAAAATGAAATGGAAATTTTGAAGAAAGGCATGGAAGTGAAGATGGATGGTTTGAAGAATAATGTGAATGGTTTGAAGAAAGGCGTGGAAGCTAATATGGATGGCATGGAAACTAAGATGGATGGCGTGGAAGCTAAGATGGAGGACATGGAAGAAAAAATGAAAGACAACATGGAAAACATGAAGAATGATCTAAAAGCAAACATCGAAGGTTTGACAAAGTTGATACAAGAAATGATTCCTAATGGTGAAAAGATAGTAGAGGAAACTCATGACCAGAACAAAATAAATGTTAATCATGATTTCATAAGCTCTAATGTTGGATTGAAGAACCACCATATTCCAAAGATGGATATGAGGAAGTTTGATGGCAAGGATATCATAATATGAATACTACAGATGGAGCAATATTTTGATCTCAATAATGTGAAAAACACACAAAAGGTACGCAGTGCAACTTTAAATTTAGAACAAAATACATTTGTATGGTATCGATGGCTTTGCTCCCGTAAAAAAATTATCTCTTGGTCAATTTTTATGGAGGAAATGATAGCATATTATGAGGATACAAAGAGCAACACCTTCTTTAGCCAATTTATAAATCTCAAAAAAAGGGTTCAGTGGCAGAGCACATTGAGGACTTCCAAAAAATTGAATATAAGGGTAACTGATATTCCAGAGGAACACAGGATTGATGTCTTCATAGGGAATTTAAAGGATAACATCCAACATGAAGTTCACGTTTGGGAACCTGATTCATTGGAGAAGGCATTCAGGTTGGAAAGAAAAATTGAATGTAAAATTATGGTGACAAGGAAGCCTTCCACTCACATCTATAAAGATGGAAGTGTTGCCACTCCTAGACTTCCACAACCTACAAGGTTGACACCACAAAAATTGGAAGAAAAAAGAGCAAAGGGGCTTTGCTACAGTTGTGATAGAAAATACACTAAAGGTCATAAGTGCACTGAGAATAAATTATTTTACATAGATTGTGAAGAGGAGGAAGAAAATGAAGAAGAAACTTCAAAAGTAGAGGATATACACTAGGAAAAAACCCTAGAAGAGGAAGAAATGAGTCCGACCATATCATGTAATGCATTGGAAGGAATTACCACTCCTCAAACTCTCAAGATAGAAGGACATTTCAAGAAGAAAAAGGTAATAGTGTTGATTGATTTGGGTAATACCCATAATTTTATTCATTGTAAGGTAGCCAAGGAAATGAATTGATTCCTATACCCAGCACCAGAATGTCAAGTGATGGTTGCAAATGGAGGAACCATAAATTGCTCTGGAAAATTCCATAATATTAAGCTATCCATGGGGGAATATGTATTGAATAGTCCAATGCTTTCCATCCCAATGGGAGGTGCTGATGTTGTACTAGGAGTACAATGGTTACAATCTTTGGGGATGGTAGCTTTTAATTTTCAAGAACTTTTCTTGAATTTTTTTTCGAAAGGAAAGGAAATCGAATTACGGGGTATCATAGGGAATCTAGGAAAGATAAAAATCTCTAATGTCATGAAAAATCTTCTGAAGAAAGAACAATGGGGCATAATTGCACAATTATGCTCACTAGAAGTTCCAACATCAAAATCATCTATTTCTCCAGATCTCCAAAAGGTCATGGAAAATCATTCCAGGGTGTTTGATACTCCCAAAGGACTCCCACCTATTCTTGACCATGATCATGCTATTCATTTGATTCCAGGAAGTGTTCATCCAAACATCAGTCCTTACAGATATCCTTATGTCTAGAAGAGAGAAATTGAACGTATTATTGTAGAAATGTTAGAGGCTAGTATAATTCAACCTAGTCAAAGTTCTTTCTCTTCTCCGGTAGTATTGGTGCACAAGAAATATGGATCATGGCGCATGTGTCCAAATTATAGGGAGCTCAATAAGCTCACTATTAAAGATAAATTTCCCATTCCTGTGATTGATGAATTATTGGATGAATGACATGGATAAATTTATTTTACCAAGTTGGATCTTCGTTCAGGATATCATCAAATTAGAATGAAGACTGAAGATATTCCGAAAACAACATTTCAAACTCATGAGGGTCATTATGAATTTTTTGTCATGCCTTTTGGCCTTACCAATGCACCTTCCACATTTCAAGGGTTAATGAATTTCATTTTCAAACCCTGCCTTAGAAAATTTGTGCTAGTATTTTTTGATGATATACTAATATACAACAGGTCTTGGAAGGATCATGTTCAACATGTCGAAAGGCTACTCAAACTATTGGAGGAGAAACAATTATATGCAAAAACATCCAAATGTTTCTTTGGAGTACAAGAGGTGGAATATCTAGGTCATATTGTATCTCACGAGGGTGTTAAGGTAGACCCTCACAAAATTAAATCCATTAAGGAATGGAGATTTCCCACAACCAAAAATTAGTTGCACAGATTCTTGGGTTAATAGGGTATTATCATAGGTTTGTTAAGAATTATGGGAGAATAGTAGCACCTCTAACAACATTATTGAAGAAATATTCATTTTCATGGACTCCTGAAGCAACTAAGGCCTTTGAACATCTTAAAGAGGCAATGTGCTTAGCACTAGTCTTAGCTACACCAGACTTCAAAAAAACCTTTATTGTGTAATGTGATGCCTCAGGAAATGGAATTGGTGTTGTTTCAATGCAAGAAGGAAGACCCATTGCTTTTGAAAGTCATTCAATCAAAGGAAAGTATTTACAAAATGCTATTTATGAGAAGGAAATGTTGGCAATACTACATGCAATAAATAAATGGAGACCTTACCTAATGGGAAGACACTTCAAGGTAAAAATGGAACATGATAGTCTTAAACACTTTTTGGAACAAAGACTATCTTCAGAAGAGTAGCAAAAATGGGCCACAAAGATGTTGGGTTCTGACTTTGAAATCATCTAAAAAAAAGGGTATCTAAATGTTGTTGTAGATGCATTCTCAAGAAAGGACGAAGAAGTGGAAGCATTGCTTTGTGCCATTTCAATAATCCTACCAGATTGCATAAACGAAGAAAGGGATGAATGGAAGAAGGACAAAGAAGTGTGGACTCTCATTCAAAAGTTGCAGCAAGATCCTAGTACATCTGATACATTTAGTTGGAAAAATGATTCCTTATGGTATGTTATTGTCTCGTGATTTAGCCAACTGGCAGACCAAATGCACAGGGTAACATCATACCAGTATTTGGAGTCCTAGGACCTAGCCTTCCTGGACTCTGAGAGGGCTCTCTTTATTGTTTGAAAAGGATATGAACTTGTTTGCTTTAGGTGGTTGATTTTAGGCTAGTTGTTAAGTGTAGGGTTTATTTTTTTTTGGGGTTGGGTAAGATGATCAAGTAGGATAGGTGGAGTGAGAGGTCATAAAATCATTGGGCTATGGAGTCTATGAAAGTCATGGATATCTCAAAAATGAGTCAGAGTGCATCACAGAGTAGATCTAGTGTGGTCAATGGATCATTAAGGTTATGTGTGGAGTGAAGTGGACATTAAGTTGGTGAACAAGGTAGGGAAAAGGGAAGTGAAGTATCCTTTGTCAAATACCCATAAACAAGAAGGTCTCAAATACTGATAAGAAAAATATAATAATCATGAGATAGGGAAAACCACTAACTCAACAACAATACTTAAACAAATAGACATTCAAGATAAAGAATTCAGTGAAACAAAGAAAGAAAGAAAAATTATCTAACTTTAGTGATTTCACCTTCAAGGTTTGAAAACATATAAGATGACAAATAACTTTAATCAATGAAGAGGGAACTCCTAAGCATCATTTGATCAAGCTATAAATAAATTTGAGGAAAAATTCTCAAGCATGGACAAAGGGCATGATTAAAACATGGCCTCTTTGGCTAAACCTAACAAGTAACACATCAAAGAGAGATTCCACAAACAGAGTTTAGAAAGCATCAAGTAAGCATGGATAACCATAAAAAATATTTGAAAACTACTTTATTAAACCATTAATGAAACAAAAAAGTTTAGGTGGGTCTAAGGATCAGCTGAGAATTCCTTAAATTAACCCAGCAGAGGAAAACATAAATACAACAGTAAATAGGAAGGACTAAGGTGCCTCAAACAACATTTCTTAGCGTATACTTTTCTGATCTACTGCAACATAGAAGGATGGACAAAATGATAAACAAGAAAAAATGAAGACATCAGAGACACATCACCATTAACCAAGCTCAGGGATCGTGCAAGCAAGCCTTCATCATCATCAATCAAAGCAAATCATTCACAAGCTCCACAACACCAAACTACTCTTTAACCTCAAAAAACCATGTATTGCTCTCAAAACTCATCAAATTACTACATTAACAATGAATCCTCAATGATATTTTAACAAGAAAGGAGGAGAAAACATAATAGAGTCTCTAGAAGTCTATTGGCTAATCAGAAATGTCACTATTTTCCTTAAGACCTTGCAAGGCCCAAGGCACAAAATATCTAAAACAAAATATCTTTTTCAGGAATTTTTAGCAAAGAAATTGCCATTTGGGCTCTGCCGTGCCTCCTAAAACTTTCCAAGTGTACATTGTTGACTTTTCCTCTGCTAAGGGCATAGCACTGTGTTTTAGAATGAATTTCCATGCCAAGGGCGTAGCACTGGAGCAGGAAAATTACGTCAACTTGAAGCAATCTTTTGAAGGTATTCCCGATGTCAGAATAGGCTCTGTGAAGGCTCGTTGGAAAGCCCTTTGAGTCTAATTTCTAGATCTACCATTTTTTCTATGATTGGAACTCTGTAACCTATTCAAAAAGAAAAATTTCAAGACTAGTAAAGGCATAGCACATGTCCTGAAAACTAGGCAGAATGGTGAAAATTAGGGTGTTTTTGACCCTTTTGGAGGACCAAAACAACTCCAATTGACCTGAAATTTTTTTAGCATTCCATATGAAACCTGAAAATTCCAAAAATGTAAGCCTTTCCTCTTGAATATGCTCTGAGAAAAAGCGTAGCACCATGGGTGCTACCCCCTTGGCACTCAAAATTAGCAAAAACAAAAAACTTGTCAAAATTCTCTCAAATTTTGTGGATGTGTGCCTCATGGGTTTTGAGAGACCTATAGAGAATATTGTGCCAAGATTCCAAGTTTATCTTGGCCCTTTTCCTCTTTTAGTTCTTGGATCTTGGTTTGAGCCTTTTTTAGTTTAGCCCTTGCAATTTGGTTTCTCTGGGCATAATGTTTAGTCATACTTCTTTGGCGGTCAAGATCTTGATTTGCTTTCTTCAATTTAGCCTCCAAGTGTATGTTGGCTCTCTCCAACCAAGGCTCTCTATCATGTGCTATCTCCATGGCCAAAATCTGATCTAAAGGGAGTTTTTCTGCTAGGGCTGATTCTTGTTCCCTTTGTTTTGCCAATGCCTTCTTCAACCCCATGGTTCTAGGTCTCTTCCTAGATTGTTCTTCCTCATCTTCACTCTCTTCATAGGTGCCCATGAACTCTTCTAGTTTCACCTGTGCCTTTTGGGCTTATTTCCGGGATTTGAGGGCTCTAGCTTCATAGATTGCAAATTTTGCTCCTAGCTGCATGTTCTCCAAGTCAAGGGCATCATTCACACTCTTGGCCCTATCCAAATGTGCTTGGACGTCTTTGATTTGTGCATTTATGTCCTAGAGGAGAAATTTTGTGATCCTTGCTTCATTCTCCTCATCACTTCCCACCTGAATTATCTCAAACTCCCTCTCAACCTCATGACCTTATTCTTCTTCCTTTACCTTTTGTTTCCCTTTGTCTAGTGGCTGAGCTGAGGAGGATGGCATGGTACCTTGCCTTTTTTAGGCAACAAACACAAGCCTTGATCCTTTTTGATATGTGAGAGGGAGACACTCAAATTTTTTACTAGAATTCTCTTACCATGAATGATCTCAAGACTGCCTTTCTTTTCATCAATGATCTATGTATTTATGTCTCCTGCATTGTGTTCTTGATTTCCCTCTTAAGAGTCACTTGAATTTTCTTCCATGCTAGCATTACTGTTATGATATTCACCATTGTCATCAACCTCTTGACTGATTTTTTGGTTCATAGAGTCACTGTTGTCCTCATTATTAGGGCTATCAGTCATCATATTTTCTTCTTCATCATCCTCCTCTGTGTTTGCAACATTATCATTTCCATCATCATTTTCTGTTTTTTCACTATTAGAGGTGTCTTTATCAGTGTCTTCATTACTTTTTTGTGCATTTTCATCCTCATTTTCCTCAACCTCTTTATTGTCTTCTATAATGTCCTCAATTTTTTCATTTTCATCATTGTCATCCTCTTCCATATCTTCTGCATTGTCATTCTCTTCCATATATTCTGCATTGTCATCCTCTTCTTCATTGCTTGCATCTGCCTCTTCATCATTATCTATTTCTTCTTTATCCTCTTTATCACTGCTTTTCTCTTCATCACTGCCTTTTTCTTCATAATCTACCTCTTCATTATCTGTTCCTTCTTCACTATTTGGCTCACTGTCTTTGTCTTCATAATCTACCTCTTCATTATCTGTTCCTTATTCATTTGTCTTGTCTTCCTCATCATCATTTTCTTCCTCTTCATCATTTTTTTCCTCTTCATCATCCTCTGCCTTTTCATCATTTTCATTTTGTTCTAAATTGTCCTCTTCATCATTGTCATTTTCTTGTTCATTGTCCCTTGTTTCTTCCTCATCATTTGTTTCTTCCTCTTGACTTTCATTTTCCTCCTTGTTACTATTCTCTTCTTGTTCTTCATCATTCTATAGTTGTTTTTATGCTTTAGGAGAAGGTGAGGGCGAGAATTTTTCTTGAGGAGAGGATTCATGTGGAGAGGATGAATCATGGTCAATGGGGAGTGATGGAGGAATGGAGTAAGGTGGATGAGATGATGAGGGTAAACTTTGCAGAAGTAGATGATGTGGCTTTGTGAAAACATCTTGGGCGATGAACGCTTCCCATGGGATACCTTGTTGCTCTAATTGATGCAACACAATCATATTGATAAGAGAATGGTGAAAAAGACTATGCATTTGTTGTGAATGAGGTCTCTTTTGCATAATGTATGACATCTTATCAATACTTGTATAACGGTAATAGGGAAAATGTAGCAGCTTGGCCCTAGTGAAGTGCATAATTTGTATTATATGGTATGAATAAAGTCTAGAAAACCTCCCCTTGCATGTAAAATACTTCATGATGACTTTCATTAAGGGGGCATATCTCTCCAACAAATGGGACAAGGGAAAAATAGTTTTGCAATCAGCTTGGTATCTTGGTTTCAAGAAAGGTTGATAATGGCCTGGTCCAAATTCACCTGCTTGAACCGTTTTTCTCCCATACAAGGTATCATAGTGGCCATAGAAATTGTATTGGTGGAAAGCTCAAAATTTACCCCAGCTAGATGCACTTGATGGTCATGGAGGTTGAGGATAAAGAGTCTGGTCAACTCAAAGTGACTTTGGACTCTTTGTACTCTTTCACAGAAATCAAAACAACCCACCTCTTGGAAATATGCAACTGTTGTAGGGAGACTATCAACTTCTTGGTGTTCAAAGGTTCAAATCTGTTTACTCTTCCACCCTTTCTCTGTTGTCCCCTAGGCATTTCAACTCCCTCGCCACTGTAACTGCTGCTTTCTATAGACATTTTATCTTTTACTCTTGCCTTGAAATCAAAACCCTGAAACTGTTTGTGAAATGATATGGAGAGGGTAAGTGATATGATGATGAGAAAGGAAGTGATTTGCAAATGAAGGGGAATGATGAGTGAAGAAGGATAATTTGGGAAAAATGATAAGGTCAGGTAATTTTGAATGCAAAACCACTGATATGCCAAACTGGTTGTGAAGGTACCTTAGTAATGACAACAACCTGAGAGGATGAGGAAAAGTAATGTCAAGGCTTGGTATTGTGGAGGCTAATTTGTCAAATGGAGATGTTATTTTGGTAGAGGAGAAACTTCTTAGCAAAGCAGTCTCAGTGTGAATTCAGTATGTACATGGATGGGTGCCATTTAAACAACAGTGTTGTTAGCAGGGAGATTAGGTTTTCTTCTTCCTTTAGGGTTTTTTTTCTTTACATTTCTCTATAATTTTACCTTTTAGATAGTATGAAAGGGTGGAAGGTATCTCAATACCTCTTATAATAATATTCATGAGGCACCAAGCAGAGGATTTGAGGAGCTTTGAGGCATTTGGAGTCTTGCCCTAGCTTGAAGGGCTTCCTAACTAAATTTGTAGCAGTCAGGCCTCTACACGTTCTATTGGGTCGGCCTGAACATCCCTGCGCGTAGCGCCCGGGCCAGTCGGGCCTGTCGAGTGGTCTTCATGTAGTTTTTGAACAGATAGGAACGTAGCGCCAGCAAACCTGCACGAGCTATTGAGTCCCTCTGAACATCCCTACGTTTAGCATTTTGGGCCTATCAGGCCTCTGCATGCGCTGTAAATGGGTAGCGCAAGTGCACAACACCGAGCGGAGTAGTCAGGTTGGTTCTACACACTGTAAATGTGCAGTTTCCTCTCACAGGCGTGCAGCGTTGGGTTATATTTTCTGAAGAAGGCACACACAAGTGTGTAGCGAGGTTTTCCAGGCGTGTAGCACCAGGTTCTTCCTGCCAGAAATCCCTAAATATCCCTTTCGAAACATTTCACTCTCTGGTGCAAATGATAAATGAGCTTGAGTGACAAATGAGATGCTTTATTACCCTTGGAATAATAAATTAAAACTAGAAACCCACTTTTGCTAATGTTTTGAGTTTTATCTTGTCACTTTATCACTGATATCCCTTTTTCTTTTGTAGGAGGTGACTTAAAACAAAAAAATGATCTTTTCTCATCTCAACCTTTCCTCTTTGTTGTTCTTAGGTAACTGATATGATGGATTTTATTTCCTTTAACCTGTTGATGCTTTAACACTATGTTCTTACCCATTCTATCATATCAAAACCTTAAAAATTGCCCTCTCTGTCATTTGAAAACTAACACATCTCTTTAAACTCATTTAGTGAGGGTGATTTCTTTAAAACAATTTTTGAGGGACCTGCCTTTACCCTATCAGTGTCAAAATGTTTCTTTCCTGCATTATGAAGTTTGGAACTCATGTCTTTACCCCCTTTGAGATCTCTAAGTGTGGGTGATCTTTAAAACATAGTTTCTTCCCCTCTCACTAATTTTCCAGAGGTATAATAGATCTGTCTTGCATAGTCACCAAAATATTTACAATTAGCCTTTGTAATTATCTCCCTTTGGCCATATCCTCTCCTTTTGAGACAGTGAAACATTGCCAACTTGGCAGACCTTGGAGGTCACCTTCAAGAGCCTATTTAAATTATCTCCCTTTTAATTTGATTCACCTTCTTGGCACATAAAAAAAATTGATTAAGAATATCCAAAATAACCCTACAACTTATGAAACCTTAGTGACCTAGTGGGAAATTCCTTGGACTTGGCCTTTGGCTAAAAGATTGACTTGGGGTCTGTAGGTGTAAAATAGAGCTTTTGAAAAACTTATGCATTGCAAGCCCAAAACTATTGATCTTGATTTATCTGAAGAGCTTAGAGAGGAGATTTGAGACTACCAATGCTTGAGGCATTTGGTGAACAGGGGGGAAAATAGGCTGGTTGGTAATCTTAGATGTCAATTGGAGGGTCTAGGCAAGATAAGAAAGAGTGTTGAGGTCAAAGGTGGAAAAACACAGTGAAGATGGGTGGCATGAGCCCATGACGGGCTTCTGGGAGTGATAGGCTAGCCATGATATGATAGGATAGTAAAATAGTGAAAATTTGATCCTAAGGATAATGAAGGCAGTGAGATTTCTAGAACTCACAATATTCATCAATTTTCTTTCTAGAAATCTAGGATAAACATTTAGTCATCTAGAAAGAAAAAAATCACTGATTACTAACAATGGATCCACTTGGGGAGGGAAGTTCCTTTCTAGGAGGTTTCCAGAATTTCAGATCTCTAGTTTTGTGAATACCAGTGCCTCATCCATTGGGCAGATTTTCTTGCTTCATTTGCTGATGTTTCTCTTTGAAGTTATGATCTCAAGAACCTGAAAAACATGATTGCTTCAACTCATCTCTACTTACTCAACCTACTTTGTCTAGAATTTTTTCTTTTCTTCCTTGGGTGCACTTAAACTGGCAAACCCTTGACATTCCTTTTCTTTTGAAAACAAAAATGAACTATCTACTTGTACCCTTATCGCTTCCAAGTGTTCAGATTATGCTAGTGAACTCTTTTATTCTCTATATAAACTACTCAACTGCCAAGATTAAGCTATTTGACAGGATTCATTATCTAAGCTATTGACATGAAATTAAAAACATGGTTTAAATTGGGAATAGGCAATCTGATTCACCATGGGTCATGGCATTAGGACAAGCTGCACACAAACATTATTTTCATAAAAAAAAAGAAGGTATGAGGGTTGTGTTTCATCATTTGTTAATCATCCCTATCCTTCTCTTTGGTTCCAACATAACCATGTGGAACCTGTATATTTCATTCTTAATCTATTTCCTTTTGACAAGTCAAGCTTAAATGATTTGACTAGCATTCATTCACTAACTTATCAACAATAAATTGAAAACATGCTCAACCATGATTAGGCTAGATGACTGAACAAGACTTTATTTTTGACCAAGTAGTGCCATTTAGGCTTGCACACTTTTAGCAGTACTCTTTTTTGGGTATGGGGTTGTACCTCTTCTTTAAATTGGCCCCCCTTTTCTATTTTTTCTGTTTTTGTGTTTTTCTCTTTATGAACTTTCATCAAACAATGGTATGTAGAATGAGTGAAGGCCTACAAAAAAATAGAAATATTGACAAAAATAGTGCTTTAGTGTCCTGCCATTGACAGGACCTCCAAACACTTCAACTCCATCCAGCTCTTGTAAAAAGAAAGCATTGTTACCTCTAGCTAAACTGATAATGTATGGCCCTTTCCACAAATTTTCAACCTTACCGTGTTTACCTTTGTCTTCTCTCCTTGAGTCCCATTTCAGCACTTTATCCCAAATCTGGAAGTCATTAGCCTTGGTCCTCCTGTCCAAAGTTTCTTCATATTCTCTTGTACTACTTGCCTCCTTTTGTAAACCTCCTCTCTAGTCTGCTACAAATGAATATTTTGGTTCAACCTCCTTTGCATATCATTTTCTTCTGATTGCACTTGTTGGAGAAATTTCATCACCGGGACTCCCAAAGATGTTGGGAAAATGGTATCCATGCCATACACTAGTTGATAAGGATACATACCAATGGATTTCTTGGTGGTTATTCTATCAGCCCATAGTGCATGTACTAGCTTTCCATGCCATGCTTTTTTATTATGTTTTAGAAGCTTCTTGATGATATTGACTAAGATTTTGTTAGAGGACTCGGCTAGCCCATTACCTTGAGGGTAATAAGCCGTGGAATGTCATAATGTGATGTGATATTTATAAAAAAATTCAACCATTCTTTTGGATGTAAAGGTAGTAGCATTATCTGTGATAATCATTCTAGGACAACCAAATCTATACAGGATGTTGGTCTCAAGAAATTTGATAATGACTGAATCGGTGGCATTCCTAGAGGGGATGGTTTCTATCCACTTGGTGAAGTAATCAGTGGCAGTGAGGATCCACTTGTGTTGTGCAGACGAGGTAGGGTAGATCTCTCCAATGAAATCCAAACCCCATTGTTGAAAAGGAGCTTCAACAATGATTGGATGCAAAGGTAAAGGTAAGAGTTTTCTCTTTCCATCAAAAATTTGGCATTTATGGCAAGTCATGACCAGTTTGTGGGTGTCAGGGAAAAGGGTGGGCCAATAGTAGCCAACTCTAAGGATCTTGTTGGTTCTGATTTTCCAGTAAAGATGGCCCCCACACTCTCCATCATGCAGTTCATGCATGATATTACCTGCATCATCCTCATGCAAACACTTAAGAAATATACCAATAGGATTCTTTCAATACAAAATTCCATCTAAAATGCAGAAATTTAAAGCTTTTTGTTTTAGGAATCTAGCTTTTGTCTTTGATAAGGTGGGAGGAGAATTAAGATAAAACAATACATATAGGATATCAACATACCAAGATGAATTCAATAATACTTCTTCACTATGGGGAGCTGTGCATTCTTCTTGTTCTTCTTAAGCATCAACCAAATTCATATATAGTGCTTGGAAATTTGATTCAGCCATAAGTTTTGCAAGCCCTTGTCCTTTAATCAGTTTAGTGGGTCTGATTTCTAAGTCATGTTCTAAAATAATAGCAATCCACTTTCCCCTTTTACCATCTGGGTCTTGATTCAAAATGTCTTTGACAACTTTGTGTGGAACAAAAGCAATGATATGAGAATGTAAGATATAAACTCTGAAGTATTTCAATGCTTTAATTAATAAAAAGGATTGTTTTTCTTTGATGTTGTACTTTAGGGGAGCATCTCTAAGGGCTTTGCTGAAGAAGGCTATGGGTTGTTCTTACCCCATCATGTTCTTTTGTAACAACACTGAAACCACGATATGTTTAGATGAAAATGAGAAAAAATAGAAGTCTTTGGTAAAATTAGGACCGATTACAACCAATGTTTGGGTGAGTGCTAGCTTAACCAGTTCAAAAAATTGTTTGGCTTCCAAGGTCCACTTAAATCCTATCTCCTTTTTTAACATGTTTGTAATATTCCTCAAGAGTTCAGCAAGGTTGAGGATGAATCTTCTAAAGAAGTTTATTTTCCCAATGAAAGATTGCAATTCCTTAATGTTTCTAGGATGACTCATTTGCAATATGCCTTCAATTCTTTTGGGGTCTATTTTGATCCCTTCTTCTGAGATGATGTGGCCTAGGAGTTTTCCTTCTTGGAGACCAAACAGTGTTTTCTTGGGATTCAAAGATAGGCCATATTTCCTACACATTTCAAAATTTTTTCTCAAGTGGACTAAATGCTCTTCATTAGTCTTAGATTAAACAGTGATGTCATCAAGGTAAATGA
This sequence comes from Pinus albicaulis, assembly GCA_034641835.2. NCBI lineage: Eukaryota > Viridiplantae > Streptophyta > Pinopsida > Pinales > Pinaceae > Pinus > Pinus albicaulis. The sequence continues at coordinate 419,041,569 of CM076576.1, read as the reverse complement.
TTATGAAGTAGACTATGTCTTCTGAAAAAGCTATGTCCATGGCCCTTTGGAAAGTTTCCCCCACATTCATCAACCCAAATGGAATTTTGACATACATGAATGTACCCCAAGGTGTGGTGAAGGTTGTTTTGTGTTGATCACTTGGGAATACTAGCACTTGGTTGTAACTGGAAAAACCGTCAAGGAGTGAGATTCTCTTAGAGCCAACTACCTTTTGAAGTATGTGATCCATTTTAGGCAAGGGGTAGTTATCTTTCAAGGAGGACCTGTTCGGATTTCTGAAGTCAATGCAAAGTATAATCTCCCCGGTTTTCTTCCTAACTGACACAAGGCTGGAAACCCACTCTGAGTATCTAAGGGGAACTATGATCCCGACATCATACATCTTTTTAATCTCTTGTTCAACTAAAGATAGTAAAAGAGGGTTTATTCTTCTTAAATTTTGTTTGAAACGTTTCCGATTTTCCTTGAGAGGGATTTTATGTTGAATAATTCTTGTGTCATATGATTTCAAATCTTGATACCCCCATGCAAACACATCTTTAAAATCCTTAAAAAGCTCAATATACTTTTGTTTTAGGTGAGGAGGAAGGGTCTTGGAGAGTTTGATCATTTTGGGTTCCTTTATGCTTCCTATCTTGCACTCCTCTACATTAGTCTCGGTAGATTCTATCTTTGGTTTTTTAGCCACATCACTAAAGTCGAACAACTCTTCTAATGGTGCAAGGCCCCTTGGTAATGTGTCAGTTTTACATTGTAAGAACTCAAAGTCCTTTTGGTCTAGATCCTCAAATATTTTAGCCTCATAAGGATGTGTAAGAAAATTTATATCAGCAAAATAGGTCGCTCTGTTTCTTGGGCTTGTTCTTCAGCAAAAACATATTTCTCATGCTCTAAGCTGTATTTTTTCAATGTAAATTCATTCCTAGATTGCAGAAAATCATCAATTTGTTCATCACCCTCAAACACTTGCCAATGTTTAATGTTGTCACGCACTGTAGGACGGTGTTTGATTTTGACAGTGTATTGTTCACTTGCATGTGGTATTTGGAAATTGCTGACAGCAAAGGCAAGCTCATTAGCAATGTTATTTTGGGCTCTAGGAATGTAAGTGAGCTCATATTTCTCAAAAGTTTTGAGGATGTATAGGGCTACATTTATGTACTCTCTTAATCTTGGATTATTAGCTGAGTACTCACCTTTGATTTGTTTAATGACAAGTTCTGAATCTCCTTGGAAAAATATTTTCTTAGCTCCTAAGTCTTCAAGCAAGTGCAAACCAAGGAGGAGCGCCTCATACTCTGCAATGTTATTAGTGCACTGAAAGTCTAGTTTGTATGAATGGCCCTCATTTGTGTTATGTATCTAGACACCAGCTCCTGAACCAGCCTTGCCACAAGAGCCATCAAAGCTCATGTTCCAAAGTGTTTCAAGTTCATGTTTGCCATTATGTTGTTGTTTAGGGCTGCTAGAGTTCTGGTTGTCATATTCTTCATTTGAGGGTGAGTGTGAGTGTTCTGGAGAGCCTAGATATTTCTCATTTCCTTTCACATGTTCAGTAATGTCATTTTCATTATATAAGATGAAAGAGTCCAAACCTGAGTGAATAGAATAAATAGGGGTGTTGTTTGGTCTATCTAGGCTACTTACCATATACTTCATGTGAGATTCCCAGTATAATCTCCTAGTTTGTTTGAAGACAGGGATTGTAGCATATGACATATCCATTTGGAGGCTGCCTTGAAGTTTGGCTCCCCATGATCTGGACAAAAGCATGCCATACTTCGGGGGAATATCAACAACAACTATTTCCATGACTAGACTCTTAACAGGTATTTGCACTAGAGTGATACAAAGATCCTTGATTAGACCCAAACATTTGACTCTACTCGAATCGAAAGAGTATAAGTCTTTGTAAGGTTTGGTTATTTCTAGGCCTAATCTCTCCATCACTACCTTAGGCATGAGGTTGTGTGAGGCACCGAAATCTAGCATAGCATTGTGTAATATTTTTTCATGTATGTTTAGGCTAACATAGAAATGAGGGACAACTCCTTCTTGGTATTTTCCCTCAACTTCGGGAACAAAAAACATCTTTGGTTTATCATCAGTCAATTTTAGAGTATCTGTATCATTCCCTATGTTCAAAACTTTCAAAAATTGGGACCTATACATACGCTGAGTTACCAATTCAGTGAGAGGTATGATTATCTTGATTTTAGCAATCTATCCTTCAAAACTAAAAGGTACCTTGGTTTTGGGCATATTTACATCAATTTTATCAGCCATAAATTTTTCTACATTTTTAATTTTCTGATTCTGATTTGGGGCTTTAAACAAAAGAGTTTTCTCAGGGCCACTAGTAGAGGTACTAGGGCAGCTGGTGTCACCACTTGGTTGGCTAGTTTTTTCTATGTTTGGATCAGTTTTCTTAGCAATGGTGTTGGTATTGTATGCTGTCCTTTTAGGAGTATTTTTAGGGGTTTTCCTAACAGTAGTGTCTAAATTGTTCTTCTTGGACTTGTCTTGGTTTTTCTTACTCCTAAGATCATATTGCCTATGGACTTCCATTATGGCGTTTTCAAATCCCAATTTGTAGTCTTCAGAATCCTCATAGTTTGTTTCAGTTTGATTTGAGGAGAAGAAACCTTGTTCCTCTTTTGTGAGAAGAACATCACCCTCATTATTAGAACCTATTAATTTTACATGGTTTTCTTCTGGCTATTCAGTATCTCTTTCCCCTTCATATACATAGTTATCTTGGAAAGGGGGCCTAATATGTTGGTCATTTTCCCTTTGTCTGATTTGGGGTGGGTCTCTTCTGAAGTTCTGATTCCGATTTATGTTTTGGGGATTTGGTTGATTTTCCCTAGGAGGTGCTCTTTCATTCAAGTTTATCCTTTCCATCATTCTCTCCATGGTTCTAACTAGGTTGTCTATCTTGGCATCGGAAGAAGAGGTTGAAGCTATGGTTTCATCTTTGTAAGTGACTCTTTTTTCTGACCTCATCCTAGCTCTCTTCTCAGTCAGGTTGGCTTCTGCACTCACAGCCCCTCTCTACATTTCTTCTAAATTTGTAAGTCATGTCTTGATCGAAACATTTTGGGAAATTTACTAGTGCTAGGCCTTTTGGGGGTTTCATGTGAGGTGGGAGGGAATTTTAGACACTGTTAAACTTGGTGCAATAATCTTGGACACTATCCCCTATATTTCTCTTAAGCTTGTTATACTTTGAAAGGATTTGGAGGGGGTTTTTCTTAATCTCCCATTTGTTGATGAATGTCTGATAAAGGGAAGGGAGAACATGTATGATGTTAGGAGGTAAGCATTTAAACCATTTATTAGCTTCTCCTCCTAGGCTTTGGGAAAACATCCTCATATTTATGGTTTCCTCTTCTATTTCCATGTAGTCAAAAGCATCATTTCTTCTATCTACATGCTATTGGGCAGTGGTAGATTAAACCATAGTAAAGTGAGGGATTCTAGATTGGTAGTCATTTGGTAAAGGTACCAAAGGTTGTGGTAACACTGGAGGGGCATACCATACTGCCATGATGGGAGCTAATGGAATCCAAGGGGGACTTACAAGGGGAGTGTTTGTGAGATGGGATCGAGTGGTTTGCACAGTGGTGGTATGAATGGGTGTGGTGGAAGTACTTGGACCAGCAAACTGATTCTGAGCAGACTTGGGATGAAAAGAGCTAAAGTGGTGGAGAAGTTGGAAATCAGGTGGAGTGCAATGAGAGGCTTCTCTGCTAAGACTCTGCTGCAAATCTATGGGCTCAAGGTCAGTCTGGTCAATCCTGTTTTGTGACTTGGTTCTGAAAAGGTTTTTTGTATGGTGCAAGTCAAACTGGGGATCTTGCAAGGCTGTAAGATGTTCAGGGACAGAACTTGCGCTATGAATGGTCTTATCAGTAGTTGAATCTTTAGTTTGGGATTTTTCCACAAAATCCTTTCTGGGTCATCAACTATAGTAGGAGGGTTCGGGTCTGGATGAGATCTAGTACTGATTCTTCCTGAAGCGAGATTTCATACTCAAAATGTAGAGAGGCTAAAATTTTATAGCTGCTTTTAGAAGGCAGACCTCTCCTAGTGTTTTATAAACTCACACATTGTGTGACTAGACCTCTAAACTTCTCAGGGCTGATTCGACACAATCCTAATGAAGTCTATGAATACTAGTAAAGTTGGAAGGCCTACTAGAGGCTTGTGGTGTCGCCAGGTGGATGTTTTTAGTTTGTTTTGAGGATATGTGTTTATGGTCCACCACCAATAACTGACAAAAAACAAATCTAGGGATTTTTGAGGGTTTTCTAAGTTCCTTTATGTATCCCTAAGGTTTGTAAGATTATCCTATAGCTGAGTCATCATTTTTCTAGGATGGTGAAACAACCAGATTCTAATCTTTGGCTGATAGTTTGAGTTCTCTATGATTTGATAAGGGTTTTATGAAGTCCTAAGGGATACTTAGATTTTCACTGACTCAGAGGTCCCATCATGATCACCATTATGTTAGTGATAATGATGAAGTGGTTACCAATCATAGGATTTTCAAAGTCTAACTGAGGGTCTAATGAGTCTACAAGTGATGTACATGCTACTATGTACTCAGTCCCACCGTGATCGCCATTATGTTAGGGTCTCGTGATTTAGCATATTGGCAGACCAAATGCACAAGGTAAAATCATACCAGTCTTTGGAGTCCTAGGACCTAGCCCTCCTGGACTCAGAGAGGGCTCTCTCTATTATGTGCAAAGTATGTGAACTTGTTTTCTTTAGATGGTTGATTTTAGGCTAGTTGTGAAGTTTAGGGTTTGTTTGTTTGTTTGGTTGGGTAAGAAGATCAAGTAGGATAGGTGGAGTGAAAGGTCATTAAATCATTGGGCTATGGAGTCTATGAAAGTCATGGATATATCAACAATGATTCGGAGTGCATCACAGGGAAAATCTAGTGTGGGCAATGGATCTTTAAGGTTATGTGTGAAGTGAAATGGACATTAAATTGGTGAACAAGGTAGGGCAAAGGGAAATTAAGTATCCTTTGTAATATACCCATAAACAAGAAGGTTTCAAATACTGATAAGAAAAATATAATAATCATGAGATAGGGAAAACCATTAACTCAATGACAATACTTAAACAAATAGACATTCAAAATGAACAATTCAATGAAACAAAGAAAGCAAGAAAACTTATCTAACTTTAGTGATTTCACCTTCAAGGTTTGAAAACATATAAGATGACAAAAAAACTTTAATCAATGAAGAGGGAACTCTTATACAGCATCGATCAAGCTATAAAGAACTTTGAGGAAAACTTCTCAAGCATGGATAAAGGGCATGATCAAAACATGGCCTCTTTGGCTAAACCTAGCAAGTAACACATCAAAGAGAGATTCCACAAACAGAGTTTAGATAGCATCAAGTAAGCATGGCTAACCATAAAACATATTTGGAAACTACCTTCTTAAACCATTAATGAAACAAACCAACTTAGGTGGGTCTAAGGAGTAGCTAAGAATTCCTTAAACTAACCCAGCAGAGGAAAACATAAAGACAATAGTAAACGGGAAGGACTAAGGTGCCTCAAACAACATTTCTTAGCCTATACTTTTTTGATCTACTGCAACATAGAAGGATGGACACAATGATAAAAAAGAAAACATGAACACATTAGAGACACATCACCATTAACCAAGATCAGGGATCCTGCAAGCAAGCTTTCATCATCATCAATCAAAGAAAACCATTCACAAGCTCCATAACACCAAATTGCTCTTCAACCTCAAAGAACCATGTATTGCTCTCAAAAATCATCAAATGAAAACATTAACAATGAATCCTCAATGCTATTTTAACAAGCAAGGAGGATAAGCCCGTTGGGGCATGGCCTAGTGGCCGCCCTGACACCGTTAAGTCTTCTGCATTACAGTGTGTCATGAGTTCAAACTCATCTCAGCCGGGTACCGTCCTTGCAGGCCGAAGTGCCCCGAGAGGTTATAGTGGTAGCCGGTTTGACCATGGGTCTTCCGAAGGTAAAAACCGTAAGTCGCGTCGATTCTCCGACTCACAAAAAAAATAATAAAGGAGGATAAAACCTAATAGAGTCTCTAGAAGTCTATTGGCTAATCAGAAATCTCAATATTGTCCTTGAGACCTTGCAAGGCCCAAGGCACAAAATATCTTTTCGGGAATTTTTAGCAAAGAAATGAAATTTGAGCTCTGCCATGCCTCCTAAAAATTTCCAAGTGTACATTGTTGACTTTTCCTCTGCTAAGGGCATAGCACTGTGTTTATGATGAATTTCCATGCCAAGGGTGTAGCACTGGAGTAGGAAAAATGGCTCAACTTGCAACAATGTTGTGAAGGTCTTCCTGATGTTAGAATAGTCTCCGTGAAGGCTCGTTGGAAATGCCTTTGAGTATAATTTCTAGATATACCCTTGGTTCTCTAATTGGACCTCTTTAACATGTTCAAAAATAAAAAATTCCAAGACTGGTAAAGGCGCAGCAAATGTCTTGAAAACTAGGCAGAAAGGTGAAAATTAGGGTGTTTTTGACCCTTTTGGAGGACCAAAACAACTCCAATTGACCTGAAACTTTGTGAGAATGTCATACTCAAGCTGAGGATACCAAAAATGTAAGCCTTTACTCTTGAATATTCTCTGATAAAAAGCGTAGCACCATGGGTGTTACCCCCTTGGCCCTCAAAATTAACAAAAAACCAAAACTTGTCAAAATTCTCACAAATTTGGTGGATGTGTGCCTCATGGGTTTTGAGAGACCTGTAGAGAATATTATGCCAATATTCCAAGGTTATCTTGGCCTTTTTCCTCTTTTAGTGCTTGGATCTTGGTTTGAGCCTTTTTCAGTTTAGCCTTTGCAATTTGGTTTCTCCGGGCATAATGTTTAGTCATCCTTCTTTGGAGGTCAAGATCTTGATTTGCTTACTTCAATTTAGCCTCCAAGTGTTTGTTGGCTTTCTCCAACCAAGGCTCCCATTCATGTGCTACCTCCATGGCCAAAATCTCATTTAAAGGGAGTTGTTCTGGTAGGGTTGATTCTTGTTCCCTTTTTTTTGCCAATGCCTTCTTCAACCCCATGGTTCTAGGTCTCCTCCTAGATTTTCCTTCCTCATCCTCACTCTCTTCATAAGTTCCCGTGAACTCTTCTAGTTTCACTTGTGCCTTTTGGGCTTCTTTTCAGGCCTTGAGGGCTCTAGCTTCATAGATTGCAATCTGTGCTCCTAGCTTCCTGTTATCCAAGTCAAGGGCATAATTCACACTTTTGGCCCTATACAAATATGCTTGAAGGTCTTTGATTTGTGCATTTATGTCCTGGAGGAGAAATTTTGTGATCCTTGCTTCATTCTCCTCATCATTGTCCACCTGTATGATCTCAAACTGCCTCTCAACCTCATGATCTTCTTCTTCTTCCTTTACCCCTTTAACATTTTATACAGTGACTGAGTGGGGATGGTGTAATGTCCCTTTTTTCGGGAATTACGCAATCTTGTCCTCAATGACGTTGTATAAGGAAGATAGTATGAAAATGTGAGAAGGCTGAGATCATACACAACTCATAAACAACTTCTCTCCCAGAAAATAAGCTCGAAATAAGCCTAGAGGGTCTTATACGGATCTCCCCAAAATGGATCTCTCGAGAAAATGCTCAATGGGGAAGGCTTACAACAATAAACATAACCATGAACTACGAAAATCTGTATGCAACACAAAATGTAATATATTACAGCCATAATGTTCATTAAGATATCAGCAACCATATGTAAATGTGATAGAGGAATAAACCCCTCATTCAGCACGAAATCCTCCTCCGATGAAGTATGTGAATGCAATAGATGCGGCAAGCTTGCATAAAATGTCGGAGGAAGCGGTGACGGTGCTATCTCTAGGAGTGTAGTTGCTGATATGAATGTGAATACATGGAAATATGGTAAAAATATGAGAAATAAATGCCAAAGAATAGAAGAATGGGCTCCAATACAATATTTCTAGCCAATCTAGGGAGATTGCTAGGGGGGGGGAAAAATGTACAAATGTGACAATGCGACTTATCACGCAAGCTGAATCAAAATATAAAAAGAGGCTATGAAGGTAAAATAATTGATGCCTCTATGATAATTCTCTTGATAGGAAGGTTGATCCCTCTGCTCAATAACAATCCTCTGATGAGCCCAAATGGATTCTCCCGACAAGCACTTATGAAAATAACACGGTTGCCCAAGGCTAACGCTATGAGAATGGTGAGTGTTTGGCACGGTGCCAAAGATATGTCTTGAGAGTCACCTCTGCTGTCCTCCAAAGAATATGCAATATCTCCCCTAAAGAATAAGCCAAAGGATGGCTCTATACATTCCTGCGTTGCGCACCCGGCCAACACAGTATCTGCTACGGAAATAACGTTGTAGCTACGAGAAGAGAAGCTTGGCCCAAACGCCGGAATGAGGAAATGAAGCTCAAATTCTCTCCTTCCTTGAGGAGGAGGTAGGGATTCCGGCCAGAACACCCTTGGGTGAAGAACACCACAAACCACGCTAAAACGGCTGGGGATGCAGATCTTACAGAACCCAACGAAAATAATCGTAATGCATAATGAAAATGGGCTTCCATCTCCTCCTTATAAAGCAAAGGAACCTTTCTCACCATGAGTCCTAGTCACACTTGCTTCTAGCTCAGCCATTGACCTCCACTATTTGCACTATCAGTAGGTGCGATGTATCTGAGCAGAGTTTTAGTTGGCTTGGTATTTCAAAATGACTAGATCCTTCTTGATCCAATCCCCATGTGGTGCTCAATATAGGCCCCTTTCGCATTATCCCTCCTTTCACGCAAGGAGTGTTATTTCTTCCTAAAAAGGGGTTAAGGTGTCTCCTTACCCATTTTATTTAAAAAATAAAAATATGCTAACTATAATGTTCCATTTTGACGAGGCTAAAATTAGGAACATTACGGTCCTCCCCTCCCACATGTTGCTTGTCCTCGAGCAAGCTGCGTAGAGAAGAACAAAATTTCTCCCCCTCTTCTTGTGGCCTCCTCATAAATAGGCCCCACCATAGCTCATCATGATATGCAATAAATACGTCCTCCATGTATCCCTCCAAGTATGTAAGACAAAGAATACATCATAGAGATAATGAGAGGTGAAAGTGTAAATCTCTTGTGGTTCAATGGCCTCCTCAAGGTAGGAGTGATGAAAAAAATGGAAGTCTTTGTCCCAATGAGTGACTCCTTCACCATGTAGTCATCCATATGAAATGAGCCATCTCGTAGCTGTAATCAGTCCTCAACCACGGATCTATACGTATATTTAGAGTTGGAATGGAAATTTAAATTTTCCATCCAAGTAGTTTCTCCCTCCATTTATGATAAGTGTGAGGGGGTTGCGTGTTGAGGTGAAATGTCTTGGCCTCCACAATTGGCCCAAGCCTCTGACAAAATGAATCAACCATGAAGTGCCTCCTCCAATAAACGCATTTCTCTCCCAATAGCTCCTCCTATGTGAAGAGAAAAATGTGTGTCTGGAAATCATGGTATGCACACCTTCGTTTTCTCATAAAAATACAACATGTGAAAAAGGAGAATCATAATCCCAATAGGCATCTCAACTCCAAGCCCTCTCCAATCAAAGCCTCCCTTGAGTACACAAACATCAGCAACATATGGAAATGTCTACAATGAAAACAAAGTACCACTTAACCATGGGAGAGTGAATCATAGTTCCTCATGATGGACAGTAACGGTACAGCAGCACACGTAATCAAAATCAACAAGTACCTGTACCACTTGTTTTACTTATACAAAATCTCATAAGGTGGAAACATGTAAGTACGGTTTGGTGCCAATGGTGCACACAAAGAGAAGTATGTGGCTCCCTTCATATCTCCATCTTCACTCCCATTACGCAATGGGCCACAAATACATCATAATAAGGAGAATAAGGAGATGTGATCATCCTTATCTCATCAAGCTGCTCATATAATGTAAATAAGGAGAGTAAACCAAAATGAGAACATATACCTTCTTTACCATGTACTGCGGTCCTCGAGCTGAAATGGATCATCTGAATGCTCTCCCTCACCTCAAATGGTGGGAAATGGTTGTTCCAACCTCTCCAAAATCAATCGGGCTGCGCATCTATCCATATGCTGATGTAAGTCATGCGAATGCCCTCAGGGTAAGGAAATCCTATAGCAAGGCAAAATGTGCATCCAAGTGCATAGGCCCAGGAAGTGCGTATGCGCTGCATGCAAAAGTGTCTCCTTATGACTGAAAACTACAGCCAGAAGATTACACCTTGTGATGATAGATGCATCATATCATTCACTAAGTGTCCTCCATCTCCATCGAGGCCATCCAAAAATCATGCATGTCGAGATCTGGACCCTCTCAACCGACACAAGGTCATCCGACATGGATCCAATCCTCCACATAGGCAATGTTGGTGATACACGGTAGGGTGCTCCATCGCCGCATTTTTGCTACCTTGAAATCCCCTCATGCCAAAATCATCCTTCAAGTTGCTTCCATGCCCATGTACGGTTGCTCATCCCTGGTATAGATCTACGAAAATAAGCCTCACATGAGAGACTATCTCATCTCCAAAGAATCTCTAGATCTGCAGGCAATGTAAACAGGCCCAGCACTCCCTCTATCAATACCGAAGATTTCTTCCCAAAAGGAAATGAACCTCTCTCTCACCAAATCCATGGAGCGAGTAATCCGGCACATCATGAATGGCAATCCCTCCTCCATCCATCGCAACTCTGCACGGTGAGCGGTGAGAATGGGCCGTCTTGAAAATGAGGAGAGTGTATCCCTCCTCCTTGTGCTCATCCCCAAGCTCTCTGTCTCTGTAATGGACTCCTCAAATATCACCCTCCCGGAATCCAATGAGTGGTGACCCAAAAAGAATGATGCCTCTCATCATCTCTAGATCATGTGACCTCCAAATGGAAAGCCTCCAAAAGTGAGACATCAAGATAGGAAGTGGAGTGAATACATGAGAGGAATGAATGGTCCTCTCTCTCTACTATGAAGTCACAGTCCTTCTCCCATGTAAGAGAAGAAAATCTGAAAATGAATCGGTGAATATCCATCATCCTTTCATGCTGATCCCTTCTTCTTTTCTTCTTCTTCCAATGATGCAGCATTGTGTGCACCTCCTCTCTGCCAACATGTGAGTGTATCTCCTCCCTAATGAGAAGCCTTCATGTATCTTGGCCCTCCTTTGAAAGAAATATCTCCACACCTCACAAATGGAAGAGTGCCTTTCATATAATGGGGGTCTTGCCTCTAGCGAAACCATTTTCCTATTTCTCCCCCTCTAGAAAGATGGAATGATCTTGTTTCATGAAGTTCCCCCCTCAACACATAAATGTTTGATTTGTCCATAAACTCATTGGTTTTCATCAATCCCCTTTGCAAAAATCCTTGTAGCTTCAACATATGATCTCTCATTTGCATGAAAACATGAAATAGAAATACAGAAACCAATCATCATGAATCATATCTTTGAGTTTGTAAGCCTTTGCTCCTCCAAAGGCCTCAACTTTTTCCGCTTCATCCTTCAGTGGCTGTGGGAAATGTCTTTACTTGCTTTGTCGTCCCACCACGTGAAGATGAATGCTCACCTCCTGAAATAGCTAGGTATTGACCAATCACAAACCCCTTTTAGAAAATTTCTCCAAGGGTACTCCCCTTTAAACAAATATTCAATGGTGGCACTCATCGTGGAAAGAAGAAAACCTCACTTCCTTCATTCCTTCCTTGCTTCCTCTTTCAACCTCCTCTCCTTGGAGGAAGAAGCTCCTCTTGCTGTGATGGCATTAGATCTTGGGCACAAGCTGACCCAAATCCTTATAATCTGTATGTCTCCCTTTTAAGAATTGCAATCTTGTCCTCGGGGCCCATATAGGAGATAGTATGAAAATAGCGAAAGGGGGGTTAGAGATCCTTGTTAATCGCCAAAAATCTCTCCCAGAAAATAAGCTCCAAAAATAAGCCTGAAGAGGGCTTATACGGATCTCCCCACAATGGATCTCTTAGAAAATGCTCGATGAGAGAACTTACAACAATATATGAACATAACCATGAACTGCGCAAATGCGTATGCAACAAAAAATGTAATATATTACGACCATCATATTCATTAAGAATGTAATAACCTGCTCTGAGATATATGATGAGAGATAAACCCCTCATTTAATGAAATCCTCCTCCAATGAGTAAACAACAGAACACAAAGAATGCGGCAAGCATACAAAATGTCGAGGAAATGAGTGATAGTGTTGTCTCTAGGAGTGTAGTTGCTACTATAGATATGAATACATGAAATATGGTGAAATGTAAAGAAAAAGCTGTTTAAGAATAAAAAACAGACTCCATTACAAGATTTCTAGCCAATCACAGGAGATTGCTAGAAATATGAGAAAAATGTACAAATGTGACAATCGACTTGTCTTTGCAACTGAATCAAAATTTACAAGAGAGCTATGGAAGATATGGAAATAGTGATGCCCTCCTACGATAATTCTCTTCGGTAGAAGGTTGATCCCTCTACTCGAGAAAAATCCTCTGATGGCCCAAATGGCTCTCCCCGCTAAGCCTTGAAAATAACGCGGTTTAACACCCAAGGCTTGTCTTTGTGAGAGATGGTGAGTGTAGCACAGTGCCAAGATCTGAAAATAAGCACAGGAGTCACCTCTTGTTGCTCCTCCAAAGAATATGCAGATCCCCTTGAAGAATAAGCCAAAGGATGGCTCTATAAGTTCCTCTTTGTTGCGCACTTACCAACAACACAACGTTAATCTACTACGAAATAACGTTGTAGCTGCGAAGGCTGTGGAAATGCGGAATGAGGAAATGAGCTCAAACCCTCCCTTCCTTGAGGAAGAGGTAGGGATTCTAAATAAGGAACACCTTGGGTGAAGAACACCACAAACCTGCTAAACGGCCTGGGGATGCAAGTCTTGCAGACCCAATGAAAATGATAAGCTAATGCATAATGAAAATGGGCTACCATCTCCTCCTTATAAAGCAAAAGAACCTGCCATGGTTCCAACTACCAGTGCTTATAGCTCAATGATGAAGCCTCCCACTAAAGCGCATTTTGTCAGTAGGTACGATGTATACGAATAGTTTTAGTTGACTTGGTCAAAATGACTAGATCTGTTCTTGATCCGAATCACATTCACACCATGTGGTGCTCAATCAATTGCTATTATCCCTCCTTTCACACAAGGGTATTGTTCTACTCCATCAAAAGGGTTATAGTGTCTCCTTACATTTTATTTAACAAAATAAAAATATACTAACTATAATGTTCCGGCTTTAGCCGGCTAAAATTGGGAATATTACGAGATACATATAGTCCCTTGCCTCTTGGAGGCGGAAAACACTAGCCTTGACCCTTTTTGATATGTGAGAAGGAGAAAGCAATTCGTTTACTAATTATCTTACCATGACTAACCTCGAGACTATCTTTTCCTTTCATCGATGATCTCTACATTTATGTCTTCTTCATTGTTCTTGACTACCCTCTTGAAGGTACCTTCATTTTCCTTCATGCTAACCTCTTTGTCATGATCTTCATCACTATGTAAAGTTTTCGAGATCTTCATCACTATCATCCACCTCCAAAACACATCTTTTGGTTCATAGTGTCCATGCATCCCCATCCGTATTAGGGATATCAGTCATCAAGTTTTCTTCTCCATCCTCCTCCTCTATGTTTGCAACATTATCATTTCCATCATCATTTTATGTGATGTCAACAGCTGGGGTAGAGGTGTTTTGTAAATGTCTTCATTGCTATTTTGAGAATTTTCATCATTTCCATCCTCTTCCATATCTTTTGCATTGTCATTTTGTTCTAAATTGTCCTCTTCATCATTGTCATTTTTGCCCACTATCATGCTCACGATTTTCATATTCATCATTATCATCAACTACTGCCCTCTTCTTATAGTGTTTTGCCTTTGTCTCTTCTTCAAGTCTGCCTTTTCTTCATTATTTGGTGGCCCCGCCATCTTCAAAATCTCCTCTTAATTATCTTCTTGTTCTACAGCTGTCTTCCTTCTTGTCTGCCTCATCGTTTGTTTCTCCTCTTCAACTTCATTTTGGCTCACGCCTTTGTTTTCATCATCCTCTACATTATTTTCCTTATCATTTGCTTCTTGTTCTCATTGTCTTCTTCTCCATAATCTGCCCCTATCTCTTGATTTCATCATCATCCTCCTCATCATAATTTTCTTCCTCACCATTTGTCATTTCTGCTTCATCATTTATTTCTTCTTCCTCACTATCCTTTTTTTCTTCCTCATCGTCATTTTCTTCATTTCCGCTTTTAACTTCTTCTTCATCGTTTGTCCTTTCTTCTTGACTATAATTTCCTCTTATTTGTCATTTTCCTCTTGCTCTTCATTACTTTCTTCTTTTCGATGCTTTAGGAGAAGGTGAAGGAGGAAGTTCTCTTGGGAGAGGATTCATGTGTGGATGAGGAATCATGGTCGGTGGGGGTTGATTTAGGAAATGAGGAAGGTGGATGAGATGATGAGGAGTAAATTTGCGAAGAAGAGGATGTGGATTTGTGAAAACATCATGGGCGATAGATAACCCATGGGATACCACAATTGCTCTAATTGATGCAACACAATCATCTTGATAAGAGAATGGTTGAAAATACGCATTTGTTGTGAAGGAGGCCTCTTTTTTATAATGTATGACATCTTATCAATACTTATATAAAAGTAATAGAAAATGTAGTAGCTTGGCCCCTAGTGAAGTGCATAAAACGTGTATATGGTAATAATAAAGTCGAGAAAACCTCCCCTCGCATATAGAAATACTTCATGATGACTTTCATTAAGGGGCATATCTCTCCAATAGATGTGAAAATGGAAAAATGGTTTTGAAATCAGCTTGGTATCTAGAATTCTCAAGAAAGGTTGATAATGGCTCGGAGTCCAAATTCACTTGCTTAGATAATTTCTCAGACAAAGTATCAGATTTGCCTGTGCACCCCAATATGGTGGACCATCCATTACCCCGGCTAGATGCACTTGATGGTGGAGGTTGAGGGATAAAGTCTGGTCAACTCAAAGTGACTTTGGACTCTTTATTACCCTTTCATAGAAATCAAAACAACCTGCTTCTTGGAAATATGCAGGCTTGTGGTATTGGAGGTTGTCAACTCCTTGGTGTTCAAGGCTCAAACTTTGTTCTGCCACCTCTCTCACATTTATGCTAGGCCTTTGGCCTCCCCTTTCCATTGTCACCTCACCTTCTCTAGTTATTTTATCCTTTACTCTTGATTTGAAAATCAAAACACGGAACTATTTGAAATATGGAGAGGAGAAAGTGAGATAATAATGAGAAAGGTAGTGATTTATAACGAGTGAAGGGGAATGATTAGTGAGGACAATTTGGGCCTAAAGTATGCCTTCGGTATGTAGATGGATGGGTGTCCTTAAATCACTTCGGTGTTTTTAGCATGGGGACTAAGATTTTCTCTTCCTCTAGGTTTTCCCTGCCTTTCTCTCTAAGGATTTATCCTCTAAAACAATGAAGGGTAGTAAGAATCAAGTAACCAGCCCTAAGAGTTCAGGCGAAAGTGGAGAGTTTTGAGCAAATTCGAGGAGCTTTCAACGACGAGGGCTCGCTGCGCAGCGCATAGGAGTGCAACATTTGGGCCCCTACACGCGTTGTCGGGTCAACACAGACGACCCTGTCAACATCGAGGCGAATACACGTTGTTGGGTCTCTCTTCGGGTAGTTTACGAACGGGTAAGAGTACGGCAACGATAGAGTTGCACGGTATCGGGTCCTTATGGGTAGTGTCTGAATGGGTAAGAGCGCGGCAACGGAGGCGCACGGTATCGGTTCATTTTTGGGCGGTGTCCTAGCGGGCAAGAGCGTAGCAGCAGGCTACATCGTGTTCGGTTCCTGCGAACGAACCATCCCCTGTACCCGAGGTCGGTCGGGTGGCTGAATGTTGCGGGGTACGCGAACGTGCCCACGTACGTAGCGCCGGGCGAGTGGTCCCTGCGGGACGAATGGGTAGCGCACTTCTACAAGCGTATGGTACCTTTGTTACAATTTCCAAGAGGAACACACATGCACGTATCACGCTTTTCCGAGTGTAGTGCGGGGTTTTTCTGCAGGGTCTTCCGAGGGAACTCGAAGAGTATTCTTTGAACTTCTCCTCCATTTTTTGATAGCAAAATGAGATGGAGGAAGACTAAAGAGAGGGCATTTATGCCCTTGAAAAATAATTTGAAAACTAAAAACCCCACTTTGCTAATGTACGCAACTGATACTTCTCATTTTCTTTTAATATCTCTTTGACTCTTTTGCAGAGATGGCTTGAACTTTGTTAAAGTGATTTTTATTTAGTGAGGGTGTATTAATGAAGGATGAATAGGTCCCTTTTTTTAATATTTGAGAGATTTTGGGCAACATGCAAACATCCTTTCTTATAATAAGTGAAAAAAATTTCTTCCTTTTGGCATGCTTGAGTGAAAGTGACCTTAAACATATTTTTCCTTGCTTTTCAACGATGTCAGTAAATGATAACTATTTTTGGCAAAGATAAGCCTTCTCCCTGTTTATATTTTCTTCAATACTCGGTACCTAGGGTGCCATAATACGGTGTTTGGTCTTCTTAAACATTTTTTGGACTTTGACATGTTACTCAACAATAGAACTCATGCTCAATTTGGTTTCTTATTTTGACACTTAACCTCGATTTCCTTGCGGCCATTTTGAAGACATTTGACTACCACTTGGAAGGCTTAGACTTCCTCCACCCAATCTCTTTACCATTTTATCCCTTTGATGCTGGTAGAAAACCCCTTTTATCTTGGCTTGAAACCATGGAGGTCACCTTAGGATATCCTTTGAAAACCCTGCGCCATCTGTTGATTGTATTATTCCTTTGTATTATCAAACTTTGGGCTTTGGGATTTTTTCCCTTCTTCATTTATAATTTCTGAAACCTTCAATTCATACGTGGATGGGCTGATGTGCTTATCCTTATGATCTTTATTATTGACTCCTTGGCAGCAGCAACATTTGGCAATCCAATCATAAAAACCCTGATTCTCTTCAAAATTAGGCATGTTGTGTCCTTTGTTGTGAATGTACTTTGTGATGATTTACCCTCTTAACTTACCTATTTTTACATTGATGACCATCTCATTCATTCCTAACGAAATGTCTGAGTAGTGACTATCACCTTTGGTGTGCTTTGACTAAGGAGGCCTTTCTTGAAGGATTTTTGATACCTTTTGGACTATCATATGCTAACCTTATTCCTCTTTGATTGCGACCTCTTGGAATATAAAAAACAAATATTTAGAACACCAAAACAATCCTATGACACAGCATGAAACCCTGATAGCCTAGTGGGAGGCCTTTTGGACTTAGCCTTTGGCTAACTTAGATGGAGTTTTTAAAATTGTAAAACAAAGTTTAACAAACCTTATGCATTGTGAACCTAAAAGCAGTGAATTTATTTATCTAAGAGCCTAGAAAGGTAGCTTGAAACCACCAATGCTTTAGGCACTTGGTGAATAAAGGAAAAGGTTGGGCTACTTGGCAATCAAGGTGGAAGAAAAAAAAAGGCTAGGCAGAAATCGAAAACGATCGTAAGATCGAGTGGAAAAACATAGTGATAATGAGTGGCATAAACCCATGATTGGTCTTGGGAGTGATAGGATGGCCATGACTTGTTAGAGTAGTAAAATAGTAACTTTATCACGAGGATATTGAAGCGGTGAATTCGAGCTAAATAAACATGAATTTTGTTTCTAGAAATGCGGGATACACATTTAGTCATGTATGAAAGAAAAAATTAACGATGACTAACATATTTTACTATGCCAAAATTATTTTGTTGGGCTAAAATTCTTTTTTGACGAATTTTATCTTTCTAAATCGAGATTATTTTGTTGGACCAAATTTATCTTATTAGGCACAAAAAATTACATATGTTAAATTTCTCTTTCAGGTTGAATTTCTCTTGTTACAGGTGGTCTTTACGGTAGTTGAATTTAATGGTGAAGATATTATTCCTTGATACTGTGTCATTTAGTTGGGTTTCTTGTTGTGGAATTTTCAAATAAAAAATGTGTTTCTCCGACTATCTAAATTTTTGTTGGAATTTATTAAAATTTGGGCATATACAGTTATTTCATGAAGAAATTTTATTTGTTGAGTACATATTATTGTTCCATTTATCGTAATTATTTTTTGGAATAAAATTTATTTTATTGGGGCTGATTTTATTTCTTTGGTTGTGTTTATTTGGTGGAGCTCAATTTATTTGTCGGAGACTAGTTTATTTGTTGGAGTTATTGCGAGGAGATTTATTTCATTTGAGCGGGTGATTTTGTAGTGGGTTTGCGGGACTTAGAGTTGGATAATTGTGGTTCAAATTTATCTTTGTTTGGAGCATTGCACAATTTGGGAAAATATAATTTTCTCTAATTGGGGCTTTTTGGTTCAAGCAGAATTTCCCCAAGATTTTCTTGGGTTTTTATGCGTTTGTGAGAGGATGTTATGAAACCGGCTCCTAAAATAGAATAAAAGAGATATCAACGCCTTAGAAATCAGCCACTTCGAGGGGGAACCTCCTTTACATTACATAAATGAACAATTCTTGGATGATTCAAATAAATACCTCCTTTATATGTATAAGAGTCCATGGGGTCACAATATAATCATGGTTGACCTAACAATAATAACCCAAGGGCCAACAATAGCAATAGTGGGGTTTTATGGGAGCAATAACAATATGGAGACTACGGGGGAGTAAATGATAATAACGAGAGGCTACACTATAACAATAAGGGACACACTAGTAATATAGGGGTGTGCTTTGTGCCCTCTTAAAAGTGTTGTCTTCAATGCTTGAGTAGCTGCAGATGATTTTATATAAAATTCTCATCCTCATGTGGAATATTCGGTGGGTAACTTCTTCAACCCGTGAGATACTCTGGGAAATTGATCGATTTCGTAGGCCAATAGGAGTTCTTGGTTCCATGACTTCTTCAGATTCCAATATAATTTTTCCTTCCTCATCAATTTTTGGCAATATTGCTTGTTGGAAGATTTTCACCTATAACCTTTTCTAAGCATTAAACATGGAAAAGCGGGTGCACTCGAGGAAAAGTAAGAAGCTCCAATTTGTATGCCATAGTACCAACATTTTGCAACACCTTGTAAGGCCATAGTACTTTACGTGTTCTTATCCTTCTTAGCTTGCTTGAGTGACATTTTTTTGTATGGTTGTAGACATAAAAATAACTAGTCTCCTACATCAAAAATTCTCTCCTTTCGTGTTGATCGTATTGTTTCATTTGATTTTGTACTTATTGGTTATCCTTTAAGCGTTGGAGAAATTTTGTTGATGCTTGATGTGATCTTCCACTTCTTGAACCTTAGTTTTTCTCTTAAAGATTATGTGATGGACGGTGGATGATATACGTAGGTACCTACAATGGGACGCAGTATGGAAGGAAGTGTTATACCATCATTCAACCGGAGGGTAACCACTTGACCATTGTTTGTGTTTATCGAATCTGAAAACAAACTTAAGATACCCTTCCGGACATTTGTTTACTATCTAGAGTTTTCCCACATCGGATTGAGGATGATAAGATGAGCTGTAAGGCTAGTTGAGTACCCAAACAAGAAAATAATTATGTCAAAGATTCCCCACCGGTGAAAATGGGATCTTTGTCGCTTACAATAATATTTGGGTTTCCATGTAGCTTTTGAATTGTTTCCATAAATGAAATAGAAACTATACTTTTCAAATGGATGAGATAATGCACAAAAGTGTGCATACTTAGTAAGACCTCAACTACCACCATGATGACACTCTTTCCTTGAACTTGCAGGTAAACTTTGTGATAAAATCCATTTGAAACCTCCTCAACGTTGACCTGGAATGGATAAAGGTTTAGCAGGACCAGGAGTGTCACGTTATCTCAACTTTTAACATGACAAACATTACGCAACAAAATTTTGAATATCAAATTTAAGGCCATCCCAAAAAAATCTTTCTTCACCTTTTGTGGTAAGTTTTTAAAAACCTTGAGTGTCCTCCAACGGAGAAGGTGTCAATTCCAAAATAATATTTTTGATTTAGTTGGGAACTATTACAAAGATAAAAGAAATATTTGCACCCATGAGAATCATTTTTCCAACTAAATGTATCATATGTATTGGGATCTTCTTTCCAACTTTTGAATGAGTGTCCACCTTCCTTTGTCATTCTTCCATTCTTACCTTCCTTCAATTATCCAATATGGTTGGATAATGGAAATGGAACGAAGAAATTCTTCCACCTCCTCATCATTTCTTGAGAGTCCTCATAACATTTAACCCTTTTAATGATTTCAAAGTCATAACCAAACATTTTTGTGACCCATTTTCTTGCTCTTATGAAGATTATGTTTTGTTCAAAAATTATTTAAGATTAGCACTGATCATTTTTTACCTTGTAGTGTCTTCCCATTAGGTAAAGGTCGCCATTTCTTTAGTACATACTAGTATTGCCAACATTTCCTTCTCATAAATATCTTTACGTAAATACTTTCATATGAATGGAGCGGCTTTCAAAATCAATGGTTCTTCCTTCTTGCATTAAAAACAACACCAATTCCATTTCCTGAGGCATCACATTCCCCAAATAAAGGTTTTACTTGGAAGTCTGGTGTAAACTTAGACCGGTGCTAGGAACATTGTCTCTTTCGGATGTTCAAAGGCCTTAGTTTCTTCGAGTCCATGAAAATACATCTTTCTTCAATAATGTTGTTAGAGGTGTTGTTATTCACATAATTCTTAACAAACTTGCGATAATGCCTGTTAACCGAAAGCCCTCGCAACTTCTTTATAGTTGTAGGACTTTCCATTCCTTATTGCCTTTAATTTTTTAGGGTATAACTTAACACCCTCAAGATACAATATGACCGAGATATTCCACCTCTTTGTTATGCGGATTAATCCTCTTGCGGACAAGTGATCCAACCTAGTACTCAACGAGTAGCTATAAACATCCATTTGGAAACCTTTTTTCTCTAGGTCATTACATTTCAAATTATTATAAAAGTAAGAAAGGCATGCCCCTACCTTGAAATACAAATGTTCGATACGATCTTTTATCCCATCACTCCAAAGTGGTTTCTCCAATAAAGTAGAACTGCAATAAAATAAATAAAGGATCAAAGCATATGCAACATATAATAATCAAGAAAAGCTAATCAACTTAGTTATCAAGGAGTCTAAGTATTGATGTTATTCCAAGAAGCATAAGAACAACTCAATGAGAAAAGTCCATATGTATTATCTTGGAATAAAAAAGAGTAATCTTACAACTTTGATGCCTTGATCATTTCTCCTTCGAGTTTGATAAGCTTTCCTCTTTGAATGCAGCCTGGATCTATGGACACAAAGTGTGATCATTCTCATGCCAACGACAACTCACTAGTGCCGAAAGTATGTACTCTTATGAATTCTTTTAGAATTCATTTTAGTATAGTTCGAGTATCTACCCTTCAACTTTGAAACTTGAGCTCAATTTATAGGGAAATGGAGGTAGTTTAGGTTCCATGAAGAGAGGGATGGATTCCTCTCATAGAGGGATTTTAGATCCATGGACCAGGGATAGGCCCCATGAGTGGAGGGATAAAAGCACAGGCCAGTCGTGGCTCCGAAGCTTCCGGTTGTTAGAATGTTGGCTTAACTAGGCTTCTAGAATTTAATTTTTCCTTTTATTTGCTTTTCACGAGGGTGCGTAGGTAATAGTGAAATTTTTTGGGAGTTTCCATAGTTTATGGATAGAACAACAACGCATGCACGGGGAAAGTACGAAGAAAGCGCACGGAGGTAGACTTTGAAGGGTTTCACAGGCTTTTCTCCAATTCTAAGACTTGATTCGGGAACATTGGTGTTTTTTAACTCTAAGGGAACATGATATAGGTGGTGACAAACCCTGCTGAATGATTCATGTCATGGTGAGAAAAATGACGTGTAATACTCTTGTACTCCAAAGAAACATTTGGAGGTTTTTTTGCATATAGTTGTTTCTCCTCCGATAGTTTGAGCACCATTTTGTCAACATGTTGAACATGATCCTTCCAAGACTTGTTGTAGATTAGTATATCATCAAAAAATAGTAACACAAATTTTATAAGGAAGGTTTTAAAAAATGGAATTCATCAACCCTTGAAATGTAGAAGGTGCATTGGTAAGGCCAAAGGCCATGACCAAAAATTCATAATGACCCTCATGAGTTTGAAATGTTATTTTGAAAATATCTTGATCTTCATTCTAATTTGATGATATCCTGAACGAAGATCCAACTTGGTAAAATAAATTTCTCCATGTAATTCATCACATAATTCATCAATCATAAGATAGGAAATTTATCTTTAATAGTGAGCTTATGGAATCCCTATAATCCGGAAACATGCACCATGATCCATCCTTCTTGTGCACCAATACTAATGGAGCGAGAGAAAGAACTTTGACTAGGTTTAATTATACATTATCACATTTACGCAATCATAAATTAATTTAACTCTTTTAAAAATAAGGATATATTGAGCTGATGTTGGGAAAAAAATTCTGGAATCAAGAATGAATAGCATGATCATGATCACGAATAGGTGGGAGTCCTTTGGGAGTTTCAAACACCTTGGAGTATTGTCAGAGCTGCAGAATGCAGAGAAATAAATAATTTTGATGTTAGAACTTCTAGTGAGAATAATTGTGCAATTATACCTTATTATTTCTCTTCAAAATATTTGTCATGACATTAGAGATTATTATCTTTCACGACTTCCACTAAGGATACCAGTAATTCCAACTCCCTTTCCTTAGGAAATTTTTTTCAAGAAATGTTCTTGAAAATTAAAAGCTACCGTCCCCGAAGATTATAGCACCATTGTACTCCTAATACAACATGACACCTCCCATTGGAATGGAGAAAGCATTGGACTATTCAATACATATTCCCCCATATTTCTTGATATTATGGAATTTTCTAAATAATCTATAGTCCCTCCATTTGCAACCATCCAACAACCCTTGGTGTTGGGTATAGAAATAATTAATTCATAGCTACCTTACAATGAAATAAATTATGTGTACTACCGAATCAATCAAAATTATTACCTTTTTCTTCTTGATATGTCCTTCTATCTTGAGAGTTTGAGGAGTGGTAATCAATACATTAGGATATGGTCGGACTCATTTATTCTTTTTTCTAGGGTTGGTTCCTGGTTTTATATTCTCTTCTTTTGAAGTTTCTTGTTCATTTTCTTCCTCCTCTTAAATCTATGTAAAATAATTTATTCTGAGAACATGACCTTTGGTGTATTCGCTATCACGGTTAGCCAGAAAAGCCCTTTTGATATTTTTTTCCCAAATTTTTACCATTGTCAACCTTGATTATGGAAGTATAAATATACCCTTCATCTTTATAGATGTTAGTGGTAGGCTTCCTTGTCGCCATAAATTTACTTTCAATTTTTTCTTGTAGCTTTGAATGCCTTCTCCAATGAATCGGGTTCTCAAAAATGAACCTCATGTTGGATGTTGTCCTTTAAACTCCATATGAAGAAATCGATCTTGTGTTCCTCGGAATATCGTTATCCTTATATTCAATTTTGGAAGTCCTCTGAAGTGTGATCCACCATTGAACCCTTTTGTTTGAATTTATCAAGCGGCTAAAGAAGGGTTTTTCTCTTTGTATCCTCATAATGTGATTATCATTTCCTCTTGTAAAAATTGACCAAGTGACATTTTTTTACGAGAGCAAAACCGTCGATACCATACAAATGTATTTTTTTATAAATGTAAAGTTGAAATGTGTACCTTTTGTGTGTTTTATATGGAGATAAAAATATTGCTCCATACGCTTAGTATCCATGTTATGGGATCCTTGCCATAAAACTTCCTCATATCAATATTTGGAATATGGTGGGTCTTGATCCAAAATTAGAAACATGAAATCATGATTAACATTCTTCTTCTCATCAACAGAGTTTCTGTGCTACCTTTTCACCATTTGGAATCATTTATTTATATGAAAACTTTGTCAAACCTTCTTTCAACCTTCCATATGCCTTTTTATATCATTCTTCATGTCTTCCATGTTAGCTTCCATGCCATCCATCTTGGCTTCCATGCCTTTATTGAGAACTCCCTTTCCATTTTTTGTTGCTCTTTGCGAGAGTGAAATTTGGTGCACTTGCTCTTGTAACTTTGATATATCCATGTGGCACTTCTTCTTCCTCTTCATGAGTCATAGTATAGCCTTATGAGGTTTTAATGGGTGTTTAATTATTCTTAGGGGGATTTTAGAATGTAATACTAATATATGTCTTCAATATTCCCTTGGAATCCACTTCAAATTGATTTTTCAAACAAGACTTATACAATTTGCAAAACAAAAATACACACATTTTTCTTGCTTTTGAGGAGCTCTATATTAAATTTAATACATCTCCATAATTTTGGATCCCCAAGATTTAAGGTTTTTGTTTTTAATAGCCCTCTAAGTCTTCTTTCCATTGCCACGAATCTGACTGATTTGGATTCTTTAAGACCACAAGAGATTCTCCCAATCTCCCACAATGACCTAATTATGGACTAGTTTAATAGGGGGTAAAGTTGTACAACGTGCCACGTGTTCACATTTCCTCCTTCGGATCTTAAATTGATACACTTTGAAAACTACGATCTGTTTTACTTTCAGCCATTTTTACAATTCCAATGTGATGCTCGGAGAGAATTATGACGATTT
The DNA here is from genome assembly GCA_034641835.2 of Pinus albicaulis. Lineage (NCBI taxonomy): Eukaryota > Viridiplantae > Streptophyta > Pinopsida > Pinales > Pinaceae > Pinus > Pinus albicaulis. Next base: position 419,016,734 of record CM076576.1, on the reverse strand, counting down.
TCCCAAGGTCGCCTCTTTGAGATGAAATTCGGAGCACCAAAAACCCTAACTTCCACATATCATATCTCATAAAATATTGTGAACCAAGATCACAATTTTTACAAAAAAGAAATTCCACCTCGGGATTTCTTCACAAATGATTTTTTAGCGTACGAACCTTCGGAGAAAAAAAATTTATAGCGAAAAGTTATGATAACCTATTTGAAGTAGCGAACCCCTAGAATCAATGCTTTGATACCAAATGTTATGAAACTAACTCTTAAAATAGAAGAAAAGAGAGATCAATGCCTTAGAATCAGCCACTTCGAGGAAACCTCCTTTACATTACATAAATGAAAATTTCTTGGATAATTCAAATGAAAAAGCCTCCTTTCTATATATAGAAATCGTGGTCTGTCATCTAGTCGACCTAAAAATAATAATTTATGGGCCAACAATAGCAATAGTGGGGTTTTATGGGGGCACAATAATAATAATATGGGGACTACGGGGTTACAACAATAACAATAAGGGGGATAAACTACAACAATAAGGGACTACACTATTAATATGGGGACCTAACAAGGCGATTCTCGTTCCCATTACATAATTTTCTAGGAAGTATTTGGTTTGTAAATCAACATTCCTTGAGAAGTTCCTTGTCTTGATACAATGGGTAATTCACACCACTTGGTGGGCTTGATTAATCCAAAACATTTATGGGTTTTTACGCGAGTTTCGTGTGAGGACATCTAGGTTAAATTTTCGGGATTTTACGAACAATTTTGAGGGTAGAAACTCCGAGTTCTTCATTAGTAGTAGCAACAATATTTTATGATTGATCCTTTATACGTTGAGCCATTTCCAACACTTGGAGTCCCTTCATTTCACACAGGATTTTTTCTTACATGTAAGTAGTATGATTGATTTGAGCATTATAATTCTCTCAAGAATTTGCCTCTAAATTATTGGCCATTTGCGGGGAGGTTTCACCTAATGCTTATGAACTAGCCAAAAGGTTGGTTGAGCGGAGACATTGGGTTGTTCGAGAAGATGGTTGACCATGAGGAGTTGTGGTGGATTTATGGTGACCAAACATGTAGTAAGAATGAGCTGATGAGGAAGGGTATTTTTATTATCGGTAAAAGACCTTGGGTACCCTGCCACTCATGCTTGAGTTGTACAAAAGGAGATGAGAGGTAGCAGGGAGGGATATTCATTTTGAGTCCCAGGATGAGATTATTCTTTGGTTTGGATGGCTCCTGGGTTCATATGAGGATGCCTATGAAGAGCAGGCATTCATGTGGATTTGTTGATAGAAATCCTGATTGCTGTCCCCGATGAGTATGGTGAGCAACCCTAGACTGCCAATGAGAACATTTAGAGGTAGATTAATAGTATAGGCACCATAACAGTGGAAACCTATGGCTGGAGTCTGAGAGGATGATGTACCCAATATGCATGATGATCCTTTTTGTGGAGAGTGGGTCCCGGAGGTTCATGTTAGACCCTGATAGGAGAATGAGTAGTAATATTTTGGACCAACCATGGTAAGGGTACATATGCACGGACCACGACGGGGTGGTAGTATTTGTAGACACTTGTCTTCGGGGGTATTAGACTTGATGGGATAGTTTTGCGGGAGGTTAGTAGACGGAAGAGCCTCGTTTTCGGACGGATGAGGAGAGGATATTTTGGATATGGTGGTTCATCCATCTTTGGGCCTACCCAACGATGAGGTGCAAATAGGTGCCAGAGTGGAAACCAATAGAGCTATAGTATTTCCAAGAAACAACCCTCTCTAGGAGTGGCAAAGGAAACGACTTGCAACACAAATTATCCACTCGTGTCCATTATAGAGATATGGGTAGTCTTTCTTGGAAAAATATTGTTGATTGATCGGGGAAAAGCAACATGAATTGAGCATGGACTAGCTTCATCATGGTAGACTTTGTTCCACGAGCGAATCCCATGCGTGTGATCCTTCCCATAATATGGATTGGTAGGAGGTCATTAGTTTGTATCCTATTGATGGAGCGGTATTTTTTATTCGGGGGACATAGTCCGGTGAGAGCCCTTAGGTGTGAGGGATACTACGTGTTTTCGGATGGAAATGGGATGTAGGCCATCGACTCATTAGCATTCCGACACAACATCAACATGGTGGGATTGACCTTGGTTTATGCAAGGTTGGAATAGAGAGGTGATTATTTGGTATTATGCGGTGGAGTAGCACCTATGGTCGGAGAGGCATGGCAGCCATTGGGGATGGATGGGGATGATTGGTTATCGTGGGTTTGGGATCCGGTGGTGGATTGAGTTAGCATTTTGTTTGGGATTTGCGTATTGAGGGACCCATTCATGTTTGGTTAGCAGGTATGGTAGGTGGTTCATTTGCGATCTTGTGCTCCGATTTACGGATACCACTATAGTGGACATATATAGGATTTCTTGAAATCAATCTGGGCGGGAGGATTTTTCATGTCCCCATTTTTCCTCTATATCTCGCAGGAGTCGTTCAAAGTCATAGGATCGCCAATCCATGGGAGAAAATTTATGGCATCGGGGGTTCTGTGAAGTTTTGAGGAAATTTTATGGGTTCTAATGGAATTTTATTAGCATATTCTATCATCTCCCACAACTTTCATTTTTTGTTTCATTGCATTAAACAACTTTCGAGAAAATGGGGTTATTATTGAGCCTTACTTAATTAATTATTCTTGAGGTGGCATTCAAGGAAAATATTAGATAGAATACACTCCAATGTAATAGCTCGTTGGAGCTAGAATGATAAAATTTACACTGATGGGATGTTGAGAGGTGACTTCCGGTGGTCGGATGAGTATGGTGAGAGATTACCATTTCCTTGGAATTAAAAAATGGTTTTAATTAGTAATTTAATTAAGGAAAATTAATCGGTGGAGGAAAAAGGCCAAAAGTGACATAAGTGAAATAAAATTCTAGGTAAGGTCACATGGAGCTCAGAGTAATGGAGGGATCTTCTAGAATAATAATAAAATAATGAAATGAGATGTTCTGTAGGCCCAGGATATAGCTGAGTACATAAGGAGGAGTAACCCATTTGGAGACATCTTGAGGTTGATTTTTATTGCATCTAGAGATTTGGAGAGCGGGAGTTCTGGCTTCCCGGCGGGAGCCCCGGGATGGAAACCCTCGGAAGTGATTTAGTGAGAGTCGGTGAGCACAGCTCTTCCCTTGGTGAATTCATCCATAATTCATAGGTTTCAACTATTTTTCAACTGCGATTTTGGTGGCTCAATTCAATATTGTAGTAGATATCTTTGAGAAGTAATTACCTTATTCAGTTTTGTGCAACATTTTCTATATTAATAAAATAAGGTTGGGCTCTGTTATATGCATTTTGTGTTTCAAAATTCTACAGTTCATATTTCTTATTTTTCGATTAATGTTATAGTTTCAATTTGTTAAATGTGTGTATGAAATCAAACATAAATTCTAAGTAAATTTTACGCTAAAGAATTATTTTGGATATTGGTGATATGGAAAGTTGTATTTGTAGTAGAAATTTTTGGTTCGATTTATACAAATTGTTTATGAAGCTAATATTCAAAATTATTGAAGTAGCTAAAGGTATATTTTGGAACATTATAGGGAATGTTTTATAATGAAAAGATAAATATATAAAAATTCAAAAACAATTTTTAGGTTTTTTGAAGCTCAAAATGGAGGATATGTTGGTGAATAAATATCGATGGATTGTTGTATATTAAGTACTAAGCCAAGAATAGTGTCGATAGAGAATTTGAACAAATTTGGATCATGAGGCAAGGAGCACAATATGGTTGTGTGTCTCCAGTTAGGTATTCTTGAATGTTTCGAAGCTACAACAAAATATGTAGGACAAGTGAGGGACTTTGTATCAATAATTCCCTCATATCCCTGCTGAGGATGAGGATGGAGACTCGGTGGAAGAGAATCTAAACACGTTCAATACCTATAATTATCTAGTTATTAATTATTGATATTATGATTTCAAATGAGATAATTTCAGTGATATTATGTTCTCTGAACTCATGGGATAATCTAGTTATTTCACTATGTATTAATGCAACTACCTTAAAATTTGATGAAATAGTCATGCCCTTATTATCGAAGGATATGAGATGGAAAAACATGGAGTGTAAAAATGAATATGACTTATATACAAGAGGAAAAATACCATAATAGAAATATAAATAAGTCCTCAAGTGGGAGACCTAAATACAGAAGAAGTCAATCTCAAAAAATTTATAAAAGGTATCAAAATAGGAAAAAGAGGGCACTGCAAGTAAGATTATATGTCTAAAACTCTTGAAAGGAAATGGATGTATTGATCCTCCTACAAGAGAAAATTATTATGTCCCTATGAAGACATCAATCTTGTGTTCTACGGAATGTCAGTGCCCTTATCTTCAATTTTCCTGCTTTGAATGCCTTCTCCGATGAATCGGGTTCCAAACGCGAACTTGGGAAGCTAGAATTTTTGATCGTCACACTCAGAAAGGATAGAGGTGGAATCATTGGCACGTTTCTACACATTACTATTATCCAACAAGATTGGATAATCGAAGCACGGGATGAATGGAAGGACGAAAGAGGTGTGGGCACTAATTCCAAAATTTACATCAAGATCCTATTACATGATACATTTGGGTTGGAAACATAATTCCTTATGGTACAAATATAACTTATGTTGTAAGGATGCAACTAAGCAATCATTCTTTTGGAATTCACACTTCTCCTTGGGAGGACACTGGAGCTTTTAAAACTTACCATAGTGTGAAAAGAAGATTTTTTGGGGATGGCCCAAAATAGGCTATTCAAAATTGCAACCTTTATCCATTCCAAGTCAACATTAGGAGGATATTTCAATGGATTTTATCACGGGGTTTTAATTCCGAAGAAGAGTGTCATCATGGTGGTAGTTCATAGAATTACCAAGTATGCACACTTTTGTGCATTATCTCATCCATTTAGTAAAATGGGTTGCTCTCTTTGCATTTATGGAAACAATTCAAAAGCTACATGCAAGAGCAAGATTATTGTAAGTGATAGAATCCCATTTTTTACAAATTTTGGACAAAAATTATTTTCTGCATTTTGGGTACTCAAACTAATGAACATAAATTTCTATGGGAAATTCCATAATAAATAACCATGGGGGAATATGTATTGAATAGTCCAATTCTTTCATTCAATGGGAGGTGATGATGTTGTACTAGGAGTACAATGGTTACAATCTTTAGGGGCAAATGCCTAATTTTCAAAGAAATTTTTCTTGAATTTTTTCGAAGGAAAGAAATCGAATTACGGGGTATCGTAGGGAAGGCCCAGGAAATATAATAAGCTCTAATACCAAATGTTATGAAACAGCTCAAAAATAGGAATAAAAGAGAGATCAACACCTTGAAAAAGCCATGAAGGCAACCTGCGCAAGTACATAAATGAACAATTGATGAATGAAGTAAATGACAAAACCTCTTTCTATATATAGGAGTCCATGTGGTGCAATAAAATCTATTGACCTAACAATAATAAAATGTAAGGGCACAATAATAACAATATTGGGGTTACGGGGGTACAACATTAACAATAAGTAGGTTACATTAACACAAATAAGGGATTATACTAGTAATATGAGGACCTAACAAAAACCAACGCGAGATGAAGGTGGGGATGTGTACTTTTCTTCTTCGAGTACATGTAGATCATGAGGCATGGTTGATTGACTCGGGAACATCCTTTCATATGACTTCCCATGAGGAGTAATTTCCGCGAGTACGACAATACGATGGTGGTGATGTCTTCCTAGATGATGACAAGAGAAGACCATAATCATAAGATGAGAAAATTCAAGATGAATTTAATAGGTAGAAGGATTATAACACTCGGTATTTTTCACATTCTAGGATTAGCCGGAAACATTTTTCTATAACCAAAATCGATGATGTAGGTGTAAATAAAATGTCCAGAGAAATATTTACTGAAAGATGGATCAACGAGCATTGGTATTGATGAGGGGATTTTGGATCGAACTCTATACAATCTATTGGGAAGCACTATTGTCGATGGGTGTTCATTTTTGTTCACAGTGGAGAAGAAAATCTTATAACCTATAGAGAAGAGCGGTGTTGTGGCATAAAAGGCGGGAAATATTGGAGAGAAGGGTATTCGAATACAACATGGTAATTATATGGTATAAGGTGTTATCATTTTCTCTTTGGAATTTGTTACCTTGAACATTATTGTATATGGGAAGAAGGATTAGGTGAGGTTTTCCTCACAGTGTTAGAGGGAAAGCTGGAAACATTAAACTTAGCCATAGTGATTGTTTGGGCTTTTGTTGGTTCCATCACTAGGCCAAATCTATAATAAATCTCATTTATATATGACTTATCTAGGAATATATGGATATATTTCCTCATGAATAAACTTGAAGTATTTTATAGGTTCAAAGAATTTAAGGCTCTAGTGGAACATTAGATAGAGAATAAATATTAAGGTGTTGAGGAAATATAATGGTGGAGAGTTATGTAAGAAAATTCAAAGTTCATAAGTGTGGAATATCATTGCAGAATACTACTCCATATGCACCTTAGAAAAATGGAGTTGTAGAAAGGATAAACGCGGAGTTTTTGATGGAAAAGGCAGAAGCACCTCAATTTTGTTGTATTAAGACAAGAATTCTTAGTAGAGGCATTGTAGACTACACGTTACATGTTTAATAGATCACCTTCATTAATGTTGGAGGATAAGACTCTATGAGGTATGGACTGGTAAAGAAAACCCTCTCTCTTACATCTCGGGGTATTTGGTTGTGATGCATATGTACATGCTCTAAGTAAGAAAGAACCAAAGGCGGAATAGTAAATCTTAAAGGTGCATCTTTATTGGGTATAAAGATGGTTTTAAAAGGTTATGAGATTTAAATCCCAAAAACAAAGACGGTTGTGTACGATCGAGATGTGGTATTTACAAAGTGAAGGATTTCATGAAATAAATTCATACAGAAAAGGAAGGAACCAAAGAGATAGAATTTCGATCTAAGTATGAAGATTCAAACACTACGAAAAAGAACAATAATCATGACAAGAATAACGACACGCATTGTTTTTTATGAGACTGGTTAGGAAAAGGAAGTGAGAGAGTTATACTCCATATGATATCCATTAATTTTTCTTTATCTATTACTGATTCGATCCCAAAATTTTCGGTGAGGTAGTGGATTCGGAGGATGGTTTTATATTAGATAATCCCGCATGCGAACGAGAGCTTAATCTCCCTAGATTTGCAACGAAAACCTAGTAACAAACGGACAATCAAGCTACTCTCTTTCTACTAGGCTCTGTCTTGCTTCAGATCATAAGTATAAAAAAGGAGAGGAAGTGAACAACGCCTTATTGTGAAATATGATTTATGAAACTCCTCACACTATCACTATGATGCAACTCTTGATGGCAAGCATACCTACACATAAAAACCAAAGGATCAAAGACACCTGCGGCTATAGATGATTAAAATATTCAAACTAATGATCCAAGAGTGTACGCAACATGTTCAATGGATAAAATATAAATAACATAAATCATTCATTAGATCCACGTAATGTAGTGAGAAAAAAAAAATCACTTGTATTAGTTATCATAAATATAGAAAGGTCTCACAACCCTTTGCCTTGATTAGTTAAAACTCCTCCCATAAGTCCACAATCCTTTCCTTGGATGATAAGTTCTCCAAGCCTAATTTGACCATAATAATTCTACCTTCAGCAACCTCCCTCGTAGTTGATTTATAAGCCAAGAGGAGGAATTTTCACCTAATCAAAGGATAAAAGATCTGCTTAAGGAATTGGGATTAGGGTTCCTTGAAGAATGGGAGTTGGCTCCATGATGGGGAGGGTTAGGCTCCAGCAGGTATGACCTTCGAATAATTCAGTGGGACATATTCGACCAACAAGGCTTCTATAATTAGCTTTTTATTTCTAGTTTTTGTTGATTCATGTGCCCGCGAGTCCACAGTGTAAAAACAACATGCTTCTATGCGTGCCAATGGTAGGAACTATGCATGCGCAAAAACTAGCGAGAAGCGAAAAAACAGTCACTAAATAGAGAAGGTTTTTGACGCATAACTACATAATTATTTCTTTCTCCAAGGTGATTAAATTGTTGACTTGCAAGGGAGGAATGCTTTTCGACACATGAATTGGATGGCGAAAGATCCATTATAACTGGTCGGTTTGCAGTATGAAAAAATGACATGTGATTACCCCTAAGTGCGAAGTCTAAAAATATGTTTAAGGACTGGAAAGCGATTTATCATGCAAAATATTGGATTGAAGACCATGGTGGAGACCTACGAAGCAATCAATCAAGGATTACAATGCAATATAATCATCAACAGAGATAGGCATTCACATACTTCGGTAAACATAACTCAATGAACTGGTATGAAAATACACTGGGAATCATGTCTCTTTCCCATTAGACCGTGTAAGGCTGAAAACTCAAAATATGATTTTATTTGTATAATCATTCATACATAGTTCCTCACAACCTAGATGAATGAAACCAAGTTCCGAGGTCTTATCTCCATCACTATCAATCCCCTTTGTACAAATCTAACCATGTGAATACATGTCTTGAATTCAAACATGGTAGAAACCATTTGATTCTTTTGGTCAATGATGTGAATCGTTAACAAGTGCTAGAGAGAACACCATTAATGGAAATGGTCCTCAAGTTACTCCCGGTACAATCTATAAAGTGTGAAAATTTGTCCTAAAGTCGAACATTCAAAAAATCGTTCGATCGAAAGTCCCAAATGATGAGAACTTGTTTTTGAATGAGAGAAACCTACATTAAGGCATGCATAAAAGGTACGAAAAGGGTTTTAGATCAACTTCCTAGATAATTAGATGAAGTCGATAGGAAGCTGAAGTCCATCACGGGAGAATTTTCTGACATAAAACTTATCCAGTTTTGGTGTTTTACGGACTGACTCGGGGATGTACGGCATGATTGAAGACTATAATTTGCAAGGTAATTTGAACTAAGGTTGGACTTCCCTTGAAAATACCGGTGACATGACACTTAGACTTGGTAGCATTTTACTCAATGATAATACTTAAAGAGCAATCTAAATACTTTCAATGATGTTTGATTGACGCTTGAGACAAATGGATTTCCCCGGCCCCGTAGATATGTGACGGAGTTTCATGTTCCGAGTGACCTCGACATAAATGAAATACAAAAATAGAATTTTTTTCCAAATTTCCCCCCACCATCACTAGAAAGTGCATTTTATTTTTCTCAAGCTTGGAAGGATAAAATTTGCTTGTCCTGTCGAAAACTCATCCTTTGGATGAGTCATGATATTTTTAACAAACCCTAAGAGGGTGGTTTGGTCTCGTCACGATTGATGAGTCCCACAACTGTTTAAATTTTACGACTTTAGTGACGGGAGGTAACTCAATGTCGTTTTCATGTTACAAAAAAAATATCTAAAAAACTCATGTTATTCTTCAATGTAAAATTTAACGAGGCCGGAGAAAGTAAAAGCTCGGTGTTTTTTAGTTTTAGGGAGTCATAGCGAAACATAATAAACTCACCAATGTTCGTTTCGTAAATTTAGTCCTTGATCCCAAAAAAAGGATAAAATAATGCGAGGAGAGAACTCTATTGACCATTATTCAACGTATAGCTTTTTTCATAATCGTCTAGTTCTTTGGAAAAGAGGTAAACTTATACTAAATGAGTGGTGTTCATTCTATTTTAAAGTTCTAATAGTCAATTAATCATGATATTTCATGTTTAGAGAGTATCGAAAAGGGCTTAAAAGAGAACTCTTGGGTTTCTCTTTTTCATATTTCGAAGCTTCGAAAAAGTGATAAAGTTCGCTCAACATAAAAACAATCCACTTTTATATTTATATAATTTCTGCATATTAAACCCAAAAAATTATCATATCTGGTCAAAAAACATTGCAAAAACCCTAGAAATTTTGAATTTAAAAGTCAAAGGCATAAAAAATAATATTTTAATAGCCCAAAAGCTTATAAAAAGTTCAAAAAGTAATTTTATTTTTTACTATTTGATTTTTTAACCAATTAGAAACAAAAAAAAGGGGTTTTTACCACAAACTTCATGAGTTGGTGATTAAATGACTGGTGGACGAAATTGAGAATCGTTTTCTCAAGTAAAGAGAATTATTCATTATCTTTATTTCCATTGAATTGATTTTTCATTTTAGCCATGTGTTGGTCTTGTAGGGATATTTTTTCTTTTTAAATTGCGCCCTCGGATGTGTGTGGTTTTTCCTTCATCGGGACCCGCTGCCGACTATTTTACACACAAAAATCTATTATTTGCGTCGTTTTTCTCTAAGTCATAAATGTACTGTGTTCATAAAATATGGTCGCGCAGAATCAAGGTTTTTCTAAGAAACAAGAATTACATCCCCCAAAATTTGCAAAATCACTCATATTGATTTATAATCTTCCACAATTGTTATTTTAAGTCTTTTGACCATAGGGAGAATGGAGTAGAGAGAGAGAGAGAGAGAGCATGAAAACCAAGATTACGAGAGCTTCAAAACGATCAACAACACTACAAGCCTAAGAGATTTTGGCTTATACAAATATTGGATAATTATGGGGATAGAAATCCAGGAAAAGTTTAGGGGCTAATGTTTGTGGGTGGGCTAATTTTCCATGCTTTTTCGAAAAAAATATTCGCAAAATTTTATAGTATAAAATTATTTTACCCTAAAAATGCAAAATTTCATATATACTAATATAAAATAATTATAAACCTAAATATTTTCACAAAATATATTAACTTTTTTAAAATTACATATTATGGACATGTAAGATTCGCGGAGTATTTTAAACTTTGAATAGCTTCCATCCTTAAAATTTTCTTTGATGAAAGCTTGGTAGATCTCATGACTTGGATGGTGAGGACATGAGATGTCCAGATCAATGCTTCAAATGGAGTCAAAAATTCTCTTGTGACCAATCTTATCTATTTCTTGACTCGAATATCTCGCATACGGATGAATGTATCCTTCTTCATAAACCGAGGAGTGGAGATACCATTGCTACTTATTTACAACGATATTTCATTGACGAGTTTTTCAGCTCAAATATGGTAGGATTGACATAAAAACCATCGAGTGGATCCCTTTGAGAACTATTGCCTTTTACATTTTACCAGATTATGTGGAAGTGCAGTAACAATTAGCCACAAAGGCTCAAGTAAGCATTTGTAGGTGCTCACAACCCCATTTTCAACTGGTCGCCAAAGGGGTGATTTAACGACATGAAAAGGCCGACTAGAGAAAAAACGGGGAAACTCAAGAAATTTTGATATGGAGTTATCTTATTTTTTTTTCTCTGAAACATATTCCCCTCCTGGCCCCACAACCCGAGTTTTGACGGAAATAGGAGGATTTAGGGATCCTCACATGCTATTGTGGGTCTTGTTGATGGTTTGCCATGGAGGCGATGGCCGGTGGTCAAATATACTCCACGAGATCTTCGGATGGTTGGAATGCCAGTTATGATTGAATAATTTTTTTATGCATGGATTGATTGGAAGGTGACTCGAGATATCCCATTCACAACGGGGATGTAGTGGGGTGACCTACGTAAAAACTTCTCATTTTGATGGGTTTTATTTTTCTAAATTTTTGTTTATTTTTTACATTCAAAGCCAATTATTCGAATTTTTCATGTGAATATTTCCCGGCTAGACCATACGTACTATCGGCGTTTGACGGTCGAAGAGATCGGCTAGTCGTTGTTGCAGTGCCTAACCTAATGTAACATAGGCCTTCACTTAAGTTAGAGAATAACTTGGAGAGGTTTTCCTCTGAATATTCTGAAATTTGGACTTGATTATTTTCTTTTTCGTACTAGGCATAGTAGGGTTACGAGCCGACGATCTACCTACTCAGCGCTTGTAGCACGTGCTATAATCTGCTATCATGATCACCATCATGGATAGTTGCTAGTCTTTTAGAGCTAGATTTTGATTTTTGGTATTTGTATTCGGACAATAAAGGCCATGAGGCCTCATCTCTTTGGACGAAATTTTTTACAACACACTTTTTATAGACTATATTACCTAATGGAGCCTACTTATCATTTCGGTTATCTCTATTCAATATGTGGATGAATATTGTTTTTGTTTACAAATGTTGTAAATGTCTATTTAACACATGGTTTTCCAATGTATCGTTAATTTGTTTAAATTTCTCGGAATATGTTGATATTCAATGTAATCAAGGCTGCTTTCCAAGAGAGGGTCATGTGAATTCTGCCATTGTTGAACTTCACATACACAGACAACGTTTAAATTTAGTACTATGAGCTATGAATCTAACCTATGATCAAATGATGGAGAGATACCCAAAGAAATGGCATAATATAATAATTCAATCCTTTGTACTATACTACGCTATGTTATTTTTAGTTTAAACGAAATATATCCACGAATGAAAACTAACTCATCGGTGGGCGAGTAAATAATTAAAACACGAGAAAGCGAGATTATGAGTACTAAGACTACCGCCATCGAAAAGCCAATGTAATTATGAAGGAACGTCAACAATACGCAAATCAAGTGTAACACGAAGATATCAGGGATAAGTAGCAGTAAGTAAAAAATAAAAAACCTAATGCACACACTCATAAAAATGCAAATGCAAGTAATGTACACAAATCTTCAGATGAATCTTTAATATTTCTTTAGGTAGAGACCATTCTTGGGATCTCCCAAAGAAACACCATCATAGTCAACTAGTTCATATGCCCCTTTAGCTGGTATGTGTTTCACAATGTAAGAACCATGCCACATGGGTTCGAATTTATAGTTCTAAGCTTCTTCATCACGCTTAATCATAGACCAAGACTAGGTCACCTTCCAAATATGAATGTGGATTCTGTCTTTTGGGTAAAACTAAGCCTTAACCCATTTCTTATGAGCCTCTCTAGCCAATGAAACATCACGACGAGTATCCTCTAGTCGTGCTAAGTAAAAAACACTCTTCCTCTATAGAGGAGTATATTTGGTAGAAACAATGGCCGTTCTAATGACTTTATTCCCATTCAATTAGGAAAAACTACCTCCAAATCGTAAATGAGTTGGAAGGGAGTAAATCCATTTCCGATGTTTTTTTATGGATGTACGGTATTCCCCAACGGGCTAAAATCATAGTATGCAAGTTTCATTCATGAATGTCGAAATCCATTTGATCTGTTAAATTAAACCTTGTTATCAGCTTCTGCTAGCCATTCTCTTGCGGATACGCAGAAGTGGGGATTTCATGGCCCAATCCTAGGTTGTGCGAAAGCTCGATCATTATAAAGTTTCAAAAGTGGATACCATGGTCCATAATGATGGCCCAGTATATGAAACCTAGAAATTACATGTTTGAATATGAAAATGGTTGTGGATTCGCCATCCTCTCCTTATATGTAGGCATCACCTCGGCCAATTTTGTGAAACAATCTACTGCGAGAATAAGGCACCCATTCCCCTTGGTTATGAGTAGGGTTACATGTAAAAAAATAAATGTAGGTTATGGTAACGACAACTATGATTGGGTGAAGGCTAGAGGCGCACGCATCTTGTGATGGTAAACACCGAAATTACCTTACGAAGTGCGTTTATGCAATGTTAAACATCAAGGGCCGAGAAATAGCCCCCGATGCAATATCTTTTGGGTAATGAAGAAAACACGACAGCAACCACCACAGCTCAGAACGGTATTCATTTAATGCCTTCTCGGATCCTCGTTTGTCAAACAACGTCAGAAATATGGAATCGGCACCACGATGATAAAGTGTATCACCAAGAATAGTGTATTGCTAGGATTGGTACCGAGTTGATGGTGATGGGTTAAGACAATTTAGGCGAAAAGTGAGATTGGCTTCTATAATGATATCTCCATACCAAATATCTAAAGTAATGATAAGAAAGAGGATTCCATCTCGAAGAGAATCTCACCACTGGTTTTAAATATAGGTATGAGGAAAAGTCACACAATAACTCAACAAATGCCAATGATTTCTTAGATTTATATCTTTCAAATACTAAATTGAACTCTTGTAGGATAAAATCTCTAATTCTTCCCCCAAACAATAGTCTCATAAAAATGGACATCATAGGTTTGCAATCGGATCATTTGTTTTGCATAAGAGTATATAAACGCCAACGTTGGACATCTTAGAACAGTTGCAAAGGCCAATTTCTCCACATGTGTGTATTTGATTTTAGTTTTTGTGAGATTACTACTCAAATAATAGATCATATGTTCATCGGTAGGTCTTCATCCTAAACTAGCATCATGCCAATGGTGGCATTATATGTGGCTAAATACAAAAAGTAGTCTCGATGATAAGCAAGTGGGTATGTCATGATTATGGGTCAACACAATTTTAAATGCATCAAAATACTTTTGAGCAAGCTCATCCAGGATAAACAGATGCCCTTTTTCAACAGTATAGTAAAACCTTTAGTCATCTTGGCATACTTAGGTATGAATCTATGTAAAATTTCTCTTTCCTTGCGAACTTTAGAGTTGGTGATTATTGGAAGGAGGAGGAAAATTGAAAATAGCATTTACCTTGAAAGCGGTCAACATGAATGCCTTCCTTTGACACGATAAATCTTAAAAATCGACCGAGGATTGTACCTGAAAGACACATTTGTGAGGATTCAAATGAATATTGGTACATATGTAATGAAAATTTTCTCTCAAATGCATTGGATGGTCTTGTCGTCTCATTGAGTGAGCTAGTAAGTCATCCAAGTAGGGTTTCACAATATGTTTGATATTGTGAAAGTGTAAGATATTTCCCTCGAAAAGTAGCACTAGAATTCTTCAATCCAAAAGTTGGAAGTAATCGAAGGTTTCCCATGGACGAAATGAACACAATTTTATGCTGTCAACAAAGTATGTTTATTTGAGCGTATCAAATTCCACTATAAAAGATAATATCTCATTTCCGACACAATCATCAAAAATTTGATCGATATAAGAGGTAGGATCATTGTCCTTTGGACAACATTTGTTAATATCCATATAGTCGATGGATAATCTAATAGTCCCTTGCTTCTTTTTAACGGGAATGATATTGGACATTCAATCATTCAAGGGAACGGGATAAATGAAACTTTCTCAGCGTTTTTCAACTTTAGCTTTTATAGCGATGGTTGCCATGAGATGCACTGGTAGTAATCTTTGTCTAACGGGTTTAGCATGCAGGTAATTCTTTATCTCATGAACTATAATTCTAGGGTAAATTCCTAGCATTTCCTCATAGGACCGGGAAAAAATGACTCGGGAATTCTCGAAATGGGGTTTTATATGTCTCAATTTCATCCTTGGGAGCACAAAAACATATGTGAATGTTCTCGGTATTCCAAGTTTTAGCGAGATGTTAATTGGTACAATTATACCTGTTTCCTAGTTTTATTTGAAATACGAATGAAAGGATTGACATGAGACATTGAGGGTATCCACCTCAAATGAAAATATGAATTAAAAATCATTCTTAATTTTATCAAATTTAGGCGGAAAAGGATGAACGATGATGATAATCATAACATGGCATTTCATCCAAAGTCATGATTTCACGATACTTTCACGAGTTTGGAGACTCATTATCGAAGGAGATCGGGGAATAATATTAGTACTAACCATGATAAATGAGAATAATCATTAATGATCACATTCACTTAATCGATTGCGGATGATGATGGGATGGAAAATTCTCGAACTTCTTGATAAGCTAATTTAAACGTGCTCAAAGGAATCTCTTGCTTTGCCATACAAGGTCAATTCAAACTGCGGAAGGCACAATACGAGGATTAGAACTTTGCACTATGCTTAAGTGTAATCTTATTAACTGCAGGCAATATTATGAGGAAAATTGGGTGGAGGGTACAAGGATTATAAAGCGAATTCTTAAAAACACCCCCAAATATACATATGAATGTGTTTCCCAACAGACCCATGCTACTGTGGGGTGGGGTCTAAGAATTGTAGTAAGACAATTGGTATACTTTTAAGATTTTCCTTTATGGGGGAACATTATCACAGGAAAAATGATGATATCATGGGCAGCATGGGACTAACTTAGGTCCCGGTAAAATGCTATAATCAAGTTGAGCATCAACAACCTCAACTTCAATTGTAGCCATTTTGCCTTCTAACTCTAAGTAGGTGTTAGAATTCTGGATGAAAATGTATTCAATTAAAGGATTTTAAAGTTTTGCTTCTGATTAGTGTTAGATAACCCAAGAAGTTTTCAAAAAAAAATAAACATGATACATACAGAATCTCATTCATCAATCATCGTGTGAAAGAATCATTTAGTTTTGACAAAAACCGGTATTTGAAATTCAGTTGATCCAGAAGTCTAGGTACATGACTCCAGATCAAGTATACAGATTAGAATCTTGGGGATCAATATCTTCTATTAGCGACAATAGAGAATTTCCTTTTGTTGATGGACAATCTTGCCAGCATTTTAAGGGCCAACATTATTGAAGGTGACCTCTTCGAAGGATCTTCCATGATGTCATAATTTTGAGCAACTCACACATGAGGATTGAAATTTGATTTTCGAAGAGGCTGCCTTTATGGGGCGATCGAATCACCATGTCAAAATTGGCTTTTTCAATACGTAATGGTTCGGAAGGAGGATGAATTTATACAGAAGATTAAGCAGGTGAACCAATATAGTTTCTATTTATGACGGGACCCTTAGATCCATAATCCTTAGATCTTGTAGCTACCATAACTTGTGAGGACATCATAATGATATCCTGCAAGTGTGGAGAGGAAGAAGAGGAAGGGTTGTGTGAAACTGTACATCTTGTAAAACAGTGCTATTAAAAATACGGATTGGTGAACCTTTAACAAATTTCATTAACCTCAATGTGATGAGAGCACTCCTTGGTACCAATGGTCCTCATCTGATTAGAAGGATAACACGGATTTTTCTTTTCGTCGGATGGTTCGGTTTGTCTGGTTCTCTTTTGGAGAAGCATTTTGTTTTTATTCACCCTTTCATTTCACTACCTACGGTTGATTACTCTTTCAATGAATCGTCTACGACATTAATCTCAAAAGTAATTTCACGGAGAACGATTTCCTTTGGAGTGAATACGGTAAAGTCACAATCTAAGTAGTTTTAGGTGCTGCTTCTGCATAGATTATTTCTTTAACAAATGCACCATCAATGGTGGTGGGATATCTTGTAGGAATTGAGGTTATTTCACCGGAGCCCAAGGAAAATATACAATTTATGTATAAAGTGCCAAGTTTGTTCGTAAACAAGGTCTAGATAGTGGGCATGAGCAATAACTTTGCTCTTTGGTTACCTTGCTTCCTTGGCCACATCTTCGGTAATGATTGAAAGAAATAATTTTGTAAATATTCCGGTCAAAATATGATGTGGAATAAAAACCTTAACTAGATGACGTTTACAAAGTATCCATTTCATGTATGATCGAAGTAACGATTGAGCCGAGGATTGTTTCAAAGTCAAAAGTTCGTGCCGATGTCTGCCTGTAGTAATTAATCATGTCAAGAAAAGAAGTTGCTAAGGAATTGAAGTTATGAAAAGAGGCTCATGGTAACTTAATGTACCATTTTTACGCTAAAATGGTTAAATATTGTTGGAAAAGTCGCCCTGCTCCTTGAATCGTTGATCATTAGATTTGACATATAAAGATTATGTCATGACATGGTTTTGATGGGTCTTCTCTTGATTTACCTTCAAAATTTCAGATTTCCTTTGGGCAGCAGTAGGGTATTCAGCCAAAATGGGAAATAGTAAATATAATCATTCGTTAGCGAGACAAATATGGTAAATTTAAAGTTGCAATGAACGGTACCTATCAGTTGGGATCTGTGTGAAAATTATTACCATGAAAGATAAGTCAATACACAGAGGATGATATCCATGATATGTTGTGATAGGCGTAACGGTTGGAATTTGCATTCCTCATGATAACCGGGGTGAGCCATGCCAAACTTATGATTGAGACACACAATTTGATTGGTATGACTAGGGTATGGTTGACTCTAGAAAGGTGGATTTTGGCCCATCTTCCCCGAGTAATATTTTCACTGAAAATTTGGCTTTGTAAAGGTTTCCTTAAATAAATGAATCTAATAAGGTTGTCCTTGAAATAATTGGCCACGGAAAAGGTTGGCCTTGATACGGTGTTTGCATAGTTCCTTACTACCGAGTTGTCCCAAAGGTATTTGAGGTATAAACTAGATCATAGGACCAACTTGATAGATAGATGTCGGAGGGATAGCACGAATGTTGTTGCAACGATACTTGAGGGGTAATTGGAATATTGATTTGAGATACTCCTAGGATGGGGTTTTGAGGTGTACTACGGTTACAACTGGCAATTTTAAATAATTGGACAAGGCTTGTGTGGACTACTCAAACTAGGATTTTGATTTTGTTTTTACGGGGGTATTTGAGACTCACTTGAGGAATCCTTGAACATACTACTAGAATTGTATCGAATATTTGAACATGTATTCTTGAATAGTTTGTACGGTAGGCTAAATAGGTTGGTAAGTTGTTACCTATGGAGAAACTTGCCAAGGTTGTTGAAAAAACAAAGGGTTCCAAATGATATTCATCCTTGGATAAGGAGTACACCAAGGGTTACGACACAATGGGTTGACCTTCAGTCTCCTATACCAATAGGTGTCATTTTTCATGATTATCACAGTTAGAACTACAGATATATTCAAACCTTTCCTTAAGTAAAGGTGTTCCATATTCTTGAAAAACCAAAAAAATCAAAAAAAATTTAAAAAATGTAAGAAGGGTATACCTAAAAGAAAAATCAAAGGGTGAAAAGAATAAAATAGTCAAAAAAAAGTGAAAAAATGAACCCCAAACAAAAATCGACCAAGGAAAGTGTGCCAATCCAAATGCCACTACTATTTCATTTTGTAAATAAGCAATTGTGTGCGGCTTTGTCAAACTTTTGCCACAATTTATGAAGGGTCAATATTTGTTTAAACTTGACTTATTCATATTTCAATTTCATGTTATAGAATAGAGAATAAATATCGACCAAACGGTTTAATCTTGGCAGATAAGTAGATAGGTAGAGTTATTAAAAGGTGCTCAACGATTTCCAATCGAGCCCTTGGATGTAATAAGGGTAGAAATAGATAGATTATCATGTAAAAAGAAAAGGTTGAAAAAGGTTTGCAAGTCTAAATGCACCCTAATAAAGAAAAATAGTGGTAGTAGATAGGGTAGGTAGATGGTATTTGCAAAGTTTTATCGGTGAATGATCTTGCTAAATGTTTTTGATCCTTCTTTCATCACAAATACGACGAAATACAGGAAAATCCGGCAAGCACAATCCGTCATTACTTCCCTCATCACTTTCCCCAACAAAAAGTTTACTAATTTACAAAGTACTAGTGTTTTGGAGATCAAAAGGAGACTCGAGCATTTCCTTGACTTTTGGAGGAATGGGACCCTCGACCTAATGATCAAAGACCTAAGTACTTGAGATCATTTATCATTATAATCATTCATAGCTAACCTTTTCTTAAGTAAAATACAATTTTGCTTGAAATGTCCTATATTCCATAAAATCCCCTCAAAATTACTTGCTATCCTATGTTTAAGTTAGATGATGTGATTTACTTCAGAAATCCTCACTTTCTTAGTTATAGTTAAGTATTTTGAGTTTACCTTGTCCTTTGTCATATTAACCTCTAATTTACTTATTAAATCCCTAGTAAAAATCCTTTATCCTAAGTATATAACTCATTTTATATAAATATCCAAAAAACCCCTTTATTATAAAGTTTAGCCAAAGTATTTATTTCCCCATGCATTCAAATAAAAACCCATTATCATACGCCCTTTGGTTAAATATATCCTTATATCATAGTCCCGCCCCTTATGGTAATTAAATAATGTTTATTGATTACCATATAATAAAAACATATATGAAAAAAACTTTAAACATACGATATATATGTTTAACCCAAAAATATAAATAAAGCCAAAGTTTTAATTCAAACTAAAACTTCGGAAAAACCTAAGATGCCATAGTAGCTCATCCCTGGCATCCCACGAAACACTTCTTTATGTCCTGCCGCGCGCATAAGTTCCTTACCCCGACCTTTATATATAGGATTAATTAGTTATACGGACTAATTAATAACCTTTTTCTACAATAGAGGCCCCCCGGGGATGTTTTATAAAGTTAAATCGCGTTTAAAACCTGCTTGGGAACCCGCATGATAATACCACATGCATCTCCCGTGCTTTCCACCATTAGATCGCCTCTCCACGGATGTCAGCTAACATTCATCCCGCTAGTCGTCCTTTTCGAGCTTCTGTGAAGGTGGTGGTATTTGACTAATCCTTCGTCCACGTGTCAATGATCCAATGGAATCGCTCCCCCAGCTCGATACCACCTTTTCCAATAAGCGGTGCGGGGACTAACTTACCACCGGCCCCCACCACCGTCGGCCGGTATTAAGTGACGTCACTCCTCGAAAAACTACAAACCCCTTTTTGACTTTGGAAATAAAAACAAATTTGTGTGTTTTATTGTCATTTTCATCATTTGAACGCGGCAGTATATACGATAAGAATTTTCAGAATTTCCACTTTGAAAATCTCTTTGTTCATCTTCGTTTTAACTCCAAATTTTGTGGATTTTGTGTTCGAGTATCCTCACATATCACTTTGATACCCTTTAAAACTGGTTGCCTCCAAAAACATTCTGTTTATCCTGTCACCTTGAAACTTCAAATGAAACTACGTTTTCCTTGTTTTTAATTTGAGAATCGATGTTTAATCTTATTCCTAAGATCATTCCTTGAGTTTTACGACGTAAAATTGTTCCCCTCAATACGTTGTGCCAATTTCCTGGTGAGACCAAAATCGCGCCCAGGCACAGCTGAAAAGCCAAAACTTCCATTTTGAATGCAAAGAACCAAAATGGAAGCTACGTGACCACAGATAACGCCCCATTGAACGCCCCTCATAGAACCTGGATTTCATAACAAATTGTTTTGATTTTAGCAGTTGCCATCGGAATATGGATTTGGACCAACAATTTCATCTTAGTTGACAAAATTGTTTATCCAGATGGACCTGGTAATATCTTCATTAAACAAGCAAGTTTGTATACAAAATCGAGAGAGAGATTAGAATGATGAAATGTGCACGATGAATGGTAAAAGTGAAATGAGAAATTACGGGGATAGGAAAAGCATAACGGATAAGTATCGATGGATAAAGTGTATCGGGTAAAAGTACGTTGAAAGTTATTCAGAAATGAAGTTACAGAGCAAACAAAGGTAAATAATGAAAGTAATAAATGAGTAAAATGGTAAAAAGAGATGAGAATACTTTCACCAATAGTGAAGGTTTGTCTAAAGCAATAGCAGTCAAAAAAACAAGAAATAAAAAGATGAAAAAAAAACATAACAGAGAAAGACATTTTTGCGAAATTGCATGTTTTAGTATTGTTTGCAGAAAATATTATGACCAATACAAGATGAATTTTGAAAAACTGAAGGAGGTTTATGTTCTTAAGAGGGCCATCTACAAAACCTCTCTCCAAGTTTCTAACGACCATTATGGTTTTGTAAATATTAAACAATGTTGGAAAGCACTTTTTTTGCGAAAATTCCGAGTTTAAGTCATCATTTTGCGAGAGGAGAGGATTGCTGGCCAATACAAAATACTTCATACAAAACAAAGAGGTTTTATTTCTAAGAACCCATCTACAAAAACCTATCTCGGTTTGCACATTCGTTTTATAATAGAGATACATGCGCATCTTCCAGGCCATTTTTACATTCTGTAAACTACTGTTTACACATATTTTTATGAGAGCCTATTGTTACATTTGGAGGAGAATTTTAGGAAAGTGAAAGAGGTTTATCTACTTTATATTTATCTACAATAAAATCTTTCCATTTTTACATATCTATTACGGATTGAGAAATATAAGGTAATCATTGGACCCCAAATTTGCAGAATTGTTGAGTAGAATTGCACAAAAAGAAGCAGTTAGTGACTTGGATGCCTCATCATCAATAAAGTTGGATCAAATTCAAATTCTCCTCTTTGTCATCACCTATCCATACAAAATAGTGCCAAATAGATGCATTAGTTTAGTGTCCTTTACTTAGTTCTGTTATGTAAAATAGTTGGAGAGATTTATTGAACCCAGTTTTGATATTTGTTTTTCAAGATATTTTAGTTTAGAATTTGTATAAATACTCCACTCTTAGAATATTTAAGATTGGATTCTGTGCTATTTGTAACATTGAGATTTTAGGAATAAAATCATTTTTGGGCCCCATTGGTAGCTCTTTGGATGAAGATTTGAAACTCGAGACACTGGGATTCTGTCTATGTGTTGGTGAGTTCAATAAGTCTTTCTGCCTTTGTCTTAAGTTTTATATCAAATTATATAATATCATTATATCAATTTCTGAATAATTTACATAAAAGTTAGAATCCAAATTTACTTAATTGTTACTCGAATTTGAATGTGATTGTTCTTAATGTTTTCCTCTAAATTGGTTATAAGCATGAATTCTTAAATGCTCTTTCTTTACTAATTTAAACATTGTTGATTACTATAATAAATAATTCTTCATGCTCTGTTTGTAGTCATCTCATTTCTTTTACGGTGAACATGGTGAAAGATTCTTAGGCACACCTTTCATCCTTCAAAATCATCCCATCCACTTTAGAATTTGAGATTTTCTCTGTCTAACTACCTTGCCACCTTGTAAAACCATCTTGTGTGTAGAATAGAAATCCGGTAAAAGCCATCCTTTGACTCCATAGCCCAATGGTGAAATCTTTAACCTTGCCCTTAGTTGACGGATTCCACCCATTCAAACAAAATCAAACTCTTGGATCTATGTAGCCTAAAACCTTCTAAGAACAAATATAAATCATAAAAGAGAGCCCTCTACGGATGCGATTGGCTAGATTACGCATCTGAAAGGTTGGTTTGTGGTTACCTCGGGTATAATTTCCTCTTTAGCTTCTAGGAAAACCTGGTGATAACGAGACCTAAACTGACTTGAGGTACATGAACATAGTTTCGATAATTTCCAGTAAAAAGGCTATTCTTGAAGCATAGGATATGATCCGACGAGTTGTCCTAGAGGTGGGGGTGGTTGCCCCCAAGTTATAACTCCTACTGTGGTTAGCAAGGGGATTACCTGCGGTATCGAAGCTGATATTAATGTGCTAGTATGATGTCAAACCTTGGGTAGTAGAAGTTGATATACCAAATGACACCGTGAGAAATTTGAGAAGAAGGAAAACTCTTGAAAAGTCAAATTGGTGATATCCGGAGAACTAACGAACCACCATATAACAATGATTTGGAAGTCTAAAAACATGGGCGTATCAATAAACATACTTCCCGGAATTCATTTCTAACACTTTCACCATCAGGCACGGAGTAATAAGGAGTGCGGTAACATGGAAGACCCTAACCTAACAATTTCAAGGATGTGAAATAACAAGGATCCCGATGAAAGGAAAAAAGGTCTGGAAGAGAGAAACTGTTTTTCCACGGTAAGCGGAGTACATGGAGTTTCTTCTTCCTCATCTTCAAGAATATCTTTTGACACTAATGAGACCAAGAGGTAGACTATCAATAATAATAAGTTTTAATTTTGGTCAATTTGGAGCGAGGAGTAGGGGCTATAACATACGAAGGAGACTCGGGTTAAAAATGTCGGACTTAGGTTCGAGAAATTTTGGCTCGGTTAGTTGTGTATCTAAAACTTCTCTAGTATCAGATTATGGTCTAATGATGTCGTGCCCCTATTTGGTTGGATTTTCGGTAAGTATGTTTAAATTATTGAGGTTTATTCACTTGATTGAATTCTACAATGGTAGATGTTTTCAGGTCAATGCAAAGCTGATCTATTGATTTTGAACTTTCCTTTAATTTTTCCAATTGACTCGGTGTATACTAAGGGGGTTTACACTTGCATTCTCCTCAAATATCTTGGTAAGTCATCACGATAAATTTTAATTAATAATCCAAAAATTATTAAAAAGCTTATCCACTACAGAAGACCTTTAAAAAATTAAAAAACAAATAACATGCTAACAAATCTGAGGAGTCCAAACCACACAAACTATGCCCTCTTGAAAATCACTAGTTGGTGATGAAAATCCAACATTGCGAAATCAAAGGTGAAAATTATATGAATAGGGGATTTTGCACTGAAAATTGTCACCTTGACATTTCGTTGTCCATATGAGCTCATTATCACTCATACTTTTTCCTCCTTTGCAAGTCTAAAAACATTAGTTCCTCATGTCAGAAGCCTTAAAAATAAGAGAAAATCTCTCAAAAGTCTCTAAAACTACGTATACTTTCTCTTTGTCTTGCATAACGGTCCCACACCTAATGGTGATGTCTCCACACGTACGACCTCACTTTCTACGTATTGGAGGTCTGGACCCACATTGTAAAAGATTAAAAAGGTGCCAGTAAACTCTGGCTTCTCCACTTCCCGGTCATTTCTAACCACAGGAAGGAATCTTGTGATGGCAAGTCCTCTTTTTAGGTTCATGTATCCCATGCCTTAGGGAGATAACCCCTTCATGTGAGAGCTTATCCCTTTGAAGGAGGATTCTATCCCTTCATGGGTGGACCGAGTAACCTCCTCTTTTGCACTATAAAAAGAGGCATAGGGCAACCTCAAAGGGTTACTAAGGGACGGTAGAATTGAGGAGTTGGAAAGCTTTAGTGTTATTTGAGTAAAGTGCTCTTGGAACTTAGACTCCTTTTATTGAGATTTTATGAGGAAAGATTACATACGTATGTATCTTGGTTGGAAGAGTGCAAGGCTTGTCAAAGTAAAGGAAATTCCTTCTTGGGAACCCCACGAATACACATTCAACATCAAGGTTGAAAAGGTTGTAAAGGTTCTTCTACTATTTTAAGTTAATACAAATAAGTTTGTTTTTCTCAATATAATATGTCAACTGATTGTTTATTTTATGGATTCCTTGATCACCATAATAGATATGATTTATGAATATATGCTATGCGGGTGCTATTTGATGTTTGTTTGTTTGTGATTGCGAGATCTTTGAAGATAACTCTTCCGGGCGGCGAAGGACGACTACTACAAACAAGCGTTGGATCGAAGATAGAATCGTAACACCTTTGCATGAATTTACTTATAAATCGTTATATATCTAGAAAGATAGATTTAATTGTCTGTTGTTGCTAGACTATCTTCGATACTAGGAGATGGAACCATCAGCAAATGGGTTATCCATCCAACAAGAGCGAATTGGAATTAGTTACCGACAACATGGCAGAAACGATCTAGTTCAATTAACTACACTTATGCCATATTAGTGAATATTACCCTCCAAAAAGTTCTAAGTGAGTCTAGTCAACGTTTTGTTCCAGTCGTAGAATTCCCTCCATTGTCACCTCGAGAAGCCGCCTAAGATTTATCTTCACTAAGGTTACCACTTACAACAATTCAACCTGGTGGGACGGCCATGAGATCAGACGTACATGCAGGCGGAGTAACAAAGCTCAATCCCCTTGAAAGTTCACTCAGCATGGATAATATGAGTTTACCTCCAGTGACTCCAAAGTACCTTTTGACGCGGCTGACATGTGTGAAAACCACTCTACCATAACTAATGGAAATTTTACAATCACTTCACTATATACGATATGATCTCGTGCTTGACTCCCTTGTGAGAGAGGATCTTCCCGGAGAAAAATTGCAATAAATGGATTTACTCCCTACCGCAAAATTCTAATGTTTGTTTATAGCTTTGAAATTTAACTCACCCTATTCAAATCCTAGCCACCAGTCTATGTAGGTGGAAAAGAGCCCTAAAAATGTAAAGAAATTCTAATCAAATTTATTAACATTGTGTTATTAAGTTGTTGTTTACTCGGTAAGTGATGGACGTAAGCTGATGATATTTGTAATGAATTAAATATAAATTGTAACCTTTCATTCAATGAATTCCTAGTTATGGGAGTGTAAGAATCTTTTTTATTTTCAAATAAAATGAAAAAACTCAAATTTCGATAAAAATTATTTTCCACAAAATGCTAATTTCACTTTAAGAAACAATTCAATTGCGAAATTAAAATCAAAATTTCAACTCACTTAATGAGTAAAATAAACCATAAAACGTCCTTTCACAAGCAATCACTCACAATTATTCAAAATGCATGGAGAAATCCATAAAAAATTCAGGAAATTAATTTTTACTAATGAATGCCACTAAATCAATAGGTTATACCAAAGTATTTATGTAAAACTTTAGTAGTAGAAAATAAACGTTTCGTTTTGAATTAAGCAAAAAACCATTGTCACAAACACTAATAACTTTGAAAAACCCTACTGCTAATCTAAAATATCTTTCACAAATAAAATCATTCCTAAATATGATGAGAAAAAAGATAGGGACTAGGTCAGCAACCTTAATCTCTTTTTTATCAGTAAAGGAAGAAACCAGACAAAGCCTACCTAATTTGTGAAGAGTAAGTGATTCTCATAAACAATTCTTAATGACACCCAAGAAAAAAAAAATATTAGCGAAGGTCAAGAAAAGTGTAAAAAAGCTTACGAAAACAAAATATAGACTTTGATCGAAAGGAAAAACTATTTTTTAAAAAATTCCCGGGATGTGCACGGGTGAACGGAGTTAAGTTTAGTGTGCATGCGCTCGGTTGCTAAGAAAAAGCGCAGAATTTGCACTCACATTTGTTGAATAGAAACATGTAGAACGATAAAAGTTAAGGAAAAAATAAAAATACGAAGAACAAAATCACAAAATATAAGGTACCTATCTTGACAGACTCATATTATTTCTCGAAAAAGAGATCAAAAGCTCCATAAGGAAAAAGGAAGAGAACATAACGATGGTCCCCAACGAGTCTCCAATTTGTTATATTGGACTAATCCCTCTTATGATTCAGAGCAATCTCCTAAATTTCTAACAAACCTATTACCAAGAAGACAATGGCTTCTCTTTCCATGAATCTATATTTCTTGAATCATAAAGCTAAAAGGAGAAGACGGAATATGTACCTTATTGTGAAATGCTTGATGAAGATCCTCGTTATGCCTCGATGCTTCTTCAATGCTTGAAACAAACTTTTACATATGAAAATATAAAAATCAAAGCCCATATGTACTTTCAGAATTGACCAAAATTCAAACTAATTATCGAGGAGATTGGTAACAAACATCATTTCAACGGATAAAAATAAAATAACATAAATCATATGGATCCATAAAAAAAGAGCTACTAGTGAAAAATATAAATTGTATTAATTAGAATATAGAAGAGTCTCACGGCCCACACGCCAGTAGTGTCAAAGCTCCTCCCCATAACTCAGTGTACAACGGGTAGTGACTCCTTCGACCCGGCCAGCCATCGTCTGTTTGCAACAACCTCCCTCAACCCTCTAGCATGTAGTTAATTTATAGGCCAAGAGGGAGGAAGTTTCGGATCCATATCAAAGGATGAGATCCCGCAAAGTGGGATTAAGGTTCCTTGAAGAATGAGTTAGTTCCATGATGGGATGGGATGGGTTAGGCTCGAATAGGCATGACCTCGAAGCTTTCGAGTTGGGATATATTCACCCAACAAGGCTTTAGAATTACCTTTTTATTTTACTTTTTTTATGAGTCATGTGTGTGATCCATGGTATTAATACAAAAACGTATTTGCAGTGCACTATTAGTAGGAGCTACAATAGCATGGCTTAGCTATGAAAGCCTTTCAGTAACTAAAAGCTCAGGGTTTTTGGCCTTATAACCCATAATTCTTGCTTTCTCCAGGTGATTAAGTTGTTGGTGCAGTGATTTCTTTGGAACACATGAATTGGATAGGCCGAATCCACTCTAATGGTTGATTGTCATGTTGACAAAAAGATGCGTAAAAAATGGAAAAATCTATAAAAAGGCCATGGTTGGAGAAATGGCATCCTTGGACGAAATGGGACTTTGGATACGGTGGGTTCCAACCTAGAAGAAAACTCATTGGAATAAAATGGGTGTTTAAGAAAGAAGATGAATGCATAAGGAAAATGGGAGAAATATAAATCTCGATTGGTAACAAAGTTGTTAAAGTGTTGGGAATTGATTTTGGTGATATTTTTCTCTTGTTTTTACATTACTTATATTAGATTATTTTTATCTATTATTTCTTCTTTTGATTTTTAGCACGAGAACATATGGATGTGAAGAAAACATTCCTACATGAGGATATGGAAGAAGATATGCACATGAAGTAGTCGAGGGATTTGCAATGAAGGGTAAAAAATAACGGTATGCGGTTAAAAAATTATATGTATGGATTAAAACAATCATGAAGGACGCGGTATCAAAAGTTTGATATATATATATATATATATATATATATATATATATATATATATGGAATTAGCTTCTGAGCAAAAAAGATCATTGTGTGTATTTTTAATTAGTTGGTAACAGCTATTTATTTGGTCTTGTATGTATGGATGAATCATTATAGATTAAAATATTGAATAATTATCCATAATGTGAGCCAATTGTCCTCTAAATTTGACATGAAGGTCTAGGGTACAATTTTATTTTTGGGCATGAAAATTGAAAGAAATTGAGAAAAGAGGAAACTATGGTTAAATTAGAGAAGTATATCGAGACAATATTACATAGGCTTAATATAAAGGATAGTAATTTGATGAAGGTTCCTATTCCTATAGGTGTAAATTTATCTAGAAAAAAATGTACAAAGACAGAGGAAGAGGAAAAGGACATGTCTCTTATTCCATATGTGAGTGAAATAAGAAGTTTTATGTATGCAATGGTATGTACCAAACCAGGACATCTCCCATGTAATGGGAGTATTTAACATGTTTATGTCAAAACCAATAAAGGAAGTGGGTTTTCATATATCCTTGGGTATAGTGAGTATATGAACAGAGCTACAAAGAAAAAATAGGTTAGATGGAGGTGTTTGGGACATATGTGGGTTTGTCGATGCGGACTAGGAGTGGAATTTGGATCGAGAGAAATATCTCTAAGTGATGTGTTTAACGTGTTGGGATAAATACGATTGAATGAGAAAGAGACGACCTTTAGTGGAACTTCCAACTATACTCAGTAGTCGATGTATGGAAACCTCATGCCAAACAAGAGGCCATTTGGTTACGAGTATGTTCATGTATGGGGTTTGTACAACAAGATATAAGGATAAATTATGATAGCGAAAGTGAAAATTTCTTGTAAAAGAACACATTATCATTCAAAGACAAATCTGTGTTTAGTATCAGTTTGAGAGGGATATGGTTGAATATGAAAAGTTTTTGCTAGAAATGATGGACACTTTGAAGAATATTGCAAATGCATTGACAAAATATGGGGAAAATTAAAACCTACAGGTATAGAAACAATAGCCATTCTTCCTAAATTGTTGATTGTGTACTCCCTTCCCCCTATGTGAAGAAAACAACAAGTGGAGAACGTTGGGTGTGTTATATTATTTTCATGACATATATACACCATGAGCATATGGGGGTTCGAGGGGGGCGGGGGGGGGGGGGTGTGGGGGGGGGGGGTTTCGCCCCATTACATGAGGTTTAGTCGGCACCATGAAAATTTTTAGGAATTTTTTCCATGGTTTTGTGCATGGTTTTATGCATGGTAGATTTTCCCATGGTTTTGCACATGTTGGTTTTTCCCATGGTTTTTTGTAGATTTGGTGGGGGGAACTACAATTATATTATAATCAAGGTTAATAGATTAGGTGTTTCACTGAATTATTTATGTATATAATTTCTTAATAACATTAAAAATAATATAATTAAAAATCAATTTGATTTTCAGTTTGGGTTCAATAAAAAATAATTTATGTATATTTTATGTTCTCACCTTCATATATTTTCCTATTTTTAGGAATTCATTTGCTGGCATTATATGCACATAGTTCCATATCATAATATCTACTTTAAAGTGGCCTTCTTCTAATTTTATATGTGTGTTGTTTCATATTATTTTATGTTATAGCCATGTCTTTAATCAGTTTTAAGACATTATTAGTGTTGGATGTGATAGCACTACTTGAACCTCATGTTTAATTTTTGAAATTCCTCTTTTAACGAATTAAAATTTAAAATGTGATTTTCTCTATTTCCAGTTTCCCCCTTTAATTTTAAAATTTGAATTTATCATAGCCATTCTTCAATTAGTATTATTTATTTAATTAATCTATTTAACTCATTTTTGAATTCCCCCACCTTTTCATATTAATTTAAATTCGTATTTAAATTTAATATAAATTAAATTATAATTTAAGATATTATTTCTATTTATTATCAAATTCTAATTTGACTTAATCAAATCAATTCATTAAAAAATATTATAATCCTCTTCTCTGCCCTCCCCTCCTCCCCCTTCTTTTAATCTTATCTTACCTAATTCTCTATAATTAATTTGAATCAAAAAATTTGAATCTTTATCCTAAATATATTTCGTATTAATATTAACAAAATAATTTATATAAACTTTAATATAATATTTCCATTTTAACGGCTAATTCAAATTAATTATAATTTTTAATTCATTAGTTAGTTTAATAATTCTTCAATTTATTTATTTATATTTTTTAATCTTTCAATTTCTCCTAACGACTAGTTTTGAATTATACCTACTTTGTTGAATTTTCATCGCTATAATTTCTCTTATTTAGTATTTCTATGTCTGCACTCTTCCTATCTTATGCTTAGCTTCTGCTCCACGAATAAGGTGAAGTGTTCATGCGAAACGTCAATCTCTTAATCCTGTGAGATTCAGTTCAATCCCAGTATATGTTGGGTGTGAAGCAACTCACGCCATTACATCTTGATGTGCTGCAAAGTACGAGCATCTGAAGAACAAACTCTGCAATACATTTTTACCAATAGGACCAAATTTGGCAAATTCGTGTAAAACCTTTCATAAAGGAATTTGGGCATAAAATTGTGTTTTGGGGGTAAAACTTGTATTCTTAATATAACACCTTTTAGGGTTATTGTACAAATATATACCTTTATAATGGTGCAATAATCGTCTCAATCAAAGTTAGTATGAAAGGATTATGCCACTCGAAGTTCCTTTCTCATTTGACCACCATAATTCAAGAGGATATCTTATTGGCTCCCATTATTAATAAATGACTATTATGTGATAATTATGAATAAGACTCTATAAGATTCAATATTTTAACTCATTCAGAGTTTAAGAATAAACCTAGCCACTATGATAGCATGCTATCAAGTTATGTTATAACCACAACATTAAGAGGAAAAGGGTTTCCATTCTATTCAAGTGTTTTTTAGCTGCATAGATGAGAAAAGTAGTCAAGAGTGGATAAGAAAGAAAAAATAAATAGGATTTTCACACTATAGTGGTCTATGGACCATAAGCCCCACTTTTTGTACTTGCATTCCATTTTCCAGAGAAAGACCATAGAAACCTCACCTTCTAGTTGGGTTTCTCCCAAAAGGGTTTCCGGAGATATCTCTTATGCTCTTATGGTTGTGAGAGATTTTATTTTTTTTCTATTCTCTATTTTCCTCATTTTACACATTGCATGCATGAAATTATAACCTAAATCTGAATGTAAGGAAAAATAGTACACTCGTATATATATAATTTTTAAGTATAATTTTATCATATTGTATGATAAATATCCGATTGAATATCCATGGAAATTTATGGATCAACAAACCAAACACTCCACAAAATTTTCAACATTTATTTTTATACCTTCCTAAAATAATTCATGCTGATCGTAGGGTAAGTTCTTGAAATCCTTATAGATACCTATAAGAAAGGGACCTTAAACATGACCTTTTATTTGAGGTACGGGATTTATTACAAAAATATAGGCGACCTTAATCATACGAATGTGAATCATATTTGGACATAAATTTATTTGATGCGCTAAGTGTTATGTATGTATAACCCCATATATATTTTCATTATTAGTATATCATTAGAGCTTTCTGTAGTCTATACTTAATCACGGGTAGGTGGAACATATCCTCATTTAGTTGAAATAATTTTATGATTTATCCCATAAACGTAACTTGGGATAGAAGATAGGGTAATGATAGGAAACTAGAATCAATATATTTAATCATGGTTTGTAGAATATATGTGAAGTTCAATACGATCTTATAAAGTACTAAAACAGAATGTCGATCTTCCCCAATTTAAAAAAACAAAAATGATCTTACAATCACATAACAAGTAAGAGAAAGACAAGTTATCACACAACACAAGATGTATACGGGGAAAGCAAAGCTGCCCTAAAACCCCGCTATGTGTATATTGTATAAATTCAAGATCATGAAACAATACAATGATTTTCTCTCCCGAGAGAAACTCTGCTACGCAACTATCTCACTGCGATCTGGAAAAATTAGTCAATTACTTAACCAATTCTTTACTCTTGCGCGCCTTCCTTGCTCATACATTCTCGGAGGATTTAATTCTTTATAATACATGTGGCACTCCACATGACTCTATAAGCGACTTGTACATTTTTTAATTATACGACGAATAGTTATTATCCACTTTAACCATGACTATCGTTAGGCCTTCTTAAATGAACGCAGAGCAACTATTCATAGTAGATTATCGATTAGATGAGGTGAATCACTACTTTCGTTGAGATGGATTTTATTCACCTAGACCTCACTATCATCCTCGAGGTTAGAACAGTTAATTGAATTTCATGAGTCCAACTAATTACAACTCGAAAATAATTATACGTGGACCCCTTCGTCACGGAGAACTCTTGTGCCTATATAGAGCCCTCAACTCGAATTTCCTAAGCTAACTCATTCATTTTGACTTAGTTACGCAATACAATTTGTGTGAGATAAAATTCATTTCTCTTCTAATTTAATTAGTGAGAGTCATCAAATCCCCCTTTGGGATCACGATTTCTTGAGTACCATTTCAACACTCCCTCTCAAAGGATTCTATTATTACCAATCTTTCTTTTATGGGGTAATTTCTTCTTGTGACGCCTTCGTCAAAGATTTTTCATCTTGATCCTACGTAGAATGTACTCCAATGACATAATCCGCCTACGAACACAATCTCTAAGATGATAATACCCGAATATCAATATGCTTCAACTTTGTCATAGAATACCCAGTTAGCAGATTATTTTTAGGCAACTTTCTGGTTATCAAAATGCACCATCGGATCCATATATTGACCAAACAAACCAACAAGTATCTTCCTCATGCATATGGCCTCCTACCTGTTTCCTATTTTTTGTCATATACTCTTATCTATTAAATGGGTAAATAGATCTATTCATGTTATGCAGAAAGTGTATTGGTGATCATATCTTTAAAGAAGATGCCTCTAATAATGCTCTTCTAGTCGGATGGAGCTCCACCGCAGCTATGCATCGGTGAATCCATGAAAGCTGATATATCTTCTCTACATAATCCATACTACGTAGTGCCTACGTATATCTCAACACATGCTTCTGCATTCAAATATCTTGCTCTAACTTTCACTTTGTTTGGATCGGTTGGTTAGCTGACATCTGTATATATTGAGTGTGTATTCATCTCATAAGTGAACCCACAAACACATAAATAGTAACATCCACTACTTAGCTGAAGTAGCATCCTCCTTCCTCCATTTCCATAGAGTCTCCATGGGTTTGCCCTCCATGAACTTCCTCGGAGACACTCCTTGGCATACTTTCCATGAGACAAAAATAGCTCCCCATCTCTTTGCCATATTTCCAATCCAAGGAAATAGTGCAAGAGCCCATGTCCTTCATCTAAAATTCTCTTGGAAGGTCCTCTTTGAAAGACTTTGTGCTTCTCATCACTGGTAGTATCATATCATCGACATAATTACAGAATCAAAATCTTACCATCAACCACAATATGATATAAGTTTTCATTCAATTCACTCTTGGTGAATCATAACCGGTGAAAATAGTATCAATCTGGTGTACCAAGCACGGGGTTCTTGGCTAACCCATACGATTATATACGATTAACGCACACATCGCAGCTCTTACTGTCTAATGTACAAAAACTTTACGGCTTCCTCAATGTATAGTTCTTCCTAAATAACTCAACTGAGAGAGTTGTCTTTACATCCATCTAATGTATCTTCCATGCCATCTACCTTGAAAGTGAAAGGATGGATATAATATATGATTACCTTAGAATTTGGTGCAAAAGTATCATCATATTCAATCCCACTCACGAGAGAACCCCTTTGGCCACAAATATATCCTTGTGCTTCCCCACACTCCCATTTGTTGCTTGCTTCACCTTGTAAACCCTCCTGGATTCTACAACTAACATCCCCCTTGGTCTTGGGACAAATTCCCATGCATTTTTTTCTTATGATGGAATAATACTCCTCGATCATGGCATCAACCCACACTAGTTCTTTGCATTTCTTCCTCAAAATAGGATGGTTATATCTCAATACCTTCACTCATAAGAGCCATGTATCTATTGTACCGCTACGGGGACCTTCTTTTCTTGTGTTGTGATGTGGGTGCTCCCACATTATCTCCCGCATCTAGCAATAATGTCGGCCTCTGCGGGTGTGCTTCCTTCCATCTCTCTGGTAGACGGATGCATGAGTGGTTTCTACCACTCTCGTTCCCTCTGCTTGTGGCTACTCAACATCCTGAGGTTCGGCCTTTGAAGCAAGAGCTCCTCAGCGCATGCAACTCGAGCTCCCTCTCAAGGGAAAATCACATGGCTTTGTATTCATCAAATTTCCTGTCTTTCTAACCAGCCATCTGTGTGTTGGCAATTACACCCCGATAGTTGTGAGGTGTATCAGTGTGGCTCCAAAAGCACCCCAAAGTTTCTTTTGGATCGGGCTTCTTCATGGCATCTTTGGTCACATGGCAATAAATATATGAACCAAAAATTTTAAAATATGACACATCTAGTCTCTTACACAGAAAATCACTCCTCACAGTGCTACTCATCTGATCGATGAGGACTTATGTTATGCACAAATATTGTTGTATTGCATGCTTATTAAAAGATGCAACAATAGGCCTTGATCATAAAATGTAAATTCTTCTCCCACAATAGTTTTGTTCGTTTCTTCTGCCTTCGGTTATGTTGTGGGTTATGAGGTGCAATAAATTCTCTTCGAAATTTTTATGAGGCACATAAGTTATTGAATCCGTTAGAGATGTATTCTCCACCATTTTTTGCTCCTTAGATCCTTCACCTTCTTCCCACTGTATATCTCTCTACAAGTTCCTTGAACTCACAAAACTTGGAGAACGTTTTATATTTCTTATGCATGAAGAAAATCCAACACTTTCTTGAAAAATCATAAAAAAAATCACACAATGCACATGCTTTTCCATGGAAGATATCGACAATGGTCCACAAACATACGGGTAAAATCTCTCCAAGGATCACCTTGGCTCAGAAGTGAAAGGTGGATTTGGTATACTTCCCAACGTACACCCTTTGCATGTGTCTCTCTCTACAAGTGCACCCTTTGGAAGTCCTATAGAAATCTGTTGCATTATGCCATGATGTTGTGGTGTAGATGGCCCAACCTCTGTGCCATAACTCATGAGTATCGATTTTCCACCTTCTACTTGCCTTAGTGGTAAATGTTGCCTGATCTTCCACATCCAGTTTGTAGAGATTCTTTACTCGAACCCCAATCTTTTCACCTGTCCTGTGGCTTTGTGATGAATGAACACATTTCCTTCACTGAATATCACATCATAGCCATGATATTCCAACATAGAAACATAAATTGAATTCTTCTTTACACCAGGAACATGCATGACATATTTTTTAACGTGAGTGGATTACACGACTCCTACGAAAGTTGGTTGTACCTACACCGGTAGCGTTATACCTCTCGTCGTCACCCATATCGATGTGCATCTGGGAATCCTTCTCCTCCGAGCTACTGAATAATTCCTTGCTTATAGTCCATGGAGATGAAGCTCCACTATCGAAGCACCACACGAGAACCCATGCATGCGATGAGGGTGAAGTCATACTCGAACTATGAAGCTAATGCTTCACCCGTTTCTCCTCTTGAGGCCTTATTGGTGTTCTTATTTTGTGGACATTTTGTGGCATAATGTCCATTCTCATGATAGTTGAAACATTTTACGCTTGGCAATTCTTTCTTCTTGCCTACCTTGCTAGTATCGAGTTTGGAATGGGACACCTTCCTTTTCCTTTCTTTACCTTTCCATCCAAGGCACAATTCTCCTCATCATCAGTATTTTATGAGGATCCATCTCTAGTGATCCACCGAATTTCTTCTTGTTCTAGATCATACCATAGTCGCTCCCAATATGGTAGCTTCTCCCTTCCATTAATAGAGTCATGGTATCTATTCCGGCTCTTTTTTGAGCTGTAAAATCTAGGCTCACCAGTATTCGAGGCAACAACTATCCCAACACTTCCAAGCTCATCTGCGACATTGGGTGGACTTCATCAAGTATTTTTTGAATCATATCGCCCTTCTCATTTTAATCTTTACGAGCTTGTATCTCTTCGCTAGCTTCCTGTGGTATTTGCTGTTTCGATACAAATATGTCAGGCTTTCCACGGCGCATATGGAGTCGCCTTCCCGTGGAGACTTGGGGGAGAAATATGATCTCGAACTCCCTATAATAAGATCCTTCTCGCCTTTTCTACATTCTTCTTCCATGCATCAAGAAGTTGAGAATTTTCTGTTGCGGGTTATTGTTATGGGAAAAGCTACCCTAAGGTCTGGGTTGAGGGACCTAACAGAGTGGATGGGATATCATCACAAGAAGCACTCTAATTATCAGTTTTATTCTTGAACTATAAAATTGAGGATGGAGCGACCTTACTGTTTGTCCTACGTTTGGGGTCTATCCGTGGGGGGTGCATAAATCCCCTTAGCTACTCCTCATGCTCAAAACTTTTGCATATCAATCAAGGAAAATCACACAAACTAGTTTCATAGCATATATGTCACAGATGTCGGCATGTTAGCATATGTAATCTCATAAAAATAACATGAAATAAACCATTCAAGATCACTCAACATGTATAGGATACATATAACACATAGACATCGAACATGACGGTACTTCTTTTATTGATAATATGTAAAGAAAATGGAGAAATCACTAGAGATGCACTTCATGAAAACCAGCAAAACCGTCCTTCGGATCCGTCCAACCCTAGCCTCTGAACCTCTTCCATAAAGGGTGCACAAGATCCATCACCGTAAGTGGGGGTGGGCATCACGAGAAAAAAAGAGGTTTCCTAAACCTGGGAAGTGTAGGAGACACATGGAAATATAAGACTTGACTAGGGCTATAACGGGCTATAATATCAGTAGAATTTTGTCTCTCCTCCTTAGGCCATTCCATTGAGGTGTCATTTATACTTCCTCAAATTAGTTTTCGAGTTGGGGAATAGTTATGCCACGAGGCTGGGGTAGTTAAGTTACAGAAAAACTGTAAACCCACCTACTTTAATAGGAGTTATATATATATATATATATATATATATATATATATATATATATATATATATATATATATATATATATATATATGTATATGTATATGTATATGTATGTATATGTATATATGTATATGTATATATATATAAGATACGCGGGCCAGCCATGGATGGACCCACGTACGCACGGAAAAAAGCGGGAGTCACATATGGATTTTAAATTATTGTTTTTAAGAAGCGTGATCAAGTATGAATGGAAGGGTTTCCCAAGGACAATGCATAAATCATCAAGTATATAGAGGTGTTAAATGATGCTATAACGGTTGTGAAACATTGGTATCTATGAAAGCCTTCGGTCTGTTGTCCTCGAGCACTGCCTCCATCCTTTCCTTCCATGCAATATAATTTGAATTTCCCTCGAGTGCATATTCGAGACTCGAGCCATTGAAAGAAATATTTGATCTGTTCTTTGGATCCCGAAGCATAAATATGAAAATTCGAACTTAATCAAAACAAACTATGTTCTTCTCTTCTTATTATGATTCTTGGTGCTCTAATTACATGTAGAAATTATACTAACAATGAGATTCAATATTATGTTTAATGTACTAAAACAAGATATTTGAATCCTTCTACGATTTGTGGAAACAAAGCGATAACAATCACATAACAAGTAAGAGAAAGACCATATACGGAAGCCACGGGCGCGGGGTTTAACCACGGCCCAAACCACGTCACAAACAAACCAACCATCATTCAGCGCGGTCATCTGACTCGCGGTGACATGATACCATACTGCCTGCGATTGGTAGGCGGATATGACTCACGGTGGTTTTCGAAACGATCAACATATAACCACAGTTCAACCGACAGAGTTGGGATTTGTGTTATGATGCAGAGATAACTCGCTAGTAAACCACCGTTCAAACTATATTTTCATTCAAATTTAATGAGCTCGACGAAATTAAACCAAACCACGGTGTAACAACCCAACCATGGTCAAAATAGTAGTAAAGTTTTGGCATGACAATTTTTTTAACGAGCCCACATCCAGCGACGGCACGAGTTTTCACCACATGACCAGTCCATCGGTTCATGGGGGTCACCGTACCTTTTAAAGTGATTTCACCTGAACCGACACGAATCTTGCCGGTGCAAGGTGAAATATTCACTCCATGATGCCGAAATTCATGATAGCAGGATGGATGCGGTGGGTGCAAATTGTAGCATGGTTAGAGAATTGTTAGGGCATAACTCAAATAGTTTTTGACCTTTTTGAGTGCGGAAAAGGGCCAGGTTAAGGATTTGACTATTCTAGAGCCATTGGAGACATTATTTTTGCGTATGAGCACTTCAAATCCATTTAAACACATGTTTTGAGCATAATGAAAGAGGCCCAACATTGGAAGTCAGACTAGGAGATGTAGCCCATGAGGGGTGAACTCCTTCATCATTTTTGTCTTGTGTTACTATTATGGTATTATTGTCTCTTGTTATTTTCTGCAAAAATTAGTTTAAACACTTAATTTTTGTGTAATTGCAATTGTAATTGCATAAAAAACAAAATTTTACTTGCAAATTTAATCAAAACCCTTCAAGTTTTATAATACATATAAGTTTATCATAGCTTTGGTTCCTTTGTTATATTCACGGTTTAATTTTTTTCAAGTGTTTATGATTCTTACAGGAGGTTGAATCTCAAAAGAGGAGAAGGAAAACTTGTGGGAGAAATTCCTCAAAGCTAGTTCAAGGAGAGCACATTTGCAACAATCTCCACCACAAGTTTCACCAAATACCACACCACTCATGACACATGAAGGAGAGCACGATAATATGGTAAGAAGATATGAAATTATTTTAAGAAATAATTCCTTGACATGACTGAGATGGTGAAAGTTCTCTATGAGGAAATGAATTCAAGGTTGCAAGGTGAGAGATCAAACCCTCCAAATGGAAATGGAGGACATGGAGAAAAAGCCTCCAAAATGGAATGGAAGAAATTGTGATAAACCACCTCTAACTCCACCTTTCTCCTCACCTTAATCTTCACCATCATCATATTCTACATCAACCCCTTCACAAACACCTTCACATTCTCCAGTGGGACATGGTAAATCTCCATTTTTAAAACTTGACATAAATTTTAAATTTCCTGCAGCATAATGTGAGGTAATCTTTGAGAAATTAGATAACTAGTTTGGTCATCTTGAAGTGTATTGTAGGATAAAAGGTATCAAGGATGATGGAAGGACAAGTTTCGACTTGCTTCATTAATGTTGGAAAGTGCAACACACACTCATTTGGTAGAATCTAAAACTCAAGAGGACATGAAGAAACATGGTAAGGTTTTATCCAATTGGATTGATTTTGTTGTTGCATTAAGAAGACAATTTTATCCTTTAGCATACATGCATAAAGCTATAATGGATTGAAAAAACTTTAGGCAATTAAAGGTTAGTGTGCAGTAAAGTTATACCCAAGAGTTTAGAAGGGAAAACATTGATATTGGGTGTAGATTTATCCTCTCAAGACAATTTACTCAAATACATTGGAGGTCTACATGGGTACTTCAGACTTTGCTATTCTCATGTTTAACCTTACAAATTTAGATGAGGTTTGACCTTTAGGAAACACATCTAGAATTAAGAGCAAAATAATGTTTCTAAAGAAACTAGTAAGAACTCATTTGAGTCTGGAGACAAAGGAAAGGAGAAGTTCAAAGGAAAAGGGAAGAAGTATGCTTCCATCAAGAAGGAGATATAAAAACTCACATGTAAACATTGTTCCAAAGAAGGCCATGATGAATACTGCTGTTGGAAAATTCATCTTTTGAGATGAGACCTAAAAATTTTTGAAAGGAGAAAAGAAAATTTTGTTGCAGCTATACAACAAGATTTGGGTTATGATTCCAAAAGATGAAACAAATATCACATCCATGGGATTAAAATTTGTAAAATTTCAAGTACTAGTTCTTCAAATAGCATCGATTAAACGCAATATGAAAAAACAAGAATAGAGCTTTTCCACATTAGATTTATTTCAAAACATACCAAGATAGATAATTTGTTTGATAGTGGATCACAAGCAAACCTTATTGAAGACATTGTCGAAAACTAAATTTGGAAACCATTCCTCATCCTAAACCCTATCCTTTAGGTTGGGTATGTGACAATACAAAATTGCAAGTGACAAGAAAATGCATACTTGGATTTCCATCAATGAAAACTTCCTTGATGAGATAGAACTTGATGTAGTCCTACTTGATATCTATGGTATTATTTTGGGAAGCAGTATCCATGTCATAGGAGAGCCATTTTTCATATCCATGGGCACTCTGTTTGTTTAAAAATGGGATTGAGTACATTGTTAGAGTGTATAACAGAAAATTTAGTTTATCTCATGTGGTGTTGGAAAAATGAGGCTTGTTAATGCTAGTCATAATTTTGCATTGTTAATGTTCAAGCACAAAGGTGTTGAGGAATATAGAGACTTTCAAGGATATGTATTGAGTTTGAAATATGATCTGATTTTGGTTTCTAATTCATGTGATAAGATGTTTCAAGAGTGTAACATGTTTCCTCTAAAAGAGGAAAACAACATGAAGTGTAGTGTAGCAATATGCATCATTGTTGAACATTAGTATGAGCAAGATGCTGAGTATTAAAGAGTGCGAGGTGTTCATATATGAAAAAGCTATTTGACAGAGGACATTGGTTCCATAAGACATGTTCTTGTGGGTTTCATAATGTTTTGGATTTGAAGAAGGATGGTACATGGCGATGGCAATCACATTTGGTAAAGATTCAAGATAAGTGCAAGGCTAGATATGCTAATCATTGTAATGACTACGGTATTCAAGGTGATGTGAACTTGAAATTGTCTAAGTCTCATTTGATTGAAGATCAAGGAGGGCATGTTCAAATTCATTCAGGCGGTTTATTTTATGAATATCTTGAAACATTGTGAAGATATCCTCACAACAAGCATGGACTTCAAAACAAGGAAAGTGATACCTTCATGAGAGGCTCAAAGAGATAATCCAAGCAAAGCTAAATGGGTTGAGATTGGAAGGGTGAGGGAAGCTGTGCCCTCATATGTTTGTTGACTGAAAATGAGATTTTGGAGGTCAAAAGCTTCCAATGGGGAGGAATGATCTGGGGATCAGTAAAGTGTTCAAAATTCAAAGTGTTCGAAGTGCTTGAAACCCGGCCTTGAAATAAATATCTAGTACCTTGAATCCAAAGAAACTCGTTTCACTCAAAACGGATATCGTATGCTCGATGTCGTGTTTTGACCATTTCTCAAAAAACTAATTTTTTTGTAATTTGGGTTGCGGGTATGCCCAATCAACGGTACGTACGTTGACTAGGCATGTGACGGGAATATTCATTGTGCATTTTGGGCCAATGGCCTTACTTAGTGTCTCCTTTGGATTGGTTGAATTTTTTTTGGTTTTGATTGGTTTTTTGGTTTGTTTGACTTGGTCAATCAGAGGAGAGCCACATGGGCCAATGAATATATACCATTGGCCTCTGATGTGTTAAGATTTTGGTATGGGTCTAAGCGACCTCCATGTGAATCAAATGGGAGACCTCCACGGTGGCAACCTGGAGTGCTCCACCAACTGCGCCACTAATGTTCCTTGTAAACCATAGGACGTGAATGCTATTTAAAGTTTCACGAGGTTGCACAATGGGGGGTCGGGGTCGGGGTTAACCCCTGGTCCCATTCCCACCCCATACCACGAGACCGTGGGCACGGGCAGCCGAGTGCGAGGTTAACTGCGGCCCCAAACCTATGACGCAAACAAACATCCACCATTCAAACCGGCAATCAATACAACTCGGCGGTGACATGATACCATACCATATTGAAGTAGGTAGGTATGACCTTTAGTGGTTTCAAACCCTAGCAACATGTACACGAGTTCAACTTGGAGCGAGGTTGGGGTTTGTGTTATGGTGCATAGGTGATAACCTCGGCGATAAACAAGCTTGTCCAAACTATAGTTGTTATGCACAATTAATGAACTCGACGAAATTAAAGCTTGACCATGGTATAACAACTTCGTCACTGATAAGTTAAAACAATAGTTAAGTTTTTCGCACGATAGTTTTGGTGACCCACATCCAACGACACAATTTTAAACGCGTGGCCCTTATCCATCGGTTTGTGGGGTCACCACGCCTTTTCGAGGTGAAAATTTGCACCCAAACCAACGCAAATCTCATGTTTGTGCGGGCGAAATTATCACTCCATGGCCAGCAGAAATTTGTGTAACATGTAAGATGGATAATAGGTGGGGTGTGAATTGTAGCACGGTTAGCGGAGAAATTGTTCTAGAGAATAACTCGGTCGAGGTCCTGACATTTTTTAGCATAGAAAGAGGCCATATAGGAGTTTTTAACTATTTTAGAGCCATTGGAGACATTATATTTTCATTATGACCTTTCTTTGCAAATCTATGTAAACACATATTTTTTTAGAATAATGAAGAATGCA
Source organism: Pinus albicaulis (assembly GCA_034641835.2). Classification (NCBI taxonomy): domain Eukaryota; kingdom Viridiplantae; phylum Streptophyta; class Pinopsida; order Pinales; family Pinaceae; genus Pinus; species Pinus albicaulis. The sequence goes on along the minus strand of CM076576.1, from coordinate 418,973,649 downwards.
ACATTGGAAGTTGGACTAGGAGATGTAGCCAAAAGTGGTGAACTCCTTCATTGTTTTTTGTCTTATCTTTCTATTATGATATTATTGTCTCTGTTATTTGCTGCAAAATTGAGTTTAATCCTTGATGCACATTGTAATTGAAACTTACCTAATTGCATAAAAAAAGCATAAAATTTCACTTGCAAATTTCATCAAAAACCTTCCATTTTATAATACGGATCATTATATTCATCATTCTTCTTTATAATTATGTATCCCTACCAAAATGGAATTTTCATATAATATAAGTTTTGGACAATATTTAGGCTTACTTGGGAATATAGTTTTTTTTTTTTTCTTTCCATTTTTATTATTCAATAATGCTTCTAAATTTATTCGTATTTATTAGGCCTTTGATCTAAGAAATAGTGAAACCCTCGAGTACGTTTTTTCTATGGTCATGTTGTAGTTGTTGAATGCATTTCTATGTACTATGGTATTTTTGGAATTTTATCCTTGCTTCATTTTCCCATGCTTTGTAGAATGGAAATGTCATGAAGTAAGGTCTGATCCCTTTTCTTTCCCTTGAGGGTGGCATTTCCTACACTCCCTTTCCATTTTTTTTTGTAATTAATTTCAAGATCATAATTGAGCATCATTATCGCCAATTTTTATTACTCTTCTAAATGGACCATTGTTCTAAGAAGTGCTTCTAAGTACCATTCTTTTATTTTACTTTAAAGGTTTTATTATTATAGAAGGACATCATGTCCATAGCCAACACTTCATTCTCATAAATGGGTTGAAAACATTTATTTCATTTAAGTTGACATCATTTAAAATGTAAGATTCCTTCATTCTTGTGTTAAATTTGTAGAAATGACATATTTATAAGGTACAATACTCATAATGAGGTTTTGTGAAGCTAAGAATGGCCCAATATAGGAGTTCTATGTATGGTGTATTAAAGTTTCTCTCAAAGGATTAAGTTGCTTCTTGAGTCTAAAAATAATTATCTTTCTCTGAGAAGTAGATTTTCTTTTATATAAGGAGTTTTTTTATATTACCATAATTTTTAATAATTTTACAATAATATGCCATCAATCCTAAGAATACCCCTAAGATACTTCTTTTTACGGGACTTTTCCATTTCTTCATAGATTTGATATTTTAGGGTTCACCTTAACACCCTCATGAGATATAATATCCCTAGATTTCCAATTTGTGAACCCAATAGTCACACTTGGAAGGTTTTGCATATAGTTGTTGCTTGTCTAATACTTTTAAGATATTGTCAACTTGTTGGGAACATGCTCTTAAATTTTTTCGATTTAATATATCTCCCAAAACTACTAACAAATTTTCTAAACGGTCTTGAACATAGAGTTTATCAAGCTTTGAAATGTGGAAAGTGCATCACTGAGCCCAAAAGGCATCACACAAACTCATTATTAACTTCATGTGTTATAAATTTTTTAGTGGGGATGTTTTCTTCCTTCGCTCCAATACAATAATATTGTTGAATGGAGATCCAATTTGAGAGTCGAGAACATTGTTAAAATGCAATCCCACTTAAAAAATATTAAAGATGGGGGCTATAAAACTTATCTTTAAAAATAATCTAGTTTGTCCTCTATAATATAGAAACATATGCTATGAAAGATCAATTTGTAAACCATCCCCATTGGAAAAGAGAAAGCAATTTGGATGGCATGCCATCTAGGATAGAGTTAGAAGTAATGCTTCATGTGATAAATTGGATAGTGTAATCATGATTTAAAGTAAGAGGAAGGAATTTTGGGATTTAAAAAAAAATACGTTTGAATGATAATTCGATAAATATTTGGAAATATAATGGCATAATGTGATTAGATATTTGAAAAGTTCCTATAAAAACACATGTCAACTATTGTTAATGTATTTAACCACTAGACCCTTAAAAATCACATCAACACCACCCATTTGGATTAATGATTGGTATATTGAATAAATAATCCCACCATAGATTTTCCCAGGAATAATAATCCCCAATAATTAGCTTAATACTATGGTTCTTCCATGAAAAAAATTATTATTCCTTCATTTGTCTTGATTACTTGAAACTACGAAGTTGGTTAATATACAACAATCGAGAAGTTTGACTAATTTGTGGTTCATGCAATTATGAGTACTACAATAATTTGGAAATTTTCATTGTTTTGTCTTGATATTTATTTCCATATTGAGGTTTTATATATTGCTAATGTTGGTTGTTGAAAATGGAAACAAGAAAATCCTCATTTAATTTTCCCTTGAATTAAATTAGGAGAAAATTGCAATTCCACATCACAGGAACAACAAGAATGTGTTAACTAATTTAGTTTGACTTATTTGGATCTGAGTCGATTTGAGGGCCTAACTTGACTCATGTAGAGTGGTTCCTAAATTTTATGAGCCTAGGTTGAGTTTAATTTGAGTTGTAATAATTTAATTCGATTAAAGTTGGTTAAACTAGTTCAAGTTTATTGGAGGAACTAGTGGAAGGTCCTATTAGTGGGGTGTGTATTGAGTGATCAACCATTTAGCTGATAAATCAACCATAATTAACTCATGCATGCCATTAAATACGAGTTACTTAGTTGAGATTGAAGTTCGAATTCGGTGTACTATCGAGTTGTATAACTATCGAGTTGTACATGTGGTGCATGCGGTTAGAAAAGGACCTATGGGGATTGCATAGTTTAGGATGGATATTTCCCTAATTAATAGGGGCTAATTCCTTGAGAAACAATGCAAGGAAATAGGAGCTTGACGGAGTGGCAGAATTGGCTAAGTATTGGACGAGTCGACTTTTGAGGCAGTGAGGTAGATTATACTTGTGTAGATATTGTTTAGGCTTGAACAAGAGTTGTATTTATTATATATTTTCTGATTAATGCAATATAGATAGGGAAGGTTTTTTTGAGTAGTGGCTTTCCCCTAGATATATCCTCATGTTATGTGTGTTAATTGATTCATGTCGCATGTTTTTAATATTGCTTCTCAATCGTGAATTTATTTCCGTAGATGACTAGGGTAGATTAAAGTCTATTGCTTTAGTAAATTACATTAGTAGTTTGAATCTACAAGGAATTTCTATATTGTATCGAGCTAGATTCGCAGTGGAGGAGAGAATTCAAATTTATCATTTCGGGATGAATGAGGTTGCATATCTATTCTTCAAAGCTATTAGGATGGTGTTCTATGGTCTAAGGCTTGAGTATTCCCTTGAGGGTAGCTCGAATTATATTTCTTGGAAGGGTCGGATGGAAGTATTAATGGAAGACAATGGGTTGAAGGAATTCATTGATAATGATGTCCTGAAACCAAAACTAGTGGATTATCAAGATCTAACATATTGGAAGAAGAGTGTATCCAAAGGAAAGGAGGATCATATTGGAGGAGTAAGCCTGCATGCTCTCTAATATCCTGAGGGGAAAGAAACTCCATATGCAATGTGGCAGGACATTGATATAATTGTTCTAGAACAATAGTGACCACGAAGATGGCACTCAAGATAAGCTTCATAATATCGAAATTCGGAAGAGACGACACAATACCATAGTACCTCGGTGGGTTCACACAATGTCGTGATGAACTTGGGGTATTGGTATTGGGATTTTAGAAAGATAATCTAGTAATCCTATCAATTCTAGGACTTCCCAAGTGCGCTTAGAAACTACCATGATTTGGTCAATGGGAGGAGAAGCTACCAAAATGGGAAATATTATGGTCATATTTGGTATAGGAAGAGCTCATACGGAGACACCGAGACAAGACCTCATCCGAGGTTTAGGATGAGGAGAATTGTCTGTAGGCGGAAAGGAAAATAAAGGGAAAGGAAGAAATCCCAATCCAAAGGATATTTTGGTCAAGTGGGAAAGAATAAAGACTTGTCGAAGATTAAAATTTTTCACTATCATGGGCTAGGACACTATGCCACAAAGTGTACGCACAACAAGGCCACGAATCCTTTAGGAGGAGTGGCGAGGTGAAGCTCTAGCTTCACAATTCGAAGTTGGATTTCACCTTCATTGCATGCATGGTGACATCGTTGATGGGTAACATGTGGTATCTAGATAATGGAGCCTGTTCCATATGACGTACAACAAATAATTTTTTCGGCGATTTGGAGGAGAAGGATCTTCAAAGGCACATCGAGATGGGAGTGATGGAAGGTATAGCGTGACCGACATTGGTACAGTTACTTTTTAGATGGACTCTCGTTCTCCTCCCACATTAAAATATTTGATGTATGTTAAGAGCTGCGAAGAAAAATTTAGTTTTAGTTTCTATCATTTGGAATATCATGGATACGATGTGATATTTAGCAAAAGGAAAGGCTTTCCCTTTGTCACATCGCAATGGGACAAGTGAAGCGAATCGGGGTTTGAGTGAATAACCTCTATAATTTAGATGTAGAAGACTATCTTGCTTTGAGCATGAAAGAATAGAAAGGTTCAAAGCCAAGACAATGATGAATTATGGCATAGGCGAATTGGGTGATTTGAACCATGGAGATTTGAAGATCATGCAGCAAATTTCTACATAACTTCCCAAGGGTGCACTAGAGCGGCGAGATACATGGAAAGGGTGGACACTAGGGAAGTACACCAAAGCCACCTTTCATGATAAGGACAGAGCATAAGAAGTCCTTGAAGAGTTCCTCATATGTGTGTGGACCTTTCTCGATAGCCTCCATGACCAAGCACAAGATTATGTTATATTTGTAGATTATTTCTCATGTAAGTAGTGGATTTTCTTCATGCGAGGAAGAAAGACCGGACATTCTCCAAATTTTTTGAATTTAAAAGAACTTGTTGAGAAATACATTGGTAGGAAAGTGAAGGCTCTCATGAGTGATAATGGTGGAGAATATGTTTCGAATGAGTTCAAATCTTCTGTAAAAGAAGGCATTCGATGGGATTTAATAACACCCCATAACCCATAGTAGAACAAGGTTACGCCGAAAGGAAGAATATAAGTATTGTGGGAGTTCCACGGTTAATGTTGCATGATTAGTGCTTACCATTTCACATGAGTTGAAGCATACGCTTACAATGGTATATGTGAAGAACAAGAGTCCTCATTGGACTCTCGAGATGAATACCATAGGAAGAAGCTTTTCGGGGGAAGAAAATAGATGTGTCACACTTTAGGATCTTTGGTTCATCGATTTGCGCCAATGTTTCCAAGGATGCAAGGGAAAATATAGAGCCGTCGAGTTGAGTTGGGAATATTTTTGGGGTACAGCGATACATCTCCCCAATATCTGGGTGTCTGTCATCTCACGTGATGAAATTTTTTCACTTAGATATGTGAAGTTCGATGAAGATAAGGACATGAGATGTTCCCTTGAGAGGGAGCTAATTGAATGCGGGCAGGAGCTTTTGAATCAAGGAAGAACCTCGAGGATGTTTTGGAGAAACCACAAGCGAGAGGATAAGAGAGTGGAAGAACCCACTCATGCGGATACATCCGGAGATGGAAGAAATCACACGAGAGAAGGCGACATATTATTGCACGATGCTTTAGTGTAATATCCCAAAAAGAATTTGCTCAACAAAACAAGCCAGAAAACGCATTTTTCGAGGATGTGTGCTTCAGCAACAAGATCATCCCTTGGATTCCTTATATATGGTAATCTAAGACCCAATTCGAAGAGGATATCAGAAACAAAACAAACTAGGTGAGGCAAGCAGGCCTCCCACACCTAGTACAACTGATAAATATCCAATGGGGGCTATGACAATATAAAAACACTTTATTGGAGTAGAAATAGGCTAATAACACATGGTGGAATATCAACACTCCTAATATCAGTAATATATTCAGCAGCAAGAAATTGATCTATCCCTTCAACCAAAAGTGGGGAAAAACAATGATTTAAGCTAAAAGGTTATTTTCAGAAATATGCGTAAGAAAAGGGAAAGTGACGGTTTTATCTGTTATATTAGGTAATTAGGGACTCCCATACCGAATTTCAGATTAAAAAAATCGTTATAGCTAAGTTAAGCAGTTCCTTACTCAAAATGGCTTAAAAATGCGTTCCCATGACCTAGAGTATCACGAAGTGCGAAGCACGAGATAGCGTGATTTTATGAAGGGTTTAATTGTAATAGGGTCTGAAAAGGAAATAATTAAATTGGATTATTGATATGGATCAAACAATATACATGAGAAAAACGAGTTTTGACATGAATAAACCCTCGAAATATAGAGGTGTTGCACCATGTATTAAAGGCGAAGAACTTGACATCGTAATTTTCGAGAGGGGCTGAAGCGATGTTTTATTATATATCAGATCTAGAATATATTTACATAAAAATATATATCTGTATAGATCTATATTCCAAAGAGGCTCTTATTTACACTCCCCTTTGGGATCTCGGCAAAAGATGGATATCAATTAATAGATGCGAGATCTAAGCCACGGAACTGCGGTAATCTTCGAGAATTTCTGAATCTTGTGATACACAACAGATGAGATCTAAAACTAACATTTATTGGTTTTCCAATCCATGGATCACCGGTGAAGGAAGGATCCCTTTCACCAAAGATCTTTCCTTCAATTTATACACAAACCCCACTACAACTCTACCCGGTAGAAAGGACGCGGTCTCTTCAAGGAACTGCGTTGATGGTGATGTAGAATACTTTGGCCTGATGCTAATATCAAAAATAAAGCTCAACAATCGCATACTCTTCCCGGGAGGTTAAAAGACACACTCAACGAGAAAAGGCTCCGTACAAGCTAGATGCGAGCAGGATCTGGTATTCACTAACTGTAGGCTTACGAAAGCAAAGCAAACCCTCACATTGGATCTGCATTACGGTTGAAATTAGAAGCTTGAATCTCCATCCACGATAGAGTGAATGACAATACCAAGCTCTCCCAAAGAGCTCTATCAAGGAAGATGGAACTCTGTAGCAGGAAATTCCAATGCAATAGGCTAATGACCAAGAGAAAGTTGTTTGTCTAAACGGACGGCAATTGAGAAATAAAATCATTGAACAACCTCAACATGTTGCCTTCCCCTTCCTTTTCTAAGATGATAGCTTTCCAAAACCTTAAACCACCTTCATTCATTTAACCCTTTTCACATGGAGGACCTCCTTCTAGAACTACGCTGATCCTCTAGGAGGTTCAATGCATACGAATTTGTGTTGTGATTTGGTCTGGTGACCCAATCAAATGGCTCAATCCTATTTCTTACAAGTGGATTTTATCAAGACGACCTTGATTTTACCTCATTCACATTGGGCATGTATTTATTCTTTTATTAGGAGTTTTTGACCCTCCTTTGCATAGTCTTTGAACAAAGAAAACAAAATGAAATTGAATATTCCTATTAAAACAGGAATATTACGGTAGAGAGAATGTGGGAGGACCCACATCACAGGTGTAGGAAGAGGAGGTCACCATATCGGTACCTTTGGGTACATGGCCTCTAGATGGTGACATAGTTTAGACGAGAACCATCCTCATTCAAGGAAATGGGTGTAGAAGCTAACATGGGTTGATGCCATGTTAGAGGCATATTAGTCCATATTTTAAGAAACAATGTTTGGGAAGTGGTCCCAAGACCGAGAGAACAATTCGAGTGGTAGGTTAAAGGTGTATCTCCAAGGTGAATCCAAGCGACAAATGAAACATCGATAAACACAAGGAAATATTTGTGGCCAAGGGGTTTTCTCGAGGTGGAATTGATTACGGAGACATTTTCTCCGGTAGAAGGGTACTCTATCGGATCAGGTATATGACTTGCCGGCGTAGATGGGATGGAAATCCATCATATGGATGTGAGGACAACATTCCTCAATGGAGTGATTGAGGAGGAGGTGGCCATTGAACAACCGAGAAGGATTTGAGACCTTAGACATATATTCGTATGTGCAAATTCATAAAAGTTTTGTATGGATTGAAACAAGTACCCAATGTGCAGTGCACCGGCATTATTTAATATTTCACCGGAGTTCGTCTTCACAAAAAGTGAAGTAGTGAAAACATTTAGCATATTGTTGTTGAAGATAAAATTTTTATTATAGTATTATATGTGGATTATTTGAAATTTAACTTGGAAATTTGATGAGAAGTTGATAAAATCTTGCAAATAGGATCTTGTAGGAATTCGAGATGAAGGACATGGCACTCATGCATTATTTCCTTGATTGGGAAATTTGTAACATTTCTTGTTTTGATAAGTTAGACATTTTAGAAGAAAAATGAAAAAAATGTTAGTATTGAATGTGAATAGAAGAAAAATGGAAAATCTAAAAATGTTAGGATTGGTATGAAAATAAAAAATCAAAAATTAAAAATGTTAGGATAAAATGTTAGGCATAGACAAACAACAAAAAAGAAAAGAAAAATGAAATTGTTTTTGTTTTTTAAATAAAGAAGAAATAGAGCGCGCCACTCAAAATGTCTCTTAAGAAATATTTTAGATAAAGGTAGGTTTATATGGTTAATCATTTTCTAAAACTGATATGATGTATATAAGTGCGCATCAAATAAAGTGTCTACGAGGGTTTAAAGGGCTAAGATCGCACGCGTTCATGTCAACGACCAACATCCGAACCCGCACCCCCCCGGGAGTGTTTTCCGAAACATATACGGGGGGATCCGAAAATAAATTCGTTTTACCAAAACACCACCACCTACGTGTCATCCTCCCATTCGGACACCTTTACCCCCGACCTTGTCAAATCCACTTACCATCTTCATCCCCCTCTAGGGTAGGCTCCAAAACCACCCTTTGACTCATTTGACTCACTCCCACCATTTCATCAATCTTCACTGTCCATTTCACTATCTAATAATAAATTTCCATTTGTCCCTCATCTACCTATTACCATTTATTGTTAACATATATGTTAATCATAACGTTTTAACAATAAATCATCCCACGTATCAACATTCACTGTTTTTGTTTAAAAAATGCATTTGTCTTTTATGTTCAAAACTTTCACTCTATTCTATTTTTCCATCACTATTTCTAGCTACTCTAGCTCTAGCAAAACATATAAGTATACCCACACCGAGTTGTGATCTCAAAGTACCCCGCCGTCTTTGCCAAACTATATATATGAGTATTTATAGACAATCCACTCTTTTTCAATTTTAATGGCTCCTAAGTTAATTTACCTCTTAGGCATGGTACCACCTGGGTCATTGATTTAGATCACCAACCATTATTGGACCACCTCTATCGGATATCTAAGGAAAATTGTGAATTTTATCTTCATGAAAATTCACAATTGGCTCCATCAAATACTTGGTGTGTGTAATAAATCGCCTCTAAGTTAACGTTCTTCAATGTATTTTCCTAAACTTTATTTTTAAATTTACATTTACCTCCTGCCAATTCCGCTATATGCCAGTTAAAGGGTTATAATTTCCCAAAAATGGAGAAACCTTGTTTCATATAAATTCCCATGTAATTGCCAAATTATACGAATCAAAATGAGATATAAAAACCCGAGAAAAGAAACTCAAACTCCCCTCAATAGAAGATCCACAAGCTAAATAATTTTGGGAACTTGAGAAAGAAACGAAGAATTTGTTCAAAAATATCATTGAACAAAGTGACCGGATCTACAAAATGGAAAAAGGAGACTAAGAAACTCCTTAAAGAGAAAGGAGGTTTCTCCCGGTACAAGCCATTCCATTAGCCACATTTCTAATAGGGTACGGTAATAGGGAGGCATCTTCTTCAACAACGGCTACGAGTATCAACATCAACAATAATTTCACATTCTACTACTACATCGGTAGAATTAACTAAAGCCATAGATGATCTAGCCATCGAAGGTAAAGAAATTGAAAAACTTAGAGAACAAGTGTGAAAATTTACATAATATTGTGCAAATATTTCACAAAAATTTTAATGTGTTACATCAAAAAGGTCTTCCTAGATTACATGGTATGGAAGAGATGAATTAGTTCAACTTGAAGATATCAAATGAAGTTATGTGAAATTGTAATATCCCAAAATTGGGGTGGCACGACAAGCTTTCTTCGAAATAACGCACTCCACAGGAGATTTATGCACGGGGAAATGAGTTTTCAGTCCTAGGATCCTTAGACCGGGAAAATATGGAGTCTAGATCCAAAAGGGAGCAAAAAAAAATCAAACTAGGTGTGGTAAACAAATCTCCCACCACCTAGTCTAGCTTAAAAACACCCTACAAGAGGGGGTTTTAACGACTATGCACAAAAATTGCTTTAGAAATAGCACAGGTCTTGGAGAGCATGAGCGAGGAGGCCATGAAATGAGATCAACTTATGAATATACAATGGCAAATTAGAATTACAATGATGCTCTTACATTATACGGTAGAATACGGGAAACAAGAGAAGACGAAATCTTGAAAAAGAAGGTACGCAACACATATATAAGCTGCCAAAATGGCTTGCGGTGTTATTTTAAGGAGTTACGGTAACTAAATATTACATCTCGGATCTAGAGTATATCTATGTACAAATATCAAATCCATTTTTTTAGATGCATCACACTAGAAAGGCTCTATTACAAGATCCCCTTGGGGTTTTGACCAAAACATGCAATACGAAGCGGTCCGGGTTTTAAGTTGTAGATCTGTGATATTTATCGAGAAATTTCTGAAGATGACTTTACATTAAAATAGATGAGATCTATACGAACATGGATCAGCAAGCTAATCCATGGATCACCAAAGTGAAGGCAAAGCCCGGCGGCACGAGAGATCTCTCATCAAAAATGGGATCAAAACACCACTGCGGAACCTCCCTTTGAAATAACGTAGTCCCTCGAGGGAAATTGCGCTTTAGCTTGAAAAAGCTGGATTGGCACATTGCCAAGATACAAATCAGCTCAAACAGTGATGCACTCTTCCGGAGGTTAAAAGACACACTCAACGAGAAGAGGCACCAATACAAGCTAGATGCGAACGGATCTAGAGTTCCACTAACTGCATGACCTACAAAAGAAAACAAACCCTCTTTGGATCTGCGTTGCGGTTGGAAGTAAGAGCTTGGCCCAAAGCTTTGATAGTGGATCAAATCAGCAAAAACTCCTCTAAGAATCCTCAATGGAAGAGGTGAAATCACACGCAGGAACTCCAAGTGCTAAGCGACACAATTCTCAACTGAACAGAGAATGGTATTTGTCTAAACAAACAAGATACTCAAAAATATAGACAATCAACAACCTTCTCTTGGCACACTTCCTTCCTTTTATAATATGAAAGCCTTTGCAAACCCTAAACCACCTTGATGAGTTAGCTCCTTTCACATGAGGGGCATCATGCAGAAGCTGGCGTTGTCCCTTCATGAGGTACATTGAATCTAGATAACCCAATAGATTTGGTCAAAGTTGACCAGTCTCCACCCGGCTCAAACCCCTTTCACACTGAAAGTGATTTATTTACATATTTTGATTTATCCTTGTTCATATGGGCATTGATTTATTCATTCTTTTCGGGGAGTTTTACATGTCCTCGTTTATTCATTTATTCATGCAACGAGAAAGTAAAACAAAAATTCATATTCCACTTAGCTCACGCTAGTGGAATATTATAGAAATTTCGAGAGATAGGTCAAAGTTTTCAAAGGTTATAGGAAGCATTAGAGGAAAGGCATTCATGGAAGGAATGAACTTGGATTTAGCAATTAGAAATGAAATTCCTCATTTATTTTTAGTTAAAACAACCTTTCAAAGATACACAAAAGTAGATGAAATTTACGGAAAGCTAAGTAGATTTTCATTGCCGGATCAAAGTAAATGGGAAAACTTGTGGATTGTTAGAATGACAGGATCGGTATCCATAATAGCTTCGGCTAGCAAGGACTCTATTTCAAAGCGACCTCATCACCGAAATCCTAAAACGTAGAGCCAACGGCTCAATTTAGTTTCGAAATTACTATATTTTTGCAATTTTGTTTAGTAAGCAGTTTGAGATATTTCCACAAAAATATAGATATTTGAATCAGATAGTTTTAAGAAAATTTACTGTAAATACTTCCATAAACAAATTATAAAGGGTTGCACCCTTGGATGAGCACTTTTAAAGCGAAATTGTATATGAGTTGAGATCATTGATTATTAATGAAATGATTTTGGATTTGTTTCAAACATCTTGTCTCCTTGTGAGTCTTTCTAGTTTACATTTCATTTTGTTTTTCCACATATATTTAAGTTTTATGGAGATAAGTAGGTAGAGAAATAAATATCGGTCTATCATAAATCCTCGAAGTTATCATTTATTTTAGATATTGATTTATGAGACTATTTTTTATGTATAAGTCCCTCTACATTTTATTAATTATATGTCATCTTCATAAGGTTAAATATATATTGTTAATTTTTAGACATTATTTATCATATTTTCTTTCTTATGATAAGCTAAAGGTTCAATTTGAATACTTAGTAGATCATAGCTTCTTACATTTATGCCTTTCACATATTATAAAATCAAATCTACTTTGTTTATAAGTAAAAGAACGACCCTTTCTTAATAGTAGGTACTATTAAAGGTTCAAAACATATTCTTTTGTAGTTTGCTCATAGCATTGGTCATCCAAAAAACCCTTTTAAATAAATAACAGAAATATTTTAGATGCTCTTGCATAATTAATTAACCTATAATTATCTCATAGGAAAGTATCCATATTGGCATTGTTTTTGGTCCAGTGGTCTATTTTTCCCTGGGAAAATGATGTAGGTATTCCTTTAAAGGTGAATAAAGTACTAGTAGGTTAAAATATTTCACACGAGCGACTAAAACCAAGAAAGTAGCTCCTTCACGACATACCAAATCTCCTTTTGATTTTGAACTTGTTTCTCCTTTATCGAGACCCGAGGAGATCTTGTGGAAGTAGCCTCTTTAATAAGAAGACTTGATTGCTTCCTCTTCTTTGTACCCTCAACTTTGGGGATATTTCGAGGGCCACCGATCCTTTTAGGTCTAGCCTTTTTGTTCCCCAAAATTTGGATGATCTATCACCAAGGATGTTAGAACCCTTTTCTAAGGGAGTTGATCTCCGGTTAGTTATCTTAGCCCATTCACTAGAATCATATCATATGCACTTGAAGTACCTCGAGAGTCACCTAAATCGAGAAGAAAATTGAATATACATTTACACGAATTAAAACCTATTGGTTTATCTCTCCAATCGATTACTTCTACCTTTCCATCTACTTCTTCTCAACCTGAGGAAACTTTTTCTATATGGCTAAACCCATTATTTTAAAACACAAAGAATAAGTTGAAACATAGGTTTAAGTTAGTCATTAGAACAACTTTGAAATATTCCATAAGGTCACCACTCTTATTACACTCCTCACCTTCTTTTACACCTCCATCATCACCTTCATTTTCATCATCTTCACCTATCATCCTCTTGTGCATCATTATATCCTAATATGGCTGCTTTTCGATGCTGTTATTCAAGCTAGACATCTTTGCTTTACAGCTTCCGAATATACTCAACAATTTTCCTAATGGATATTTGAAACACCTTCCAAGGTTTAACGGAGAAACCGGTTTATGCAGTGAAGATCATTTAGCAACTTTCCTCGAATTTGTTGATAATATGAACATTGGACATGAGAATGTATATATGAGATTGTTTGTTAAATCCCTTGAAAATGTTAGGATCTACTTTAGGCAATTAAGGGCAAATTCTATTCGAAAATTTGGAATGAATTAACACATATTTAAAAACCAATAGAGGGTTAAAAGGATCTTTGCATATTTTCTAACATAATTTGAAGAACTTAAAGAAACCATGGTGAACCGATGCATTTTGACTTCATAAAAAGTTTTAATGGAAATCTATCATAAAATGCCTCTTGATTGTAAACCGTGTGCTTGACGACCAAAGTTAGTTTCCAAAGATTTTGAATATGACTTTGTATTCATGCTATGAAAAGAACATCTCTTACTTTAGAATACATGCAAACTAATGCCATTGAAGTTGAAGCTAATAGACGACTTTAGCTATACTTAAAGCTAAAGGGGCGAAAAGGAAGAGAGGAAAATGAAAACCAACCAGAGGGTTCTTCTTCCAAGACCAAAAATGAATATGAAAATATTAGATAAATAACTTCATTACTTAGGAACCTTTCTAATAGGATTTCAAAAAATAGAAACTCAACCAAGAACGAGTTCAGCAAACTATTTCTGAATACAAGCTCAAGCTCAATTTGGAAAGCCCCTCGGCTTCAAATTCTTCAAAGGCCAAAAAATGATCGGAAAATCTAGCCTCCTTTGTTGATTGATGATCAACAACACGATGAAAGTACCCTTATGATCAACGAAGATATCAATAATATTGAGAATTCATCTGTTCAAAATTCCATTGTCTCTCTTCCTCCAAATCAATCTTCTCGAGAAGATCGAGAAAATTCACAAGTATCTAAATATCAAGCCTTCTACGAATTCTTAATTGCAAAGCGAATATAAGATATGATTTAAGACCAAGAGCAAGACGACCAAACCTCCCTAAAAATCACATTGTAAATGAACCACAAATAAAATCTTCTAAAAACCCAAACAACAACAATTCAACCATTAAATTAGTTAATTGAGACATGTTCAATTGATAAAAATATTTTAACAACCTTGATATTGAAAGGGAATTAGAAAGAGTTAAAATACTCATTCCATTATGCGAACTTTCTAAAAAACCCGGCTATAAAAATCAAGTTTAAAAATGGATTCACGAGTTCAAGTGTTGATGTTGAAGGGGATGTAATAAGCCTACAAGATGAAAAACCTTCGGTAGTATTTGGTCCCCGGTTCGGACATGATTGATGAAGCCCAATGCCACCTTTCTATGTTATTTTGAAGGTACATGATTTCTTATTATATAATTTCATGTTAGACTGCGGATCCTCCCATAATATTATGCTAAAGGTTATTATGGATAAACTTAATTTGGAAATTATAATCTTACCATGATCTATATACCTTTGATTCGAAATATGTACCATTTATTGGAGTTATAAAGGACTTGGTGGTAAATTTAGCTCAAATACCTTGAAGAGTGTGGTATAAGACATTTTTGTCACTCATATTCCTCCTATGTTGTGTGCCAATTTGGGAGGAAACGCTAAATGGACATGTCTTTCATCATTATTCCTATATATGGGGGTTAACACCTTAGGTTGTACGGGGAGGGTTAGAATCATTAATAATGTTTGCAAATCGGATTAAGAAAAAAATCATCCCTGTTATGCGGTTGATCAAAAATTTTGGTTATTTTCAACTATCTTCATATAATTTTTAGAAATTCTCAACTTAAGAATTGAATACGTTGTAGAAAACCCAAAAAATGTCAAGTTTGATATTTGGAAATTATATTTTGATGGATCTTGTTCAAAGGAAGGAGATGGAAATTTTGACGTTGTCCTTATTTCAACGGAAATTAAAATATAACTCAATCCTATAAACTTGAATTTGATTTTACAAATAATGTATGGAAAATGAAGCTTTTATCTAGGATTTGAGTTAGCTAAAAGTATTAAGAAGTGCATAATTTAAGTGTATTAAATGACTCGGAACTCATATTCGAACAAGTTAGGAATATTTTTCAAACAAAGCATCCTATACTTAGTTCTTACAAAAATGAGGTCTTGGATTGATAGGCTTCTTTCAACCATTTAACATCACATCTATCCCCGAGATGAGAATATTCATGTGAATTCCCTAGTTGTTTGACTAGTTCATTGAAATTCACAATTTCAAATGCTCTTGAAATATCAAATTCAAGTCAAATATAGGCCTTTTGTTCACGATAATATTAAATATTGGCAAATATTTGAAGATGATGAAATGCTAAAATATTTTCTACAAGTTATTGATGAATTTACTGCCTTGCAAATTGAAGAATCGATCAGATATTAATGAACTCGATAAGGAAAATCAAACTTCCGAATTAAAATTCAAAAATCATTGACCACAATATCATTAATTTATCTAACAACTTTGTTCCCAAAGGATTGGTCCCTCTTGAAAAATTATTTGACCAAAACAATGTTCCTAAAAATCCAAATCAAATTCACCTAAGGAAGATATTGAAGAGAATGTAATGGAACATACGAAGAAATCGAGAACATTAAAAGCTGCATCTTTACCATAGGAATTGAAAAATGAATATTTAGATATTCTTAAAGCCTATAAATATTTTTTTCTTGGTATTATTATGAATTAAAGACCTATGGCACCTAAATGAGCATAAAATTCCTTTGAAACCTAAAGCAAAACCTTTTTTGAAAAAAATTAAGAGAACCAATCCAATCCTACTTCCTACCAAACTGACAAAGAACTTAAGAAGTTACTTGATTCTTAGATCATAGTTCCATTAATATATTCGGATTGGGTAGAAAAATTTAGTTCTGGTAGAAAGAAAAACGGTGAAATCGGACCCCTACGTGTAGATTTTAGGAACTTAAACAAGTCATCTTTGAAGGATAATTATCCATTACCCAAAATGGATCGGTTGCTTAGTTTATTCTTTAATATAATATGTACTCAGGTGTTTCTTTGGATACGATCAGATAATGGTGAGCCCAAAGGATAGAGAGAAGGCTTGCCTTCACCACTCCTTGGGGTACATTCATGTATGCAAGGATGCCATTTGGATTAACTAATTTGGAGCAACATTTTAGGGAGAGCTATGGATTTAGCATTTGTGGGTAAGAAAAATCAATTTGTTTTTATATATCTTGATTATCTTATCATGTTTTCTAATTCTAAACGAGAAACATTTAAAGCACTTGAGGAAAGTTTTTTGTGGTGTGGAAAATTTGGGATATCACCTCGATCCCAGAAGTCCCCATTTTCAGCCAAAAGAGGAAATTTCTTGGCCATATAATTTCTAATGAAGGAGTGATAATTGATCCCAAAAGAGTTTAAGCTATTCAAGCACTTTCATTTCCAAGGAACAAAAAAGGAAATCTACAATTTTCTTGGAAATATTAACTTCTGGAAAGATTCATACCTAACTATGTCGAAATAGTTAAATATATCAATGATGTGTTGAAATACCATGAAGGTTAAATGGGACAATATGTTAGATATGATTTTTGATTAGATTAAAAATGCCATTTCTAAAGCCCCAACTTTAGTCTTTAGCCCTATTATTCTGAACCAATTAGCATATTTTCCTTTACCTCTAAAACCACCTTAGATTTTTGTTCTTTTGCAAAGTAATAGTGGAGATGATAACCTATTTCTTTTTTCCATCAAGGTCATGAGATATGTTGAACTTAGATATGGAATTGTTAGAGAAACATACATATTCCTGTAGTCCAAGCTTTAAAAGGCTTTTAGAATCTATGTGCTTCATTCATCCATTTCTTGTATATTTCCCAATAATACGGTAGTATTGTGTTAACTCAACGATATTTGATGGGAGAACGGGAAGATGGACTACCCGGATACTTGAGTTTGATCTTAATATCAAAACTACAAAATTGGTAAAGGTTCAAGGTTTAGTTGAACTTTTAGGCGATTAAAATTGTAATATTTTGGGATAAATTACGGTTTTTTGAAATCTCGGATGGGAAGAAACCACAAGGACCTTCTCAAATATTAGAAGGAAGAATCCACAAGAACCTTCTCAAATATCGGTAGGGAATAATCCACAAGAATCTTCCCAAAACTCGGAAGGGAAGAATACCCAATAACATCTCAAAACTCAAAAGGGAAGAATCCCACAAAGAACCTTCTCAAAACTCTAAAGGAAGAATCCACGAGAACATTCATCTTGGTCAATCGGTTCCTGTTATATTGATGAGAAATTATTGATGTCGAGAATGGTACTCTAATATTGTACATTTTCTTATAAACTTTGAGTGTCCTTACGATTCACAAAAAACAATATTAGACACTAAAGTTAAAGGCCATAAAATATTGTATCATCCAATGCAAATATGTACGGAAATATCCACCAGAAAGTATCCTTTTTCTTTGCTTAAAGTGAAGGCGAAGGATTACAGATAATTTCATGTAGGTATTTTTGGAGGACACTATGCCTAGAGAGCTACATCATATAAAATATTGAGAAGTAGGATTATATTTAGTAACGATGTTTGCACAAGTAGGAGAAAAATTTAGGAGTTGTACTCAATGTCAAATGTTTGTTGGAAAGCAAAATTAATGACACTTCCTTTGGTTCCGGTACTTGTCTCAACACCTATCTTACAATGGGGATAGGATTTCATTGGGGGAAATTCATCCGGCATCAAGCAATCATCATAGATGGATACTAGCTATGATAGATTACTTTACTAAATGGGTAGGCTTTATTAATGTTCACTATTTTTCCTATTTAAAACCGCATTTGTCTTTGTAATTCAAAACTTTATGCTATTCTTTTTTTCCATCATTGTTTCCTACCTATTCTAAACTCTAGCAAATCATAGAAGCATCACCCACCCGGTTCGACACTCTCGAGGTACTTGTATGTCTTTAGAACATGTATTTATCGACAATCTCTTTGCTCTTTTCGAATTTTAATGGCTTCTAAAGGTAAATACACCTCACAAGGGCACTTCGGTACCACCTCCAACCACGTGATTTAGATCACTAACTATTAGTGGACCACCTCTATCGGATATGCGAGGAAAATTGTGAATTTTATCTTCATAAAATTCACAATTGGCTTCATTAAAAATACCTAGACGGTAGTGACAAAATCAACCTATGGAATTCAACATTAACCCAATACATTTTCCCTCGGACGCCTTATTTTCCTAAATTTGTTAACTCGTGTCAATTCGTATATGCCCGGTCGAAAATTTGTAATTTCCCCGAATGGAGAAACATTGTTTCATATAAATGCCATGTAATTTCTGAAATGCTCCAAATCAAAGAATGAAGATATAGCAACCTTGAGAAAAGCGAAACTCCCCTCAACGGAAGAAGATCCACAAGATAAATAATTTGTGGAACTTGAGAAAGAAAAGGAGAATTTGTTTCAAAATTATCATTGAAAAAGTGACCCGATATCCAAAATGGAAAAGGAGATTGAGAAACTCCTTAAAGAAAAGAGGAGAACGCTCCATTATAAAGCCATTCCATTAGCCAAAATTCGACAATAGGTACATTAAGAGGGAGGCATATTCTTCGGCCATGACTACGGTATCAACATCAGCAATAGTTTCACGAGTCTCTACTACTACAACAACATAATTAACTTAAAGCCATGGATCATCTAGCCATCGAAAAGGTAAAGAAATTGAAAATCTTAGAGAAAAAGTGTGAAAATTACATTATATTGTGCAAATATTTCACAAAACTTTTAATGTGTTACATCGAAAGGTCTTACGGATTACAAGGTATGGGATATGAATTAGTTCAACTTGAATATTATAAATCAAAGTTATTTGAAATCTCCAGAGATAGGTCAAATTTTTTAAATGTTATATGAATAATTATAGGCAAGGCATTCATGGAAGGACTCATCTTGGATTTACTTAATCGGACATGAAATTCCTCATCTATTTTAGCTAAACCAACCTTTGAAAGATACACGAAGTGATGAAATTTACGAAAGGCGGGTACAATTTGCGAGATCCAAAGTAAATGGGAAAAGTTATGTGGATTGTTAGAATGACCAGATCGGGCATCTAAAGCGACTTAAACCCGGCAAGGACTCCTATTTCCGGGGCTCATCATGAAAATCCTAAAATGCGAGCTTGACAACTAAATTCAGTTTCAAATTTACTATATTTATGCAATTTTGTTTAGTAAAAATTTTGAGATATTTCCACAAAGATCTAGATATTTGAATTAGATATTTTAAGAAAAATTGTACAAATACTTCCATAAACAAATTATAAAGGTTTGAACTTTGTTGAGATTCAGCAAGATGATGATCCTAGTGAAAATTAAGCACCTTCACTAGGTGGGCCCGCGAGCTATTTTTATGTCTATGTCTATTTTTAGAATGGTGAGCATATTCTAAAATTAACGGGATGTTGATTCTATGGTTGAAAATTATATCTTTACAGGATGAATTTCTATTTTTAGAATATGGGTGAAGTCTATTTATAGATCGCTAATCTAAATAGAATGCATGTCGTTATTATTGACGCAAACGTAATCGGACAATAAATAGTAACTTATTCTCTTGGAGCACTTGATTTCGGTGAACGGATGTGGCACATCGGTGGGCTAAAGGAATTACACAATTCCTAGGGTGGTTAGTGACTCATGCATGGAGGACTTCGTTATAACTAATTGTGGCAAGTTGTAACGAGTTGGAAGAGTAGTTATGGGAGTTGTTATTTAGTTTAAGCTGAGTTAAGTGAGTTAAACTCAGTTTTCTAGTTGTAACTAAAGATACACTAGTGAAAGATGAGTGAATTAATTATTTAATTAATTACACAAGTAGTGTCTTACTTACAACTAAATAAATACAACGAGTTAACTACTTGCATGTCGGATCCGGTGGAGACCCGGTGGAGAATGGGTGAAAGGGTGAGATGGACTATCAATTGTGACTATAGTGATGCATTCAATGCATCTACACACACATTGGAGATGCCCCGATGAGGATTACGCGGTGAAAGCAAGGCAACATTGAATTCATTCGGGGATCTTCTTCGAGCGGGGATTGCGCAATGGGCGGCTATCGGGAGGCAAAAGTGGTGCATAGATATGCAAACTTTTGCATGACGGTGTGTGACGATTGTATATTGTGCGGGAAGCTCTATGAGCTAAGATTTGTATGGTAACACATGTTCCATTGATATACATAATATATGATAGTTAGGTTTTCCTTTAATATTTCCCGATAAAACATCTTGTTATGTGCGTTTGATTTTGCTTCATATGTGTTTTGCAATTGGTGATTTAATTTCCTTGAGAGAATTAAGTGGAAGGATTATGTATTTAACATAATATTAAATTTTTAGATCGGGAGAATCTAGAAATACATTATTTTTTATAAATTTCTACATGGTATCGGAGCGTGTTGATCATGGAGATCGTAATATTAAGCAGTCTTTGAGTTTTGTGTTGGTGGACAATTGAATTTGCTGCAAGAATTTCTTGGTGCGACGAGTTGAGTAAACATTGAAATGGCTTTCAATGGGTTGTAGTTGAAGTATACAGGGCAGCTCTAAATATATAGCCTAGAAGAGACCCAGGATGGAGACGGTGCTTGAAGATAATGGCTTGAAGCGAGTTCATCGATAGCAATGTTCCTAAGCCCACTTGATGCGTTACTTGACGCCTAGCAAAGAAAGTAGCGAAGATGAGAAGAATTATGTTGGAAGGTGTGAGAAAGACCATATTGTGTCGAGCCTTCATGGAAAAGCCATTCCATTTTCAATGTGGAAGGCTTTGACATATCTTTTCCAAAGAAGCAACGACCATAGGAATTTGGCGTTGAAAGATAAACTCGAGAAAAATCAAAATGGATAAGGGTGACGGTATTCCAAAGTATCTCACGAAGTTTTTCCAATGTAGGGATGAGGTGGGGAGTGTGGGAATTAGGTTTTTGATGATGACTTGGTGATATTGGCTCTCCTTGTACTTCCAAAGTTGGCACGGTTATCAAGACTACGTAATCGATAGGCGGGAGAAAGCTATGGGATTGAAGCGACTTTGGTCGGGATCTAGTGTAGGAGGAGATAAGGCGGAGTACCGGGGATGGCTCTTCATCGAAAGCATGATGATGAAGAGGATTGTGCTTTGGATACCAAAGCAAGGAAAGGGAAGGGGAAGAAATCCCATTCAAAATTCGGGAGCTAAAAGCAAGAAGCTAGATTTTTCCAAGGTGAAGTGTTTTCATTATCACGAACATGGGCATCTCGCCACTAACTATCCATGAGAAAAATAAGAACAAGAAGGCTTGGAGGTGCGGCTAGTGAGGCTCTTGCCTCACAATTTGAACTTGATTTCTCTTTGATTGCATGCTTGGTTTCAATTGCAATGGGATAGGTTTGGTATCTTGATAGTGGAGCTTCTTCCACATGACGGGAGATAAGGAGCTTTTCGGCGACTTAGATATCTCCAAATGCATATAGAGATGAGGAAACGATGGACGATACGGTGAGACCGACATTGGTACCATTACCTTTGAGAGGGAGCGGAGTAAACCATTTTACATTTGAAAGATGTTATGCACGTGTTCCGGGTACGAAGAAAGAACTTGGTCTCGGTCGCGATGTTGGAGGACAAAGGTTATGAGCGTTGTTTTCGGCGATGGAAAATCCTTCTGCGACATAAAACGATGGGTCAAACCAAGGGATATGGATTCGAGTTAAGAATCTCTAAAAGATGGAGGTAGATGGATGCGTTGCAATGGTGGGCAAGAAGAAGAAGTGGTGAGCGAGGATGAGGGCGAATTATGGCCTGAGAGAATTGGCGATCTTCACCATCGTGCCTGAAGATTTTGCGGCTCAATTTATCTTTGGACTTCCCAAGGGTACACTTGTGCGAGTTAGATCAGTACAAGGGATGTGCTATGGGTAAGTTTTTGAAGACCAACTTTCGTGAAAAGGAGAACCGTGCCTCGGTGATGCGAGATAATTCCCTGGATGTGTGTGGACCATTCTCGGTTTCTTCAACGGCAAAAAACAGGTATTATGTTATTTTTGTTGATGACTATTCTTGTAGATGTTGGATCTTCTTCATGCAGAAGAGGATCAAACATTCTCAAAGTTCTGTGGTTAAAGCATTGGTGGAGAAGGAGTCGAGGAAGCAAGTGAAGGCTCTCGCGGAGCGATAATGATGGTGAATATATCTCGAACAAATGCAAAGACTTCTATAGAAAGAGAAGGAATTTAGAGCTAACCCACGGTAGAATGGGTGCGGAGAAAAAAAACAGGTGGCTCTTCGGGTGTTGCCTGAGCTATCTTTTGCATGAGCAGGGCCTACCAATGTGCTTGTGGGAGAAGCATGCAACATTGTGGTTTTATGTGCAAAACCATTGTCCTCATAGAGTACTTGCCATCAGTACACCTGAAGAAGCTTTTACTGGTAAGAAGTTGGATTTTTCTCATTTAAATATTTTGGCTCATCTGTTTTATATTCATGTGACCAGAAACGCCAGGAAGAAGCTAGAAACGACTACGAGAAGTTGGGATATTTGTAGGGTACACGAAACACCCCGTAATTATCTTGTTTATTTTCCAAACATTAGGATAGTTGGCAGTGTGAGCGGGGTATAAAATTCAATGAGGAGAAAGCCATGAAGTTGTTGCTTGAGAAGGGAGCTACACTTGCATACATAGGAGGAACTACTTGTTCCAAAAGATGAGCCTCAAGATGTGGTCGGCCAGGAAGGAGGATCATGGAGTGGAGAAGTCCACTCATGAAGATCCAAACATTAGGGCGGAAGAAGGAATACCACAAAAGATGAGAGGCCAAGAGCTTGATGCGGCTAGAATGCTAGGATTCCTACTTTATGTGTGAGACGGAGACGATCACACAGACGATATCTTGGATACATGGCTCTCATGAAAGTGTATCGTGGCTTGAACCATCTTCATTTGAGTAAGAAGTGCGAGGGAGCCCACATGGGTAGATACCATGGTGGAGGAGTATGACTCCATTGTCAAACGGTGCTTGGGAGATTGTTACCAAGGCTGGTTGGTAAATCATTGGTAGGTTCGAATGGATCTACAAAGTAAAGCAAAGTGGCGATGGGAGCGTCGAGAAGTATAAGGCAAGCTTTTTTACCCCGGGGGCTTCTAACATATCAAAGGATTGATTATGAAGAAACGCACCTTTGTCGCACGACATTATTCCATAAGGACCATCCTTTCTCATCCTGGCATAAATGGGATTGTACATTCATCGGATGGATGTGAAGACTACTTTCCTTAATGGAATCATTGAGGAAGAAGTTTACATTGAGCGACACGAAGGGTTGAGGTCACGATGGCAAGTCGCATGTGTGGAACTCAAAAGATCGTTGTATGGGCTGAAGCAAGCACCCTATACTTGGTACACTCAAATCGATAGCTATTTCTTGGACTTGGCTTCACAAAGAGTGTGGCGGATGCAAACCTATGCAAATTGTGGTGGAGTGGAATTTTAATCATTTTTCTTTATTTTTGATAAATTTTAATAATGATAGTGATAGTAGTTGATACACTCATGCAAGGAGGATCTTGCGGAGGGAGTTGAAGATGAAGGATATGGGTCTCCTTCATTATTTCATGGATTGGAAATATAGTAGCAAGAAGGTGAACTATTTTGATATCGAAACCAAGTATGCTTGGGAGATACCTCGGTAAGTTTCACATGGAGGACTACAAACCCATGGATACTCCTCTTCGAGGAAATTGGAGGAAAGAGGATGCTCGCATCGACGAGAGGTAGTGGATGCTGCGTACATCGACGGTTGGTGGGTTCGTTCATGTATTTAGTTAATACGAAATGGGCATATGCTATGCGGTGAACCAGCTTGAGTCGAGCAATGGTTAAGCACACGAGCTCTTTTGGAAGGTGGGGAAAGCATGTCTTGAGATATCTCGGGGGTACATGCGAGTGTGGCTTGTAGTGGGACAAATGGATGAGGTGAAGTTGCATGGCTTCATGGATGCATATTCCTTAAGCGGCCCAACGGACGAAATAGCACATCGGGAGGGGTTTTCAGTATTGGATCTATAGTTTTTTCTTGGTACGAGCGGGGAAATAGAGATGCGCGCTAGTTCGGCGGTACGAATACATGGCGACAATTCAAGCTACATGTGAGGCTATCTAGATGAGGAAGATCATGGTTGGTTTATTCGGTTCTCATTTAGATCCTAAAAATGATTCATTGTGATAATCATAGTTGCATTAAAATCTCAATTAATCATGTGTTTCATGATTAAGATCTAAGAATATATATATCCTCTATCATCGTATCGAGAGATTGTGTCTTGTGGAAGATCATGTTGCTTCGGTACATTCCTACGGAAGATCGGGATGCGGATATTCGACGAAGCGCTCACCGAGGAGAAAATTCGAATACCATAGAGATAGGATCGGGGTGAACGATAATCCCTTTCTTGTTGAGAGGGAGTGTTGAGATTCAACAAGATGATGATCCTAGTGAAAATTAAGCACCTTCACTAGGTGGGGCCCGCGAGGCTATTTTTAGGTGTATATCGGAATGGTGAGAATATTCTATAATTAGCGGGATCTTGATTCTAGATGGTTAGTAAATTCTATCTTTGGATGAATTTCTATTTTTAGAATAAGGGCAAAGTTTATTTATAGATCCAGCACAGAAAATTTGGCGGGATTACCGATGGCCCGATTCGTCACTATTCAACACATAGTCGTCGCAAGAGCGACGGTTCGAGCGAGGAAAAATGTGGTTTGACATCACGAGTCGCAGTTAAGACGCACTTAAAAAGTGTCGCACTATCGATACTTTTTCCATCGCTTCCAAACAAGCATCGCTCTTCGAAGCGTTTCCCAAACCATTGTGCTTCGGATGTTTGTAAAAGTTTGTCGCACTTCGACGAAATGTGGTCGACGAAATGTGGTGAAGCGTTTTGAACGTTGCTCTTCCGACGTTTATGGCCCATCCCAATTCGACAAAATGTGGTCCAGACGTTTTGAACGTCGGCCCTCTTAGATGTTTGCAAGCGCCATGAATTCGACGCAATGTCGTCGGGGTTTTGGGACGTCGCTCTTAGAGCGTTTTGTAAATTGTCGCAATTCGAGCGAAATGTGGTCCGACGTTTTGAACCGGCTCTTCGACGTTTGCTTGTGCTTAATTCCGACGAAATGTGGTCTAACGTTTTGAACGTCGCTCGTCGATGTTTTTATGTTTGTCGCTCTTCGAGTTTTAAGTTGTCATGATTAAGCGCTACAAAGCATCGGTATTCGAACGGCGGGTTCAATTTTTTTTTTTTTAAATGAAACTTTAAAAGGAAAAACAACTGTTGTTTTGAATATATGATATGAAGTAAAACAATCCATGAAGTCATTACATTTTCACATACGAGATTGGAACCCAAGTATCCATCCCGAGAAAGTGGAAGTCCCACCCTAGACAATGATAGAAAAATACCCCATGTCACATACAAGGACATGATATAAAACCCGATATCGGTCCACATGGAGATACTTCGACAATGCGAAGAATTCAAATATGCCGAGGCATTTATAAGAAAGTGGAAATAGCGAGTATGTAGAATAGTAAAGCAAAAAGATAAATCAAAACGATACGGTATTTCCCAAATACAAATTAAAGTACCCAAAATCCTTGAACAAAGAAAAAAACGCTAATCATGTGAGGGTATGATATGTCCAAAATATAAAAAGACCATCAAACCATATCAATAAACCGACATCGCTAGTTTTGAAGCGAGGAGTGATAAACATTAATCATTTTTTTCACAAGAGAAAAAAAACGTTGTTTTAGACCTATTATGAAGTAAAACGACCCATGAAGTCATTTTCACATCAAGATTGGAACAAATATCCATCTAGAAAAGTGGAAGTCCCACCCCAGACATTGATAGAAAAATACCCCATGTCACATACAAGGACTTGATATAAAAACCCGATGTGATCCCATAAGGAGATTATCGACAAATCTGAGAAAGCATCCAAATATGCCCAAGGCATCTATAAGAAAGTGAAATAGCGGTATGAAATAGATAGAAACAACGGATAAGTCACCAAAGTCCATTGTTCCAAATAAAAATTAAAATACCCAAAATCCTTGGTGACTTGTGATAATCATGTGAAGTGCAATGTGTCCAAATATAAAAAGACCATCGAACCCATATCAATAAACTAGCATCGCTAGTTGAAAGCCGAGTGATAAACATTAATCATTTTTTTTCACAAGAGAAAAAACGTTGTTTTGAATATATTATACGAAGTAAAACGAGTCCATGAAGTCATTACATTTTCATAGAAGATTGGAACCCAAAAATCCATCGTCGATCCCACCTATCACAGGTGATAGAAAAATACCCCATGTCACATACGGGGACTTGATATAGAACCCGGTAACGGTCCACATGGAGATTATCGACAATGCGAGAATTAAAGCATCCAAATATGCAGAGGCATCTATAAGAAAGTGAAATAGTAGTATGTAGAATAGTAAAGCAACGGATAAGAGTACACGACGTCCATTGTTCCAAATACAAATTAAAGTACCCAAAATCCTTGAACGAGAAGAAAAGCGCTAATCATGTGAGGAGTGGAAATATGTCCAAAATATAAAAATACCATCGAGACCATATCAATAAACTAGCATCACTAGTTTTGAAGGAAGAGAAAAGTGATAAAAATTAATCATTTTTTTTTTCACAAGAGAAAAAACATTGTTTTGAATATATTATATGAAGTAAAAACGAGTCCATGAAATCATTACATTTTCACATATGAAGATTGGAACCCAAATATCCATCCGGAAAAGTGGAAGTCCCACCCCGGACAATGATATAAAATACCCCATGTCACATATAGGGACATGATATAAAACCCGAGTAACGGTCCATGGATATTATAGACAATCGATAAAGCATCCAAATATGCCGAGGCATCTATAAGAAAGTAAATAGCGGTATGTAGAATAGTAAAGCAACGAGATAGAGTACGACACGTCCATTGTTCCAAATACAAATTAAAGGTACCCAAAATCCTTGAACGAGCTAATCATGTGAGGAGTGTGATATGTCCAAAATATAAAAAGACCATCGGACCATATCAATAAGCAATGTCGCTAGTTTTGAGAGCGGAAGTGATAAACATTAATCATTTTTTTTTTCACAGAGAAAAAACGTTTTTGAATATGTTATATGAAGTAAAGCAGGTCCATGAAGTCATTACATTTTCACATACGAATTGGAACCCAAATATCCATCCCGGAAAATTGAGTCACCCCCCGAACCGGTGATAGAAAAATACCCCATGTCACGTACGGGGGGGAATTGATATAAAACCCAATAACGGTCCACATATAGATTATCGACAATACGAAATTAAAGCATCCAAATATGCACGAAGGGCATCTGTAAGAAAGTGAAATATCGATGTATGTAGAATAGTAAAGCAACGGATAAGAATCTGAAACGTCCGTGTTCCAAAGCCACTAATTAAAGTACCAAAAATCCTTGAACGAGAGAAAAACGCTAATAATGTGAGGAGTGTGATATGTCCAAAAATATAAAAAGACCATCGGACTACCTTATCGATAAACCAACATCGCTAGTTTTGAAGCGGAAGTGATAAACATTAATCATTTTTTTTTCTGAGAAAAAACGTTGTTTTGAATATAATATGTAAAATCAAAACAGTCCATGAAATCATTACATTTTCACATATGAAGATTGGAACCCAAATATCCATCCCGGAAAAGTGGAAGTCCCACCTAGACAACGTGTAAAAATACCCCATGTCACATATAGGGACATGATATAAAGCTTGATAACCGGTCCACATGGATATTATCGACGATGCGAGAAAACGCTCAAATATTCCCCAAGGCATCTATAAGAAAGTGAAATAGCCGGTATGTAGAATAGTAAAGCAACGGATAGAGTACGGACGTCCATTGTTCCAAATACAAATTAAAGTACCCAAAATCCTTGAACAAAGAAAAAACGCTAATCATGTGAGGAGTGTGATATGTCCAAAATATAAAAAGACCATCGGACCATATCGATAAGCCAACGTAACTAGTTTTGAAGGCGAGTGATAACATTAATCATTTTTTTCCACAAGAGAAAAAACGTTGTTTTAGATATATTATATGAAGTAAACCGTCATGAAAATAGTGTCATAAAGCGAATACGGGAAATGTGCGGAGACATCTTATTGATATACGCCTCACACGAAAACATTTCCCGGACTCATGGCAAATTTGTCATCAAAAAATCAAAAAATTAAGAAGAGTTTGCCCTCATATGGGGAGACCGAGTCTTGAACGTTTACGAGAATTCAAAAATATTACGGAGGTCCGGCCACGATAGCCTGAAATGCAAACGACCCAATTAAGTGGGCCGCCGAAGCCAGAGAAAAACAAAATTAACCAAACTACTCCTCCGGTGGTTCCTCCATTCGGCACCATCCTTGGAAGATCTAAGTTACTAGGTGCTACCTCCACATTCATGCCACGGCTCCCCTCACGAAGGCCGAATCTTTGGCCGGCTTTTACGAGCTCAAACCGCCAAACGGGTGTATTCTTCCTCGTTTGGGCCTCCTCGGAAAACACCGGTGGCCCAGGCTATGATTCATGGGTGGTTGAGAGAGAAATTAAAGGAAAATTGCGCGGTGCGCTTCGTGGGAGAAGGTGAACGCGGTGGGGGCGAGGAGCGGGGGAATCCATACGGTGGCCGGATCCTACAATCCGACCCTAGCCACTCCTAGTATTTGGTCCGCGACCTGCGTAATAATCCTTTGAATTTGGCGGAAGACGACTCGGTTGAGGGGTTTGGAGGGAAGCGCGCCGGGGTTGACCTCTAGTGCTCCCCCGCGCGCGCATCCTTTCGCGGGCGAGGCATGGGTGCGGTCTCACTAACGGTGGGCACAAGAGGAGACGGAGAAGCGAAATTCCAAGAAACGAGAGGAAGACGGAGACACGGAGACGAGGCCAAGAGAAATGCATATATGCGGCAAGGTCTACGCGGCGATTCGATTGGCCACTTCTCCTTCTCGTCACGGTGAGCGGCGGTCGCAACCCGACGAAGCTCGTACGAAAAACCATAACGAAACACCATTTTATCGACCGTCGCCAATGCAATCGAAGGGCCTTGAAGTCATAATTAATCTCGATCATTAATGAGAGCCGAAGGCCGGATCATATTGGAGCATGCGGGGGAATCGCTAACGGGAGTGGAGGTCGGTCTTGAACGATTAATGAAAACTTAATTAATGCGGATTTGATGTGAAAACCTTGGAACTTAATTGAACGGCGTTAAAACTTAATGCGATTGATATGAAATCGCCACATCCATGTCCCATTGCCTTAAAAAACGCCATCGAATGCACCATGGCTTGGGAGCGGGGGCAAGTTTTGATTGAGGACACGTCGCCGAGAAATTGATTGGAGCGGATCTTTGTTTGGGCGCTCGCGCAATGAAATCCGGACACCGAAAAATATTGGGCGAATTTGATAAGAAATTCGCATCACAACTTGCCTCTCCTGCGTACACCGGCCCAACTTCGGACCGAAAAATATTAGGGGGCGGAATTCGTTGGTTTCGCGTCACAAAATTGGTCGTTTCGGTAGGCTATTTTGGAACACAAATTGGTTTGAATTATGGTTTATAGCCATTTGAAGTCCGGCGAGCTCGACTTAAAAACAATTTTGTTTGATCCCATCTTATAAAATTTGTGTTGGTTTTCTTTGATAATACACATATTTGCATCGTCATGGGAATACCACACTAAACATGTGGAAAAGTTATATAAATTATTGAGAACAATCATTTTTATGTAAAAATATCCAAATGTGCTTTTGGGAAATAAGAATTCGAGTATTTGGTTCATATTGTTTTAAAGGAAGGAGTGAAGTTGGAGCCTCCAAAAGATGCAAGCTATTACAAAATGACCTATTCCTAAGAAAATCAATGTTCTTAGAAGATTTTAGACTTACATGATATTATTGATCATTTGTTAAGAATTATGCATGCATTTCAAGTCCACTCATATCTCTTGAAGAAAATATCATTTATATGGAATGATGAGGCTACTTTGGCATTCTCTCTTTTAATGGATGCATGTCTTCTACGCCAACATCGGTTGCACCTACTTTTGGTAAAACATTCATAGTAGAGTGTGAGGCACTAGGACAAGGAATTTACGTAACATTAACACAATAAGGGATATCATTGGCTTTTAAAGCAAGAAATTCAAAGAAAATATTTGGTGTGAAATCTACGTATGAAAAATAAATCGACGATATTACATGCAATAAAATGTGGATAGTATATCATTGGAAGTCTTTTAAAGTCAAGATATACCATGATAGCACAAATAATTTTGAAGCTATAGATTTCATTGGAAGATTAACAAAAATGAGTAGAAAAAATGCCAAAGTTTTAATTTTGAGATAATGCAAAAAGGGTAAGGAAAATTTAGTACATGATGCTCTTTAAAAAATAGAAGAGGCCTCAAATTTATATCCAATTACATTTTCTATTCCTAGGTGGCTAGAAGAAGCTTGCCATAATGGAAAAATGACAATAGTACTAAACAAAAACTAAAATTTTGTAAAGGATGGGATGAACTCTATGGCGCATTGGGAGTGAAAGAGAGATATACTTTGGTGCAAATGTAGAATATTTTTATGCACGCAAGCATATTTGAATAAACAAATATTAAGGGAGTCCCATGTATCTACGATGGTAGGACGGGGTTCCTTAAAACATCTCCAAAGGATCAAAAAATATATTTTGGAAGGAATGAAGAAAGATATTCAAATTTTGTCAAGAAGGTGAAGTTTTGCATAATAAATAAAGAATGAAAAACAAAAAAATCTCTAGGGTTACTTCAACCATTCCACATACATATTCAAAGACTAGAAGATATATCAATAGACTTTATTAGAGTTATTTGAAATATAAAGGTACAAGTATTACATTTTTGTGGTCATTTATATAGACAAATTTTGTAGATTTTTTTTGTAGAGCTCAAAGTACATAAACAACAAGCCAAGTGGCAGAAGTGTCCGTGAAAGAAATTCATGGTCTTCATGGTTTTCCTAAAGTAATATGTTAGGTCCCTATATCACTAGTATAGCCCCTTATTATTGTTAGTGTAAACCCCTTATTGTTATTATTGTACCCTTGTAACCCCCATTTTGTTATTATTGTGCCCTTAAATTATTATTGTTAGGTCGGCAGAGGATTACATTGTGGCCCACTAGGATTACATTATGGCCCCATGGACTCCTATATAGAAAGGAGGTTTTGTGAATTGTATCATCAAAAAATTGTTCATTCCTTATATGTATTGGAAGTTGCCCCCTCAGTGGCTCATTTCTAAGGCGTTGATATCTCTTTTCTTCTCTTTTTGGAATGCAGTTTACACAACATTTGGTATCGGAAGCTTTGGATTCTGAGGTTTACCATTTGCTCCAAACGAGTCATCGTGGAATTTTCGCTATAACTTTGCTCCCAAGTTTCAGAAGCTGAAATTTTTGGGGTGCGAAGAAAAAATCTTGAGGAAGCCTGTGTAAAAATTTCAGAGTTTGGTTCATAATAATTTTTTGGAGATATCATCTGTGGAAGTCAGGTATTTTTTCGGGCTCTAAACGAGGGTCATCGTGGAATTTGCGCTATAAATTTTTTTCTACGAAAGTTCAGAATCTGAAATTCATGGTGCAGAAGCTGAAATCCTGAGGAAATTCATCAAAAAATTTCAGAGCTTGGTTCACAATATTTTTAGAGATATGATGTTTGTGGAAGGTAGTGCTTTCGAGCTCTTCGAATTTCATCTTAAAGAGGTGATCGTGGGAAAAGTTCAATAACTCTCTCTGCGGAGATTGGATTGGAGTGCCGTCAAAATTGGTCGCAATTACACATCCTTTCGTTTATTGGCTATCAATTTTAGAGACAAAGGACAAAACGGTGACACGTGGCAAGTCGTACAAGTTCGCTCTCTTTGACCAGTCCAGAATTAGGTCATGGGAGATTGGACACAACTTTGTCTTGGAGAATCCAAATGAGTCAGACTGTGGCATTTGAAAGAATCTTCAGAGGGCTACTACAGGGCTGAATTTCAGATATCGAAGATTTTCAATTACAGAGATAATTCAATTTCAATATCGAGCTCCTCAAAGCTAGTAAAGGTGTGTATTTTTTTTTCCGAATTGCTAAGTCTTGTTTGAAGAATCAAGTTGAATTGATTCCAAGGGCATCTTATGGAATAGATATCAATATTGGATTCTAAAATGGCCCAAAAATAATTCAACACCCATTAAGCCTTGAGAAGGCTCTACTGTGACTCATGAAGATGAAGAATTGCAACATGATCTATCAAAATTACAAGAGCAAGTGCAACAAATTTCCTCTGTAAAAAGCAACAAAAAATGAAATGGAAGTTTTGAAGAAAGGCGTGGAAGTGAAGATGGACGTTTGAAGAAAGGCATGGAAGCTAAAATGGATGGGCGTGGAAGTCCAAGATGGACGGTTTGAGAATGACATGAAAGACAACATGGAAAACATGAAGAATGATCTAAAAGAATACATGGAAGGCTTGATGACAAGCTTAAAACCAGAAATGATTCCTAATGGCGAAAATATAGGAGAAGAACCTCCTGATGAGAACAAAATAAATGTTAATCATGATTTCATAAACTTGAATGTTGGCGGGAGAACCACATATTTCAAAAATGGATATGAGGAAGTTTGATGGAAAGGATCCGCTAACATGGATACTACGGATGGAGCAATATTTGAATCTCCATAACGTGAAAAACACACAAAAGGTACGCATTGCAACTTTACATTTAGAACAAAATACATTTGTATGGTATCAATGGCTTTACTCCCGTAAAAAAATTGTCACTTAGTCGAGGAATTTTACGAAGAAATGATAGCACATTATGAGGATACAAAGAGCAACACCTTCTTTACCCAATTGATAAATCTCAAACAAAAGGGGTTTAGTGGGGGCGGCATTGAGGACTTTAAAAATTGAATATAAGGGTAACTGATCTTACGGAGAGGAACACGAGTTGATCTCTCTTCCCT
Organism: Pinus albicaulis; assembly: GCA_034641835.2. NCBI lineage: Eukaryota > Viridiplantae > Streptophyta > Pinopsida > Pinales > Pinaceae > Pinus > Pinus albicaulis. The sequence goes on along the minus strand of CM076576.1, from coordinate 418,939,993 downwards.
AGGCACTTTAAAGGATAACATCCAACATGAAGTTCGCGTTTGGAACTGATTCATTGGAGAAGAGCATTCAGATTTGGCAAGAAAAAGTTGAATGTAAAATTATGGCGACAAGGAAGCCTACCACTCAATTCTATAAAGAAGGAAGTGTTGCTACGCCTAGATTTCCACAACCTACAAGGTTGACACCACAACAATTGGAAGAAAAAAGAGCAAGGGCTTTGCTACGGTTGTGATAGCAAATGCACTAAAGGTCATAAGTGTCTTAAAGAGAAGAAATTATTTTACATAGATTGTGAAGAAGAAGAGAAAATGAACAAGAAGGATATACAGGAGACACACCCCTAGAAGAGGAAGAAATGAATCCGACCATATCGTGTAAATACTAGCGGGAATTACCACTATGACTCTCAGATAGAAGGACATATAAAGAAGAAAAGAGGGTAATAGTGTTGATTGATTCGGGTAGCACCCATAATTTTATTCATTATAAGGTAGCCAAGGAATTAAATTGTTTCCTATACCCGGCACCGAGAATGTCAAGTGATGGTTGCAAATGGAGGAACTATAAATTTCTCTGGAAAATGCCATAATATCAAGCTAACCATGGGGGAATATGTATTGACTAGTCCAATGCTTGCCATTCCTATGGGAGAATGCGATGTTGTACTAGGAGTACAATGGTTACAATCTTTGGGGACGATGGCTTTTAATTTTCAAGAACTTTCTTGAAATTTTTTCGAAGAAGGAAGTCGAATTACGGGTATTGTGGGAAGCCGGGAAGGATAATAAGCTCTAATGTCATGACAAAGCTTCTGAAAGAACGTGAGCGTAATTGCACAAGTGCTCACTAGAAGTTCCAACATCAAAATCATCTGTTGCGGATCTCAACAAGTCTTGGACAATCATTCCAAGGTGTTTGAAACTCCCCAAAGGACTCCCACCTATTCGTGATCATGATCATGCTATTCATTTGATTCCGGAAGTGTTCCTCCAAACATCAGGCCCCTTATGAATACTTGTACTTCCAAAAGAGCGAAGTCGGAAAGACGTATGATTGCGAGAAATGTTAGGCGGGTATAATTCAACCCGGTCGAAGTTCTTTCTCTGCTCACCTTGAAGTATTGGTACACAAGAAGGATGGATCGCCGGCGGAGTAATGGGATTGTAGGGAGCTCAATAAGCTCACCATTAAAGACCAATTCCCATTCATGATTGATGAATTATTGGATAATTACATGAACAATTTATTTTACCAAGTTGGATCTTCGTTCGGGATATCATCGAATTAGAATGAAGGCCCAGAAGATATTCAAAAACGGCATTTCAAACTCATGAGGGTCTACGTATAGTTGGTCATGCCCTTTTTTTGGCCTTGCAAGTACACCCTTCTACATTCCAAGGGTTCGATGAATTCCATTTTCAAGCCTTCCTTGAAGAAAATTTGTGCTAGTATTTTTTGATGATATACTAATCTACGGCGGGTCTTGGAAGGATCATGTTGAACATGTTGACGGTGCTCAAACTATTACGGAGAAACAATTATATGCAAAAAAGTCCAAATGTTTCTTTGGAGTACAAGAATTGGAATATACGGGTCATATTGTATCTCACGAGGGTGTTAAAGTGGACCCTAACAAAATTAAAGCCATTAAGGAATGGAAAGTTCCACAACCATAAAGCGATTTGCGAGGATTTCTCGGGTTAACGGTATTATCTCAAGTTTATTCAGGTATGGGAGAATAGCGGCACCTATAACAACATTGAAGAAGATGCATTTTTCATGGACTCTGAAGCAACAAGACACTGAGACGTCTTAAAGAGGCAATGTGCCTATGTAGGTCTTAGCTACACCGGACTTCACAAAAACCTTTATTGTGGAATGTGATGCCTCGGGAAATGGAATTGATAGGTTTTTAATGCGAGGAAGGAAGACCCATTGCTTTTGAAAGTCGTCCAATCCAAAGGAAAGTATTTACGAGAAACCTATTTATGAGAAGGAAATGTTAGCAATACTACATGCTGCACTAAGGAAATGAACTTACCTAATGGAAGACACTTGAATGCTTGATCATGATAGTCTTAAACACTTTTTGGAACAAAGACTATCGTCGGAAGAACAAAAAAAATGGGTCACAAAGATGTTGGGTTACGACTTTGAAATAATCTACAAAAGGAAAGGCTGAATGTTGTTGCGGATACCTCTCAAGAAAGAATGAAGAGGTGGAAGCATTGCTTTGTGCCATTTCTATTATCCAACCAGATTTGATAAACTGAAGCAAGAGATGAATGGAAGAAGGACAAAGATGTATGGATACTCATTCAAAAGTTATGACAAGATCTAGTACATACGATACATTTAGTTGGAAAAATGATTCCTTATGGTACAAAGATCGCTTATATCTTTGTAAATTCCAACTAAAACAAAAGATTCTTACGGAATTGCACACTTCTCCTTTAGGAGGACACTCGGGAGTTTTTAAAAACTTACCACGGGTGAAGAAAGAATTTTTTGGGATGGCCTTAAATCGATATTCGAAAGTTTGTGGCGGAATGTTTGGTTTTGCCGGCGAAATAAAATCAAATGGTCAGACCGAGGACACCTACAACCTTTGTCCATTCCAAGTCCAACGTTGGGAGGAGATTTCAATGGATTTTATCACGGGTTTACCTAAGTCCGAAGGAAAGAGTGTCATCATGGTGGTAGTTGATAGACTTACCAAGTACACACTTTTGACATTATCTCATCCATTTAAAGCGAAATACAGTTGCTACTACATTTATGGACGAGAATTCAAAAGCTACATGGAAGCCCAAGGGTTATTGTGAGCGACAGTCCCATTTTCTTGGAAATTTTTGGACGGATTTATTTTTCTTGTTTAGGTACTCAATTAGCTCATAGCTCATCTTATCATCCTCAATCGATGGTCAAAGGCGGGTAGTAAATAAATGTTTGGAAGGATATCTTCGTTGTTTTGTATCGATAAACAAACACAATGGGTCAAGTGGTTACCTCTTCTTTGAATGGTGGTATAACACTTCCTTCCACATCTTTCTTGACAAAAATGACCCCATTGTAGCCTTCTGGATATCATCCACCATCCATCACATCATCTTTAAGGGAAAATTCGAAGGTTGACGATGGAAGATCACATCGAGCATCGGCGAGAAGTTCTCCAACTCTTAAAGGATAACACGAATTTGGCACAAAATCGAATGAAACAACGAGCGAGATCAACATCGTAGCGAGAAGTTTTGATGTAGGAGATTGGGTATTTTACGGCTACAACCATACAAACAAGTAACCCTCAAGCAAGCAAAGGATAATAAATTATCGCCAAAGTACTATGGTCCTTACTAGGTCCCTATATCACTAGTATAGCCCCTTATTATTATTAGTGTAAACCCCTTATTGTTATTATTGCTTACCCATGTAACCCCCATTTTGATATTATTGTGCCCTTAAATTATTATTGTTAGGTCGGCTAGGATTACATTGTATTTACTAAGTTACATTCTTTCGGCCCTATGGACTCCTATATATAGAAAGAAGGAGAGGTTTTGTGAATTGTATCATCCAAGAATTGTTCATTTATGTAATGTATTGGAGGTTACCCCTCGAAGTGGCTCATTTCAAGCGTTGATATCTCTTTTCTTCTCTTTTTGGAGCTGGTTACACAACATAATAGTAACGAGAAACTTTAGAAAATAATTATTTAATATGAGTGGAGAAACACTAAAATTTTGCCATGAGTTCTGCATATCAAACACAATCACGTGGTCAGAGAAACAAAATAGTTAACAAATGTTTTTAAGGTTATCTACAATGTTACTCTTTGAAAATCAATCTTAAAGGATGAAGTGGGTTCGTCGGAAGAATGGTAATATGATACTACCTATCACACATCTACTAAAATTTCCCCATTTAAGGCCCTTTATGGATATCCAACTCCTAATAACGTATCTCATACTTTTTAGGAATAAGTCCAGTATAGGAAACGGAAGTCGCATATGAAATACTAAAGAAACTTTGAAAATTATTATGGAAAACGAAATGACATGAAACATGATAAAACAACAAGGGGAACAACACAGAAGTGAAAGATAATTTGAGGAGGGTAATTGGGTATTTTAGATTATAGCATTATAAGCAATCTTCATTCAAGAAAAAGAAGAATAAAGAATTAGCTCAAAAATGTTATGGCCCTAAATAATTATTCATAAGTTTTAGTGGTATAGAAGTTATATTTTTCTTCTTTGCATTCATAAGGTTTTTCATGTATCTTGCCTAAAAAAGGTTTTGGGAAAAAATATGCCAATGTAAATAGAACTTCCAAAATTGAATGAAGAATGAAAGTTGAGTTCTTGAACCACAAAAGTTATGAATCCAACATTCTATATCTTTGACATATAACCATTATAGTACCTAATCGAGTGGAAGAATATTCCTCTAGAAGAAGGTACATACATTAAATGATCAATTCGTGATGAAATACCCACGGCTAAAGGGTTCGTTTGAATTTTTGACAAGTTTTTTGTTATATGTTTTATATAACGCATGGAGAAGAGGATTTTATTGTTTGTTAAGGTCCCTGGATGATTAAATTTGAAGAAATGAGTCCGAATTTCAATTAAGAAGGGCATATATCTATGTTGCCCTTCCATAATGAAAAGCTTTAAAAAAAAAAAACTTTTCAATTGACCACAATAAATTATTTTTACATTTCATTTTCGGGGAAAGACAAAACCATCAATATTTATATTAATAAAAGATTGTTACATATACAACAATAGAAGAAGGCTCCATATTTCATTGCTTAAAAATATCTCATTGGAAATGTCAACATAAGTCTTGAATACACTATTATAAGAATTTTGGATACATACCACTAGGGATATAGGAGATTCTTATGTGTCGGATTATTGTAATGCAATTTTGACTTTGTCTCTGAGAACAGCGACATGGAGGTACGGATTTTCTTATAGAACTTTTTATTATTATTTAAATGTTTGTTTATAGATATGAAGAAAACAATGAAATTATGAAGCATGGTGGACAATTAGTCAAGCTCATGATGCCAAACCATGATGATGTAAGTTTGGAATTAACATTTTACATGTTAAAGACAAATAGTCAAAATCCATGACAACTTAGTATGCCATAATTAATAATCATTCCTGACCCTGCTTTTATTCGTATGTTTATGTCACCGATGATCTCTCTTCTACGGCATTTACTTGTATTGAAGATCACTATTCTAGGAATAAGGAGTTATTCTCTCCAAAAATAACTATTAAACATTGACAATGCATCAAGGATATCTTTCTATGCTTCATAAGTACATATGTTCTACTTCTAAATCATGTCTTGGAAGTGGTTGTTTTGCTGGAAATTATTCACCGGTTGGTTTCATACCAAAGTATTTTTCTCATTTTCGGCCATCCGTACATGAAAAAGATAATGGTTTAAAACAACATAAATATTTGAAATTTTGCAAGAAATGTCGACACACTTTGAATATTAATTTTGAAGTCAAGTGCATGATCTTGTATAGGATCAAGTATAAATTTGAATACCAAATGTTTCCACAGAAATTTCTCAACATGCTACCTACTGATAAGGATTAAATGACAATATTTCATAGAATATTTCATAATAAAAGTGCACCTCGGCCATAAGACTAAGCATTACAAATGTTGTAGATCTAACAAGACCACACAATCAAATGTATTCCACAAGGGCCAATCTTGTATGAAAAATGAAAAGGAGTTTGCAACCAAAAATACCTTAGGCAACTAATTCAATTAGATACACCAAACCATCGACCAAAAAGGAAAACGACCTACCTCAAGCGACGGTTACCTCCTTTGACAAAATTTTGAGTTCGAAACAAGGGCCTTTATTGTCTTGTCAATGCCCCTAAATACGAACGGGGTTTGCACCTGTTGCCAGCAACCTAAACAAAAAGGTTTCATTTCAAATTATTTTCCCTAAGTTAAGATACAACCATTGTCGGTTTTGTATTTCCTAACAAACTCATAAATTTTGACAAAAAATAAATTTTTTAATACACGATAACGATTTTTCACTCAAAACTATCTTAGACTCGATAAGCCCAACCCAAAACTAAAAAACCAAACACCATAAGACCCTACAAAAATAGACAGATGATCTTAATCCGGTACTATCGACAAAAGTTACCTTTACACCTCACTTATTAAACCCTGTGATGTTGAATTTCTTCAATGCTGCGACGGACGAATGCGGCGACAACATTTTGGAGGTTGCTTGCACGCCATCTAGAAATTTAATTCGACATTTAAAATTCTATTTCACGAGTTTTTGTGTATTTGTGACCATATATATGTACGGGATTGTATTTTAAACACAACAACCGGCATTCCGCAATTCACCAACCGGACATTAAACAACGAGAAATTTACCCCCCGGTTTTGTAAATTCAAGGAGGACACGTGGAGCATTAATATTGGATCATGTGAAATTAGGGAATACGAAAGAAACACAAGAAAATCGGACCCGAATTTTTATAAGGCATTGGATTGGTCGCATTAAAAATTAGGCGGACGTCGACATCCCAATTTGGAACGCAAATTTGGTTTGAAATTCAATCTATTCGGGAATTTTGAAGTACGACGGAAAGGTTTTAATGTTTTGATAGATTAATTTTATGTATACTTTAATATATACATATGTTTTAGCTTATATGTTATATATATATCATATGCGAAATGAAGGTGGGCCATAGAATTTAATTTTAATTTTTTTTAAAGAGGGTTTATTATAATATATTTTATATGTTACGAAACATAAAAATAAAAGGACAAAAAAAATATTGAGTGATTTTTTTTTTTATAGACGATACGTAAATTTTTTATTACACGGTAGTGTGTAAAAAGTGAAAAGGCGGGGAGTGTATAACTTTTTAAGTGCATGTATACACGAGCGGTGAAAGTAGAAAAGCACGGCGATGTTTTAGAGACGGAGTATGTTTGTTTTGAGCAGACGGTGAGTTGGTTTTATGCCTTTGCGTTTCTTGTGATCATAATTTTGTAATCCCTCTCGGTGAGGGAAGAAGTGTAATAGTTTTTTTTTGAGTTATTGGAAGGGAATAGAAGTTTTTTTCAAAGTATTGAAACGTTGTGTCTCATCAAAAGAAATTTTATTTTCTCTTGTGTTAGAGGAAGGGAGATTTATTCTCCATTCATTGTTCTGAAATTTTCAATATTCCAACATGTGCAAGAACAACGAGATGTTGTGGTTTCCATCTAACTAAATCATTTGTCTTTTCATGACTTCTTGCTTACCAACTTGGCCCCCAATTTTTTCAACTAGGTCCCTCTAATTCAACCAATAAAAAAGGCCAAAACCATAGCATTGAGATACATTTCATTACACTGTCAATAACAATAAAATTTGACTCAGCTATAACCCTTTCCTTTTATTGTTGTGAAAAGATTTATGCATTACTCTAATGTGGCTAGTCCATAGGCCAAGTAGACCATTGGGTAAAAAATATGCTTCCTTTCACCTTTGAGTTTTCAAATTATTCCTACCAAATCTAAGACATTTAAGAGGGGGAACTAATAAAACGTTAAAAAGAAAACCAGAGCACACATCTACAAATTACCTCCTTAGTTATTGTCACACCATCATTAAATATTTTCAGAGAACCATGCTTGCTCTCCAAGACAACATTTTTCCCTTCGCCCCAAGGGTGACTCCAACAAGATCAGCAAGTTTGTTCACACCGCCTGCAAGACAAATTGACAATGCTTTCATTAAGTGTGCAATTGAATGCCAGACCATATGCCAAAACAACCCTCCATGAAAAATTAAAATAACACATTAAAATCGAATATAAGTGGACAAGGAAAGATCCACAGCAGTGAAGTTTCACGTGCAGGTGACCTTCCTTTAAACATATTTTTTTCTCTGACCTGCAATTTTTTTGTCACTGAGCCATCCTTGTTGAAGTACAACTCCTTTTCCATAGCTCTTTTATTAACTACCTTCTCTCTGTCGCGTAATCTCAGAGTCCCTCTTCTGCTTGAGCGATTAAAGGAGATGGGTGAAAAAACTGAAAGAGAAGACAATTGTCTGCCATAATTATCAAACATTGCACCCAACTTCTTCCCCTTTCCATTGTTACCCAATGAGGTAGATGTGGCAATTTTTGTCATACTGCCCAAAGCAAAGGCCATCTTCTCTCATCCTGAATATAGAATTAAAATATCTTCATATTAGTATGAACCTTAAAAAACATGATTGCCATTGCTAAAAACCACTTTTAAGTTGTAACAGGCAAACTAAACAACTATCGCAAATTCTGGCAACTTCTGGAGCATTGAGAGAGAAACAACCAAAGAGAAATACAACCACAATCCTCATTTTAATGAGACTGGACTATATATTTGCATTAAGATAATAGAAAGAAATCACGACTATATTAAGGCCAGCAAAAAACAATCTTTAACCAGTGCCTCTCGCGGCCTTCAGGTTGCCATGCTAGAGGTTGCATATTTTTAATTTAAATTCTTGACCTCTCGTGCCCATCTATGAATGCATCCAATGGGATATCTACATCAAATGCTCCTTTATATCCCCAAAAACAAATTCCCTACTACAAGAGCACCCGTATTGATGGATCACCCCACACCATCCCACCCACTAGAAACGGTGAAAAAGGAAACCCGAGAAAACTTTTGAAATATCTCAAGATGACTATATGGGTGGTTATTATGAATCAACCAACCATTCAGAACATGCTCATCAATCCAAACCATGAGTATTATGTGACGATATTCAAGCAGGCACTGAATCGGATTTCTGAAGCTATGTTAGAGAAACCCTAAACTCTCACTGAAAAAATAAAAATATACTCAGCAACAAAGATGATCACACTCTGGGTAGCCCTGGAGGCTATTTGGGGGTGATGAGTCCAATAGGTCTCAATGAACTACTGCCCTCGCTGGGGAATACTATTGCAGTGGAATTTGATACTATTTTGGATGTTGAATTCCACGATCCTAATCGAAACCAGTACCTTCAGCTCCAATACCTATTCACAAAAGAGTTTGCCATAGTCATTCATGTGTGCAGAGAGGGTGAATTGCAAGCATTGCAATAGGAGGTGTTTTTTTTGTTGCATTGGCCACTAGATTGTTTGTCTGGTTCTGTTACAAGCGCAGAGTATTGAGAAGGATAGACAAATTTAGTTCAGATATTGTGAAATTACCTCGGAAATTCACCTACAATGAGCTCAAAAATGCTACGAAAGACATTTTTTGAAAAGGATTGATAATCGATAATTGCAATCAAGGGTAATCCCCTTGTGAAACCCAAATTTCTGAGCATTTTCTAAAACATGATGACAGAGTCATTGTAATGAACAAGCGCCTAGGTCCATATTACGTCCAAATCTACCAAGCACCAAGATCTATAAAAAAAATCCACAGTATCTACGAACTAAGAAGAAGAGGCAGAAAATGTATTCTGCTTACCTATTCGAATAGTGGTTGGGGTTTACATCACGGAAAAAATTTGACAGAGCCCATGTAGCATTTCTTATCATTGAAATTCTGGCAGTATCATTCAACTGGGCAAGCACTTGCCTCAGAGCTCCATGACTTAGGGCAAGATCCCTAAATGTTGCAAAGTCTCCAGCAATATTTCTCAAAGCCCAAACAGCCTTACACGAACACCAGTTGAACTCAAAGTTGGGTACTAGTTTTTTAAATCAAATTCCAAAATTACAGACATATAAATATAGTTGGGAAGAATAATTTTATGCCTCTAAAATAAACGTGCTACCTGTTCTAGAAAATTATCATTCCCAGAGGTAAGAAGTTCCACAAATATAGGCAGTGCCCCGTAATCAATCACAACCTTTATATTCTCAGAGGTTCCTGAGACTATATTAGTCAAAGCCAAAGCTGCTTCAAACTGCATTATCAATCACAAGGTATCACCATCAAAGCTATAATTTTAAGATAACATTTTATCTACCATTGAAACTATAATTTTAAAATAGATACACCTAGTGATATAGACATCTAGTGAGAGTAGAGGTTAGGAAATTATAATAAGAATTATTACAAGATATCACTCACAGTGCAATTGATTGTTCATTGTCTGCAGTAACTATAATTTTAAAGAAGACACACTTAGTGATATAGACAGCACCAAGTGAGAGCAGAGGTTATGAAATTATAATGAGACTTATTTCAAGATATCATATTACTCATAGTACAGTTAATTGTTTATTTTTTGGTGTAATAATTGTTTATTATTTATAAACACAATCAAACATATTATGAGGGACAGTGATAAAATTGACAACGGTCTCATAACAAACCATAACGAGCACATCCCCTGGCAAGATAGACTCTGAATAAGAAAGAAAGCAAAACAAAGTGATTACTTACAAGATCATAGGCTTCCTGAAGAACAAGATCCAGAGCATCATCTGTAACCCCTAAAGCAACACCTCTCTCTGCAAGACGAATCGCTACATCTTTCATATGTACTCTAGCAAATTTTCTGAGCTCATCATGAGAAAGAGGATCAAATACAACTATCTCATCAAGTCTATTCAATAGCTCTGGCCTGAAATGTCTTCTAACCTGCAAAAATATTCAAAGGCATTTCAAATCACTGCAGCCAACTTCGTGATAAAATTATATGAAAAATATGCATACACAGATTCCAGGAGAATGAAACGGCAGGTGTATTGGCAGTTGCCGAAATGCAGCAACTAAAATGGTAGGTGTATTGGCAGTTGCAGAAATGCAGCTACTAAAATGGCAGGTTTGTTGACGGTTTCATGTGTGTGGATTTTTGCTGGTATTTTCAGACCGATTCCATGGAAATATACCAGAAACCAGTGGTATGTCAAACCTAGAAGGTAACCCGAGAGACTGTGACCGTCAGATTAAACAAGTAACAAGTGTCGTGCCTAGATAAGAAGTGTTGATGAAAAAATTTTGATCTCTTTCATAACAGAAGGCCTATCAGCCTAAATATCTAGGACATGTGGCACTCCATGATAAAGACACATGGTGTGTGGATTTGAGTTTTTCAGGTGGTCAAGTGGGCCGAAAATAGGTGAAATGTGGCACCACTTAGAGATTGACATGTGCCAATTGGTACAAGTGGTAGACAATTGGCATGCTCAAACAACGAGGTGATGCAGGAATGACATGAGGGAGAAAATATCAGAAAAGCCCCAAATATGGAGAACTAAAGCTCATCACCAACCTGAGATTGACAACATTACATGATGTAACCTATGAAATCGTAAATGGAGAAATCATAGTAACAATAAAGTAACCTATGTAACAATAAATTCGGATTCATCCTGGGAGTGGTAATGGGAGAAATCATAGTGAACAACGGGAAACATGCAGAGTTGCTTACAATCAAATAGATGAAAAAACACATACAAAAAACCTAGATAATAATCATGAACAAGCTTAATATTGAATTATGAACTGTAAAGGAACTTACAAAATGTGACATTACGAACTTGGTCAAGCACACAAGCAAAAATATCCTGGATATGACCCTGGTTGACAATTTGTATTGCTCATGATGCAAGAGGATTTGTACCTGCACTGCCAAGTCAATCAAAATCCATCATTATCTATACAATAAATACAAGTAATTGATGTAGTATTTTTTACTCTAAGATGCATTCTTATGATGATGTTAGAACATATGTTGAAAATGTCAAAACATACCTGAATAAGCTCCTTTTCGTTTCAAGAACAATTTATTGGAGTCGCATGAACTTGGAACAAGCCTCCCACGATCTGAAAGAGTAGCAACTAAGTCAACAGTGACTTTTTTGTTGCTACACTGGATCGAGGGAGGTTTGCTCCAAGATTAAATCGCTCCAATAAATTATTTTCTACTAAACAGGGCCAACCACGTGAAGGTGGAAGCTCTTATGGCCCCTCCCCCCCCCTCACATCACTCTCAATTCCCCAATACCCAATCTATATTTCATTTTTTACTTTCATGAGCATAAAAGAAAATATTCAATAACTAATAAAAAAACAATTCAACAAAAAGTACGCAAGGAAACATTGAAATTAATGCTTGACATAAAAATAGTATGATAAATGAGTTTTTTATATAACGCAAAAAGCGTTCCAAGTATGGTAACGTTTGTCTTATAATAATACAATATTTTACATTATCAAATTTTCTTTTTCTTCTTCCTATTTCTAAAGCTCCTAATTACATCATCAATATCATCGTCCTCTGCTCCTGTTTCGTGCCTTTCGACCCGCACTGCTGACCTAGTTGCGTAGTCACGATGTCTGGTCTCATCCAGTGACGGGGCATCGCCTACAAAAACAGATAATATTAAATTTTAATTGTCATTTTTTAAATATCATTGAACTAGTTCGATAATATTAATAAAAAAAATTGCAATGAGATTATTTACCTGGTGCACCAGTTGTCGCCGTTGGGACTGTTGCATTGTCTTCCTCTCTGGTGGTAAGATCCTCAAGGGAAACATTCTCTGTCATTTAAAAAAAAAATGTTATAAGGACAACCATCAAGGTATAATTAGAAAAAATTATAAGTGGAAATTAATTATCGTCACGACCCTCACTGATAGTAGCATTATCGGTCTGGTCCCTACTACAATGATCAGGTTGCACGTGAGGATCATCTACATCTGGCTCTAAAACTGGGTTATTTTCCTCGTCGATAGTGCTACTCCCCT